>OV702281.1:53803391-54403391 GCA_916181665.1 Avena sativa
GCTCTCGGTTCCAGCAACGAGTCTTCTCTTCAGGAAAACTTCTCTACTTGTTCACCTTGACATGAAAGACTCTTTTCCGCATATGAGTTAGTTCACTTCACTTTTCGAGGGATCCTGGAGTTCACTTGTCTATGAGTGTCCGAACAGCTTCAGATCCTTCCAAGGCGCAGGGGTTCTCTCTCCATTCACTTTGAGCTGGGTTTCTTGTGATCTTTGTAGTAGTTTTTCCGTCCAATTTTATGGGAAATTCTGTCTTACACAGCTGTCCCCAAGGATGTCCATTCCATTCGTCAGGGACTCCATCTCGCATTCGATCTCCCTCCTTTCCCTGAAAGAGTCGAGGTCTCTCTGGACTTATCTTTTGCCTCTCTCCCAGATTCATAAAAAGGGAGCAAGAGGGCCTCTCGACGGGAGTGATTCCCCGAAAAGAGATCGTTCCCAGCATCCTCAAGTTCGTAGTCAAACTCACCTTCATCCACCTTTCATGGACTGGCGCGGGCAAGAGCCGATGTCTGGAGCAGGAGATGGAAGCTTGGGTTGAGGAGGCTGTCAACGAGAATGGAATATTCGGATTCGTTTGATTTTGATTTTCTTTTTTGTTGTTGTGAGAGGTCTGAGTCCAAAATAAGGAAGCAGATGACAATTGAAGTAGGGGTCTGCCTCAAGGAAGCAAGAGTCTCATAGGGAAGGAGATCCTGCACAGACCAATCCCAATCAGGAAGAGAGTCTTGTTGTCAATGAAAGCAATGAGACTATGTCACATATCTGCCTATCTCGTGTTGTGAGCTATAAAGTACCCACCAGGGGGGGTGGACCAAGAAAGAGGCAGGCGATTGGGTCCTTCCCATCTACGAACATAGGAATCCAGACTCCTAAGATTCGATCTTCAGTTTCGACCTTCATCAGTCAGGAAAAAGAAGAAGGACCCACTTATTCCACTCAGAGAGACCGAACCAGGCAACAAAAAGGCTGAAGGAAGTTCTCTTTCCATTCCAACTAAACTAAGTGAAAAAAAAGGGGGAGAGCAAAACAGAAACACAGGAACAAAGGAAACTATGTCCAAACCAACGATAAAGAATGTATCGGGAGTTGGGAGTTAGCCGTCTCATAGGAGTGATAGCTGGGTTTTTCACGGAGTTTCTTCGTACGATTGAAAAAAAAGAGTGCTCTAGGTCGGAGAAAACAAGAAGAAGATTGTTCACCAGTCTGTCTCCCGATAAAGAAGTATGTACCTCGACTTCTGAACCTTCAAGCCATGGATAACAAGATACCATGGCTCCGGCCTATCGCGGGTGGGGAACGTTAGCAGCAGGGTGTGACGGGCTTCTACGGGAGAAATCGGCCTAGCGCGGGCGGAATCGACGGCAGCGCGCGGCGGGCATGTAGCAGTTGGCAGCGGGAGGAGGAGAGCGAGCGACGGCGCGGGATAAAATGTCCCTCCCGCTAAGAGTTTCCACCGATACAGGCCCGTCTCGGGTCGGCGTCGAAAACCTGGTATCTAAGGGCTGGGATGCGTTTTTAGGTCCCTTATTTAAAAAACTTTAAAGTTCAAGAATTTTTTTATCTGAAAGTTTAAACTAACGGTTATTTTAAGGATTCACTCTTTTTTAAAAGTCTGCTAGATAGAGATGCTCTAAGTCTGACCCTGTCCATATGCAGCTTAACTAAAGTAGGAGCTGATGACCCTCTCGGAGAACCATGGCCGGCCCCAGCCGTGGGTTTTTTTTTACCCCTCCGCCATGTGGTTTTCAAACTGTCGCTGTAGCAAACATAATCACCGTTTGGACGTGCAGCGATGACGTGGACACCTAGGTGTACTTGTACGTTTGAACGAGGTCGCACAGGAGTCTCTGTTCACAAAAAAGATGTGGACCGGGTCGACCCCACCGCAAAGATAGTCCGCTAGGCAACGCTCCAAAATCCTGCTAGTATCTCTTGGCCGCTCGCCTAGCCTTGGATCATGACAGTGACAGGAAGGAGGAAGATGTGGCGACCCCGTCAGCTGTGTTCTCAGCGCCACAATTGCACAGAAACGGCAAAGATTACCAAAAAAAATAGCAGTACGGCCAGGCCCTGTATCCGCCACAACTGGCAGCGATATTTTTTCTTACATCTACTGTCGTACTGATGCACATACATGTGGACGGATATGCCTCCCCCTCTCTCAGTCTTAGAAAACAGATATAAAATCAGGTCTTTTTTTTTCCTAACCTTATTCTATCGTCCTGACGCGCTAGAGGTCGCCCTCTTTAAATCGTCCGGATGTACTCCCTCATGCTTAAAATATAAAGGTATGTACAATGGTTGATAAGACGGTCTTATCTTATATAGGACACGTAATTTTGATATGGTGAAAAAACATTATGTATAATGGGCATTCTTTACTCTTATCTCTAGCGACATATATTCCTAAATATGTGATAACACATATCGTGCTAAGAGACCATCTCTTGGCTAAGATAAGACAGATGTCTTTTTTTTGTTCCTCTCTCCTCCAACTCAGCAATCATCCCACCTGACATTGCTTAGATGAAACCATTATATGCGCCCTAAGACGTTTTACAATTTGTTCCGACAAGGCCTAGAACGTGAATTGTACAAAAATACCCTCCACTTGTCCAAACGATAATTTGAAATTTTGAAATGCTAGATCAGGATCATCGCCCGTCTCGATCGGGACCTGGCAGTGGCGGCTTTCCAGTCGTTCCCTTGTTGAAGGCATTGTTTATTAATTGTACCTTTTCCGGGGTAAAAATCGAGGATCTGACCATGATGGTTGGACCGGACGACGACGGTGGTTGTGCACCGTTTTCTTTGAGAGGATTCGTTTTGGTGAACCTTTTTCAGAGTGTAGGTGTCCTCGCCACTGTTGGGGTTCTTGCTCTTGTGAGTCACCGTTGGCTTCAGCAGTTTTTTTTTTCTTTTCGATTGTGTGCATTCTTAATATCTGGATACTTACTTTAGATATTACGTTGTTGTAAAGTTTGGATGTGATCGGTACCATCTTGGTATTAATATATTCTTTTTATCAAAGAGAAATAAATGGATATATATGCCGGGGAGGACAGTTACAAAACCAGGTCTTTCTTAACCTTTCTTCTACCTCGCCCGGCCGCGCTGGACAGCATCCTGGCCGGATCATCCCACCAACCACAAGTTGTAGCACTGCCTGAATTATTGGGCAGAGGTTACCTACCTGGATTTAGTCAAAATAGACTGTCAGACCCTGTCTCTATGTTGACTCTCCCCGGGAAGAAGCCAAGATCATAATAGGCTCTTCCACTCGCTAAACTCCACACATCATCTTGGCCTGGGGCTCTTACTTTGACTCGTGCGCTCTCTGCGTTCATCCGCTTAAGTTGTCGATTCACTTTCTGATTAAAGGACACTTCTCTTTGTGCATTGGCCGTTGGATAAGTCTACTAGCATTATCGATGGGCGGCTAATTAAGTCTGACCCGTCCGTCCATGCAGTGCACAGCTAATTAGCTGAAGTAGAAAGCTGCTGGCCTGGCCTCTCCGAAAGCGTACGGCCAGCCGAGGAACCAAGGCCGCTCATGCACACTACACATGCACTTGGTAGTTATAGTGCATCGTGCACCGGCCAATCCATGCATAATATGCCCGGTGAGCAAGCAAGCAAGCTGACGGACAACATCACTTGCAAGGAATGAATGGAAGAATCGTCACAGCAAGCAAGCATCGGTCGGCCCCTCTTTCTTTCGTGCACTTTTGGACCTCACGGAGACACACTCGATCGCCGAGGCCGGTCGGCCCTGTGTCTGTCCGTTAGTAGGCACCACGCTTAAGGAATGCATGGGGTGGCGTATGGCTCGATCCGCCAGCGATTCAGCACCATGCATGTTTGTGATAGCCGTACGTGCGTGCACACTTGTACTACGTGTAACAGTGTACCACAGGACAGTTGGCTATACCGCATGCATATCGATCACCGGTGAGCCCTTTTACACACACTTGGCTACTTGAGGAGGAGGAGGGGAGCTATACCCCGATCGATCGACGCGACGCTAGACAGGCGGCGAGCGTACGTGTAGTTCATGGTGCAGCCGCGTGCTTCCAACTGAGACGCACTCGGCCGTGCATGTGGAGGGCGAAATCAGTTGGCCACTGGTGATTTCATGATGGTCTGTCGTGCGTGCTCGTGGAAGCACGAAAAAAAGGTCATTGTTTTTTTTGTTTTTTTTTAAACAAATCAAGCATTGGCTAAAATGCACTAATACACTAATACACTCTGATTGCCCTCCCTAATCAAACTTATAACACTAATACACTCTGATTGCCCCTCTCAATGATAAATTCTGGCTCCGTCCCTGGTGATAGACGTACAAATCCGATGGTGCCGGCAGAAGACCACGTGAACATGGGCGGCACCCTTCGTCCATGGACTCTGACTGTGTGTGTGTAGTCAGACGCGGCGGCCTAGATCTAGAGATGGTGATGGCCTTCTGTTGTGTGGTTTGAGGCCGGCGGCGGTATGCGACGTCCCCTCCATTGAACCAAGTGGCTTCCATCGGTGGGGGTACGGGGGCTCCCTACCTCGTCGTTGTTGGAGTCGCCGGTACTTCATCTGCATGTCTAGATACTTGTTCACTTGATGTGTCCACTCGTGGAAGTGCTCGGGTATGCAAAGAGTGTCAGAATAAAGTAGCAAGAATCCAATGGGGAATCAAAGTCATGCGAGGATATGAGCAAATTCACCTTATCTTGTGGAAAAAGGGCTATCCGTTCGCGACCCCTCAGAGCATTTGTCCCAGTTGCGCCACCAACCGGGACTAATGCTGGCACGCGTCCCGGTTGGAGCGGGCACGGGGCCAGGGGGCATGCGTCCCGGTTGGTAAGGGGGAATACGTCCCGGTTGGAGCCACCAACCGGGACTAAAGGTTTGGCCACAGCTACGTGGCGTGGCACGCACCTTTAGTCCCGGTTGCTGGCTCCAACCGGGACTAAAGACCCCCTGCCCTCTATAAATGCAATGCCCCAGCCCCCTCTGCCTCCACTCTGTTTTTTCGAATGGTGGAAGGGTGAGGGGGTGTGCTAGTTTTTTCTCATGCATGCATTGAAGGTGTTTGTTGAAATGTTTGAGTGAATAATCCCGTTGAATTTCTCATAGAACAAAAATATAGAAGGTGTCCGAGACGCACTTGAGCTTTCTCCTCTTTATTTCCCTCGGTCGAGGTTAGCAATCTTATCTTTTCTAGGTCATTGATACAATTCATGTGTCGGTGTGAATTGGTTATTTCACTATTTATGATGTCCTGTTTTTTGAAAAACTTACTTATATGATGCAGATGAACGGTCGGGAATGGATGTACGGTGACCGACGCGTAGCCGGGTATATCAAAGGCGTGGATAAATTTATCGATGTGGCTACGGCAAACAAAGAGAATGGATTTATACGTTGTCCATGTGTTCAATGTCGGAACAACAAGGAGTACTCTTCCTCGAAAATCATTCGCGGCCACCTGATTATGAAAGGTCATGCCCAACTATAATTGCTGGACCAAGCACGGGGAAAGAGGGGTTATGATGGAAGATGGTGAAGAAGAAGATGATGATAACAACTATCATCATATGTTTCTTGAATACAGTGATACTGCAATGGAAGACAATGGAGAGGAAAGAGGTGAAGAACGGGCATCAGATGAGCCGGCTGATGAACTTGGTAGGGTCATTTCTGATGCAAAGCGAGACTGTGAAACAGAAAATGAGAAGTTGAAGTTAGAGGGCATGTTAGAAGATCACAAGAAATTGTTGTACCCAAATTGTGAAGATGGCAGCACAAAGCTCGGTACCACACTGGAATTGTTGCGATGGAAGGCAGAGTGTGGTCTAACTGACTCCTCATTTGAAAAGATGCTGAAAATAATGAAGCCGAAGTTTCCAAAACATAACGAACTTCCCGAGAGTACCTACGAAGCAAAGAAGACTCTCTGTCCTCTCGGATTAGATGTGCAAAAGATACATGCATGCATTAATGACTGCATCCTCTACCGCGGTAAGGAGTATGAGAATTTAGATAAATGCCCGGTATGCAACACGTTGCGGCATAAGATCAGACGAGATGACCCTGGTGATGTTGAGGGAGAGCCCCTCCGGAAGAGGGTTCCTGCTAAGGTTATGTGGTATGCTCCTATAATACCAAGGTTGAAACGCATGTTCAGAAACAAAGAGCATGCCAGGTTGTTGCGATGGCACAAAGAAGACCGTAAGAAAGACGGGAAGTTGAGACACCCTGCTGATGGGTCACAGTGGAGAAAAATCGAGAGAGACTTCCCAGACTTTGCAGGTGACGCAAGGAACTTATGGTTTGGTCTAAGTACGGATGGCATGAAACCTTTTGGGGAGCAGAGCTACAGTCACAACACCTGGCCCGTGACTCTATGTATCTACAACCTGCCTCCTTGGTTGTGCATGAAGCGTAAGTTCATTATGATGCCAGTGCTCATCCAAGGCCCGAAGCAACCGGGCAACGACATTGATGTGTACCTTAGGCCATTAGTTGAAGAACTCTTACAATTGTGGGGCAAACCAGGTGTATGTGCGTGGGATGAGAACAAACAGGAGCCATTTGATATACGAGGGTTGTTATTCGTAACCATCAATGATTGGCCTGCTCTTAGTAACCTTTCAGGACAGACAAACAAGGGATATAAGGCATGCACCCATTGTTTAGATAAGACCGAAGGTACATATTTGCATAAATGCAAGAAGGTTGTGTACCTGGCGAATCGACGATTTCTTCCGACCAATCATCCCGTAAGAAAGAAAGGCAAGCATTTCAAAGGTGAGGCAGATCACCGGAAGAAGCCTGAACTCCCTGCTGGTGATGATGTATTTGGTATGGTCAAGGACATAGAAGTAATCTTTGGAAAGGGTCCCGGCGGTCAATCAGTTCCGACGTCGCTACAGGACACGCACCCATGTGGAAGAAGAAATCTATATTTTGGGAGCTGCCATATTGGAAAGTCCTGCGTGTCCGCTCTTCAATCGACGTGATGCACATGACGAAGAATCTCTGCGTGAACCTGCTAGGATTCATAGGCGTGTATGGGAAGACAAAAGATACACCCGAAGCACGGGAGGACCAACAAATTATGAAAGACCCAAAGAACATGCATACACATAACAAGACGGATAAAGGGCGTCACTTAAGTCGTGCCAGCTATGCTCTTACCAAAGCAGCGAAGGAAATCTTTTTTGAAGTCCTTTACAGTATCAAGGTGTCGTCGGGCTTCTCATCTAATATAAAGGGGATAATAAATATGGCAGAGAAAAAGTTCCAAAACCTGAAGTCTCATGACTGTCACGTGATTATGACGCAGTTGCTTCCGATTGCATTGAGGGGGCTTCTACCGGAAAATGTTCGAGTACCCATTGTGAAGTTGTGTTCATTCCTCAATGCAATATCTCAGAAGGTAATCAATCCAGATATTCTGCCAAGGTTACAGAAGGATGTGGTACAATGTCTTGTTAGTTTTGAATTGGTGTTCCCACCATCCTTCTTCAATATTATGACGCATCTCCTGGTTCATCTAGTGGAAGAGATTGCCATTCTCGGTCCGGTATTTCTGCACAATATGTTCCCCTTTGAGAGGTTCATGGGAGTATTAAAGAAATATGTTCATAACCGTGCTAGACTAGAAGGAAGCATCTCCAAGGGATATGGAACAGAGGAGGTCATTGAGTTTTGTGTTGACTTTATTCCTGACCTTAAGCCGATTGGTGTTTCTGACTCGCGGCATGAGGGAAGACTAAGTGGAAAAGGCACGCTGGGAAAGAAAGCAGTGATATGTAGGGACGGAGATTCTTTCACTAAAGCACACTACACAGTTCTACATAATTCCACCTTGGCAGCTCCGTATATCGAGGAACACAAGAATATTATACGCTCCAAAAACCCGGGGAAGCCTGAATCATGGATTACAAATGAACACATGAAGTCTTTCGGTGGTTGGATGCGGACACATCTCTTGAATGACACCACTGTTGGAGATCAGCTATACTTGTTGGCCGCGTCACCATCTTCTACTGTATTGAATTTCCAAGGGTACGAAATAAATGGGAATACATTCTACACGATCGCCCAAGATAAAAAGAGCACCAACCAAAATAGTGGTGTCCGCTTTGATGCAATAGACGAGAATGGACAAAAGGACACATATTATGGTTACATAGAGGAGATATGGGAACTAGACTATGGAGTCTCTTTTAAGGTCCCTTTGTTTCGCTGCAAATGGGTCAACCTAAATGGGGAAGGGGTAAAGATAGACCAGTTATACGGAATGACAACAGTGGATCTCAACAATCTTGGTTATAGAGATGAACCATTCGTCCTAGCCAATGATGTGTCTCAGGTTTTCTATGTGAAGGACATGTCCTCCAGACCGAAAAAAAGAAAAAATATGCAAACAATACATCATATGATGAGCCAAAGCGTCACATAGTTCTTTCAGGGAAAAGAAACATCATGGGAATCGAGGACAAGACAGACATGTCAGAAGATTATAATAATTTTGATGAAATTCCGCCCTTCACAGTGAAAACTGACCCAAGCATTCCGTTAAGTAAAGAAGATGCTCCATGGTTACGTCTGAAGCGGTCATAAGGAATGACATATGCCAAGAAGTTCATGCTCATATTATGTAATATCTTTCGCGGTTTGTGGCCTTTAGTCCCGATTTTGTAGTCTCAGTTTTTAATATTAATAAATGTCTTGAGTGTTAGTCCTGTTTTGTGGCTGGACCGGGAGTGCCTCTATGACCAGTTTCTTGGAGATGCCGGAGGACTGGGATCCAGCGGCATCTCCCTGAAACTGGTCGTAGTGGTGTCCCTGCTCTCGAAAACCATCTTGCAGCTTGTAATTTCTCTAACTAGATCAATACGCCTGGGAGCTAACTAATTTCACATATTAGGGAGTGCCTCTATGACCAGTTTCTCGGAGATGCCGGAGGACTGGGCTCCGTCGGCATCTCCCTGAAACTGGCTGCAGTGGTGTCCCTGCTCTCGAAAACCATCTTGCAGCTTGTAACTTCACTAACTAGATCAATACGCCTCGGAGCTAACTAATTTCACATATTAGGGAGTGCCTCTATGACCAGTTTCTCGGAGATGCTAGAGGACTGGGCTCCGTCGGCATCTCCCTAAAACTGGCCGTAGTGGTGTCCCTACTCTCTAAAACCATCTTGGAGATGCCTCAAACTGGCTGGAGGACTGGACTCACAAGGATGCCTATTTATAGTACAACCAGCTCGGCATAATGTCGACACTCACGACATAATGTCGACACTCACCCCTATTATTAGTGCTGACTCATCTTTAGTCCCGGTTGGTGTCTCCAACCGGGACTAAAGGTTCATCTTTAGTCCCGGTTGGTGACACCATCCGGGACAAGGTACAAGCCGCACGACATAATGTCGACACTCACCCCTATTATTAGTGTTGCCTGGCCCACTCTGTCGCAATCCCTTCAGTCGCGGTTGGTTTCTCCAACCGGGACTAAAGATGAACCCTCTCTTTATATAGGCATTTCCATCTATTTATTAGGTAACACTCAAGACATTTATTAATATTAAAAACCGGGACAAACCGGGACTAGCTAACACTCAGAACTAAAGCCGCCCCCTTTAGTCATAATCATGCCTAGTCCTATAGTACGCAGCTTCAGGGTCTTCATCGTCATCGTCATCATCATCGTTATCGTCACCTGCCACTCCGGGGATCCTCAGCCCATCCATGGCATATACCAGGGGCCATTCCAGCCTCGGATTCACGGCGGACGGGAGAGGGGTCTCCTGGAAGACGATGCCGCTACCGCCGGGACAGTGTGGGGCCTGTGGCGGGTGGACTCGTGGGCACCGTAGGCGAGGATGGTCTCCCCCGGTGATGTAGCGCATCACTCCGATGATAGTACGGTTCGCCTGACGAGGTTTAATCTCGTCAATGCCCCTTGTTATGGACTTGGGTTTTGGAGAAGATGGGGATGCTGGAGATCGTGACACGGTTAATAGACAAGCAACCAGGGGACACGAGATTTACCCAGGTTCAGGCCCCCGGAGGGAAAACCCTACTCCTGCTTGTCTGCTCTTGATTACGGCGGAACCGAAGGTTACAGGGTGCGCAGATTCGATCTGGCGTGGATGCGTGTGCGAAAGTATGAGTCGAGTTGCCCTAGGACGTGCCCTCCTGGCCTTTATATAGACTTAGGCAGGTCCCGGGCGTAGTCCTATTCGGTTACAAGTTCTAGGGTTTTACCCCTTTGAATTTCCTATCTCCTCTAGTCTTGCTCTCCAAGGATCCGAAGACGTCATGGGCCTTGGCCACCCGAAAATCTTCATGGGCCAGCGTATGTCTGCCGTGGGCCTTCCTTGGGCTGGACTAGGTATGCTGAAGTTACGTACCTGTAGGGTATAACCATGTCAGTAGCCCCCGAGTGATCAGTCGAATCGTAGATTCGGCTGAGCACTCTTCAATCCTTCGGTTGCAACTCTGTCTTTCAAGAGAATGTGTAGGGATTGTTGATACGCGTGCCTGACTCACCCGACGGATCAGGGTCAGTTAACTGTTAGGACGAAACAACACGATCTTCTTCAGGTTCGGGTCCCTTAACCCGGGCCTGGAACATATGCTAGCGTAATTCAACTCAGGCCGCGGAGGACTTATAGGAGTGGAATTCCAGTGATTTTAATTTGTGTACCCAACGCGTCCGTCGGGATTTTTTATCGTACCTGCTGGTACGGATTCATACTAGCAGAGCGCAGTCAGGTGCGTTGCCAGGCCATCAGATGATATCTGTAGGTCTTATCTTTGCGTCGCAGACGCAGCATCCGAACATTTATCACCTCGGAGGTGTTTCGGGTGGCCAAGGAGATTGTTGCTCACTTAGCGTTTTGTTGGGGCAGAGTTGCCAAAAAAGTTTTTGCATGCGGATCCGGAAGATCGCAGTCGAAGATTTCATAGGGTGCGCGACCAGCGCTCCCTATGGGAGTAGCCCCCAAGTGTCTGTTCGAGTCGTAGACTCGAACGGAGACTTTCAGTTCAAGCATTGTTTCAATCGTTAGGTCCGCAGGACTCGAAAATTTTCGGATGCTTAAATCCATCCTCCCTATCGGAGTAGCCCCCGAGTCCGTAGTGGAGTCGTAGACTCGACGTAGGACTCAGAGAAGTAATTTTGCCTTCATTTGTCTGTCGGGTGCGCGGCCAGCGCTCCTGATAGGAGTAGCCCCCGAGTATTTAGTCGAATCGTAGATTCGAGTGAGTACTCTTAGCTGTGGAGCCGAAGTGGTGCTAGTATAGCTTTTGATGACGTCAGTGCTTACGATCGATGACCTCAAGCGTCTGCTATGCCAGAGATGACTTGACTGGACGAAGGGTGGGTCCCACTTGCTGACTTTGAATTGACCGGTCACGCGCGGCGTGGAGATGATTACGGCGTCTCCTCGATTTCTGCGCGTAGTGGACGGCGTGGTAACGACGGTTCGTTGTGGTGTTGACACGTGTACGGCCAGATCTACCGTTGGCGTTAGGTCTTCTCGATGGACGGCCAGCGTGCATCGTCTTCGCTGTTATAATCCTGGGTGAAATCGTGGTTTGTTTTTCACCGCAGCAGTTCATCTGTTCACTGCCTCCTTGTTCTTGAGCGATTCTTACTGCGCGCTTAGCTTTCCTTCCGCATTTCCTTCGTTCTTTCTGCGTTGTCATCGCCACCACCGCTGCAGCGCCATGGGGAAAACAAAGAAGTCCTCATCTGCGGTTGGGACCAGCGCCGCCGGAGGCAAGAAGAGCACCGCCGCTGCTCGCGTCACTGATGGTGGCTGGCGGCGATCAGATACGCGGGAGAGCGATCTCCGCAAACTGCGCGAGCGGGGCCTGATCCCGCAGGATACGACGGCCGTCAAACTTCCCGGCAATGAGGTAATCCCCCGTCCCCCATCTGGGTACCGGGTTATGTTTCTTGCCTTCATCTTGCGTGGTTTTTCGTATCCAGTCCATGACTTCCTTCGTGGAGTGCTCTTCTTCTATGGGGTTCAGTTGCATCATCTGTCTCCCAATTCTCTTCTCCACATTTCTTGTTTTATCACCCTTTGCGAGTGCTGGCTGGGCATTGAGCCGCACTTTGGCCTCTTCCGGAAGCTTTATTCCGTGAAGAGGCAGTCTGGTTCGGATGGTGTGTATCCCATTGGGGGTTTCATCATCTCCCTCAGCCCCAATGTGCAATTCTTTTCCTTTTCCATGTCCGAATCTGTCCAGTATTGGCGGAGGAAATGGTTTTACATCCGTGACTTCGTACTGCCTGGGCAAGATTTTGGTTATGTTCCTTTTGACCCCTCCCAGTTGATTGAGAAGAAAAGATCCTGGAAAAACCAAATCTTAGACAGTGAGGTGGCGGAGATAGAGGCTCTGTACCGTCGGGTGGAGGATCTCCAACTGATTCCTGAGAAGGAGGTGAACGGTCTCGACATCATCCGGACGTTTCTTGAGCGTCGGGTGCAGCCTCTCCAAGCGAGAGCGCATCCGATGTTTCTTTACTCTGGGCGCCGTGACCCGGCGAGGGTTTCGAGTGAGAAAATCTTCGAGGTGGAACTTGACAAGTCCCTTCGCGCGCTGTTGAAGTTCAAGGCCGACGAAGAAATCCCGGAGAAGTCGCTGACTCCTCACTTTTCTTCGATGTTGGTCGTACCGAAGGTGTAGATTTGCGCACGTAGTGCTCCCCTTTTGTTTTTGTCAGCTGTGTACTTTTTCCTTTGTTTGCTAACAAAGTTCCTTTTCCTTTTGCAGAGCTTCAAAGTGCCGGGCATGGCACCACCGTTGCCCGAAAGGTATTCGAATGCCCCGGATAATGAAGTGGTGGATTCCGTGTCCGAGCTACCGTTAGCGCGATCCCCAGCGGAGGATGCCGACGAGTCGAGTGAGGACCATTCGCGCAAGCGATCACGGAGCTCCAGTGAGTCTTCGGATGCCTCGACTCCTCCGACTCCCAGAAATCCTCTGGGCCTTGAGCGTCATGATGATGCTCATGGGGGTTCTTCCTCTCCTCTTCCTGCTATTCCTGTGCGGGCTGTTGCCCCGCACCCGCCAGCAAAGCGGAAGAAGGAAGAAAAGAAGGAGGATAAGAAGGAAGAAAAGAAGGAAGAGAAGAGGGCCCGAAGGGCTTCTCCTATCTTCGACCTGAGCGCGTTGGGCTCATAAGTTTTCTTGTTGCCACTGTTGTCCTTTGTTCCTTTGTTATTTTTGCACCTGTGTTGATTGATTTGTATGCAGGCAATCCTCCGACGGCTCTAGTGATGGTGCGCGCGAGATGATGGGGGAGTCGAACATTGTGTCGCCTCCTCCTCAGACGGTGGCGACTTCTGGTGACGCTGCGCCAGTTCCTCCTGTGCAGGAGAGGTTGGTGGTTGCGCCCCAGAATTTCGCAGGCGGGCCTGCGGGTTCGCCTTCGGAGCACGTAAGTTTTTCTGCTTGATGTTACGGGGGGGATCCCCCGAGTTTCTTCGTATGCTGATGTTGTTTATGCTTCTTTGTGTTGGGCGTAGCCCCCGAGTCCTGCTCTTACTACTATTTCCTGTTGTTGCAGCCTTTTGTCCAAGAGGCCAAGCGGCTGGTAGAGGAACGCCTGACGCTGGAGGCGAAACTGCGGCAGCTTCAAGGTATTCGTCTGCCTTGTAGTACTTCTCTTGCTTATCCTGGTCCTTTTCTTTGACACTTGCTTGTTGTAAATGCAGAGGAGCATAACGACTCTCTCCGTGAGGTCGATGCTCTGAAGAAGAGCCTTGGCCAATTGGAGCAGAAGGCCGAAGCTGCCGCTGGTGCGAGAGAGCGCCTTGAGCTGGAGCTGACGAAGGCAGCCGAAGCGAAAGAGCGCCTGCAGCGGGAGGCCACAGATTGTGAGGAGCAGCTGGCCACCGTTGCGGCTGCTCGTGAAAAAGGGGTGGCGGATAAGCTCATGGCTGCTGCCAGGGCTATTTCGGGTGAGTACAAGCTTTTGGTCTTGTTTCTTTTTCTACGGATCTTCTTCTATGTTGCCTTTCTTCATGTTTTCTTATTTTTTGTCTCAGATGCCGCAGGCATCGAGTTCGACCGCGGTGCTCTGGAGCACGGGAGTGCTCTAGATGATGCCACTGTAGCGGTCGAAGACCGCTGCAGCACCGTCGTCAACTCCCTTGCCAAGGCGAAAGAGGTCCTTGGTCGCTTCTACCAGGAGCTCTTCCCGAAGGGCGCACCCCTTGAAGATGTGGATGCCCTGGCAGAGGCTCTGTCAGCCGAAGCGCCTGCAGCGTATAAGCGCAAGCAGAAGGGCATCGGCGCGTCCGTCGGGCTGGCGATGGCCATGGCGGCTGGGGCGGACCTGCCCCAGATTACTTCTCGGATGCCTACAGCTGCGGATGGATCCGAGGTAGCCTTCTCCGCCTACTCCGCTCGCTGCAGACGATATGGGCCCAAGCTCATTGACTTGCTGTCTGAGTACGCATTGCGGCAGCAGGGCGTGGCCAAAGCTAGGCAGTCTGGTTCTGAGGCGACTCAGTGTCCTCCGCCTTAGGCATAGTAGACGTAGGGTAGTTTGTGGTCTAATTTTATTGTAAATATCTTTTGTAGTACCATCCTTGTGCCACGTAGTGGCCTTATATATTTTAATGAATTCCTTCGAGTTGTGCTCTATCCCTGGCTAAATGTCTGTGTGCCTTCTTTTTTCTGCTGCTATAGGTTCCTTCGGGTGCTGACCCAGTTGACCCTTCATCCGAAAGGCCCTTGCGAGCGTCATTGGATGATTCCTCGCAGCTCGCTTTTCTTCGAGATCGCGTGCGCAGCTTGGAGAGAGATTTGCTTGGGTTACGCGGTCGCGCTGACGTTTGGAAATCCAAAGCAGACCATGGTGCAGCCAGAGAGGAGTATTTGATGGCGGAGCTGGGTCGGTTGTCCGAGCAGCTGCAATGTAAGTTGATCCTTCTTTCGGGCTGTATCTCAGTTCTTCGGGTGGGCCTGCTGGCCTTACTCTTGTTTTGTGCGGTTGTCGCAGGTGCTAATCTTGCTCCGAGGGAAGAAAAGGAGCGTATTGCTGTTCGAGTCAATTGCTTGACTCAACAGGACATGGAGGCCGGCGGCTTCTTCTGGATGGATCGTGATCGCGCCATGGTTCTGGCGACGGTGCAGGATCGTGTCTACCAGGTTTCGCGGGTGCTCCGCCAGGTGCAGACATCACTGTCCTCGGTGCTGCACGTCATGTTTCCGTTGGATGCCGTGCCAACGACCCTTGCAGGTCTTCTGACGAAGTTTCGGAGTGCCAGCAATGTCAAGGAGCTGGTGCGGCAGCAGCTCGTCGCAGGGGTGAAGGTTGCCTTGTCTCTTGTGAGGGTGCACCGCCCTGACATAGATTTGGCTGCTGTGGCGACTGGGCCACCTCCTCGACCAGATGGTGGCGAGTGGGATATGCGTCCGCATTACGCGGCTGTAAGGCAGTATGCCGAACAGATTGTAGATTTGTTTGAGCAGCGTGCTCAGGTTATTCTTCAGAATAGGTAGGACCTGAAAATAAACAGATAGATGTAAAATTTGTATATTGCGGCTGGGCGTTTCTATGCCCTTTGTTGTAAAGGTTTGCTTGTTTGTGAGCACGCAGTGCTTTGATTGAGTACGTTCCCTTTTCGTTTGCCTGACGTAGTCAGCTACTCAGGTGTACACGTTTGGTCCTCAGTCGATGAAATCGTGAGGTGGGGGGAGCCCCCGAGTGCGTTTGTAGCATGTAGTATAGTTGCAGAAAAATAGTCAACCGAAGGTTGGGGGCGAGACACTTAGCTTTATTTATATCATAATGGAGGAGGTACATGGTTCGGCTGAGTAGCCTTGGCTGAAAGCCTTATTGAAAGTAAAAGGGGGTAGGTTGCTACGGGTAGAATCGTCACAGGTGCGAGATGTTCCATGGGTTGGAGTATGCGACTCCAGACTCCACGTGCTTGAGGCGATAGGCGCCACCTGAGATGACTTCGGTGATGACATAGGGTCCTTCCCATGGTGACTCGAATTTATTCGGTCGCTTTTGCTTGAGTCGTAAGACGAGGTCTCCTTCGACGAAGGACCTTGGGCGCAGCCGTCGGCTGTGGTAGTTGCGGAGACTTTGCTGGTACACCGCTGATCTAGCTGCTGCTATATCCCGTGCTTCGTCGAGTGTGTCGACGGCATCTTCGAGTGCAGCCGTGGATTCGGCTTCGCTGTAAGCGACAACTCGTGGAGCCTGGTGGCGTACTTCGGCTGGTAGCACGGCCTCAGCTCCGTGCACCATGAAGAACGGTGTGTAGCCGGTGGAGCTGTTTGGCGTAGTCCGTAAGCTCCACAGGACAGACGGTAGCTCTTTCGTCCAGTTTCCAGCTTTGTGCTCGAGTGAGCTCATGAGGGGCTTCTTGATGCCGGAGCCGATTAGGACGTTGGCTTTTTCCACTTTCCCGTTTGTTTGCGGGTGTGCCACTGAGGCATACGTGATATTGATCACGAGGCCTTCGCAGAAGTCTTGGAATTCTTCGGAGATGAAGTTCGATCCGTTGTCGGTGATGATGCTGTGTGGTACGCCAAACCTGTAGACGATGGATTCGAAGAACTTGACGGCGGTTTTTCCCTTCTGGTTGGTGACTGGCATGGCTTCGATCCACTTGGTGAATTTGTCGACTGCGACCAGGAGGAAGACGTGTCCTCCTTTCGAGGATTTTGGCAGTTTGCCGATCATGTCGAGGCCCCATTGGGCAAAAGGCCAGGCTATGGGTATGGGTCGAAGTTCGGACCCAGGTGCGTGCGGTTTGTCGGCGAACCGTTGGCACCCGTTGCATCTTCGGGCGATGTCCTTCGCGTCGCTCATGGCCGTTGGCCAATAGAATCCTGCACGCAGAGCCTTGGCGACAAGGGAGCGGCTGCCTGCGTGGTGGCCGCAGATGCCCTCATGGATATCTTGGAGTATGGCCTTGCCGTCATCGATGGTGACGCACCGTTGTAGTACACCCGTAATGTTGCGTTTGTACAGCTCGCCGTTGATGGTGGTGAAGGCTTTTGACCGACGAGATATGCGCCGGGCATCTGTCGGGTTGTCAGGCAATTCTCCGTTTATCAGGAACTGGAGGTATGGACGCGTCCAAGTTTCTTCGACTGCCATGACCTGCATCAGGTTGACCATGGCAACTTCGGTATCCAACTTTTCGGGTCCTTCATGACCTTCGGGTAGCGTAGCCCCCGAGTGTTCTGCTTCTTCGGGTGATCCTTTGGGGAATTTCCGCTTAATGGATGGCACGCAGATTTGTTCGAGGAACACACCTGGTGGTACCTTTGCGCAAGTGGAGCCAATGTTGGCGAGTCTATCGGCCTCCTCGTTGCTCTCTCTTCCGACGTGCCGAAGTTCGCAGCCATCGAATTCTCCTTCGAGTGCGTTGTAGAGCACGCGGTACGCGATCATGTTTTCGGCGTGTGCATCGCACTCATTCATCGTCTGCTGTACGACAAGGTTGGAGTCACCGTAGATGACCAGGCGCGTTGCGCCACATATTTTTGCCATCTTCATGCCATGGATGAGGGCTTCATATTCGGCCTCGTTGTTGGAGGCTCTGAATTTCATCCGAAGGACGTACTTCATCTTGTCACCTTGCGGGGAGGTCAGTATGACTCCTGCCCCTGCTCCAGCTTCGCGCTTGGAGCCGTCGAAATGCATTGTCCAGGACTGTGACATATCTGGGGTGTCAGGCAGCTGCAGCTCCTTCCAGTGCACCAGGAAGTCCGGAAGGACTTGAGATTTGATTGTGTGTCGCTTCTCATAGATGATGTCCAGGGGTGATAGTTCAATGCCCCACAGGGCCACGCGTCTTGTGGCCTCTGGGTTATTCAGGATGCTGTTCAGGGGTGCCTCGTTGACGACCATCACCTGATGCTCCTGGAAGTAGTGGCTCAGTCGTCGAGCCGTCATGAACACGCCGTAAGCCAGCTTCTGGTAGTGCGGGTACCGCTGTTTTGTTGGAGTGAGAACCTCGCTGAGGTAGTAAACTGGGCGTTGTACCCTGTGGGTCTTGCCTTCTTCGGGTCGTTCGACCACGAGTACTGTGCTGACCACCTGGTGTGTGGCTGCTATGTACAGCAACAGGGGCTCGCGCTCTTTTGGCGTGACCAAAACGGGCGAGGTGGATAGGAGCCGCTTGAGGCTTTCGAATGCGTCGTTGGCTTCTGGTGTCCACTCGAACTTGTCTGCCTTGCGCAGCAGCTGGTAAAATGGTAGGGCCTTCTCGCCCATGCGGCTGATGAACCTGCTTAGTGCCGCTACTCGCCCTGCGAGCTGCTGAACGCCCTTGAGGTTTTTCGGCTTCTCCATTGTCATGATAGCTTTGATTTTCTTCGGGTTCGCTTCGATCCCTCGTTGAGAGATGAAGTACCCGAGCAGCTGACCCGAGGGGACGCCGAAGGCGCACTTTTCTGGGTTGAGCTTGATCCTGTAGCGATCAAGGTTATCGAACGTCTCGCGGAGATCGTCGATGAGTGTTCTTTCCTCCTTGGTTTTTATGACTATGTCGTCGACATAGACTTGGACGTTGCGACCGATCTGGTCCTTGAGGCAGGCCTGCATGCATCGCTGGTACGTGACACCCGCGTTCTTTAGCCCGAAGGGCATTGTGTTGTAGCAGAATACTCCGAACGGTGTGATGAACGCCGTTTTCTCTTGATCTTTGACCTTGAGTCGAATCTGGTTATAGCCTGAGTAGGCGTCGAGGAAGGAGAGCTTCTCACAACCTGCAGTCGAATCGATGATCTGGTCGATCCGAGGTAGAGGGAAGTGGTCCTTTGGGCAGTGTTTATTTAGTGACGTGAAGTCCACGCACATCCGCAGGATGTCCGTGTCCTTCTTCGGGACCATCACCGTATTTGCCAGCCACTCGCTTTCCTTGATTTCTCGGATGAAGTCTGCTGCGAGTAATCTGTTGATCTCCTTGCCGATAGCTTCGGCTCGTGGCTCCGACAGTCTTCGGATAGACTGCTTGACTAGCTTGGTGTCTGGGAAGACATTGAGTGCGTGCTCGGCGAATTCCCTGGGAACTCCTGGCATGTCCGCAGGACACCAGGCGAATATTTTCCAGCGCTCATGGAGGAATTCGACGAGCGCGCCTTCCTATGCGGTGCTGAGGTCGTTAGCGATCAGCGCCGTCTTGGAGGCGTCTGTCGGATGGACCTGCACTTTCTTGGTGTTGACGGTGGGGTCGAAGGACATGTCAGGTGCGTTTTGCCTTGTGACTGGGGGTAGCCCATTGTCCGTCACCTCACGGAGCCTTACAAGCTCGTCTTGCATGCCGAAGGACTGGGAGATTTTGTTGAAATCCCTGTCGCATTGGTCCGATCGGGTGAAGCTTCCGTGGACTGTGATGATGCCCCTTGGTCCTGGCATCTTGAGTAGTAGGTATGCGTAGTGTGGGACGGCCAGGAACCTTGCGAATGCTACACGTCCCAAAATGGCATGGTATTGCGACGGCCAGTCCACCACTTCGAATTCTAGGCGCTCCTGCCGAAAGTTGTCCGGCTTCCCGAAGATGACGTCGAGTCCTATTTTGCCCAGGGGGAAGATGCCCTTCCCTGGTACAATGCCGTGGAACGTTGTGTCTGATTGTTCCAGGCTGCATTGCGGGATCCGCATAGCTGCTAGAGTGCTTGCGAACATTAGGTTGATGCCGCTGCCGCCGTCCATGAAGACGCGACTCATCTCGAAGCCTCCGATCTGCGCCTCCAGCACCAGGGAAGCATGACCTGGGCAAGGGATCTGGCAAGGGTGATCCGCGTGAGTGAATGTGATGCAGGACTCCGATCCGCTGAGGTACTCAGGGATTGCAGGCGGAGTTGCCACGGCCAAGTTGATTTGTCGGGTGATTTTCTTCTGCACCCTATTTGTGGGGCATCCCTTCTGTATCATATTGAGTGCTCCTTTTGGTGGGGGGTATGGGACCCCGGCGTTGTTTTGCGCTGGTGCGACTGGTTGATTTGGGCCTCCAATAGGCGGCGGTGGAGGAGCTCTGTGTGCTATTTCACCTGGCGCAGGTGTGTTTCCGAATGCAGGGATTGGAGCTTGTTGCCTCATCTGCATCATGCCTTCGCTGAGTTTCTGGAACTCGCGGCAGTCCTTGAGCATGTGGCTAGCTTTCTTTTTGCCATCTTGTTTGTCGATGTAGAAGTGGATGGTGCATGGACCCGAAAGTTTGTCGAATGCTGAGGGTCCGTTGTCGCGGTCGCGGTGTTGCCACGACTGCGTTGGTCGTCCGTTGTCGCGGAAGTTTCCGCTGCGGTATCCTCCGCTGTTGCGGCTGTTGTCGTTACGGCGGTCGGCGTAGCCGGCCGCGACCATGTCGGGTCCGTCGCGGTCCTCATAGACGCGCGATCTCCTCTTGCTGCGGCGTTCGCGTCTTCGGCCGTAGTCGTCCTCTTCATCTGATTGCGCTCGCTGGATGCAATCTTCGCCGTCTGCCCAACTGTTGGCGATTTCCATAAGGTGGTCGAGTGTCTTGGGCTTTACACGCCCAAGTTCCTCCTTGAAGTCTGGGCGCTTGACGCCGTCCCTGAAGGCGTCGATGGCCCTCTCTTCGGAGATGTGTGCTGTGGAGTTCTTGGTCGTAGACCAGCGTAGTATGTATGAGCGAATAGATTCACCCGTTCTTTGAGTGCAGGCTCGCAATTCTTCGATTGATGCGGGCCTCTTGCTGGTGCCTTTGAAATTTCGGATGAAGCTGTAAGAAAGCTCCTCCTAGCTTCGGATGGATCCTGATGATAGGCTGCTGAGCCAGACTCGCGCCGCGCCTGTCAGCTGCAGCTGAAGGCATTGCATGGCGGTTTCTTTGTTGCCTCCGTGAAGCTTGACGGATGACAGATGGTCACTGAGCCAGGACTTTGGATCTTGCGTGCCGTTGAACTTCGGAGTATCCGAAGGAAGCTTGAAGTTGCGTGGCATCTGTGTTCGCCGAACGGATCTGCTGAAGCATCGAGCTCCGTAGAGTTCTCCTTCGTCTTCATCCATCTCAGATTCGGACGAGCATGCGCGTTTGGCGCGTGCTTTGTCGATCTTGCGCTGTGTAAGCTTGTCTCTGGCGTCGTAGTCGCGTTTATGGCGGTGCGAGCTCTTCTTTCTTCGAGGGAGATCGTGCTCCTCTTCCTCTTCGGATGAGGGGGTGTGGCTCCGGTCGCGCCTGGCCGGAGCTTTTTTCTTCGGCTCCGCGGGAGTGTCTTCGTGGAGCGCAGCTCCGATTAGTCCTAGTCCGGTGAGTGCGGACCTATGCATGGCCCTTTTCGGGTCTCCCTCCGGAGGTGGGTGAGCCGCGAGATACGCAGTGGCTGCCATGATCGCAGCTTGTGGCGTCTTCGGGATGATGTTGCCGTCAGAGTCCATGTCCATGAACGATGTATGGAGAGTTCGGGTCACGTCACGCCGCTCCTTGGGGTCCATGTTTTCCACCCGAGAGCGGTGCTTGTTTCCCTGATTTCCGTTTGTGCTAGAGCCGGGTCCCATGGCGGAGAGCGCAGCTCGTCGCGCACTGGACTCAGAGGCTGCTTGCTTGCGCTTGTCGAGCGTCTCCTGCATCTTGACTTGCTTCTTGTGCTCCTCGATGAGGAGGTAGTGGTATGCCCTCAGCAGATCACGTGGGGAGTCCAGAGGTAGGACTATTTCACCTGCGACGGCGCGGCGTGCTTCGACCCATCCTTCTTTGCTAAGTTGGATGAGGTGGCCTCTGTTTTCTCCGTTTTCGCCGTTTCCACCGTTTTCGTCGTTTATGTCCTGCGGGTTGGGGTTGGGCGGCGGGTTAGGCGTTTCCTCGTCGGTTTGGATGACTGCGGCGCACAGATAGCGCCTGCAGATCGGATGATTGCTGCCGCAGCTTTCGGATCCGGAACCGTAGGTCCCTTCATCCGAAGGTGGATCGCACAGATCGGAGTTGCAGCTGCTGCTGCTGTAGAACTCATCTGTTGATGGTGACGTGCATAGCACGGGGTGTGGAGACCACGAAGCGGGCCTGATGGACGGCACGGGCACCCGCTCAGGGAGGCGGAGGGTGCCGGTTTGTCCCACCTGGAAGCAGAAGCTCCCGAACAAGATTTCGAGTCCGTCGCCTACGGACTCAAAATCCTTCATGGTAGCCGGCGAGTGGGCGGTGAAGTCGAAAGCGCCGAAGAGGAGGTGATTCTCCGTCACCGCGGAGTTGTAGATCGATCGGGTCGGAACCGTCACGACCGCACAATCAGCAGCCCCAGTTCCCACAGACGGGGCCAATTGATGAGGTTTAATCTCGTCAATGCCCATTGTTATGGACCTGGGTTTTGGAGAAGATGGGGATGCTGGAGATCGTGGCATGGTTAACAGACAAGCAACCAGGGGACACGAGATTTACCCAGGTTCAGGCCCCCGGAGGGAAAACCCTACTCCTACTTGTCTGCTCTTGATTACGGCGGAATCGAAGGTTACAGGGTGCGCAGATTCGATCTGGCGTGGATGCGTGTGCGAAAGTATGAGTCGAGTTGCCCTAGGACGTGCCCTCCTGGCCTTTATATAGACTTAGGCAGGTCCCGGGCGTAGTCCTAGTCGGTTACAAGTTCTAGGGTTTTACCCCTTTGAATTTCCTATCTCCTCTAGTCTTGCTCTCCAAGGATCCGAAGACGTCATGGGCCTTAGCCACCCGAAAATCTTTATGGGCCAGCGTATGTCTGCCGTGGGCCTTCTTTGGGCTGGACTAGGTATGCTGAAGTTACGTACCCGTAGGGTATAACCATGTCAGTAGCCCCCGAGTGATTTTGAATTAATTATTTTTTAAAAATAGATAAATGGTTTTGAATTATTTATTCAAATCCAAACACTTTTTATGTTTAAAGTTTTTCTAAATTCCAAATTAATATTTAAAAAATATAAGTTAATTCATTTTTTAATTTTAAATGGTTACATTAATTATTTTTTAAAAAATAGAAAATGGTTTTGGATTATTTATTCAAATCCATACACTTTTTATGTTTAAAGTTTTTCTAAATTCCAAATTAATATTTAAAAAATATAAGTTAATTCATTTTTAATTTTAAATGGTTACATTAATTATTTTTTAAAAATAAAAAATGGTTTTGGATTATTTATTCAAATCCATACACTTTTTATGTTTAAAGTTTTTCTAAATTCCAAATAAATATTTAAAAAATATAAGTTATTTCATTATTAATTTTAAATGGTTACATTAATTATTTTTAAAAATAGAAATTGGTTTTGGATTATTTATTCAAATCCATACACTTTTTATGTTTAAAGTTTTTCTAAATTCCAAATTAATATTTAAAAAATATAAGTTATTTCATTATTAATTTAAATGGTTCATAGTTTAAATGGTTACATTAATTATTTTTCAAAAAATAAAATGGTTTCGAATTAGTTATTCAAATTCAAACACTTTTTATATTTAAAGTTTTTCTAAATTCCAAAGTAATTATCATTTAAAAAACATTACAAATTTAAACCCCAAAATAAAAAATAAGGCGGGAACAGAGAGAAAATAACTGAAAAACTTTGAAAACAGGGGAATACGTCCCGGTTGGAGCCACCAACCGGGACTAAAGACCCCCCTGCGCGCGCGCCCCTTCGGCTGCTGAAAATTGGAGTATACGTCCTGATTGGGACGTATGCCCTTTTAGTCCCGGTTGGTGCCACCAACCGGGACGTATACTCCCTCCCCTTTATATAACTTCTCTTCCTCTTCTCTGCTTCTCTTCTCTGCTTCTCGACGACGCCGCCAGGCTGCCCGCGCCCTCCGTCGTCGTCAACGCCTCCGCCTCCGGCCGCCACCGCCGCGCGCTCCCCGTAGCGGCTCCTCCTCCGGCCGCCACCGCCGCGCGCTCCGTAGCGGCTCCACCTCCTCCCGTGCGCGTATCCTTCCCGCCCGACGACCGCCGCCCTCTCTTCCCGCCGACGACGTCCGTGCCGCCCGCGCCCTTCCCCCACCGCCGCGCGTCAGGTACGCCCCTCCCTGCCTCTCTGTCCTCCCCCTCCCTCTGCTGCTGCTGGTGGTGGGCGGCGACGGCTGCTGCTGGTGGGCGGCGGCGGCGCTGCATGGTGGGCTTCGGGTGTGGTGGGCGGCACGCGGCTCCTGCTGGTGGTGGGCGGCGGCAGCTGCTGCTGTCCTCCCTCTCCCTCTGCTGCCGCTGGTGGTGGGCGGCGGCGGCTGCTGCTGGTGGGCGGCGGCGGCTGCATGGTGGGCTTCAAATTCGGGGGTGTGGTGGGCGGCGGCTGCTGCTGCTGGTGGGCGGCGGCGGCTGCATGGTGGGCTTCGGGTGTGGTGGGCGGCGGCTGCTGCTGGTGGGCTTCGATCGGGTGGTGGGCGGCGGCTTCGGGTGATCGACGTGTGTTGTTTGCGTGCATGGCCCGCGTGGACGTACGTGTGGTTAGTCATATGATTATTAGGGCATGTACTACGACAAGATCTTGTACAAACGCTTATGTTTAAAAAAATAATGTCAGAAAATTGGATTATGGACTAAACGCCTCGTCTCACAGCACGGAACGCTAATTTGGGTAGCTAGAAACATCTAGGAGCGCTAATCAAACTCCTGTGCGCTGAAAAAAAGTAGTCCTAGCGACCGACGCTTCCTCGTACGTCGACGCTAGAGAAAATCCCCGGATCGGACGGGATGGAGGCCTAACCGCAAGTAAAATCAGCCTAGCTAGCGTCTGCTTTATTTAAACGTCCGCGTTAAACATGCTCTTAGGGATAGGATTAAGGCTTAGAGCGGGTCTGCGGGTATGGGTTTGCCACCCCCATACCCGCCCCATTAAACTTGGAGGGTCTAACTTTTTACCAAACCCTCCCCATTTAAGGCGGGTATCCATCGGGTTTGTGGGTTTCGGGGCCCCATTGCCATTCCTAATCGCATCCTTATCATCGTACTATCCTCGTTTGCTATAGGAGTATCACATTTACTCAATGATAGATTTATACTCCCTCATGTCGGGTTTGTAAGGCTCGAGAAAAGGGGATGTCGGTGGTCGGTTCCGCAGGACATGGGAGGCGTGCAGGGACGCGTGGGGCGGGTGTATTGTGGCAAGAGAGATGCAGAAGCTCTGTTTGCTCGGGGAAGGTGAGGAGAGGGGGGAGGAGGCGGCGCCGATGGGAGTTCCCCTGTTCTCTCACGCGTGGGCGAGACATGGGCGAAGGGGTCGCGCGGTCAAAACCATTGTGTTCGACGTAGGAAAGCTCGGTCTGGCTCGGTCGCGCGTAAATCTTCCCATGAAATTGCATGCCCCTTAGGTGCATGTGGGTTCGACGATGTGCCTTCGCCAGGGCATTCCGAACCCTCTTAAATAGATTCCAATATGGTATTTTGTTAGTATCTAGTGTTACCTATCTGCTGGATAGTTTCCCTTTTGTAGCCTTATACTCATGTTCTCCTCTCATATGCATCCGAGGTTTCTCCGAACTAGGTTTTACACCCCTCGGAACTCCGGAATATTGATTTTAGTTGATTTTAGCTAGAGTTACCTATCTACTACACGGTTTCCTTTTTGTAGCTAGGTTTAGGGTTTAGGGTTTTCTTCATTTTTATTATTGTGTATGTATATATTAGGGTTTCTCCTTAACTTTCTCCTTTAGCCGCTTTGACTTATTGTGTATGTCAGAAAATATGGACCCACACGTCAGAGACGAAGAAAAGGAAGAGTTGATCCAAGGTGTGATCCGTGGGGAAGATAATTTAGACGTATCAACGTTTCTGAACAACTCCGGTGAGGGTGATCCTCTTTTTACCGGAATAGACAACTTGTTTGAGGTTGAAGGTGTTGCCTTCCGCGAGGGAGAAGGCGATGCCTTGTGTAATCGAGAAGACGACCGCTCCGGCGAGGTGCATGTAATATAAATCAATTCATTAATTAATCATCTGCTATCTATATAGAAATAGTAACGACGATCTTTCTTCTTTTAGCCCTCCGGATCGAAGGAATCTACTAAAAAGAGCAGACGAGGCCCAACCAAAAAGTTGCAAGACCATGAGAGGTTCGGGATCGAAGATGTCGCTGAAGACGGCAAACCGACAGCTCCCGAAGTTGTCGCAACCAAATTTGTGGCACAATGCGGAGTAATCGTTAGGGACTTAATCCCGATCACCATTAGAAATTGGAATAGGCCTGCTAATGCGGATGAAGAGGGAACATGTTTATTTGTCCCTAACCACGCCAAAGATTTACTGTGGAAGAGGCTCATGGTTAGTTTCAAACTACCGAAGATAGAGCTGGATCCAAATGCGGAGGATCCAGTTGAGGACGCCTTACAACATGGGAGAGCCATGGAGGCTAAGGTCAGGGAGTGGGCTTTGAAGAAGATGGCCCAGTGTTTCACCAACTGGAAGAAAAGATTGCACCTTGACTATGTCGTGAAAAATAAGACTCCCGATTTCAAGAATATTCAGTTTGAGAAGATAAAACCATTCTGGGCTGAGTTTGTGGAATACAAGAAATCAGAAAAAGCTAAGAAAATGTCTGAAACGAATAAGCTGAATGCTGCTAACAAGAAGTATCACCATACTATGGGGCAAGGTGGCTACAGGGCTGGCATTCCTAAGTGGGAGAAACTTGAGAATGAACTGCGTGCTAAAAAGATCACCCCAGAGACAGACGATTGGGTAGAACGTGCAAGGAATTGGTTTTACGGGCATGGGGGCACGTTGGACTCAGAAGGGAGGTGTATATATAACATACGACATAAAGAAGACCCCTTGCCAATCGAGAGGATGAGAAAAGCAGTAAAGGCTATTAAAGATGGGGACTTCATTCCCGATAGAGAGAATGATGAGCTCACACTCGCCCTTGGAAATAAGGAACATGATGGACGAACACGAGGCACAAGAGGCTCCCAACCATGGAGGACTGGGTTTCCCGAAGAGAGGAAGAAATATTCTGATAGAAGCCGTCAGAGGAGAAAGGACAAGGTGGAAGTTGAAGCAAATAGTCAGAAAGAGCGAATGCGTTTAATTGAAGAACGATTAAAGCAACAACAAGATGAAATTAACGCACTTAAAGAGCAAAGTACTACCGGCCCATATCAGCAGCACACTGCATTCGATGCTACCGGCCTATCGAATAATCGAAAAAGCAGTGTGGCTTCCACCGAGGTCCCGGGTGATGACAATGACGATGACGATGATGCACCGACGATGGCTCCTGTTGGCTACCCAGTGGATGATATCACAGAGATGACACACTGCGAGCTACATGTCAAAATTGTGAACATATCAATGAAGGTGGCGGTCGGCTATGTCTTACCAATTGGACCCACACCAACTTACCATTGTCGTCCGGTTCCAGAGGGCTACGCTGTTGTCGGCGTGGATGAAATCATGCCCACCTTTGAAGTTTTGGATCTTCACTACCCTGCAGGTGAAGGGGATGTGACTGTGCTGGGAGACGCAAAAAACGTCACCATTCTATGGCCGAAGGAATGTATCGTGCTTCGAAATCACACGCCAAGGCCATCTTCGCCGCCGCCTCACCCGTCTCCAGCGAGGTCGTCGCCGCCGCGGCAGCCGTCTTCGTCGCCTCACCCGGCTCCGTCGCCTCACCAATCTCCGGTGCAGCCATCGCCGCGGGAGCCATCACCGGCGCCTAAGGGTCAAAAGCATAAGCGTACCGCTACTGTGCCTCGTGGTAAGCGATCGCCGAAACGTAAACAAGAGCCTCTTCCAAAAGTACCAAAGGTTCCTCCCAAGAGAGCTTATGACTGTATTGAAGAGGAGACTGCGGCGATCGTTGATGCGGAAACGACAGCGTTTTTCGCTAAGCTGAGGCGGCCGAAAGAGCCAGAGTTCCCCAGCACCAAAGAAGAAAAAGCCAAAGTGTTGAAAATGCTAAAGAATCTTTATCAACCCGAGCCAAAGCTGTCATCAGACTATAAGCGTTCTATTCTCAAGTCACATGCGGCACAAAAAGCCTCGAAGAGCAGTACTGATGCAAGCGAGAAATCTGTTGCCCAGCTCGGAGAACAAGCAAAACAGACTTGCGCCCCTCTCAAGGTGATTTCTCAAACCAATGTGGGGTCGAGCAAATATGGGGCCGAAGGGCAGTATGATCCAGAGGTAGTTGCACAATATGGAGAAGCTGCTGCTGCTCAAGGTATGAGTATTGCCCAGTACTTATCCCAGTTAGAGTTCTTCCCCGTGAGTGAAGTAGCATACAGATACCAGTACGGCAAACCTCTCGTCAAACCTGAGGAGGTAAACAATCTTCCAACAAAAATGTGAAGATTGCATAACTGGTACATGCATGCCACAAGGGCCAGGGCTAACTGGATAGTGCTGAGGGTTAAAAAAAAGCATCATGGGAAAGAAAAGGATGACATGATATCCATTGAATTTGATGAACTATTTCAATTATTCAATCAAGACGCCTTGGACAAATCGATCATCAGTGCCTATTGTCTGTAAGTACTAATTCTGTATTTAATTTAGTCTCCAGCTATCTCACATTGTTTATTGCATGTATATAATCATACTGTAATATGCAGAATGAAGATTCTCGAATGCAGCAGAGGATAAATCTATGACATTGGCTTCATTGACCCATATTGGGTTCATCAAGCTAATCTCAAAACAAACTCCTAGGATACGTAGGATAATATAGTACACGCGTTAAGGTTTCAAGAAACTAAAAGGGAAATACTATTTCCTTACAACTTCGAGTGAGTGTTATTGTCTTATATACACTTTCTATTTCGCTTACTCGATGTTAAGTATATAATTGATTAGTTATGCATTTGCAGCTTCCACTATATTCTGTTAATCATTCAACTTGACAAAGGGCGTGTACTAGTCATGGACTCGAAACATAAACCCCTTGAGACGTGGAAGGACATGCAGATACTTCTCCAGCGGTAATTCTAATCATTACGACACTATATCGGCAACGTTCGTGAATTTTATGATATCAAGTACTTAATAACTTATTTTATTCGTTTTCTACGTCGGGCAGCGCTTGGAAACGGTTCACCAACAAGGCTAGGGGTGTTTGGAAAGAGGAGCTTACATTTCAACCACTAGATGTAAGCACCACTAGCTATATCCGCGCATCTCTTTGATTCTAGTTTTGATACAGTTATTATCGTGCTTAATTATTATTTTGATTGAACTCTGTTCTCGTAAAGTGCCTGACGCAGGGACCAGGTAACAATCTATGTGGATACTATGTTTGCGAGTTCATCCGGCAGACGTGCGATGAGAAGGACAGAAATTTAGAGCAACTCCACGTACGTGAACAATTTCTATAGTTTTTAATTACAATCAAATTGTGTTTAGTTTCATTCATATAGGCTGACTCCTTTTTTAAATCAGATCGAACGTCTACGGGACGGTCTTCTGCCAAAGGATCGCGTACGAGCAATTCAGGAGGAATTGGCGGGATTCTTGGATGCAGAAGTCCTAGACCCAAAAGGGGAATACTATTCGGCTGTGTATAGACAATAGGAATTGTAAAAATAGCAACTTTGAAGGAATTGGCCGGTAGCATCGAATAGCAAGTTTTGTATGTAGTGCATGAACTCGATCCGTGTATTCAATGTAATATTGTCATGATATTCATGATATAATATAAGGTTCCTTCATTGATAAGTGCAAATCACTAAATAAATAATAAAACAACCTAAATGAATTCTCTGCCGCGGCACAAAAAATGGCGAAAATGCTGCCGCGGCAACAAAGTGTGCCAAAATGAATTCTCTGCCGCGGCAGAGAAATGGGCCAAATCTCTGCCGCGGCAGAAGGTTATTAGTCCCGGTTCCTGTTACGAACCGGGACTAATGCTCCACCCCCCCCTCCCCCTCGCCCTCTGCCGCTGCCACGTGTGCACCCTTTAGTCCCGGTTGGTGGGGCAACCGGGACTAAAGGTTAGAGCTTTAGTCCCGATTGCCCCGTCCCGGTTGGGCAACCGGGACTAAAGCCCCGTACCAACCGGGACCTATAGCCCCGTTTCCACCAGTTGCATGGATCCATTTGGGAGACTTAGCGGTGTAGATGTAGAAATGGCCGTTGGACGGGCTGCATCAGTAATGGTTGTGATTTTATTTTTAATTTTTGCATTGATTAAATCCAGTTACATACTAGGTTCAACTAAAATTTTCTTCTTAGAATGTGGAATGACATCATCTAACTCCGATTTAAGTTATTTATCACACTAGTAGAGAAGAACCTAGTAACAACGCCGGGCGAAAACAGCGTTAGCGACCTATTTTAGCCACAATAATAATACGATGCCACTGATAAAGTTATGTCCTAGTACTAGTATTACAGAACTAACTAAACCTACATATTTCTCTAAAAAAAATAAACCTACATAATATGCCGAGGAATTTCATTCAAAATACAGCGAAGATTCCATAAAGTACAGCGTGGGATTTAAAATAGGGAGAATTTCATTACAAATTAGGATTATTACATTTTTAACAAAAATTAAATTGACTTAAATAAACCCTATTTATAGTGTACTGATGGGGAGGTCCATATGTGCTGCTATCGCCCCTGCCATCAGCACCGCCGCCAAAGAGGTTGTCATTGCTTCCTTGCTCCGACGGTGACACCATTCTCCAACACAGTCGATCGCCATTGCCGTCGTCAAAGGTGATGAAGCCAAAATCTTCCACGGACCATCGGCTGGTGGCGGTCTTGGGGGTTGGGGGAGCTGGCTACACAACGTTTAGTAATGCTGTCAGGGGCGAAGCCAGGATCCATACAAACCTCGGGCCAATTTTGAATTTAGTGTTGAAATTAGACTATTTGCTAAGTTAAATTTTTTTAAGAAAATCTCTAACTTGTAGGTAAGTACAAGGTTTGCACCCAGGGTCATTGCACCTGTTGCCAGGGATGTGGCTCCGCCACTGGTTGTGGTAAGCCCCGGTGTATCCACAGGGTCGTCGGGGTGTGTGAAGGCCGACACGATGACAAGAGGATCTACTCGCGGGTGTCGCCCTGCGTGGCAGTTCCGGAAGACACGTTGTCTACATTTAGCCCCCTCCACCACTTAGGCCTTGTTTACTTCTAGGGTATTTCAGGGATGGGAGGGGATTATTTTATATCCCGAATTTTCCCGATAGGTCGTTTACTAGGCCGGGTTTTGAAAGGATAATCCTGAAATATTCCCACAAATCCCCTCCGCACTATTGTATTTTTGACTAGATTAAAAACTCTCCATCATGATAGAGTATTTTTGGGGAGGGTATTTACGAGGATTTGAAAGTATTGGACGAACACCAAATCCCCGCATATCCCCACGTCTTTTCAGGATAAAAATACCGGAGAAGTAAACAAGGCCTCGTTGGGCGCCTTGATGTTCTTGAGGTCTAGCCAGTTGGGGCAGCGATGGCCAGCTGCCTCTCCGCGACAAAGAGCTCCGGCCAGTGGTCGCAGTCGATGGCGAGCAAGGGATCAACCCTCTTCTCCTCGGTGAGTGCCACACTGCGCATAGATGAGGACATGTCGCGCCAAGCCCTCGATCGAAGGAGAGACGGTACAGCTAGACCATAGGTCCTGATGAGCCAGACACACGGCTGTCTCGTGTCCGGCGGGGCAAGAAGGCCGTACCTGGCGAACTCGTTGGCTATCTCCTTCGTGATCGAGGTTGCGCGGCCAATGGCTGCCCGCATGCGGGATCTTGGCGACAGGTTGCATGCAGAAAGCTTTGATGGGGAGAGGAAACTCGGCGAGCAGAGGATACACGACGAGAGGTATATGCAAATTGGTACACATCTGACTTGGCATTAATGGTGGCGTGGGAAAGAAGGGTATTTTTCAATGTTGCTCTTTCTAAGTAGTACTCCATATAAACTATTTTTTAGCAACTAAAATATAACTGGTATCGAATAGGAATATTCATGTAATTCTCTATCACATTTGATCCAAGAATTGTTTGAATGAATCTGAATTGTTTTTGAAACAGTCTATCTTTGCCTAAAAATTATTTGCCTAAAGAGTCTACCATTTTTTCCGTAGCACAACACTTTCGAATGTCATAACAAGATTTTTTTAACTTACCCATGGGCTACATGCCATTGCGCACGTGACCTATATTCACTATACAAAATCAACAGTAGCCTACAGAAGGGCGTGGCTAGCTTACGGAATATATAAGGGAGTAGCAAAAGAAAAACCGCACATCAATTATCGACTCGTAAAAATATGTATAATGCGGTGACGTTAGCCTTCTTTTATGGTTTTTACATTGGACTTTTGTTTAGTTGGAGGTGAGAGAAAAAAAATGTCTTCACTTAGCTAAACGGATGATCTCTTAAAAATAAGAGAAGGCTATTTTCTCTGTTATACCATATGTCTTCTCTTAGAAAAACAATTTCTTACTAAAAATAGTTAATTCTCATTTATTGCTAGAGATGACAATAAAAGATACGGATTTGCTAGTTCTCAGGCGTCTGAGAACTTCTTAAGTCTCAATCGCCTCTTTCAACGTTTGATTTACCTCGTGATTCGCAAAATGAAAGTTACACATGAGTTGCAACTCGGGTGTAACTAAGAAATTAATGAGTTGCAACTAGTTGTAACTAAGAACTAGTACAAATCTTATAAGTTGCAACTAGATTGCAACTGAGAATTAACACAAATATTAGGATGACATCAGCGACTTAGACATAACTAGTTCTTAGGCGTCTAAGATCTAGTCACTCCCTAAAAGATAATGCATTGTACAATTTATATATAGTATCTTCTCTAGATGATATTTAGGACTAAGAGAAGGTATACCTTTTCTAGCACTATACATGCCCTACGGTTGTGTCACAAAAAAAGTACGGCAAATGGAAAAACTCAGATTCACGAATGAAACAAAATCATACTTGCTCGGATGTAAATCAACGACAATTATTATAGATCACAGTGAGTACAAAAAAGCCTAAAACTAAAAGCAAAAGCTCATAGAACAGCAAAAAGGACAAAAAGAAGAAACAAGGCCAGCCCAGTAAGGAGCTTCTCTCGGGAAAAAGGCCCCATAACACGTACGGGAAAATAACAACGGGTATAATCCTTCATTAAGCAAAAAAAATGTACATGCTGACGTGTTAAATCTCAGTCGATTGACCGTTCCTTAATTTTACACCATTGATGGATACCCTTACAGAAATTCAGAGAATACTTGCGCTCAAGAAAATTTATTGGGATCCACACTCCCAATGCAAGCTGATTTCTGGATAAAGTGAAGGTGGTGCCGCTTTATTCAAGCTACTGTACTATGGCCAGCCTGCTTGCTTAGCACAATCTCCTCAATTACACAAGCAGATGAGTATCTGTTCTGGCTTAGGCCGTGTATTTGAGGTTGGTCCCGTATTTAGAGCAGAAAACTCAAACACTCCAAGCATTTGAGCGAGTTTACCGGGTTGGATGCAGAAATGGAGATAATGAAGCACTACTTTGAGATAAGGAAGATTTTGGAAGGAGAAAAGTTTACTCCCGCGTCTTAAAATAAATGTCGCATGTTTATCAAAATTTGGATAAATCTATGTACTAAATGATGTCTAAATTCGTGCAGTTTTTAACAAATCTGTGACATCTATTTTAAGATGGAGGAATACTTCATTTATCAAAGTTATGGTGACCAAGGACCTGTTTTTGTATCTTCCGTACAGAAATAACTGACTTAGGTTTGTCTATATTCGAATGTATCTAACGCGTTTTAGTGTATAGATATATTTATATATAGAAAAACTCAAGTCGATTATTTCTGGAAAAAGTATTATAGATGGCTTATTCGTAGCAATATTCAACTACTTGAATAAAAATTGCAAGATGGAGCTGGAGGCCATTAATGAGCAGTATCCGTTTGAACCTCTGAAGGTAAAGCCTTATTTCATATTGTGTTATGTTATCTCTGTATGCTTGTGCCTAAAAGACTGTTCCAATTTTTTGATTATTTCTACAGTACCTAGAGAAAACCTTGAAGCTAAGATATGCGGAAGGGATTAAAATGTTAAGGTATTAGAGCATCTTCAAGAGCTTACCAAAAATACAAGTAAAATGGGTAATAACTGTTTTTTTGTAAGTGGAGACAAAACCAAAGCTCTAACAGCTTACCAAAAGTGGTCCCCACCAAAAATATTCGGGTGATCATCCAATTTTTTAGCCCCTCCTACCCATATATGGGTAAGACTAGTCAGATTTGGGTAAGGTGCCACATCAGCAAAACCAACGCGGGAGCCTCTAACGGCCACGCACGGAAGTTTCCGTGCCTGATTTCGACGTCGGTCGTCGTCGTCCTCACCGCCACAGGTCACCTGTGACCGTCTGCCGCGCCACCACGCACCTCCGCGGTCGTCTCCGTGCTACTATCGGGCCACATGCGTCCCATGGTCATCGTCATGCTACTCGGGAAAGCAGCAACGAACAACCCCGTTGGCGCGCCGGCGGCCCCGATTCGCCGTCGCGGGCAACCTGCCGTTCAAGCGTGGACCTCCGCCACCACCCCACCTTTCCTCTCTGCCGCCCCCACCCACCAGCGACCTCCATGACCCCACCTGCGCCACCCCACCTGCTAGCTCCCGAGGCCGTGCGTGGAAGTTGCCCCGGGTGCCGCGGCGGGTGCCCGTCGATGCACTTAGAGGTCGAGGGCATGCTGGGGAGGCGACTCGTCGGAGCTCCTCCTCACAAGAAAGGCACTGAAAATGACCTGATTGTTTTTTTAATTTCTGAGGTCCCTTGTGTAAGAAATATGGACAATTTGTAGTTTACTCTTTTGTGAGGACCCAGTTGCATTTTGGGTAGCCAAAAAATGGGTAAGCTAGAAAACCAAAACTTTGTTGCCTTACCTAAACCCTCTCTCTCCTCTTATCCAAACACTTTTTTCTTACCCATATATGGGTAAGGTTCATTGTTTGCTCTTATGCAATAGTTTTTTGGTATTATTCTCGGTACTGTATGAGTGATGTTAGAACTTCAATAGGTCCAGTATATGTTTGCTTCGTGCTTTGATTGAAGTGTCTAAGTTTAGAATCCCGTGACACAACAAATGGACTGTTAATAGTTGTCTCAATGGTTATATGGTCATCAGATTAGAAAGAAACCTAAGAATTTACACCCTCGGTTCCAAATTGTAAGATGTTTTAGATATTTTAATATGGACTACATACAGACTGAAATGACTGAACACACTAAAATGCGTCAATACATATGTGATTAAGAAAAATGCTAGAACTTGTTATAATTCGGAACGGAGTGTGTATATTTCAAATTTTCACATATTTTTCTACCAATTTACGGTGTTCATCAAGAAATTCTTGTAGAAATAGTTATCTATCAATTGTTAATTACAGCTTTACCATTATTATAATGTTTTGTTGGTTGAATTTTGTACCCACTATATTGTTTGGTTAACAAAATATAATCATGATCTTGTAGAAAATGGCAGCCTGTTCTAGTGTAACATCCCAAAAATATAAAACAATGATCATCAAACTCTAATCACTAAAATTAGGGTTAACAAAAACTTTGATTAATTAAAATCATATGAATGCATGTGTGTATGTGATGATTTGATAAATGCATGAATGAACTTGTGTGATTAACCTAAATAGCAAGAAATGGTTTAAAGATGAAAATAACATCATCTAAAACATTTCCAAGCAGAAAAAAATAAAGAGAAAATAAAAAACAAATCAATTAAAGCAAATGGTCATTTTTGCCAATCTTGCTCACTAGGTCACTTTGAGTATTTCTAGTCCAAGATTTCAAACAGAAACTTTCCCAATTCTTTTCACTCCTTGTTAGAACAAGTAAAAGTGAATCAAAGCGCACCATTCAAACTTACAGAAACATTTGGCAACCTTATTCAAATCACATTTTAAAATTGAATCTTTATCATATGTGAAGATCACCCATTTTCAAAATCCAACCAAACCAGTGCCCCTTGACTAATCCAACTAACCAGACACTCCCTACTATGTGCCTAGCTAACCCACCAAGTTTGAATACAAAATTTAAATTTGAATCTCTTGTGGCCATTTTATCAAACACCTTGCAGATACAAATCAAACAAACATCAAACACTATAGTGTGTAGTAACTGTGGCCTAACTTGTTCCCTATCTAGCTCACTCTACACCCTCAGTAGATCATATAACTTGTTTAACCCCTCTAGCTCACTATAAACCAGAACATGCCATTAATGGCAAGCATGCCGAGCCTCACCTTGCCACCCCATTGTCGACAGCAAGCGAGGAGCAGCACCAAGCCTAGCAAGCATGTCTAGCAGGCACTCCACCGTCCACCGCCACTCCCTGTCCCAGCCCCGAGCACTGCCAGCCCCTGGACCACATGTCAAGACCATGCTAAACCTCTCTGCGTGCGAGCCGAGAGCACGCCAGTGCACCACCCTCGACCAGCATCCACAGACCGCGCGCCGCCCTCTCTGCGTGCGTGCGTGATCACCACCTCCCCAACAACCCCGCAGACATGCCCGTTCACCGCCACGCGGACCACGCATGTTGTGCGCCATTAAAATCGCCGTCGGACCCGCTCAGAGTATCGACGTGTTCCGACCGATCAGCACCGCCCCACGCCTTGCCACCACGCCGTTGAGCTTTGCCAGGGAGCACAGCACCGCCCCCTACCGTCGCCCATTCCAGTAGCACTCTGTGCCGTCGACCACGACGAGCTTAGCTTGCGCCCGTCGGTCCCCTTCAGCCACTATAAATAGAGGCCTCCGCCGCTCGTTTTCTTCACACCAGTTCAATCCCCTCTCCCTTAGAACCACCCCACTTCACTGCCGGAGCAAGGCGAGCAGCGCATCATCGGAATTTGGCCGGAGCCCGCCGCTGCTGGAGGAGAAGGGAGCCATCGATTGGAGCCGCCCCAGGAGAAGCTGCCGGTACCAGGAGGATCATCGTCGTCGACTTCGTCATTTCCTCGTCGCCGATCATCGCCTGAGCCACGGTGAGCCTCCCACGACCCCCACCCGCCGCGCTAGGGTTCTGTCTCGTTGGCGCTGCCCGACATAGACGATGAACCAGAGCCGTTCAATTAGAACTAGATCCCACGGTTCACATTGCCCCGTACTGTTTCGCCCCTCACCGTCTCACTGACGCGTGGGGACAACCACTTAACCAGCCCGCGCGTGCGCTGTGCGTAGTGGGTAGGCCCAGTAAAACCTCCCGCGCGACCCAACAATTCAAATTCAGTTTTATTCATTTAATTTCAAACACAGTTCTGTACATAGATTCAAAAATCAACCCAGCTCGATTCACTGAACCAAAATGCATGAAACTAATTTTGTTAGAAAGGTACTGAAATGCTTAATCCAAACCCGTTGGATTCAATCCATTTGGATGTATAGATCAACCATGGTAAAAATAACAAGGAAGAAGCTTTTCTGCATTCAAACATTTGATCATACCTTTTAGAATATAAAAACATATGGGTTTACTTGCAGAGATAATATTCAAGTAATAAAATAATGCCCCATAGGCATTTATAGTCATTTTAATTAATAAAAATAAAAATGTTAAACCTTATTAAATTGTGACACCACTTTAAATCACATTCCCATGTACTAAAATATGTGGTGATGGCATGTGTCAACATGATCCCATGTTTGAGTTGGAGAATATTAAATCTTAAGTAGTATTTCAATTAGTAGAAATTACTTTTCTCAAGTTAAAATAAATAAGACAAGTGCTTTAATCTTGTAATGATAGTGATGATGATACATCATCTAGTGTGAACCTTTGTGTGATGTTTAGAAATAGTTAAGTATCGGTGATTGTGTACCTCGTATCTATTTATAGACGCTAGTACCGACCAAGGATACGAGGAGGAAGGAGGATACTACGAGGAAGAAGCCGAGGAGAACTTCAACCACTGCTCTGCACAAGGCAAGCCAATACTTGCAACCTTGCAAGCTAACACTTGCAAGATACCCTACTTATGCAAGCCTAATACTACTAGTTGAATGAGCAAGCTATTAACTTAGCAAGCTTACACCACTTGATACCCAATCCTAGTTTTACTTGCAAGCTTAATACTTTATTTTCTGTATCAAAGCTTTCTCTTAGAGTTTACATAGTGACTTGTAGATTCTAGAAAGATAACTGAAGGTAGCATAAAGAGCATAAAATTTGGTCTAAGTTAGATAATCTTGATGTCATCCTAAGGCATGAGATTGAACTTAGCTAATACCCACTTATTTATTACCCATCATTAGTCTTTACCCCCACTTGTAGATGCTAGTGCTAAGCATAAAACTTGATCAACTTTAGATGGGAATACTTGGAGAAAATGGTTATGAAAACCTTAGAATGATGAGTCATTCTACTGAAATGTTTTGACATGTGTTCTTGAACACCAGATGATTTTTATGATGAAAATGTTGAGACATGAGCCTTAGCCCTTTATAAAACTGATGGTTGTCTGGATGCGATACCATTCCAATTTTACCGTACAACCACAATACCCGAAAATTGGGTAGGGCTTGACTGAAAATTTATATATCTTAGTCTGGGTTCCCTTGCGGCCAAGGTCTGAGCTGAGGCTACCTTGTGAAGATTGTCCACCTATGCAGTACCCAAGATGACAGTTGGTCATGGTTGGGAGGCCAAACTCACAGGAGAGGTGCCTATACTAGGGCATGTAATTGAAAGGTTAGGATTGATTATCCGCATACTGAGTATGGTGACTTCAGGATTGCTCCTGACGGATGTATTGAATGTTGTGGTGAAAGTGTACAATCTCTGCAGAGTGTCAAACTATTCGAATAGCCGCGTTCGCGGTTATGGACAGTTGGAGTGGCCATACTGTTCTATCGTCAGATGTTTTCAAAACAACTTATGAAATGATTTCTGACTTTGACTTGACCACAACTGACATGGTTATACCCCACGGGTACATGATCTTAGCATACCTGGTCCAGCCCAAGGAAGGCCCACGACAACTATACGCCGGCCCATGAAGATTTTCGGGTGGCCAAGGCCCATGACGCTTTTGGATCCTTGGAGAGCAAGACTAGAGTAGATAGGAAATTCAAAGGGGTAAAACCCTAGAACCTGTAACCGACTAGGTCTATGCCCGGGACCTGCCTGAGTCTATATAAAGGCTAGGAGGGCACGACCTAGATCTCTCCTCATACTTTCGCATACACACCTCCATGCCAGATTGCATCTGCGCACCCCTGTAATCTTTAGTTCCGCCGTAATCAAGAGCAGACAAGCAGGAGTAGGGTTTTCCCTCCGGGGGCCTGAACCTGGGTAAACCTTGTGTCCCCATGTTGCTTGTTTGCTAACCGTTCCACGATCTCCATCATCCACATCTTCTCCAAAACCCAAGTCCATAACAATGGGCATTGATGAGATTAAACCTCGTCAATTGGCGCCGTCTGTGGGAAACGGGGACGCTGATTGTGCGATCGTGACGGTCCCAACCCGATCGATCTACAACTCTGCAGCGACTGAGAGTCACCTCCTCTTTGGCGCTTTCGACTTCACCGCCCACTCACCGGCCACCATGAAGGACTTCGAGCCCATAGGCGATGGACTCGAAATCCTATTCGGGAGCTTCTGCTTCCAGGTGGGGCAAACTGTCACCCTCCGCCTCCCTGAGCGGGTGCCCCTACCATCAATCAGGCCCGCTTCATGGACCCCACACCCCGTGCTATGCACAACATCATCAACAGATGATTCCTACGACAGCAGCAGCTGCAACTCCGATCTGTGCGATCCGCCATCGGATGAAGGGACCTATGGTTCCGGATCTGAAAGCTGCGGTAGCAGCGGACCAATCTACTAGCGCTACTTTCAACACCCGGATTTTTCAATCCTAGATGCCTGTTATGCCATACATCGCAATCCCAGGATTACCATTTTTGCGAAACATAACAGAATTGGATACCATAGTACATCATCCCTTACAAACAATCCATAAGTTCTTACACAAATAGGGATCTCATGATCCAGTTCTTAATACAACATCAAACAGCGGAATACGTAATAATAACGGTAGCGTGGGCGAAGCTCCATCTTCGGGGTCACAGGCAATGCTGACGATGGGAGATGATCCTAGTTGTTGTAACCTTCCTGGGGTCCATCCTCCAGGTACTCCTCTTCATAGTCTGGCCATGGGAATAGCCAGGGACAAAGCCATGAGAACTCTTTAAGTACTCGCAAACTAATACTAACAAGTAAAGGGGTTTTTGGATAATAGGACACTAGGCTCTAGGGTTGTTTTGCAAAAGCCAGATTTATCTCTACTAAGTTCTAAAACTAGTCACAATTTCATAACTCCTAAGTGGGATCTGGTATTTCATATCACAACCCTGTTGTGGTCAAGTCAAAGTCTCAGTTCATTTCATAAGTCATTTTGAAAAGTCTGACGGGGGAACAGTATGGCCACTCCAACTGTCCATAACCGCGGACGCGGCTATTCGAATAGCTTGACACTCTGCAGAGATTGTACACTTTCACCACAACATTCGATACATCCGTCAGGAACAAATCCTGAATTGACCATACTCAGTATGCGGATAATCAATCCTAACCTTTCAATTACACGCCCTAGTATAAGCACCTCTCCTGTGAGTTTGGCCTCACAACCATGACCAACTGTCATCTTGGGTACTGCACAGGTGGACAATCTTCACAAGGTAGCCTCAGCTCAGACCTTGGCCGTGAGGGAACTAATACTAAGGTATATAAGTTTCCAGTCAAACCCTACCCAATATTCGGGTATTGTCGTTGTACGATAAAATTTGGAATGGTATCGCATCCAGACAACCATCAGTTTTATAAAGGGCTAAGGCTCATGCCTCAACATTTTCATCATGAAAATCATCAGGTGTTCGGAAACACATGTCCAAAACATTTTAATAGAATGATCCATCATTCCAAAGTTTTCATAACCATTTTTCCACCAAGTATTCCCATCTAAAGTTGATTAAGTTTTATGCTTAGCACTAGCATCTACAAGTGGGGGTAAGCACTAATGAGGGGTGGTAAACTAGTGGAGTTTTAACTAGGTTCAATCTCATGCCTTAGGATGACATCAAGATTATCTAGCTTAGGCCAAATTTTATGCTCTTTATGCAACCTTCACATATCCTTCTAGTATCTACCATTCTCTTAAGTAAACTCTAAGTAAGAGATTTGATAAAGAAATAAAGTAAGAAGCTTGCAAGTAAAACTAGGATTGGTTTATCAAGTGGAGATGATCATATATGCTTAAGGCATATAATTGGCATGGTAACAAGCAAGTATTAGCTTGCATTATTAGGGTATCCTGCAAGTGTTATCTTGCATCAATATCCGTATAAGCTTGCTAAATTGCAAGTGTTAGCTTGCAAGGTTACTAGCTTTCCTTGTGCAGAGCAGTGGTTGAAGTTCTCCTCGGCTTCTTCGTAGAATCCTCCTTCCTCCTCGTAGCCTTGGTCGGTACTAGCGTCTATGAATAAATACGAGGTACACAATCACCAAACCATACTTAACTACTTGCAATCATCACACACAAGGATCCTATAGATGATCTAGCATCATCCCTAACATTACAAGATTAAAGCTTGGTTTAATTCCTTTTTATTTTAGAAAAGTAATTTCTACTCATCGAAAAACTACTTAAGATTTAATATTCTCTAAACCAAATATGGGATCATGTTGACACATGTCATCACCACGTATTGTAGTCCATGGGAATGTGATTTAAAGTGGTGTCACAATTTAATAAGGTTTTATCCTTTTATTTTAATTAATTAAAGTGGCTAGAAATGCCTATGTAGCATTCTTTTATTACTTGAACATTATTTCTGCAAGTAAACCTATATATTTTTATAGATTCTGAAAGGTATGGTTAAATGTGATTTTTGAGAGTTGGAATCAACTCAAAAGCTATTATGGTTTAAATTTGAAAATATTTGAATGCAGAAAATCTTCTGCCTTGTTATTTTTACCATGGGTGTTCTATAGATCCAAATGACTTGAATCCAACGGGCTTGGATTCAGCATTCATAGACCTTTCCAACAAAATTGGTTTCATTCAAATTGGTGCACAGAATTGATCTGGGTTGATTTTTTAAGTTGGGTATAGAAGTGGGTTTGAAATGAAACAGAAAAAGTTTAATTCAAATCACTGGGCTGCGCGGGAAAAGTTAACGGGCCGGCCTGCTAAGCGCAGTGCTCCCGCGAGCTGCTTAAGTGGGTGTCCCCACTTGCCAGTGAGACAAGGAGGGGCGAAGCGGTACGGGGCAACGTGGGTCGTTCGATCTGATTCTAATCCAACGCCTGGGAGTCATCGTCGACGCGAGACAATGCCGACGAGAAAGAAACCTAGCGCGGCCAGTGAGGGGTGCTGGGGGCTCACCGGGGTGCAGGCGAGGGTCGGTGAGGCGGGCGAACGACGAATTCGACGACGGCGAACTCAGGGGTGGTCGCGGCAGCTCTTGGGGTGGACGAAATCGATGGCTCCCTTCTTCTCCAGAGGCGGCGGGCTCCGGTGAAATTCCGGTGATGTGCTGCTCGCCTTGCTCTGGGAACGGTGTGGCACGATCAGTGAGAAGAGGGGAGTGAGATGGTGTGAAGAAATCGAGCGGGGGTGGCCTCTATTTATAGTCGAGCGAGGGGACCGACGGGGCGCACGGTGAGCTCGTCGGGGGCGATGGTATAGACTGCTACCAGCATGGGCGATGGTAGGGGACGGTGCGGTGTTCCCTGGCGATGCTCAACGACATGGTTTTGAGGCGTGGGGCGGTGTGGCTTGGTCTAGAACATGCGACGCTCTGCGCGGCAGAGGCGGCATCTTCGACGGCGAGCGGTGGTTGTGCGGCGCGGGGCGGCGAACGAGGATGTCTGGCGGTCTCCTGGGTCGGTGGTGATCGTGTGTGCACGCGGCGAGGGCGGCGCGCGGTCTGTGGGCGCTGGTCGAGGGTGGCGCTCTGGCGCACGCTCGGCATGGTCGCTGGCAAGGTTGGCATGGTTCGTGCGTGTGGTCCAGGGCTTGGCAACGCTCGCGGCTGGGACAGGGAGTGGCGATGTACGGTGGGCTGCCTCCCAGACATGCTGGCTAGGCTTGCTTCTCCTCCTAGCGTGTTGTCGACTATGGGGTGGCATGGGTGTGCTCGGCTGTTCACCATTGATGACAATGGCAAGCTCACAGTGGTGCTAGTGCTTGGTTTAGTTAGCTAGATGATCTACTGAGCTGGTTGTGAGCCAAAGAGGGGACAAGTTAGGCTCAAAATCACTGCTCCAAATAGGTTTAGATTTTATATGATTTGTGTCTGCAACCTGTTTGATGAAATGGCCGCATGAAATCAAGTTTTGAATTTTGAAACGATTTTTGGTGGGTTTGCTAGATTTGTGCTGGTGAGTCTGCAGATGCTTGGGTTTTGAAAGTTGAGCTTGTTTGAGTGGTTTTTGAAAAAGTGGGATCTTCCCATATGATAAAGATTCAATTTTGAATTGTCATTTAGACTATGCATTTGAAAGTTTCTGGATGATCACAAAGTGGCCTTGATACCTTGTTATGAGTACATTCAAGGGGTGCAAAGATCCAGAAAAGTTTCTGTTAGGTTCTGAAAGTTTGAGACAGGCAAAGTAGGCATGAGAGTTAAATTGGTCAAAGTGACCATTCATTTAATATATGTGTTTTGATTTACTTGTCTTTATGAAAAGTGTGGGAAATGTTTTAGATGATGTTTATTTCACCTAAGAAACATTTTACAAGCAAAGAAACAAACAAACAAGGTGGTTTTAAAAGAATTCAAAATCAATGCATACACATATGCATGCATTCATAATTTTATTTAGAAAAGTTTTTGTTAACCTAATTTTGATAATTAGAGTTTGATGATCCAAGCTTAGTATTTTTGGGATGTTACAGCTACCAATGCGTCGTAGTCATACAGGCTGACGGGGATCAGCAAACACTCAACCTGCCGCCCAACCCGACACCTAACCCGCCAGATCGAAACGGCGGGAATAGAAGAAGCCAGTCCCCCCCACCCAAAGGGGAAAACAACGGCCATGTCATCCGCCTTAGCAAAGAAGGATGGGCCCAGGCACGCAACGCCGTGGCAGGCAACATAGTCCTGCCTGCAGACTCCTCCCGGGAACTGCTGATGGCCTACCACCTGCTCCTGATCGAGGAGCATAAGAAGCAGGTCAAGATGCAGGAGGTTCTTGACAAACGCAAGCAAGCAGCCTTAGAGTCCAGCGCGCGACGAGCCGCGCTCTCCGCCATGGGCATCGGCTCCAGCTCGAACGGCAACCAAGGCAACAAGCACCGCTCTCGGATGGAGAACATGGATCCCAAGGAGCGCCGTGAGGTGACCCGAACCCTCCACACATCCTTCATGGAGATGGACGCCGACGGCAACGTCATCCCGAAAACACCGCAGGTTGCGATCATGGCAGCCACTGCGTACCTCGCAGCCCACCCACCTCCAGAGGGGGACCCGAAGCGGGCCATGCACAAGTCCGCACTTACCGGACTCGGACTCGTCGGAGCTGCGCTCCACCAGGAAGCTCCCACGGAGCCGAAGAAGAAAGCTTCGGTCAGGTTCGACCGCAGCCCCACCCCTTCATCCGAAGAAGAGGAACATGACCTTCCTTGAAAGAAGAAGAGTTCGCGCCACCGCAATCGCGACTACAACGCCAGAGACGCGCTCACACAGCGCAAAATCGACAAAGCGCGCATGCTCGTCTGACTCCGAGATGGACGAAGACGAAGGAGAACTCTGTGGAGCCGATGCTTCAGCAGATCTGTTCGGCGAACAAAGATGCCGCGCAATTTCAAGCTTCCTTCGGATACTCCGAAGTTCGATGGCACACAAGACCCAAAGGCATGGCTCAGCGACCACCTACCGTCCGTCAAATTGCACGACGGAAACAAGGAAACCGCCATGCAATGCCTTCAGCTGCAGCTGACAGGAGCGGCCCGGATCTGGCTCAGCAGCCTATCTTCATGGTCCATCCGAATTTGGGATGAGCTAGCTTACATCTTCATCCGAAACTTCAAGGGCACCAGCAAGAGGCCCGCCTCAATCGAAGAGTTGCGAGCCTGCACTCAACGAACAGGCGAATCCATTCGCTCGTACATACTACGCTGGTCCAACACAAAGAACTCTGTAGCACACATCTCCGAAGAGAGGAATATCGACGCCTTCAGGGACGGCGTCAAGCGCCAAGACTTCAAGGAGGAACTCGGGCGCGTCAAGCCCAAAAGACTTGACCACCTCATGGACATCGCCAACAGGTGGGCTGACGACGAAGATTCCATTCACCAAGCACAATCGGAAGAAGAGGACGACTACGGTCGACGACAAGAGCGCCGTAGCAAGAGAAGATAGCGCGTCTACGAAGTACTCTGGTAGCAATGCGGATCCCGCAGTGCAGCCTGGAACAGTCAGATACAACGTTCCACGGCATTGTCCCAGGAAAGGGCATATTCCCCCTGGGCAAAATATGGCTCGACGTCATCTTCGGCAAGCCGGACAATTTTCGACTGGAACGGCTCGAATTCGAAGTGGTGGACTGGCCATCACAGTACCACGCCATCCTCGGGCGTGTAGCATTCGCAAGGTTCTTGGTTGTCCCACACTATGCATACCTGCTACTCAAGATGCCAGGGCCGAAGGGCGTCATCACAATCCACGGGAGCTTCACCCGATCGGACCAATGCGACAGGGATTTCAACAGAATCTCCCAATCATTCGGCATGCACGAGGAACTCGTAAGGCTCCGCGAGGTGACGGACAATGGGGCACCCCCGGTCGCATGACAAAACGCACCTGACATGTCCTTCGACTCCACCGTCAACACAAGGAAGGTGCAGGTCCATCCGACGGATGCCTCCAAGACGGCGTTGATCGCCAACGACCTCAGCCCCGCATAGGAAAGCGCGCTCGTCGAATTCCTCCGTGAGTACTGGTAAATCTTCACCTGGTGTCCTGCGGACATGATAGGAGTTCCCAGGGAATTCGCCGAGCACGCACTCAACGTCTTTCCAGACACCAAGCCCGTCAAGCAGTCCATCCGGAGACTGTCCAAGCCACGGTCCGAAGCCATCAAGAAGGAAATAAACAGGTTACTCGCCGCAGACTTCATCAGGGAGATCAGAGAAAGCGAGTGGCTCGCAAATACAGTGATGGTCCCCAAGAAGGACACGGATATCCTGCGGATGTGCGTAGACTTCACGTCGCTAAACAAGCACTGCCCAAAGGACCACTTCCCTCTTCCTCAGATCGACCAGATCATCGATTTGACCGCAGGATGTGAGAAATTCTCCTTCCTCGATGCCTACTCAGGCTACAACCAGATTCGACTCAAGGTCAAAGATCAAGAGAAAACGATGTTTATCACACCGTTCGGAGTGTTCTGCTACAACACAATTCCCTTTGGGCTAAAGAACGCAGGTGCCACGTACCAGCGATGCATGCAGGCATGCCTCAAGGACCAGATCGGTCGCAACGTTCAAGTCTATGTCGACGACATAGTCATCAAAACCAGGGAGGCAAGAACACTCATCGATGATCTCCGCGAGACGTTCGACAACCTCGATCGCTACTGGATCAAGCTCAACCCCGAAAAGTGCGCCTTCGGCGTCCCATCGGGTCAGCTGCTTGGGTACTTCATTTCTCAGCGAGGGATCGAGGCGAACCCGAAGAAAATCAGGGCCATCATGGCGATGGAGAAGCCGAAAAACCTCAAGGGTGTCCAGCAGCTCGCAGGACGAATAGCGGCGTTGAGCAGATTCATCAGCCGCATGGGCGAGAAGGCCCTGCCATTCTACCAGCTGCTACGCAAGGCAGATAAATTCGAGTGGACGCCCGAAGCCGACGATGCGTTCGAAAGCCTCAAACGGCTACTCTCCACCTCGCCCGTCCTGGTCACGCCAAAGGAGCGCGAGCCTCTGCTGCTGTACATAGGTGGTCAGCACCGTGCTAGTGGTCGAACGACCCGAAGAAGGCAAGACCCACGGGGTCCAACGCCCAATCTACTACCTCAGCGAGGTACTGACGCCAACAAAGCAGAGGTACCCTCACTACCAGAAACTCGCCTACGGCGTGTTCATGATGGCTCGACGGCTGAGCCAATACTTCCAGGAGCACCAGGTGATGGTCGTCAACGAGGCACCCCTGAACAGCATACTGAATAACCCAGAGGCCACAGGACGCGTGGCCCTGTGGGGCATCGAGCTGTCACCCCTGGACATCGTCTACGAGAAGCGACTCGCAATCAAATCTCAAGTCCTCCCGGACTTCCTTGTACATTGGATGGAGCTGGAGCTGCCAGACACCCTAGACATGTCGCAGTCATGGACGATGCACTTCGACGGCTCCAAGCGTGAGGCTGGAGTAGGATCCGGGGTCATACTGACCTCCCCGCAGGGCGACCAGATGAAGTACGTCCTCCGGATGAAATTCCGGGCTTCCAACAACGAGGCTGAATAAGAAGCCCTCATCCACGGCATGAGGATGGCAAAGATCTGCGGCGCAACGCTCCTGGTCATCTACGGTGACTCCAACCTCGTCATCCAGCAGACGATGAACGAGTACGACGCACACGCCGAAAACATGATCGCGTACCGCGCACTCTACAACGCACCCGAAGGAGAATTCGACGGCGGCGAGTGTGGCATCCCGCAAAACCACTACTAGAAAATCGCGTTGTTTTTGTGCATTGCATCACCATGACCGCATGCTCATGTCATCATGCCACATTGCATTTGAGCATCGTCATCATCTTGCATTTGCTTGCATCAAACTAATCTCGGAAAAACCTAATTTGTTTTCTAAACGCTCCGTCTTAATTCAAACGCAAAACCCGGGACACCGGAGTATTTTGTTTTGTTTGCTATCGGTTTGCAAAAATCTGTTTGAAATAAATAAAATATAATATTATTTTAGTGGGGGCAGTGGAACGGACCGATTCGACCCGGACGACCACCCCCAGAAATACAAATCGGTCCACCCAAAAGCCTAAAGCTACCCAGTCCTAACCTACCCAGCCCCCTCCACCTCACCCCAACCAACCCCCTCCTGACACCTCACCCTCTCCCTTCCCCCACCCACTCCCATGCCGCCACCTGGCCCCACTCCCTCACCTCCACTCCACCTGGACACACCCTCCCTCACCCAGCACCCACGCGCACACACGCACGCCCCCACCGCCTTCCCCCGATCGACCTGCCCAGGTACACCCTCCCCGCACGCCACCCCGGTCCCACCGGCCCCGCCCCTGTTCCTCTTCCTCACCCCTCCTCCCCGCGACTCCCCCAGGTGCCCCCGTCCGCTCCGCCTCGCCCCACCGTCCCGTCCGCCTCTGCCCTCCCCTTCCGCCGCCGGCGACCAACCTCCCCGCTCGGCCTCTCCCAACCGCACCTACCGCCGGCAGCCGCTCCGCCTCCTCCGCCTCGCCGGTCCCGCTCGAGCGCCGCCGCGCGGCTTCGCGGTCACCGCCCCACGCCAGCGTCCCCGGCCCCGCGCCCCTCCTTCCCCGGCGTCGTCCTCCCCACGCAGAGCACCTCGCCGGCCCGCCCCTCGTCAGCCCCGCACCGCGCGCCTCCCGAGTCCCCCCCCCCCGCGAGCAGAGCAACCTTCGGCCTGGCCCGCCGCCGTCGCGCTCGCCCCGAGCCGCCTCCGGCTGCATCTTCCTCCCCTCCGGTCGCCGTCCTTCGAACCGCTCCTCCCGCGGCCGAGCCCCGCTCCGCCCCTCTCGAGCTCCTCCGCGACCGCCTCTCGCCGGCCTCTCGTCACCGCCCGCCGGCAGCGCCCTCCCCCGCAAGCACCGCCGAGCTCGCCATCCTCCAGCGCGCCTCCCCGTGAGGACCCCTGCAGCGCCGCCCCACCCCTCGTCGAGCTCAGAGACCGGCACCGGTGCCACCCGAGCCCTCCCTGTCCGCTCTCTGCTATCGACACCGCGTGGCCACAACGATTCGAGTATGTACATGCTGGTGCTTGTATGTGTCCTGGCGATGAGGTACTAGGAGCAGAACCAAAGTGTTCCTGTGGGTGTGGTGATTTCAGGAGTTTGGACACGTACATCGACTGCCTTTGCCCTGATGCTGACAAGACGAAAAATGCTCTAAGAACAGATGTGCGGATCTGTCCGATTGATGACCAGGATGGACCCGAAGACCACCGACAAGATCTCCGTCCTGGACTCCAAGATCTGCCTCCCGGACATCGAGCGCCAAGATCGCCTCACGGATTCCGAAGCGGTTCCCGGACCCAAAGACGTCGAGAACCCCGACCCGAAGACGCCGGGCGCACTAAGTTCTTCGACCCGAGAACCCGGGGCGACAAGTACTTCATCCCGAACGCCACGACCGTCGACATGACCCGAAGACGGTAGATGCGACAAGTACTCGTTCCCGGACGCCATGACCTCCTTCAAGGATCCGATGGCCGAGACCCTGAAGACTGATCTAGAGCGCCAAGGCCTTCGCATGGAGTCGGCAAGATCATCCGGACACACCAAGATCAACTGCGCGGGCCCGACAAGTTCGACACCGTCCAGGGCGACACCGATGCGCCCCCGACACCGAACCAAGTACTCCTTTCCGGACGCCGATCTCGCCGAGAACCCGGATGCAACAAGATCTACCCCAGTAATCTGAGAACGCTCCCGCCGAGACCGAATCCCAGATCCGAACCCTGAGACCGACCCCGAACCCCGGAACCCCAAGTTCGTCGAGACCCTAATGTGTGAACCTTTTCCCGAGCCCTATTTTATAAATGCTATATATAAACCTGTTGCATATTAATCATTCATCTCGCATGCATATTTGTGTGGTTTGGGGGCCTTAGGCCGATTCACCTTATAATTAAATATGGGGCCCATATGCGGGAAAATCTAGTCTCATATTGGCCTCATTTAAATTTGTGTAGCGAACCGGTGCTATCTTTTGCTATGTTAAAACAACATTTAAAATGCAGGGTAGCGAAATAACTTGAACCACCTAATTAATTGTCGGGACCCCGGTTCCGCTTAATCTGACCTAATTGCATCGCACCTTGCCATGCCATACATCATACATGCATCATGCCCGATCTTCTGCCGTAATCTTAAATATTGCATCCGGTGTTTATGCTAGTGTTTTGGTTCTTCGCGGATAAGGCCGTTGAGTTGATGTGAGCTTCGCCCCGTTCTTCGGTTGAACCTTCGGCAATGTTTTCAGGCGAGCATCTCCCCCTTTCTACCTATCTTACTTTTATAGTATTTATTCCCTCCTGTTGATCTATTGCTATCTGTGTTGCGATGCTCTAGTTTCCGTACCCGTGAAATCCCTTGCAACCTTATATTGCCTTGGACACATCCTATTACCTGTTGTTTGGTAGATAGTTGGACTTGCGCGTCGTAGTCGCTTGCTCAAGTGCTGTTGCGTGTCGTCAAGTACCACAGTCGTTGGAGCATTGCCGCATGCTTAATGTTGGAGATGCTCATGGCTTTATTTATTATTCACTTTAATTCCTGTTTAAACAACTAAAATGGAAGTAAGTAAGCAGAGGCATCGGTGGGTGATAGATAATATTTGGTTTCCGACCGCCCACTTGTGTCCCGTAGGACCCCGAGTACTTGATACCTGTTCCTTGATTTATCGCGCTATCCACATACGGGGAATTATGGGCCCCCCTTAGCCAGAGCTTGATTCAGTCTTATTTCTTGGGGCCACAAACTAGTTTGAGGTTTTATTTACGATCCTGTACTTATGCCATGCTTTACTGCTTTATTACGATTGTGCGAGGAGCACACTGTACTGTTTAGGAATTGTGACCCGTTTTCGCGGTATCGACACCCCGAGTTTTCGGGTTCCCAGTCGTTTACAGCCGGCCCCACAAACCCCGGGTCCGTCTCGGAGCTAGCTTACTTCGTTGCGGGTGTACTCCAAGGGGTGGCCCCCTGAAATATTTCTGAATCCTGTGATTGCTTTGTCGTGAAAGCCTCGTTGGGTTTTGATTTGGTTTTTCCGAGGTTGATCGTGTGTGTGTTGCTATTTGTGCACCCCGGCCGGGTAAAACTTTCTGAAAGCCGTGTCCGCGGTTATGGACGACTTGGAGCACAGTATCTCGATCATAGACAACTATAACTAAAGTAGTGCTATAAATTTGACTTCATAATGACTAGTAATCAGCTTCACTATAATGGTATGGCTAAATAAAACTGCCAACAATTGCTTGCTTGGGTTGTCGATTGCGACCATTGTACCTGACTAGTAAATATTGCAACTGCAACGGAATGGCTAAATAAAAGTACCAACAACTGCTGGGTTTTTGGGTTATCTCATGATATTTGTATCTGACTAGTAAGTGTTGCAACTACAACGGAATGGGTAACTAAAATGGCCCACTGCTTATTTTATCAGGACGATTATCTACACCTGACTAGTAATTGCTGCAACTATAACTGAATAAATAAAACTGCCAACGGTGTGAGTTCCTCGGTTGACTTCCTCGTTTGGTCTCGAGGGGGAAACACCAGGATGGGTTTGTTTGATGTTAGAATCAGGTTGGATTCGAATAGGTCTTTCTTACCCCTCTCTGATAGTCGCCAGTTGTATCGAGTCTCTATAGGTTGTTTAGGGCATGCTGCCGCTGCCGCTTTAGTCCACCATACCTATGTAGGCGAGGACCGCCGAATTCTAGACTCGCCGTGTACTGGCCTCAGTACTGACGCTCCTCTTTTTCCTTTGCCCTTTGTCGGCACCCCTTTTGTTTAAGCAGGTTTGAGATCGACGTCGTTAGCAGGGTTACCCTTCCGGCTTGGCCTGGGCAGGGTTATGGACGCCATTGGTTATTCTTTAGGGCTCTTAGCCCCATTTGCATCTTGTCCGTAGCTGGACGCTGTGTCGTTTTCAAGGTGATTTGGATCTTTGTATATTATACCTGTATTCTTGACTCATTGAGTCGCTGTTATATATATCTGTTCTGTGGGTCCCATCGAGGACTGTTGTGTAATGTTATTACTTCGTTTTCCACCCGCACGAAAGTGCCTGGTGGGCACCTTTGAATCGTTTCTATGCGGGTTTGGCGGGTTTCGCTAAAACTTGCATAGGTCCGATTCTGAGGGTGTTACAGAGTGGTATCAGAGCTCAGCAGTTGCGATACCCCACAAGTCCAGCCTGTAGGATAACCTAGCTAACGGCCGAAGTAGAGTGTCAAATCTATTTTTTGCAAAATCGGTTGGATAGTTCTGATTAGGTCTGATTTTATTCCTTACCCCTCTGCTATTCTCCTCTTACCTCTGCGTGTTTTGAATCCGCTCTCTTCTCTCTCTTCGAGTCCAGGAATTCTCGTGGTCGGGTTCTGTCGTACCTTCAGGGTTTCGCTTCCTCCTTTGGTAACGGTGTGGCTACATCTGGTCTTCATGCCATCCGAGGAACCCTTCGTCAGGTGGACTTCTCTTTGTTCCTCTCGTGCCTTCCGGTGTTTTCCGACGCGACGACATCATCTACGCCAGATCCGATGCAGAGTCTGCATCGCTCCTTTGTTTCCGAATCTCGGTTGTCGAGATCTTCAGTCTGATTCCGAGAATGGTTGCACGCTTTTCCACTGATTGTGCAGAGTAATAGTTTGGGTGCGTGATGGATTGGCCCCCATGCCGACTACTCACTCTATTCGCTTGTGTACATTGAAGTGGATGAGAATGCATCGGTTCCCCCCTTTCCATCGAAGATAGAGGTGGCTTTATTTGTTGATACCTCTACCTTCGACCTTTTGTTTCCCGGAGTGTTCTCTCGACGGTCACGGACAACGACCTCTTGTTAGTGGTGTCGCGAGGATCTACACGAAGCGAGAAGACGCAGATCGCCGACCTTCCTTCCGGTACCATGAGGCGGATCTCGAGGGCGAGATCCATTGTTAGTGGTGTCGAATTGTGGCATCCCGCAAAACCACTACTAGAAAATCGCGTTGTTTTTGTGCATTGCATCACCATGACCGCATGCTCATGTCATCATGCCACATTGCATTTGAGCATCGTCATCATCTTGCATTTGCTTGCATCAAACTAATCTCGGAAAAACCTAATTTGTTTTCTAAACACTCCGTCTTAATTCAAACGCAAAACCCGGGACACCGGAGTATTTTGTTTTGTTTGCTATCGGTTTGCAAAAATCTGTTTGAAATAAATAAAATATTAAATTATTTTAGTGGGGGCAGTCGAACGGACCGATTCGACCCGGACGACCACCCCCAGAAATACAAATCGGTCCACCCAAAAGCCTAAAGCTACCCAGTCCTAACCTACCCAGCCCCCTCCACCTCACCCCAACCAACCCCCTCCTGACACCTCACCCTCTCCCTTCCCCCACCCACTCCCATGCCGCCACCTGGCCCCACTCCCTCACCTCCACTCCACCTGGACACACCCTCCCTCACCCAGCACCCACGCGCACACACGCACGCCCCCACCGCCTTCCCCCGATCGACCTGCCCAGGTACACCCTCCCCGCACGCCACCCCGGTCCCACCGGCCCCGCCCCTGTTCCTCTTCCTCACCCCTCCTCCCCGCGACTCCCCCAGGTGCCCCCGTCCGCTCCGCCTCGCCCCACCGTCCCGTCCACCTCTGCCCTCCCCTTCCGCCGTCGGTGACCAACCTCCCCGCTCGGCCTCTCCCAACCGCACCTACCGCCGGCAGCCGCTCCGCCTCCTCCGCCTCGCCGGTCCCGCTCGAGCGCCGCCGCGCGGCTTCGCGGTCACCGCCCCACGCCAGCGTCCCCGGCCTCGTGCCCCTCCTTCCCCGGCGTCGTCCTCCCCACGCAGAGCACCTCGCCGGCCCGCCCCTCGTCAGCCCCGCACCGCGCGCCTCCCGAGTCCCCCCCCCCCCCCCGCGAGCAGAGCAACCTTCGGCCCGGCCCGCCGCCGTCGCGCTCGCCCCGAGCCGCCTCCGGCCGCGTCTGCCTCCCCTCCGGTCGCCGTCCTCCGAACCGCTCCTCCCGCGGCCGAGCCCCGCTCCGCCCCTCTCGAGCTCCTCCACGACCGCCTCTCGCCGGCCTCTCGTCACCGCCCGCCGGCAGCGCCCTCCCCCGCATGCACCGCCGAGCTCGCCATCCTCCAGCGCGCCTCCCCGTGAGGACCCCTGCAGCGCCGCCCCACCCCTCGTCGAGCTCAGAGACCGGCACCGGTGCCACCCGAGCCCTCCCTGTCCGCTCTCTGCTATCGACACCGCGTGGCCACAACGATTCGAGTATGTACGTGCTGGTGCTTGTATGTGTCCTGGCGATGAGGTACTAGGAGCAGAACCAAAGTGTTCCTGTGGGTGTGGTGATTTCAGGAGTTTGGACACGTACATCGACTGCCTTCGCCCTGATGCTGACAAGACGAAAAATGCTCTAAGAACAGATGTGCGGATCTGTCCGATTGATGACCAGGACGGACCCGAAGACCACCGACAAGATCTCCGTCCTGGACTCCAAGATCTGCCTCCCGGACATCGAGCGCCAAGATCGCCTCACGGATTCCGAAGCGGTTCCCGGACCCAAAGACGTCGAGACCCCCGACCCGAAGACGCCGGGCGCGCTAAGTTCTTCGACCCGAGAACCCGGGGCGACAAGTACTTCATCCCGAACGCCACGGCCGTCGACATGACCCGAAGACGGTAGATGCGACAAGTACTCGTTCCCGGACGCCATGACCTCCTTCAAGGATCCGATGGCCGAGACCCTGAAGACCGATCTAGAGCGCCAAGGCCTTCGCATGGAGTCGGCAAGATCATCCGGACACACCAAGATCAACTGCGCGGGCCTGACAAGTTCGACACCGTCCAGGGCGAGACCGATGCGCCCCCGACACCGAACCAAGTACTCCTTTCCGGACGCCGATCTCGCCGAGAACCCGGATGCAACAAGATCTACCCCAGTAATCCGAGAACGCTCCCGCCGAGACCGAACCCCAGATCCGAACCCTGAGACCGACCCCGAACCCCGGAACCCCAAGTTCGTCGAGACCCTAATGTGTGAACATTTTCCCGAGCCCTATTTTATAAATGCTATATATAAACCTGTTGCATATTAATCATTCATCTCGCATGCATATTTGTGTGGTTTGGGGGCCTTAGGCCGATTCACCTTATAATTAAATATGGGGCCCATATGCGGGCAAATCTAATCTCATATTGGCCTCATTTAAATTTGTGTAGCGAACCGGTGCTATCTTTTGCTATGTTAAAACAACATTTAAAATGCAGGGTAGCTAAATAACTTGAACCACCTAATTAATTTTCGGGACCCCGGTTCCGCTTAATCTGACCTAATTGCATCGCACCTTGCCATGCCATACATCATACATGCATCATGCCCGATCTTCTACCGTAATCTTAAATATTGCATCTGGTGTTTATGCTAGTGTTTTGGTTCTTCGCGGATAAGGCCGTTGAGTTGATGTGAGCTTCGCCCCGTTCTTCGGTTGAACCTTCGGCAATGTTTTCAGGCGAGCATCTCCCCCTTTCTACCTATCTTACTTTTATAGTATTTATTCCCTCCTGTTGATCTATTGCTATCTGTGTTGCGATGCTCTAGTTTCCGTACCCGTGAAATCCCTTGCAACCTTATATTGCCTTGGACACATCCTATTACCTGTTGTTTGGTAGATAGTTGGACTTGCGCGTCGTAGTCGCTTGCTCAAGTGCTGTTGCGTGTCGTCAAGTACCACAATCGTTGGAGCATTGCTGCATGCTTAATGTTGGAGATGCTCATGGCTTTATTTATTATTCACTTTAATTCCTGTTTAAACAACTAAAATGGAAGTAAGTAAGCAGAGGCATCGGTGGGTGATAGATAATATTTGGTTTCCGACCGCCCACTTGTGTCCCGTAGGACCCCGAGTACTTGATACCTGTTCCTTGATTTATCGCGCTATCCACATACGGGGAATTATGGGCCCCCCTTAGCCAGAGCTTGATTCAGTCTTATTTCTTGGGGCCACAAACTAGTTTGAGGTTTTATTTACGATCCTGTACTTATGCCATGCTTTACTGCTTTATTACGATTGTGCGAGGAGCACACTGTACTGTTTAGGAATTGTGACCCGTTTTTGCGGTATCGACACCCCGAGTTTTCGGGTTCCCAGTCGTTTACAGCCGGCCCCACAAACCTCGGGTCCGTCTCGGAGCTAGCTTACTTCGTTGCGGGTGTACTCCAAGGGGTGGCCCCCTGAAATATTTCTGAATCCTGTGATTGCTTTGTCGTGAAAGCCTCGTTGGGTTTTGATTTGGTTTTTCCGAGGTTGATCGTGTGTGTGTTGCTATTTGTGCACCCCGGCCGGGTAAAACTTTCTGAAAGCCGTGTCCGCGGTTATGGACGACTTGGAGCACAGTATCTCGATCATAGACAACTATAACTAAAGTAGTGCTATAAATTTGACTTCATAATGACTAGTAATCAGCTTCACTATAATGGTATGGCTAAATAAAACTGCCGACAATTGCTTGCTTGGGTTGTCGATTGCGACCATTGTACCTGACTAGTAAATATTGCAACTGCAACGGAATGGCTAAATAAAAGTACCAACAACTGCTGGGTTTTTGGGTTATCTCATGCTATTTGTATCTGACTAGTAAGTGTTGCAACTACAACGGAATGGGTAACTAAAATGGCCCACTGCTTATTTTATCAGGACGATTATCTACACCTGACTAGTAATTGCTGCAACTATAACTGAATAAATAAAACTGCCAACGGTGTGAGTTCCTCGGTTGACTTCCTCGTTTGGTCTCGAGGGGGAAACACCAGGATGGGTTTGTTTGATGTTAGAATCAGGTTGGATTCGAATAGGTCTTTCTTACCCCTCTCTGATAGTCGCCAGTTGTATCGAGTCTCTATAGGTTGTTTAGGGCATGCTGCCGCTGCCTCTTTAGTCCACCATACCTATGTGGGCGAGGACCGCCGAATTCTAGACTCGCCGTGTACTGGCCTCAGTACTGACGCTCCTCTTTTTCCTTTGCCCTTTGTCGGCACCCCTTTTGTTTAAGCAGGTTTGAGATCGACGTCGTTAGCAGGGTTACCCTTCCGGCTTGGCCTGGGCAGGGTTATGGACGGCATTGGTTATTCTTCAGGGCTCTTAGCCCCATTTGCATCTTGTCCGTAGCTGGACGCTGTGTAGTTTTCAAGGTGATTTGGATCTTTGTATATTATACCTGTATTCTTGACTCATTGAGTCGTTGTTATATATATATCTGTTCTGTGGGTTCCATCGAGGACTGTTGTGTAATGTTATTACTTCGTTTTCCACCCGCACGAAAGTGCCTGGTGGGCACCTTTGAATCGTTTCTATGCGGGTTTGGCGGGTTTCGCTAAAACTTGCATAGGTCCGATTCTGAGGGTGTTACAGCGAGCTTCGGCATGTTGGAAGAGAAAGCAACGAAGAAGCCGATAGACTCGCCAACATCGGCTCCACCTGCACAAAGGTGCCATCGGGTGTGTTCCTCGAACAGATCCGCGTGCCATCCATCAAGCGGAAATTCCCCAAGGGATCACCCGAAGAAGCAGAACACTCGGGGGCTACGCTTCCCGAAGGACACGAAGGACCCGAGAAACTGGACACAGAGGTCTCTATGGTCAACCTGATGCAGGTCATGGCAGTCGAAGAAACTTGGACGCAACCATACCTCCAGTTCTTGATAAACGGAGAACTGCCTGACAGCCCGACGGATGCCCGGCGCATATCTCGTCGGTCAAAAGCCTTCACCATCATCAATGCCGAGCTATACAAGCGCGGTATTACGGGTGTACTACAAAGGTGCGTCACCATCGGTGACGGGAAAGCCATCCTCCAAGACATCCACGAGGGCATCTGCGGCCATCATGCAGGCAGCCGCTCCCTTGTCGCCAAAGCTCTACGAGCTGGATTCTACTGGCCAACGGCCATGAGCGATGCAAAAGACATCGTCCGAAGATGCAACGGGTGCCAAAGGTTCGCCGACAAACCGCACGCACCCGGGTCAGAGCTCAGACCCATACCTATAGCCTGGCCCTTTGCTCAATGGGGCCTCGACATGATCGGCAAACTTCCAAAGTCCTCGAAAGGGGGGCACGTTTACCTCCTGGTCGCAGTCGATAAATTCACCAAGTGGGTCGAAGCCATGCCGGTTACCAACCAAAAGGGCAAGACCGCCGTCAAGTTCTTCGAATCCATTGTCTACAGGTTCGGCGTACCGCACAGCATCATTACCCACAGTGGATCGAACTTTATCTCCAAAGAATTCCAAGACTTCTGCGAAGGCCTCGGGATCAACATCACATACGCCTTAGTGGCTCACCCGCAAACGAATGGGCAGGTCAAAAAGGCCAATGGCCTAATCGGCGTTGGCATCAAGAAGCGCCTCATGAGCCCACTCGAACGAAAGGCCGGAGCCTGGACGAAAGAGCTGCCATCCGTCCTATGGAGTTTGCGTACCACGCCAAACAGCTCCACCGGCTACACACCGTTCTTCATGGTGCATGGAGTCGAAGCCGTACTACCAGCCGAAGTACGCCACCAGCCCCCCGGGTCGTCGCTTACAGCGAAGCCGAATCCACGGCTGCAGTCGAAGACGCCTTCGACACACTCGACGAGGCAAGAGACGTAGCAGCAGCTCGATCAGCGGTGTACCAGCAGAGTCTCCGCAACTACCACAGCCGCCGGCTGCGCCCAAGGTCTTTCGTCGAAGGAGACCTCGTCTTGCGACTCAAGCAAGAGCGACCGAAGAAATTCGAGTCACCATGGGAAGGGCCCTACATCATCACCGAAGTCATCCCAGGTGGCGCCTATCGCCTCAAGCACGTGGAGTCTGGAGTCGCATACTCCAACCCGTGGAACATCGCACACTTGCGACGATTCTACCCCTAGCTACCTACCCCTTTACTTTCAATAAGGCTTTTCAGCCAAGGCTATTCAGCCGAACAATGTACTTCCTCCATTACGATATAAATAAAGCTAAGTGTCTCGCCCCAAAATTTTGTTCGCTATTTGCAACTTTACTTTATGCTACAAACGCACTCGGGGGATCCCCCCACCTCACGATTTCATCGACCTAGGATCACACGTGTACACCTGAGTAGCTGACAACGTCAGGCAAACGAACAGGACACGTACTCAAACAAAGCACTGCATGCTCAAACAACAAACAAACCTTTATAACAAAGGGCACAACACGCCCAGTCGAAATATACAAATTTTACATCTATCTCTTTTACAGGTACTACCTATTCTGGAGAATAACTTGAGCACGCTGCTCAAACAAATCTACGACCTATTCGGCATACTGCCTTACAGCCGCATAATGCGGACGCATATCCCAATCGCCATTATTCGGCCGAAGAGGTGGCCCAGCTGCTACAACAGACAGATCTACATCAGGACGATGCAGCTTAACAAGGGACAACGCAGCCTTCACCCCTGCGACAAGCTGCTGCCTCACCAATTCCTGGACACGGGTCACGCTCCGAAATCTAGACAGAAGACCAGACAGGGTTGTTGGCACAGCATCCAGGGGAAACATCACATGCAGAACCGACGAGAGCGAAGTCTGCACTTGGCGAAGCACCCGCGATACTTGGTGAACACGATCCTGCACCGTTGCCAGAGCCATGGCACGGTCGCGATTCATCCAGAAGAACCCGCCAGCTTCCATGTCCTGCTGAGTCAAACAATTGACCCGAATAGAAACACGCTCCTTCTCCTCCCTTGGAGCAAGGTTAGCACCTGCGATACTCGCACAAAAGTAAGATGCCAGGCCAGCATACGCATCCGAAGAAATAAGCAGCAGCTCGAAAAAACTTACACTGAAGTTGCTCAGACAGTCGAAGCAATTCCGCCATAAAGTACTCCTCTCTGGCTGCACTGCGATCTGCCTTGGACTTCCAAACATCGGCGTGACCATGCACCCCAAGCAACTTCTTCTCAAGACTACGAACACGGTCTCGAAGAAAAGCAAGTTGTGACGAATCATCCAAAGATGGCCGCAGCCGTGCTGCAGGCGGGGTGTCAACGGGATCAGCACCCGAAGGAACCTAGAGCAGCAGAAAAGAAAAGGACATAAACACTCAGGCAGCGAAGAACACAACTCAGCAAAATTCATTAAGTGTATAAACGCCACTACGTGGCACAGGGATTTTGTTTCCTCAACATAATTACAGCAAAAGAAAATTACAAACTATCCTACAGCTACAACGCCTAAGACGCGGCGCCCTGAGTCGCCTTGGAGCTGGATTGCCTCGCTTTGGCTTCCCCCTGCTGCCGTAGCGCGTACTCGGCCAGCAGATCAATCAGCTTGGGCCCATATCGCTTGCAGCGAGCAAAATAGGAAGCGAAGGCTACCTCGGATCCATCCGCGGTCGTCAACATCCGGGAGGTGATCTGGGGAAGGTCCAGCTCCGCTCCAGCCGCCAAGGCCATCGCCAGACCGACGGACACGCCGATGCCCTTCTGTTTGCGCTTGTACGCCGCAGGCGCTTCGGCTGACAATGCCTCCGCCAAGGCGTCAACATCATCGAGGGCCGCGCCCTTGGGGACAAGCTCCTTGTAGAAGCGGCCAAGGACCTCCTTGGCCTTGGCAAGTGAGCTGACGACGGTGCTGCAGCGATCTTCGACCGCTGCAGTTGCATCATCTAGAGCACTCCCGTGCTCCAGAGCGCTGCGGTCAAAATCGATGCCTGCGGCATCTGAGACAATAAAGAAAAGGAATGAAGAAAGCACGCAGGAAAAAGACAAGAAAAACAAAAGGGGCAAAAGAAGATACTCACCCAAAACAGCCTTGGCAGCAGCCATAAGCTTGCCCGCCACCTCTCTTTCACGCGCAGCCGCAGCAGTGGAAAGCTGCTCTTCGCGGTCCGTGGCCTCCCGCTGTAGGCGCTCCTTAGCCTTGGCCGCAGTAGCCAGCTGCACCTCGAGGCGCTCCTTCGCACCAAGGGCGACCTCGGCCTTCTTCTCCGCTTGACCGAGGCTCTTTTCGAGAGCATCGATCTCACGAAGGGAGGTGTTATGCTCCTCTGCATCCAAAAAATACAGGTGTCAGATAACAGGACAAGAATACACGAAGAAGTATCAAAGGCATAACAATACCTTGAAGCTGTTTGAGGCTGGCCTCTAGCACTAGGTGCTCCTGCACCAGTCGCTTGGCATCCTGTACAAAAGGCTACAGGAAGAAAACCCACCAGTTAGAAAAAGGACTCGGGGGCTATGCCCAACAGAAAAAGAACAGAAGCAAAAGACGCACACGAAAACGCTCGGGGGCTCCCCCCGAGACTCGAAGAACAAAACAAGAAAAATCTTTTACAAACACGCGGGGGCTTCCCCCGTGGCAGGAGACTTACATGATCCAATGGCGACGTCGAAGGTCCGCTGGCGAAATTCTGAGGCGCAACCACCTGCACCTCCGGCGAAGGAGGGTTCGGAGCAGCGCCCTCAGAAGTTGCCACCGTCTGAGGAGGAGGAGACGCGACTTTCGACTCCCCCATCTTCTCCCGAGCACCGTCACTAGAGGAGTCGTTGGAAGAGTGTTGGAGATATGCCCTAGAGGCAATAATAAATGTAGTTATTATTATATCTTTGTGTTTATGATAAATGTTTACATTCATGCTATAATAGTATTAACAAGGAAACATTAATACTTGTGTGATTTGTAAACTAAATTTGAAGTCCCTAGTAAAGCCTCTTTATAATACTAGCTTGTTGGTTAAGAGATGATTGTGGTTTCCATATCATGAACATTGAGATGTTATTAACAACAAGATCATATCGTTAGGAGAATGATATGATGGACATACTCCTATAGATAAGCGTAGCATAAAGATCAAGTCATTTCAATAGTTCAATTGCTATATGCTTTCTGATACATAGTAACCTAATTCCTTCGACCATGAGATCATGCATATCACCTTTACCGGATGGATGCTTTGGTGACATCAAACACCACACCGTAACTTGGTGGCTATAAAGGTGGCATTGAGTGTTCGGAAAGTATTGGTTGAAACACATGGATCAAGAGTGGGATTTGTCCATCCATATGACGGATAGATATACTCTGGGCCCTCTCGGTGAAATGTCATCCAATTAGCTTGCAAGCATGTGACTGGCTCACAAGGGATCACATATCACGGGAACGAGAAAAGAGTACTTATCGGTAACGAGGTTGAACTAGGTATGCAGAGATACCGACGATCATCACCTCGGATAAGTAAACTATCATGAGACAAAGGGAAATTGGTATCGTATGTAAGTGGTTCATTCGATCGCAAAGTAATCGTAGAAATATGTGGGAGCCATATGAATTTCCAGATTCCTCTATTGGTTATTGTTCGGAGAAGTGTCTCGATCATGTCCGCATAATTCACAAACCGTAGGGAGACACACTTAAGGATTCGACGTTGTTTGAGTAGTTATGGAATGATGAGAAAGAGACTGAATGTTGTTCGGAGTCTCGGATGGGATCCGGGATATCACGAGGAGATCCGGAATGGTCCGGAGAATAAGATTCATATAAGGAAAGTCCCGTTTCGGAGTTTGGGAATGGTTCCGGTGTTTTCATCGGGAATGTTCTAGAAGGTTCCGGAATGTCCGGCACTCCGGAGGGGAAGGGGTACATGAATGTGTCATTGCAAGTTGGAATGATTGCATCATGTACTAAGTGTCATCGCTGTTCCAAATAAAGGATTAATTCAAATCCTAGTTTGAAAAGTCAAATAGCTAAATTGGAAAGTCAAACGGCTAAATTTGGAAAGAGGAAAAGAGGAGGAAGGTGAAACCGAGTTGGGGAGGGAGTCCCTCCTCCCCAAGCCGGCGCACCACCCCAGCCGAGTTGGGGAGGGACTCCACTCCCTCCCTTGGCCGGCCGGCCCCTCCACCTATATAAGGAGGGGCAGGGCTCCCTCCTAGCACACACAAGTACCTCTCCTCAAACCCTAGCAGCTGCTGCCCACCATAGCCGCCACCGCCCCCTAGGGTTTTTGCCCTAGCCGCCGACTTGGGGTGCCCCAAACCCTAGCCGCCGGCTCTAGCACCTCCTCATTGGTGTGTCTAAAACCTAGATCGCCGAGGAGCTCTCTCATACTCCACCATACTCGCTCCGGCTTAAGGCGAAGCCCTGCGAGATCTCCCCTCTACTTCTGGTACCACGCCGTTGTGCTGCCGGAATCACGAGGAGAGTGCTACAACCTCCACTGCCTGCTGGAACAAGGGAGAGGAAGGTCTTCGTCGAGTACCGAACGTGTGACCGACTGCGGGAGCGCTGCCGGAACGCAGCGCCAGAAGGATCGTCTACGCGATCTTGAGATCGGGAAGAGTACGACTACATCACCCACGAGAATCTGCTCTCGTTAAACACTTTGGAATCTTCGAGGGTGAGTTATTCCATCAACTCGTTGCTACAATCTAGTAGATAGATCTTGGCTTGTTTGTTTGTATGCGGTAGAAAATTTTTGTTTTCCATGCTACGAAACCCTACAGTGGTATCAGAGTCGTGTCTATATGTAGATTTGTTGCACGAGTAGAACACAATGGTCATTATGGGCGTTGATGCTTTTATTGTCGATTGCTTCTTGTGTACTTCGCATCTTGCGGTATGTTGGGATGAAGCGGCCCGGGCTAACCTTACATGACATCGTTCATGAGACTTGCTCCACGCTTGACATGCAACTTGTATTGCATAAGTGGCTTTGCGGGTGCCTGTTTCTCCTAGCATAGTTAAGATCCAATTTACAACGGGTGATTAACAATACTAGTATCAATGTTGTGGTTCATGTTCGTAAGTTAGAACGACACTTATTGAAAGCCCCAAACCATGTAAAACATGCAAAGAAAGTAGAGGCGTCTAAATTTGTTTTGCAGGGGTGTGCAGTGATGTGATATGGCCATGATTGTGATTATATTTGATGTATGCAATGTTCCTTATTGTAAGTTGGCAACCGGCAGGAGCCATATGGTTGTCTTTAATTTATGTTAAGACCCGCGTGTCTATTCAAAGTAGTTGTAATAGTTGAAGCCGGTGGACGACAACCATGGAGGAGCGTCATTGACCTTGATGCAATGCCGGTGATGATGGAGATCATGTTCGTGCTAGAAGATGGAGATCAGAAGCACAAAGAAGAAAGGCCATATCATATCACATATTATGAATTGCATGTGATGTTAATCCTTTATGCATCTTGTATTGCTTAGTAGACGACGGTAGCATTATAAGATGATCCCTCATGCACATGAATTTCAAGTCATAAAGTGTTCACCCTTAGTTAGCACCGTTGCTAAAGCTTGTTGTCTCGAAGCACCACGTGACGATCGGGTGTGTTAGATTCCGCAAGTGTATACAACGTGAGCAAGCCAGATTTGCTCATGCGGAAACTAAGGTTTGATCTTGACGAGCCTAGCATGTACAGACATGGTCTCGGAACACGGATCACCGAAAGGTAAAGCATGAATCATATAGTAGATATGATGAACATGTCGATTGTTCGCCATTGAAACTATATCAACTCTCGTGATGATCGGTGTTGATGTGGTGGATTTGGTTCGTGTGATCACTAAGACAATGTGAGGGATATTGTTTTGAGTGGGAGTTCACCTGGATTAATTTTAATATTAATTTGAACTCAATTTGTCATAAACTTAGTCTAAACTATTGCAAATATGTTGTAGATCAATGGCAGCCCCTACCATCAATTTTAATGCATTCCTAGAGAAAGAAAAGTTGAAAAACAATGGAAGCAACTTCGCGGATTGGTTCCGCAACTTGAGGATTGTCCTCACAGCTGGTAATTTGACCTATGTGCTGGATGCACCGCTGGGTGACCCACCTGCAGCTGATGCTCCCGATGAAGTAAAGAATGTTTACCTCACTCGGAAGACTCAGTACTCCACAGTTCAGTGTGCTATCTCGTATGGTTTAGAATCGGAGCTTCAGAAAAGGTTTGAGAATTCAGACCCATATGATATTGTCGAGGATCTCAAATTGATCTTTGAGACTCATGCGGCAATTGAAAGCTATGAGGCTTCTGAAAAGTTCTTTAACTGCAAGATGGAAGAGGGCAGCTCCGTCAGTGAGCATGTGCTTAAGATGTCTGGGCATGCAAACAAACTTCAAAGCTTGGGTATAGTGATTCCTAATGCTTTGGGTATTTACCGTGTCCTCCAATCACTACCACCAAGTTACAAGAACTTTGTGATGAACTACAACATGCAGAACATGAACAAGACGTTGCCAGAACTCTTTGCCATGTTGAAGTCTGCAGAAGTGGAGATCAAGAAAGAGCACCAAGTGTTGTTGGTCAATAAGACCACCAAATTCAAGAAAGGCAAGTCTAAGCAGAAGGGACACTTCAAGAAGGGTGGTAAGAAAGTTACCACGCCGACGAAGAAGACCAAGGATGGACCTAAGCCTGATACTGAGTGCTTTTACTGCAAGGGAGAAGGTCACTGGAAGCGGAATTGCCCAAAGTACTTGGCGGATTTGAAGAACGGCAACATCAAGAAGAAAGGTATATCTGATATACATGTTATTGATGTGTATCTCACTAGTACTCGTAGTAGTGTCTGGGTATTTGATACTGGTTCGGTTGCTCATATTTGTAACTCGAAACAAGTGCTGCAGAATAAACGGAAGCTAGCGAAGAACGAGGTGACGATGCGCGTGGGAAACGGATCAAAGGTTGATGTGATCGCGGTCGGCACGCTACCCCTTCATCTACCATCGGGATTAGTTTTATACTTAAATAATTGTTATTTGGTGCCTGCGTTGAGCATGAACATTATATCGGGATCTTGTTTATTGCGAGAAGGTTACTTGTTTAAGTCCGAGAATAATGGTTGTTCGATTTATATGAGTAATATGTTTTATGCACATGCACCTTTGATAGATGGTCTATTCTTATTGAATCTCGATAGTGGAAATACACACATTAATAACATTGAGGCTAAACGTTTGAAATAGAGCGATAACTCGACCTATATATGGCACTGTCGTCTTGGTCACATTGGAGTGAAGCGTATGAAGAAACTCCATTCCGATGGACTTCTTGAATCACTTGATTTTGAATCACTTGATAGATGCGAAGCATGTCTGATGGGTAAAATGACTAAGACTCCATTTTCTGGTATGATGGAGCGAGCTACGGACTTATTGGAAATTATACATACCGATGTGTGTGGTGCAATGAGTGTAGCATCGCGCGGTGGTTATCGTTATGTTCTTACCTTCACGGATGACTTGAGTAGATATGGGTATATCTATTTCATGAAACATAAGTCCGAAACTTTCGAGAAGTTTAAGGAATTTCAAAGTGAGGTAGAGAATCAACGTAACAAGAAGATTAAATTTCTACGTTCTGATCGTGGAGGTGAATATCTAAGTTACGAGTTTGGCGAGCATTTGAAGAAATGCGGAATACTTTCGCAGTTGACACCGCCGGGAACACCACAGCGTAATGGTGTGTCCGAATGTCGTAATCGAACTCTCTTAGATATGGTTCGTTCTATGATGTCACTTACAGATTTACCGCTATCATTTTGGGGTTATGCATTAGAAACAGCCGCATTCACTTTAAATAGGGCACCATCTAAATCTGTTGAAACGACACCGTATGAATTATGGTTTGGGAAGAAACCTAAATTGTCGTTCCTTAAAGTTTGGGGTTGCGAAGCCTATGTAAAGAAGTTATAGCCAGACAAGCTTGAACCCAAAGCGGAAAAATGCGTCTTCATAGGATACCCGAAGGAAACTATTGGGTATACCTTCTATCACAGATCCGAAGGCAAAATCTTCGTTGCTAAGAATGGATCCTTTCTAGAGAAGGAATTTCTCTCGAAAGAAGTGACTGGAAGGAAAGTAGAACTCGACGAGGTTGTCGAACCTTCTCTCGAAATTGCGAGTAGCGCAGCACCGAAAGAAGTTCCTGTGGTGCCTGCACCAATAAGAGAGGAAGCTAATGATGATGATCATGAAACTTCGGTTGAAGTTGCTACAGAGCCTCGCAGGTCAACGAGAACTCGTACCACTCCAGATTGGTATGATCCCGTTATGAGTGTCATGTTGGTGGACAACACCGATGACCCCGAGACATATGAGGAAGCGATGATGAGCCCAGATTCCAATAAATGGCAAGAAGCCATGAAATCCGAGATTGGATCCATGTACGAAAACCAAGTATGGACTTTGGTGGACTTACCGGATGGCCGGAAGGCTGTCGAGAACAAATGGATCTTCAAGAAGAAAACAGATGCTGATGGTAATGTTACTGTCTATAAAGCTCGACTTGTCGCAAAAGGGTTTCGACAAATTCAAGGAGTTGACTACGATGAGACTTTCTCACCAGTAGCGAAGCTAAAGTCTGTGAGGATTATGTTAGCAATCGCTGCATATTACGACTATGAGATATGGTAGATGGATGTCAAAACAGCATTCCTCAATGGAGACATTGATGAAGAGTTGTATATGATGCAACCCAAAGGTTTTGTCGATCTTAAAGATGCTAACAAGGTATGCAAACTTCAACGGTCCATCTATGGATTGAAGCAAGCATCCCGAAGTTGGAATCAACGTTTTGATAAGGTGATCAAAAGTTTTGGTTTTATACAAACTTATGGAGAAGCTTGTATTTACAAGAAAGTGAGTGGGAGCTCTGTAGCATTCTTAATACTATATGTGGATGACATATTATTGATTGGGAATGATGTAGACCTTCTTAATAGTGTCAAGGAATATTTGAATAATAGTTTTTCAATGAAGGATCTTGGCGAAGCAGCTTACATATTAGGCATAAAGATTTATAGAGATAGATCGAAACGCCAAATATCATTGTCACAGAGTACATATTTGGACAAAGTTCTAAAGAGGTTTGGAATGGAAGATAGCAAGAAAGGGTTCTTGCCCATGTTGCCCAATACGACCTTGAGTAAAACTCAAAGTCCGACATCGGCAGAAGATAGAGAAAGGATGAGTAAGACTCCCTATGCCTTAGCCATAGGATCTCTAATGTATGCCATGCTATGTACTAGACCCGACATTGCATATGCTGTTAGTTTAACTAGCAGATATCAAAGTGATCCAGGAGTGGACCATTGGACAGCGGTCAAAAACATCCTTAAGTACTTGAGAAGAACTAAGGATATGGTTCTTTCTTATGGAGGTGATGAACAGCTCGTTGTTAATGGTTACACCGATGCTAGTTGGAACACCGATCCGGATGATTCTAAATCACAATCTGGATACGTATTTATTTTGAATGGTGCAGCAGTTAGCTGGAGGAGTGCAAAGCAAAGCGTTGTGGCGAGATCTTCAACTGAATCAGAATACATGGCTACTTAGGAGGCTTCACAAGAAGCGATATGGATGAAAGAGTTCATTACAGAGCTGGGTGTGGTTCCTAGTGCGCTGGACCCAATGTCTATCTACTGTGATAACATGGGCGCCATAGCCAATGCGCAAGAACCAAGGTCACACAAGAAGCTGAAGCACATCAAGCTACGTTTTCACGCTATTCGAGAACATATCCAAGATGGGGATATAAAGATTTGCAAAGTACACACAGATCTGAATGTGGCGGATCCGTTGACTAAACCTCTCCCGAGGGCAAAACATGACCAGCACCAAACTGCCATGGGTGTTCGGTATATTACCATGTAATCTAGATTAGATGACTCTAGTGCAAGTGGGAGACTGTTGGAGATATGCCCTAGAGGCAATAATAAATGTAGTTACTATTATATCTTTGTGTTTATGATAAATGTTTACATTCATGCTATAATAGTATTAACAAGGAAACATTAATACTTGTGTGATTTGTAAACTTAATTTGAAGTCCCTAGTAAAGCCTCTTTATAATACTAGCTTGTTGGTTAATAGATGATTGTGGTTTCCATATCATGAACATTGAGATGTTATTAACAACAAGATCATATCGTTAGGAGAATGATATGATGGACATACTCCTATAGATAAGCGTAGCATAAAGATCAAGTCATTTCAATAGTTCAATTGCTATATGCTTTCTGATACATAGTAACCTAATTCCTTCGACCATGAGATCATGCATATCACCTTTACCGGATGGATGCTTTGATGACATCAAACACCACACCGTAACTAGGTGGCTATAAAGGTGGCATTGAGTGTTCGGAAAGTATTGGTTGAAACACATGGATCAAGAGTGGGATTTGTCCATCCATATGACGGATAGATATACTCTGGGCCCTCTCGGTGAAATGTCATCCAATTAGCTTGCAAGCATGTGACTGTCTCACAAGGGATCACATATCACGGGAACGAGAAAAGAGTACTTATCGGTAACGAGGTTGAACTAGGTATGCAGAGATACCGACGATCATAACCTCGGATAAGTAAACTATCGTGAGACAAAGGGAAATTGGTATCGTATGTAAGTGGTTCATTCGATCGCAAAGTAATCGTAGAAATATGTGGGAGCCATATGAATTTCCAGATTCCTCTAGTGGTTATTGTTCGGAGAAGTGTCTCGATCATGTCCGCATAATTCACGAACCGTAGGGAGACACACTTAAGGATTCGACGTTGTTTGAGTAGTTATGGAATGATGAGAAAGAGACCGAATGTTGTTCGGAGTCTCGGATGGGATCCGGGATATCACGAGGAGATCCGGAATGGTCCGGAGAATAAGACTCATATAAGGAAAGTCCTGTTTCGGAGTTTGGGAATGGTTCCGGTGTTTTCATCGGGAATGTTCTAGAAGGTTCCGGAATGTCCGGCACTCCGGAGGGGAAGGGGTACATGAATGTGTCATTGCAAGTTGGAATGATTGCATCATGTAATAAGTGTCATCGCTGTTCCAAATAAAGGATTAATTCAAATCCTAGTTTGAAAAGTCAAATAGCTAAATTGAAAAGTCAAACGGCTAAATTTGGAAAGAGGAAAAGAGGAGGAAGGTGAAACCGAGTTGGGGAGGGAGTCCCTCCTCCCCAAGCCGGCGCACCACCCAAGCCGAGTTGGGGAGGGACTCCACTCCCTCCCCTTGGCCGGCCGGCCCCTCCACCTATATAAGGAGGGGCAGGGCTCCCTCCTAGGACACACAAGTACCTCTCCTCAAACCCTAGTAGCTGCTGCCCACCATAGCCGCCGCCGCCCCCCTAGGGTTTTTGCCCTAGCCGCCGACTTGGGGTGCCCCAAACCCTAGCCGCCGGCTCTAGCACCTCCTCCTTGGTGTGTCTAAAACCTAGATCGCCGAGGAGCTCTCTCATACTCCACCATACTCGCTCCGGCTTAAGGCGAAGCCCTGCGAGATCTCCCCTCTACTTCTGGTACCACGCCGTTGTGCTGCCGGAATCACGAGGAGAGTGCTACAACCTCCGCTGCCTGCTGGAACAAGGGAGAGGAAGGTCTTCGTCGAGTACCGAACGTGTGACCGACTGCGGGAGCGCTGCCGGAACGCAGCGCCGGAAGGATCGTCTACGCGATCTTGAGATCGGGAAGAGTACGACTACATCACCCACGAGAATCTGCTCTCGTTAAACACTTTGGAATCTTCGAGGGTGAGTTATTCCATCGACTCGTTGCTACAATCTAGTAGATAGATCTTGGCTTGTTTGTTTGTATGCGGTAGAAAATTTTTGTTTTCCATTCTACGAAACCCTACAAAGAGTGCCTGAACACGAACAAATTAGTACAAGAACAAAGTAAAAAGGAAAGAAAGCGCAGTACAGAAGAAACTTACGAGTCAAGCTCGCTAAGGTTGAAGACAGGAGGGGTCCTTCGGACCCTCTTCTCCTCTTTCTTCTCTTCCTTCTTCTCTTCCTTCTTTTCTTCCTTCTTCCGCTTCGCTGGCGGGTGCGGCGCTACAACCCGCACAGGAAGAGCAGGAATAGGGGAGGAAGAGCCTCCATGCCCATCACTATGGCTCTCAAGACACATAGGATTCCTAGGAGTCGGAGGAGTCGAAGCATCCGAAGACTCGCTGGAGCTCCGCGATCGTTTGCGAGTGTGGTCCTTGCTCGACTCGTTGGCATCTTCAGCCGGAGATCGCGTCGATGGCAGCTCGGACATGAAATCCACCAAATCATTATCCGGAGCATCCGGATATACTTCGGGTAATGGAGGCGACATACCCGGCACTTTGAAGCTCTGCACAGGAGAAGAACAATTTGTTAGCAAACAAACAAAAAACAATGCAGTCAAAAAATAGCGCTACGCGCACGGATCTACACCTGTGGAGCAGGGAGCGAAGAAGAAAACGGAGGAGTCAGCGACTTCCCCGGGATATCCTCTCCGGCCTTGAACTTCAGCAACAAGCGAAGGGCCCTGTCAAGATCTCCCTGTGAGATTTTCTCAGCCGAAACCCTCGTCGGATCACGTCGGCCAGCATAAAGGAACATCGGGTGCACCCTAGCCTGGAGTGGCTGCACCCGACGCTCGAGAAAGGTGCGGATGACATCCACACCGTTCACTTCCTTCTCCGGAATCAACTGGAGATCCTCCACCCGACGATATAGAGCCTCTATCTCCGCCACCTCGCCATCCAAGATCTTGTTTTTCCAAGACCTTTTCGGCTCAATCTCCTGGGAGGGTTCGAAAGGAACAGGACCAAAATCTTGCCCAGGTACTACGGAGTCGCGGATATAAAACCATCGCCTCCGCCAGTACTGGACAGATTTGGACATGGAAAAAGAAAATAAAAGCAGATTGGGCCTGAGGGAGATGATGCAACCCCCAATGGGATAAACACCATCTGAACCAGATTTCCTCTTCACGGAATAAAGTTTCCGGAAGAGGCCAAAGTGCGGCTCAATACCGAGCCAACACTCGCAGAAAGTGATAAAACAAGCAATGTGAAGAAGAGAATTGGGGAAAGATGGTGCAATTGGACACCGTATAGAAAAAGCAGTCCACGAAGGAAGTCGTGGACTGGGAAGGAAAATCCGCGCAAGACAAAGGCAAGGAACATAACCCGATACCCAACGGGGGGACGGGGGATTACCTCATTGCCTGGGAGTTTAACGGCCTCCCTATCCTGCGGGATCAGGCCCCGCTCGCGAAGCCTGCAGAGATCACTCTCCCGCGTCTCCGATCGCCGCCAGCCACCGTTGGTGACACAGGTAGCGGCGGCACTTTTCTTCCCTCCGGCGGCGCTGGTGCCAACCGCAGACGACGACTTCTTTGGCTTCCCCATCGCGGTACGGCGGCGCCAGCGGCGAGAGCGCGGGATGGAAGAAGAAAATGTGAAGGAATATTCCAGCGCGTAGCAAGAGCTCTCAGAACACAAGGAAGCAGTGAAAGCAAGAATCGATGCGGTGAAAACAAACTGAAGTTTTCCCCAATGATTATAAAGACGAAGACGATGCACTACAGCCGTCCATCGAGAAGACCTAACGCCAACGGCAGGATCTGGCCATACACGTGTCAGCATCACAACGAGACGTCGCTAACACGCCGTCCACTACGCGCGGAAATCGAGGCGACACCGTAATTATCTACACGCCGCGCATGACCGGTCAATTCAAGGTCAGACAGTGGGACCCATGTTCGTCCAGTCAAGTCATCTCTGGCGTAGCAGACGCTTGAGGTCATCGATCGTCAGCACTGACGTCATCAAAAGCTACACTAGAAACAGCTACAATTTCTTCGGCTTCAAAGCTAAGAGTACTCACTCGAATCTATGATTCGACCAATTACTCGGGGGCTACTCCTATCAGGAGCGCTGGCCGCGCACCCGAAAGATGAATAGAAGCGAACTGTTACTTCGAGTCCCTCGTCGAGTCTACAACTCCACTATGGACTTTGGGGCTACTCCCATAGGGAGGACGGATTTAATCATCCGAAAATTTTTATTTCCTACGAACCTGAAGCGGAACAACGGCTGAATAAAATTCTCAGCTCGAGTCTACGACTCGAACAGACACTCGGGGGCTACTCCCATAGGGAGCGCTGATCACGCACCCTATAAATTCTTTGACTGCGATCCTTCGGATCAACATGCAAAAAATTTCGGCAACTTTGCCCCAATTAAACGCTAAGTGAGTAACATCCTCCTTGGCCACCCGAAACACCTCCGTGGTGATAAACATTCGGATGTTGTGCCTGCGACACAAAGATAAGACCTACAGATACCATCTGATGGCCTGGCAACGTACACAACTGCGCTCTGCTAGTAAAAACCCGTGCTAACAGGTGCGATGAAAAATCCCGACGGACGCGTTGGGTACATCAGTTAAATTCACTGGAATTCCACTCCTGTAAGTCCTCCGCGGCCTGAGTCGAATTATGCCAGCATATGTTCCAGGTTCGACTTGAGGGATTCGAACCTAAAGAAGATCGTGTTGTTTTGTCCTAAGACATTTAACTGACCCTGATCCGTCGGGTGAGTCAGGCACACGCATCAACAATCCCTACACATGAACTATTGAAATACATAGTTGCACCCGAAAGATTGCAGAGTCCTCAGCCGAATCTACGATTCGACTGAACACTCGGGGGCTACTGACATGGTTATACCCCACGGGTACATGATCTCAGCATACCTGGGCCAGCCCAAGGAAGTCCCACGGCAACTATATGCCGGCCCATGAAGATTTTCGGGTGGCCAAGGCCCATGACGCTTTTGGGTCCTCGGAGAGCAAGACTAGAGTAGATACGAAATTCAAAGGGGTAAAACCCTAGAACCTGTAACCGACCAGGTCTATGCCCGGGACCTGCCTGAGTCTATATAAAGGCTAGGAGGGCACGACCTAGATCTCTCCTCATACTTTCGCATACACACCTCCACGCCAGATTGCATCTGCGCACCCCTGTAATCTTCGGTTCCGCCGTAATCAACAGCAGACAAGCAGGAGTAGGGTTTTCCCTCCGGGGGCCTGAACCTGGGTAAACCTTGTGTCCCCATGTTGCTTATTTGCTAACCGTTCCACGATCTCCAGCATCCCCATCTTCTCCAAAACCCAAGTCCATAACAATGGGCATTGATGAGATTAAACCTCGTCAACAACAGAGTTGTGACATGAAATGCAAGTTCCCACTTAGGTGTTATAAAACTTCCAACTGGTTTTCTTTGCTTCTGAACTTAGTAGAGGTAAATCTGGCTTTTTGCAAAACAACCCTAGAGCTTAGTATCCTACTACACCCCCCCCATTAACTTGTTAGTATTAGTTTGCGAGTACTTAAAGAGTACTCATGGCTTTGTCCCTGGCTATTCCCGTGGCCAGACTATGAAGAGGAGTACCAGGATGATTGACCGCGGGAAGGTTACGATAACTAGGATCATCTCTCATCGTCGGCATTGCGTGTGACCCCGAAGATGGAGCTTCGCCTATTCTATCGTTATATTTACGTTATTCCGCTGCTTGAGTTGTATTAAGAACTGGATCATGATATCCTTATTTGTGTAATACCTTATGTATGGTTTGTAATGGATGATGTACTGTGATATCCAAATCTATTATGTCTCGCAAAAATGGTAATCCTGAGATTGCGATGTATGGCATAACAGGCATCTGGGATTAAAAATCCGGCTGTTGACAAGTTGGTATCAGAGCCATCCTGACCATAGGAGACCCTAGTTAGAATGGACGTTTGAATCAAAAACTTAGTTTTAATACCAAAGGAAGTGAGTATTTACAAAAACCTATTCTCATTCTTATCACTTGGATTCTTTCCTGAAAATTCATGTTCCTCAAAAATTCTTGCAAAGTACATAAAATTTGACACTCTTGATCACTCTACTAACTTACTCATGCTATATTCTTATAGATGGACGTGAAGTACAACAAGTTTTATCAGTTGGGGAATGGAGGAGACCTCATCTTTGAGAGAGAATTGGACCAGCTGTCGGAGATGCTGGAGCGTCCATGCCCCGAGTTCTTCGAAGCTCAGCTCAATGATCGGGAAGGAGAAGATCTGCAATGGTTAGTTGTTGCAAGTCTCCGAGGAAAGATTGAACCCCCCACTGCAGAGGGAATTCAGTTCACCTTAAGAGAGAACAACTGGCTCGATGGACTTGCCAGGGCAATGCAGGAAGCTCTTGCCCATCTGTGTGGACAGAGCATCAACCAAATCAAGGGTACCCGCTTTAAGTTCTACCCAAGGCGTGATGTTATGGTACAGCCACTGGAGGCCCCATAACACCCTGAGCTGAAGAATCAATTGGACCACCTCAGCTTCATGATGTATGACTGTCGGAAGGAGTTAGACAATGCCCGTTCCTATGCCAACCACAAGTACGCCATTTCCAAGAAGAAGGATCAAACCCTCGCCATGCTAGTGAAGGATCACAAGTCTCATTGTTGTTAGCTCGACAAGAAGGAGCGCATCATTTCCCGTCTTTGCTATCGGATCACGGATTTGGAGGAGACCATCCACGAGAGAGATATGCAGCTGGAGGAGAGGCAGAATGCCGGGGAAGACCTTCGTGGAGACCCCTACTATGAATTGTGTGCTATGAATGAATGAATGAATGAATGAATGAATGAATGAATGAAAAGCAAGTTGCTAGAAAAATCCGATTCAAACTTTAAAAACTTTCCAAAAAAAACCTGAACCTTAGAAATTTCCCTCTTTTCTCATGATCTATCTCAATCTTCAGATGCCTCGCGGAGGAAGCGGTTCATCCCCGGACCCGATGTTGCAGATCTTGCAAATGTTGGTTTCTGACCGCGAAGCTGAACGAGCTGAACGTCAAGCCAACTTATCCACCCTTCAACACGTCGCCCAGATGGCCAACAACAATCAAGGCCATGGAAATCAGGACAACCATGGATCTAAGCTCAAGAATTTCCAGAACACCAATCCACCTATTTTCACTAAGTCAGAAGAGCCCCTAGATGCAGATGATTGGCTGCAAACCATGGAGAACAATCTGGAGGTCGCAGGAGTGGAAGCTAACGAGAAAGTTCTGTTCGCCACTCACTATTTCGCCGGAGATGCAAGAGCATGGTGGAACAGAGTTCGTGCAATGACCGGAGGTTAGATGATGACTTGGGATGAATTCAAGGTCAAGTTCAGCAGAACCCATGTGCCACCGGGTTTAATCAAGAGGATGAGAGATGAATTCAGGGAACTGAACCAAGGAAGGATGACCGTAGTGGAATACCGTGACAAATTCTTGTCATTGGCTAGGTATGCACCGGATGAGATCGACACCGAAGCCAAGAAGAAGGAGAGATTCTTGAATGGTCTGCACGATGAGATGCAGACAGTGTTAGTCAATATCCCCTTTGCTGATATTGAAGCCTTAGTGAACTCTGCCATTTAGATGGAAGGAAAGAGCAACCAAGCCAATGAGAACCGCAAGCGCCGCATGATGCATCAACCAGGAACCCACCATACACCAAAGTATTGCCCCAACCCATCTACAGGATTTGCCCCAAGAACCAACAGAGCCCCGATGAACCGTCCGACCTATCCCAACCGTGGAAACCCAAGGCCCGGAGGAAACCACAACAACCCCGATAATCCCAGCAATTTCAACCGTGCACCACCCAAGTTCAACAACAACAATGCCGCCACCAACACCAACACTGCCCCAAGGACTGGAAGCAATGTTTTGCCTGTTGCAGCGAAGGACAAGTCGCAGGTGACTTGTTATGAATGTGGAACCAAGGGTCACTATTCCAATGAGTGCCCCAAGAAGATTGCCGCAGCCCCCAATGCAAATTGTAACTACCTCGGTGAATTACGCTCCTAGTTACAAGCCTGGATGAGCGGAAATGGTTGAAATAGTACGGTGGGGCCCAAATGCCACTCACAGGTAGACCTTTCGGTCGTCCCAACCATTTCCAAACATCGGGACAAGAACGGGCGGAGTAATCGGCAGGCGAAGGGATCAACTACATACACAAATGAGTATGTATGCAAGCCACCATACAACAGTACATCAGAGCCCTTCCATCTAAAAGAAATAGAAATATTGCAACGCCATACGGCAAGATCCAAATGTCCTAGATAGCTATAATAGTTTAGGATATCTCCTCATACATCAAACATCAGAGTATCAGGCGGAAGCGGAAAACAAGATCCGAGTACGGATAAGAAGCAAACCGGCATAAGATGCCCCATAAATAAACACATCCCGCCCACAGATCTCACGGATCCCCGTTCCCGGAATCTCTACACCGAATGATCGTTGCCCACATCGTCCGTCTCCTCCACCCAGTATACATCTTGTGAGTGTACCTGTTCATCTGAATCAAACAATTTATCGTGTGAGACCCTAGGGGTACTCAGCAAGTCTTTATGCCTCTAAAGGGGACACAACCTGGGGTGACGCAATTGCAGCAAAAGATAATACCTAACAGTTCTATAGATACTCGCTAACCATCCGCCTAACCAAAGATAGACGGATGTCCGTGAATTAAGAACAACAGTTATAACAGTAATATTAACAGATCCATCCTCCTCCTCGCTTACCAACGAGGAAGCGGACGAACACCCCCCATCCGTTGGCAGTTTTATTATCCATTCCATGAGTGTTGCACTATTTACTAGTCAGTTATTTAGTCAAATTAAAAGCGGTACTTTAGTTATACTTGTCTATGATCGAGAAACTGTGCTCCAAGTCGTCCATAACCGCAGACACGGCTTTCAGAAAGTTTTACCCTGCAGGGGTGCACAAATAGCAACACACACTCGATCAACCTCGGGAAAACCAAATCAAAACCCAACAAGGCAGTCACGACAAAGCAATCACAAGATTCAGAAATATTTCAGGGGGCCACCCCATTAAGCTACCCGCTACGAAACTGGCCGGCTCCGAGACGGACTCAAGGTTTGCGCCAATGGCTGTAAACGACTGGGAACCCGAAAATGTGACTGGGCTTGTCGATACCGCAAAAACACTCCGCTTACCTAAACAGTACAGGTGCAGTACCTCGCACAATTTAAAATAAAGCAGTAAAGCATGGCATAAGTACAGGATAGTAAATAAAACCTCAAACTAGTTTGTGGCCCCAAGAAATAAGAATGAATCAAGCTCTGGCTCAGGGGGGTCCCATAAGCCTCCCGGATGTGGATAGCGCGAATATTCAAGGAACAGGAATGAAGTACTCGGGGTCCTACGGGACACAAGTGAGCATGAAAACCAAATAGCAGATATTGCTCACCGGTGCCACTTTCATTAGTTATCCCATTACTACTCAGGTTAAGTTGTTTAGGTACCTCGTTATCCATCAGACACTCACATACCCTACACATGCTGTTCTACGACTCGCATGGCTCAAACAACTCCTGTAGTAATGGCTCATGGGATGGAGGAACAAGCTTTGGTGGGGTTTAAAAGTAAAGGCTATGCAATACTTGGGATTCAGTTTAATGCAATCGCGACTCAATGATGCAAGAATAAGATAGAGGCAATAGGTACTATATGTATGCAAGCATGTGGTAGTGCTTGCCTGGCAGCTCAGTTGAAGCGAGAGAAGGATCTGGGTAGTGCTCCGGGGTTTCTTGATATATCCCCTGCTCAGCGTCTATTCGAAGAAGAACCAAACAAACAAGGGCCAACATAAATAAAGTGCACAAGCATAGGAATAAAATGCGACAAGCAAACAATCATGCCATGATGAATGATGCACAATTTGCATGGCAATAAAGTAGCATGGCATGGGTGAGATGTGGAATACAAGATTAATGCCTTTTATTGAGTTTTGGTCACATTTTAACCTCATATTAGTTGCTGTATACTTTATATTTATATGATGCATGCTGCAATTCAGAACATGGAATGCGTAAACAGAAAGGTCTCGTCGAGCTGATCATTTTAGACATATCATTTGTTAAATTTGGAGTTATAAAACAAAAGTTATTAAATAGTTAAGGCAAAAGGGCATTTTAGTGTAATTTTAATCAACTTGAAATTAAAGTGTCCAAAATATAATTTGAAGGGCATATTTGAATTCCTCACATTTTTCTGATTTGAAAACATATATTATTTGTATTATTTGGAATTATGAATTTAAATTTATTTTAAAGTCAAAATTAGTCAAATAGAGTCAAAGTCAAAGGTTTGACTATTTTAAATCAATTCTGAAAATATTTGCCTAAAGATTTGAATTAACATTCAAAAACAAAACATATTTCATATAGAGTTTGAATTCAAATTCCAAATCATTTGAAAGTTATGAATTAGTTTAGATTTAAACAGAATACAAACAATTTGAATTTGAATTCAGAAAAGTTCTCTGGACTTTTGCTACTAGCTGGATTTCTACCCAAGAGAGTGACAGGTGGGCCGCAGTGCTGACTGGGCAACACGCGCACAGAAAACTTCTGTCACCCAGGGTTAGTCTAGCCACAGCCGATGACAGGTGGGCCTGGGAACAGCAGGGCCACAGCACACGCATGGTCCAGCGAGGAGGCGACACGTGGGCGGTCCGGGGACTGCGCGGGTTGGAACGCCATAAAGTGAGGTGCCTTTTTGCAAAACTCCCGCAGGAGCTGGCAGGTGGGCCAGAAGGGCTGCGGGTTGAGGCGGGAAAAAGGGGAGGGTGTTTTGCGCAAAACGAGCAGCGGCTGCTGCTGACTCTGACAGACGCGGTGCTGCCGGCGGCGAGAGACTGGCGACTTCCAGCGACGATGGCGACGTGTATGCTGGACGAAACGCGTCGACCCAAAAACGAAAAAGGGGGATGGATCCACCGGCTACAACTCTCGTTTAGCAAGCTCGCACGGAGGCGGCCTACAGCACGCGGGGCAGGGTGAGGAACAGAGGCAGAACGGCTGCTGCAGCTGCTGCCGTCTGGCAGAGCGCGACGCGCGGCGGCGCACGGAGGCTGCTCGACGGAGCGCGACGGCGATGCAAGGTGAGAGGGGGAGGAAGAGCATGTCTAGGAGATGCAGGGGCTCACCGCGGGTAGGTCGGTGTGGTCGAAGGCGCTCGGGGCGGTCGCGATCTGGCGCGGGGCTTGCTGGCCGGAGCTAGGGTTTTGCGTCGGAGCAGCGTCGGCCTGGTGGCTCTGGTCCTTCTCCTCCTCGTCGCCGTGTACAGGGGCGACGCTGGAGCTCGGATCGATCTTCCCCAACGCCCAGACGCCTCGCCCTCCTTCTGCTATGGTGGTGGTGGTGTGATGCCGACGATGGAGGTAGATGGAGATGGGAGAGAGGGTAGCAGGGTTAGGTGGGGAGGGAGGAGTAGATGGGCACGGCCCTGGGGGAGTGCTGTGGTTGCTAGGCAGAGGAGGGGTAGATAAGGACGAGCAGATGGAGGCACATGGGTTTGGTGTGATGCAAAAGGGATCGGGTGGGGCTCCCTTCTTCCTCCTTTCTTGTGCTTTAGCTAAAGAGAGGGAAAGAGAGGGACCAGGGGAGGACAGAGCTCGTGGGTTGGAGGGCAGGCTCGGGCTGGTGGGACCTTGTGGCAGGGAGAGAGCTAGAGAGAGGGAGGCGTTGGCATGGAGCTAGGGTTAGAGGTAGCCTCGGGTTAGGGTTTGGCTAGGAGGAGGGTAGATGGGTGGCTAGGGAGAGAGGGTGGCCAGATGGGGTGGCGATGGGATTTAGCTAGAGGGTGCTATCTAGCTAGGGTTTAGATTAGAAGGGAAGGATAGTTTAGGTTTCTTTTATTTCTTTCCATTTATTTATTTTTGTTTTATTGATTTAAACAAACTCTTGAATAAGATACAAAGGATATCAAGAACAAGTGGAAAACAAAAGGAACATAGATGGGACATTAGATGGTCTATTGAGATTGCAATTAAATTTGATCAAACTTGAGTGAATTTAAATCACCAAGCATCTCACAAATTTAAAAGGAAAAAAATAATAGGAGGATGGTGCAAGCTTGCATGGGCCATGCATAAGCATTAAATGCCACCTTGCTAGTTGTGAGAACAACTAGAAATACACATGGGCATTTATGTCATGCATGCACTCAAATTTGAATACTACCATGCAATATGGGAAATATTGAACCTATGCACATATATGGAGCTATATGACCATACTAGTGTGTGTTTCTCCACTAGATCATCACATGGCTAAATTATAGCTTCATGCATGTACACATATAGAATAATTCCCACATAAAAGCTAGTAGAGGCAAAATACAATTTACGATGCATATGAGAGAAGAACCAAATCAAAAGGGTTTTATATGATGCTCAAATGCAAGGTGGCATGATGACATGAGCATGATATAATGATGATGCAACAATTATATATATGAAGTAGCCATTATATTACTAGACCAAGCAGCATTACAATTGTTAGACAAATGGGATGCTACAACTCTCCTCCACTAAACAGGAATCTCGCCCCGAGATTCTAGGAAGAAGAAGAAGACTCAAAGAGGGTAGGATAGTTGGCACGGAGCTCATCTTCATGCTCCCAAGTGGCTTCATCAACAGAATGGTGCGACCACTGCACCTTGCAGAACTTGATGGACTTGTTGCGAGTCCTTCTTTCTGCGATCTCAAGGATTTTTGTGGGGTGTTCTTGATAAGACAGGTCTTCTTGGAGATTGATTAGCTCATGATCCACGGTCCTGCCGGGATCCTTGAAGCACTTCTTGAGTTGAGAGATGTGGAAAACATGATGGACCTTGAGTTTTTCCGGGAGCTCAAGAGCATAAGCAACTTCTCCTCTTCTTCCACGAATTTTGAAAGGACCGATGTATCTAGGAGCCAGCTTTCCTTTGATACCAAAACGGCGCGTGCCTCTCATGGGAGTGACACGAAGGTAAACGAGATCACCAGGGACATACACCATGTCCGTGTGCTTCCTGTCATAATTGCTCTTCTGGCGACTTTGAGCAATCTTCAGATTTTCAAGAATGATGTGCACCTTCTCCTCCGCTTGAGTTACAATGTCAGGGCCAAACCAAATTCTTTCTCCTGCACCCGACCAACCAATCAGAGTTCTGCATTTGCGGCCATAGAGAGCCTCAAATGGTGCCATCTTTAGACTTTTCTGGAAGCTGTTGTTGTAAGAGAATTCAGCATAAGGAAGACATTCTTCCCACTTCATGCCAAAAGAGATGACGCAAGCACGAAGCATATCCTCCAGAATCTGATTGATCCTTTCAACTTGTCCTTGCGACTAAGGGTGGTAAGTTGTGCTGAAGTTCAACTTTGTCCCCAAAGCATTTTGGAAACTTTCCCAGAACTTGGAAGTGCCACGGTCTGAACTGATCTCAAGCGGAACCCCATACAGAGAGACAATTCTGTTGATATAGAGCTCAGCCAACTGAATTGCAGAAATTGTTTTCTTGACGGGGAAAAAGTGAGCCACTTTAGAAAGCCTGTCGATGACAACAAAGATTGCATTGTTGCCCTTCTGCGACCTTGGAAAACCAGTTATGAAGTCCATCTCTACTTTCTCCCATTTCCATTCCGGGGGTTTCAATGGCTGTAGAAGACCGGAAGGTTTCTGATGGACAGCTTTCACTCTGCGGCAGACATCACACTCCGAGACATACTTGGCACAATATCGTTTCAATCCCGGCCACCAATATTGTGTTTTCAAGTCCATGTACATCTTTGTGTTGCCAGGGTGGATAGAAAGAACAGATTCATGCGCCTCCTTGAGAACTTGCTCTCTCAAACCTGGGTAGTTCGGAACAAACATCCGGTGTTCAAAGAAAAGCGTGCCTTGATCATCGACGTGGAAGGACTCATACTTCGGAAGCTAAAGTCTAGAGATGATCTTTTTGGTGTGCGGATCACCAAGCTGAAAGGAGCGAACCTTTTCTTCCAAGAGAGGAGTAGCCAGAAGGTTCAGGAGATACCCTTGTTCCACAATTTCAAGGTTGAGCTGACGGAATTCCTCGCACAAGAGAGGCTGTTGTTCTTCCATCATGAGGTTGTTGACATAAGCTTTGCGGCTGAGAGCATCGGCCATGACATTAGCTTTGCCCGGAGTGTAGTTGATGGTCAAATCAAAATCATTGATTGCTTCAATCCACCTCCTCTGCCGAAGGTTGATATCAGGCTGAGTGAAGATATACTTCAGACTCTTGTGATTAGAAAAGATTTCACAACGGTTGCCCAGCAAGTAATGCCTCCATAGTTTCAAAGCAAAGACAAATGCTGCGAGCTCGAGGTCATGTGTAGGATAGTTGATCTCATGCGTCTTCAACTATCGAGAGTCATAAGCAACAACTTGTTTTTCTTGCATAAGGACCGCACCCAATCCTTGCAAAGAGGCGTCACAGAATATCTGGAAAGGCTTAGATGTATCCGGAGGAACCAAGACTGGTGTGGAAGTGAGCTTCTCTTTGAGTGTCTCAAAGCTTGCTTGACATGCAGGAGTCCAAAGGTATTTCTTGCCTTTCTTGAGGAGATCGGTAAGAGGCTTCGCTATCTTCAAAAAGTTCTGAACGAAGCGACGGCAATAACTAGCCAAACCAAGGAAACTCCGCACTTCTTTGACATTAACAGGAGGAAGCCATTCAACAATTGTCTTTACCGTTTCCGGGTTGACGGCAATGCCCTTGGCAGAGATGACGTGACCAAGATAGGTTACTTGAGGCAGCCAAAACTCACACTTGGAGAACTTTGCATACAGGCGGTTCTCACGAAGCTTGTTTAGGACACACTGAAGGTGTTCTTCATGTTCTTCCTTTGCCTTAGAATAGACTAGGATGTCATCCAGATAGACCACAACGAACTTATCAAGATACTCCATGAAAACCGAGTTCATGAGCCTCGAGAAGGTGGCAGGTGCGTTGGTGAGACCGAAAGACATGACCGTGTACTCATACAGGCCATAGCGGGTGGTGAAAGCTGTTTTAGGAACATCTTCCTTGCGAATCTTAATTTGGTGATAACCACTTCTCAAGTCAAGCTTAGAGAATACCACATCTCCAGCTAGCTGATCGAAGAGATCATTAATCCGCGGAAGGGGATATTTATTCTTGATGGTTTTAGCATTGACAGCCCGATAGTCAACACAAAGTCTATCAGTCCTGTCTCGCTTCTTCACAAAGATTGTTGGGCTACCCCAAGAAGAAGTACTGTGTTGAATGAAACCCAACTTCTCTTGTTCATCAAGCTGACGTTTGAGTTCAGCCAACTCAGCAAGACCCATTTTATAAGGCCGCTTGGAGATAGGAGCCGTTCCAGGTTCAAGCTCAATTACAAACTCAACCTCACGATTCGGAGGCATACCCGGCAACTCTTCAGGAAAGACATCTGGGAACTCACAGACCACCGGAACACTCTGAATAGCTTCCATAGCATCATCATTCAAAGCCGCCAAAGAGAAAAGCTGAATAGCAGGAGTCAGACTTGGAGAATAGACTATATGGCCTTCAGGAATCTTCAGAGAAACTGAGCGTTCAGCACAATCAATCACAGCTGCATTTGTTGTCAACCAATCCATGCCCAAGATGACATCAATGTCAGAATTGCCCAGAACAATTAAGGACGCCGAGAACGAAGAGCCACCAATCTCAATTTGATTGCCATGGCTGATTTTTGAAGCTGCCATTGTTGCTCCAGGAGAAAGGACCATTAACCGCTTAAGGAGAGGATCCAACGCTAACCCATTCTCATTTGCAAACTTGTTAGAAACAAAAGAATGCGATGCACCAGAATCAAACAAAACTCGTGCAGGGACTGAGTTAATGGGAAGCATACCCATCACAACTCCAGGTGCATGCTTAGCTTGAGCGGCGTTGACACAGTTGGCACGAGCTACAGTAGACCCGGGCTTGGTGTTGATGTTGAGAGCCCGAGGTGGTGGTGCACAAACCAAAGGAGAGCTTGCCGCAGATCTTGGAGGTGGTGGAGGAAGAGCTTTGTTTTTCATCGGACAGTTCCAGTACTGATGCCCCGTGTCTCCACAAGTGAAACAAGCACCAGGTGGACGTGGAGCAACGTATCCAGGGACTCCGCCAGGCGCTCCAGGGTAGTGGTGGTTGTAGCCCCTGGGAGCAGCAGTGAGGAAGTTTGGTGGCCTTGCCGCGTAGCTTGCAGGTCTTGGTGGAGCCGGGAGCGACGGTGGGGTGTTAGGAACCCAGACACGACGCTTAGAAGGAGTTAACATAGCTGAAGAGCTTGCTGCATCACGGTTGTGTTTCTTTGACTCCTCAAACAGTTGCTTACTTGCTTCTTCCTGCAGAGCTGTATGCTGAAGTTCCAGAAAAGACGTCGGCCTTGCATGTGTGATTGCATATTTAATCGATGCATTGAGCCCTTGCCGGAACCTCTTTTGCTTCTTCTTGTCATCGGAGATCTCATCGCCACCATAACGAGAAAGGTTCATGAAGTTCCTGATGTAGGTATTGACATTGTCATTTCCCTGCTTGAGGTTGAGAAACACTTCCTTCATCCTCTCCATGACAATTTCTGACAGATACTGCTCTTTGAAGGCTCCAGTGAACTGTTCCCAAGTAGGCTGAAAACCAGTGCAGTTTTCCTTGAGGTAATTCTCCCACCAGAGAGCTGCATCTCCCTTCAGAAGGTGAGTAGCACATTTTACCCATTCTTGCTCAGGAACATCAGCAGTCCCCAGTAGCCTTGACATCTCACGCAACCAATCATCAGCATCAAGTGGTTGATCGGACACATCAAATTGGCGTGGGTTGAACTTCAGAAAGCTTTTGATGTCTCCTCGCTTGGGAGGTGGAGGTAGCGGAGCAAACTCATTCCTCCTGACACTTTCTTCGAAACGCTGCTGGTTCTGCTCCATTGCTGCCAAGGCATTGGCGATGCTTGACAACGCGGCCCCCAGTTCAGGTTGTATGTCCTCATCAGAACGGCGTGGTGGTGCCATCCTGTGATTGATATAAAACACAAGTCAGTACTATAATGGAGAATAATAATAATCCAAAATAGTACCAAGATAGAATTAACCAAGATTAAAGGATACAATTTACTAAGATGATATTAAAATATCAGCAAAGTTCAAAGCACCTAGAAGATATTAAGCATATCGCACACGACTGAAAAGGAGTGTGGTACACAACTATCAAAGAAAAAATTTCCGCAAATTTCGGCATTAAAATACCAGTAGATGCGCAAAATCACTTAACGAATCAAGATTAGTGACTCTACCAATTCAATATACAAAAACGAATGATAAGAGTAGTGGTATGGTCGCGACTCCATCCCGCACTCAAATCATTACTCCGCACATGAATAAGTAGAACACATATCCTAACCCCTTCTTCTCACGATGAACCTAAAGATTGGTAACTACGGAAACGAACACTCCAAACAAGATAACGTCGGATAACAAAGAGTAAGACAGATCGCGGCGGTATACAACGAATCATATAGATCGCGTCGGTTTGCAAAAGCCTGTCGGTATGGAATGTACCAACAGTTGATAACCAAAAGGCCGATTGTGATAACAATTTGGATGCAACAGATAGACAAGGAATTACACACACACACACAACCTATGGTACTACGGAAACCCAGAACACGTGAATCCTAGTTTGAACTTTTAAGAAGAGGATTGAAAACGTTACACTTCCTTACCAGAAAAGGGTGGGTGGGTGGGTAAGAAGAAAAATGGAAGCAGTCCTACTCTCGCGTTTTGTTTTTTCCTAGTATACATAGCTACCAAAAATATTTGCTAGACTGACAACGACCATTTGGCTGAGACCCTGAAGGGCGGGATGGCTCTGATACCAATTGTAACTACCTCGGTGAATTACGCTCCTAGTTACAAGCCTGGATGAGCGGAAATGGTTGAAATAGTACGGTGGGGCCCAAATGCCACTCACAGGTAGACCTTTCGGTCGTCCCAACCATTTCCAAACATCGGGACAAGAACGGGCGGCGTAATCGGCAGGCGAAGGGATCAACTACATACACAAATGAGTATGTATGCAAGCCACCATACAACAGTACATCAGAGCCCTTCCATCTAAAAGAAATAGAAATATTGCAACGCCATACGGCAAGATCCAAATGTCCTAGATAGCTATAATAGTTTAGGATATCTCCTCATACATCAAACATCAGAGTATCAGGCGGAAGCGGAAAACAAGATCCGAGTACGGATAAGAAGCAAATCGGCATAAGATGCCCCATAAATAAACACATCCCGCCCACAGATCTCATGGATCCCCGTTCCCGGAATCTCTACACCGAATGATCATTGCCCACATCGTTCGTCTCCTCCACCCAGTATCCATCTTGTGAGTGTACCTGTTTATCTGAATCAAACAATTTATCGTGTGAGACCCTAGGGGTACTCAGCAAGTCTTTATGCCTCTAAAGGGGACACAACCTGGGGTGACGCAATTGCAGCAAAAGATAATACCTAACAGTTCTATAGATACTCGCTAACTATCCGCCTAACCAAAGATAGACGGATGTCCGTGAATTAAGAACAACAGTTATAACAGTAATATTAACAGATCCATCCTCCTCCTCGCTTACCAACGAGGAAGCGGACGAACACCCCCCATCCGTTGGCAGTTTTATTATCCATTCCATGAGTGTTGCACTATTTACTAGTCAGTTATTTAGTCAAATTAAAAGCGGTACTTTAGTTATACTTGTCTATGATCGAGAAACTGTGCTCCAAGTCGTCCATAACTGCGGACACGGCTTTCAGAAAGTTTTACCCTGCAGGGGTGCACAAATAGCAACACACACTCGATCAACCTCGGAAAAACCAAATCAAAACCCAACGAGGCACTCACGACAAAGCAATCACAAGATTCAGAAATATTTCAGGGGGCCACCCCATTAAGCTACCCGCAACGAAACTGGCCGGCTCCGAGACGGACTCAAGGTTTGCGCCAATGGCTGTAAACGACTGGGAACCCGAAAATGTGACTGGGCTTGTCGATACCGCGAAAACACTCCGCTTACCTAAACAGTACAGGTGTAGTACCTCACACAATTTAAAATAAAGCAGTAAAGCATGGCATAAGTACAGGATAGTAAATAAAACCTCAAACTAGTTTGTGGCCCCAAGAAATAAGAATGAATCAAGCTCTGGCTCAGGGGGGGTCCCATAAGCCTCCCGGATGTGGATAGCGCGAATATTCAAGGAACAGGAATCAAGTACTCGGGGTCCTACGGGACACAAGTGAGCATGAAAAACCAAATAGCAGATATTGCTCACCGGTGCCACTTTCATTAGTTATCCCATTACTACTCAGGTTAAGTTGTTTAGGTACCTCGTTATCCATCAGACACTCACATACCCTACACATGCTGTTCTACGACTCGCATGGCTCAAACAACTCCTGTAGTAATGGCTCATGGGATGGAGGAACAAGCTTTGGTGGTGTTTAAAAGTAAAGGTTATGCAATACTTGGGATTCAGTTTAATGCAATCGCGACTCAATGATGCAAGAATAAGATAGAGGCAATAGGTACTATATGTATGCAAGCATGTGGTAGTGCTTGCCTGGCAGCTCAGTTGAAGCGAGAGAAGGATCTGGGTAGTGCTCCGGGGTTTCTTGATATATCCCCTGCTCAGCGTCTATTCGAAGAAGAACCAAACAAACAAGGGCCAACATAAATAAAGTGCACAAGCATAGGAATAAAATGCGACAAGCAAACAATCATGCCATGATGAATGATGCACAATTTGCATGGCAATAAAGTAGCATGGCATGGGTGAGATGTGGAATACAAGATTAACGCCTTTTATTGAGTTTTGGTCACATTTTAACCTCATATTAGTTGCTGTATACTTTATATTTATATGATGCATGCTGCAATTCAGAACATGGAATGCGTAAACAGAAAGGTCTCGTCGAGCTGATCATTTTAGACATATCATTTGTTAAATTTGGAGTTATAAAACAAAAGTTATTAAATAGTTAAGGCAAAAGGGCATTTTAGTGTAATTTTAATCAACTTGAAATTAAAGTGTCCAAAATATAATTTGAAGGGCATATTTGAATTCCTCACATTTTTCTGATTTGAAAACATATATTATTTGTATTATTTGGAATTATGAATTTAAATTTATTTTAAAGTCAAAATTAGTCAAATAGAGTCAAAGTCAAAGGTTTGACTATTTTAAATCAATTCTGAAAATATTTGCCTAAAGATTTGAATTAACATTCAAAAACAAAACATATTTCATATAGAGTTTGAATTCAAATTCCAAATCATTTGAAAGTTATGAATTAGTTTAGATTTAAACAGAATACAAACAATTTGAATTTGAATTCAGAAAAGTTCTCTGGACTTTTGCTACTAGCTGGATTTCTACCCAAGAGAGTGACAGGTGGGCCGCAGTGCTGACTGGGCAACACGCGCACAGAAAACTTCTGTCACCCAGGGTTAGTCTAGCCACAGCCGATGACAGGTGGGCCTGGGAACAGCAGGGCCACAGCACACGCATGGTCCAGCGAGGAGGCGACACGTGGGCGGTCCGGGGACTGCGCGGGTTGGAACGCCATAAAGTGAGGTGCCTTTTTGCAAAACTCCCGCAGGAGCTGGCAGGTGGGCCAGAAGGGCTGCGGGTTGAGGCGGGAAAAAGGGGAGGGTGTTTTGCGCAAAACGAGCAGCGGCTGCTGCTGACTCTGACAGACGCGGTGCTGCCGGCGGCGAGAGACTGGCGACTTCCGGCGACGATGGCGACGTGTATGCTGGACGAAACGCGTCGACCCAAAAACGAAAAAGGGGGATGGATCCACGGGCTACAACTCTCGTTTAGCAAGCTCGCACGGAGGCGGCCTACAGCGCGCGGGGCAGGGTGAGGAACAGAGGCAAAACGGCTGCTGCAGCTGCTGCCGTCTGGCAGTGCGCGACGCGCGGCGGCGCACGGAGGCTGCTCGACGGAGCGCGACGGCGATGCAAGGTGAGAGGGGGAGGAAGAGCATGTCTAGGAGATGCAGGGGCTCACCGCGGGTAGGTCGGTGTGGTCGAAGGCGCTCGGGGCGGTCGCGATCTGGCGCGGGGCTTGCTGGCCGGAGCTAGGGTTTCGCGTCGGAGCGGCGTCGGCCTGGTGGCTCTGGTCCTTCTCCTCCTCGTCGCCGTGTACAAGGGCGACGCTGGAGCTCGGCTCGATCTTCCCCAACGCCCAGACGCCTCGCCCTCCTTCTGCTATGGTGGTGGTGGTGTGATGCCGACGATGGAGGTAGATGGAGATGGGAGAGAGGGTAGCAGGGTTAGGTGGGGAGGGAGGAGTAGATGGGCACGGCCCTGGGGGAGTGCTGTGGTTGCTAGGCAGAGGAGGGGTAGATAAGGACGAGCAGAGGGAGGCACATGGGTTTGGTGTGATGCAAAAGGGATCGGGTGGGGCTCCCTTCTTCCTCCTTTCTTGTGCTTTAGCTAAAGAGAGGGAAAGAGAGGGACCAGGGGAGGACAGAGCTCGTGGGTTGGAGGGCAGGCTCGGGCTGGTGGGACCTTGTGGCAGGGAGAGAGCTAGAGAGAGGGAGGGGTTGGCATGGAGCTAGGGTTAGAGGTAGCCTCGGGTTAGGGTTTGGCTAGGAGGAGGGTAGATGGGTGGCTAGGGAGAGAGGGTGGCCAGATGGGGTGGCGATGGGATTTAGCTAGAGGGTGCTATCTAGCTAGGGTTTAGATTAGAAGGGAAGGATAGTTTAGGTTTCTTTTATTTCTTTCCATTTATTTATTTTTGTTTTATTGATTTAAACAAACTCTTGAATAAGATACAAAGGATATCAAGAACAAGTGGAAAACAAAAGGAACATAGATGGGACATTAGATGGTCTATTGAGATTGCAATTAAATTTGATCAAACTTGAGTGAATTTAAATCACCAAGCATCTCACAAATTTAAAAGGAAAAAAATAATAGAAGGAGGATGGTGCAAGCTTGCATGGGCCATGCATAAGCATTAAATGCCACCTTGCTAGTTGTGAGAACAACTAGAAATACACATGGGCATTTATGTCATGCATGCACTCAAATTTGAATACTACCATGCAATATGGGAAATATTGAACCTATGCACATATATGGAGCTATATGATCATACTAGTGTGTGTTTCTCCACTAGATCATCACATGGCTAAATTATAGCTTCATGCATGTACACATATAGAATAATTCCACATAAAAGCTAGTAGAGGCAAAATACAATTTACGATGCATATGAGAGAAGAACCAAATCAAAAGGGTTTTATATGATGCTCAAATGCAAGGTGGCATGATGACATGAGCATGATATAATGATGATACAACAATTATATATATGAAGTAGCCATTATATTACTAGACCAAGCAGCATTACAATTGTTAGACAAATGGGATGCTACACAAATTCCCCAGCTCAGCAGCAGCGTTGTGTTCAGCCTGGAAGAAGGTTTGCCCCAGGAAACTCGCTCAACCGCAACGGCCGTCTTTTTTCTCATGCATGCTGAAGAAGCCCAAGAAGCGCCAGATGTCGTGTTGGGTATGTTTTCTGTTAACTCAGTACTTGCAAGAGTGTTGTTTGATTCTGGAGCATCGCACTCATTTTTCACTGAAGAATTTGCATGCACTATTAAGATTCAACCAACCAAATTGAAGCATGTTATGATTGTTCAAATACCCGGTTCAACCACCAAAGCTAGGCAAATTTGCAAAGCCGTCCCTATCTGAATCCATGGCATAGATTTTTATGCTAATCTAATAGTACTTGGAACTAAAGGTTTGGAAGTAGTACTAGGAATGGATTGGATGTCCGAACACAAAGGATTAATTGACTGTGCCAAGAAAGCCATAACCATGACCAGTACAGCCGGAATATCAGTCGATCATGTGTCTGAAACCTTGCCCCGTCAATTCAAGTGCAACAAGAGTATAGCCCAGCCAACCATTGACCAAGTCCGGATAGTCTGTGAATACCCCGATGTATTTCCAGATGTTTTGCCCGGTATTCCCCCAGATCGGGATATCGAGTTCATCATTGAACTAATCCCTGGAACCGGACCCATAGCCCAGAGACCATATAGTATGAACCCGTCTGAACTAGCAGAACTAAAGAAGCAACTGGATGCCATGCTGTAAATTGGACTGATTCAACCAAGTGCATCACCTTGGATATCACCTGTCTTGTTTGTGGACAAGAAAGATGGAGGTAACCGTTTGTGTACGGATTATCGGAAGTTGAATGATGTCACTATCAAAAACAAGTACCCGTTGCCGAAGATAGAAGATTTGTTTGACCAGTTGACTGGTGCCAAGGTGTTTTCTAAGATTGATCTTAGAACTGGCTATCATCAACTCAAGATTCGCGCAGAGGATATTCCAAAGACTGCCTTTACCACCAGATATGGATTATACGAGTATACTGTCATATCTTTTGGATTAACCAATGCCCCTGCTTATTTCATGAACCTCATGAATAAGGATTTTATGGACTTCCTGGATAAGTTTGTCGTTGTTTTCATTGATGACATTCTGATTTATTCCAAATAGGAAGAAGAACATGAGATACACATAAGGACCATTCTTGGAACCCTTAGAGAGCATCAGCTATATGCCAAGTTTAGCAAATGTGAATTCTGGTTATAGGAGGTAGGATTCCTTGGACATATTGTATAAACCGGAGGAATTGCCGTTGACACTGCGAAGGTGAAAGATGTTGAAGATTGGCAAGCCCCAACCACTCAAACCCAAGTTCGTGCATTTCTCGGATTAGCGGGATACTACCGCAAGTTCGTAGAAGGATTCTCGAGTATCGCCAGACCCATGACCCAATTGCTGAAGAAGGACAAGAAGTTTGAATGGACTGACAAATGTGAAGCGAGTTTTCAAGAAATCAAGAGGAGATTGATTTCAGCCCCAATCTTGATCATGCCGGATATCACGAAACCCTTTGATGTGTATTGTGACGCATCCAAGATCGGTCTCGGATGTGTGCTAATGTAAGAAGGCAAAGTTATATCTTATCTATCCTGACAACTGAAGCAGCATGAACAAGATTATCCAACCCATGACCTTGAACTAGCAGCCGTAGTTCTAGCCCTGAAGACATGGAGGCATTACCTCATGGGAAGCCGTTGTGATATTTATTCAGATCACAAGGGCCTAAAATATATTTTCACTCAGAAGGAGTTGAATATGAGACAGACAAGATGGATTGAACTAATCAAGGACTATGATCTGTACATTCACTATCACCCCGGTAAAGCCAATGTGGTAGCAGATGCCCTTAGCAGATTGTCGTACCGCTTGAACTCCATGATTTTGAAGGAGCAACCAAGTTCGCACAAAGAGATGGAAGATTTCCGAATGGAATTAGTGAGTGAAGGATTTTTGGCTAGCATAGAACTTCAACCCACTTTGATCAGTCAAATCAAGGAGGCGCAGAGAGGAAATGCTAATATCGACGGAATCAAACGGTGCATCGGTACAGGCAAAGTGCCTGGATTCACCGAAGACGAAGAAGGAATTCTGTGGTACAAAGGACGTCTCTGTGTACCAGCAGATTCGGAGTTGAAAGAAGTTATTTTGAAGTAAGCCCATGATACTCTTTATTCTATCCACCCCGGAACAATTTTGGTGGCATAAGATGAAGAGGGAAATCAGAAGCTATATCGCCAAGTGTGATATTTGTCAGAGAGTCAAGGCGGGAGATCAAAGACCCGCATGACTGTTGCAACCATTACAGATTCCGGAATGGAAATGGGATTCCGTTGGAATGGACTTTATCACCGGATTGCCTACTTCTAGTAGGGGAAATGACTCTATCTAGGTCATAGTTGACAGATTGTCCAAAGTCGCCCATTTCTTACCAGTCAAGACCACATAACAGAGTTCGAAGCTAGCGGAGTTATACATTGCTAGAATCGTCAGTTTGCACGGAGTCCCCAAGAACATTGTATCGGATCGAGGAACCTAGTGTACCTCAAGATTCTGGAAGAAATTCCAAGAAGGTTTAGGAACCCGACTAGATTTCAGCACCGCGTATCACCCTCAGACCGATGGACAAACGGAGTGAGTAAATCAAATACTCCAAGATATGTTAAGAGCATGTGTGCTAGAGTATGGATCTAAATGGGAAGACTGTCTGCCTTTCGCAGAATTTTCATACAATAACAGTTACCAAGCTAGTTTGCAAATGGCCCCATTTGAATTCATGTATGGAAGGAAGTGTCGCACCCCTTTGAATTGGTCGGAAGTAGGAGAGAGTCAGATTTTCGGACCTGACATCCTACGAGAACCAGAAGAGAAAGTTCACAAGATTCGTGAGCACCTCAAGACCGCCTAGTCAAGACAGAAGAGTTACGCCGACAAGAGACGTCGAGACCTCGCTTTCAATATCGGAGATTTCGTGTACCTTAAAGTGTCGCCATTGAAAGGAATGCAACGTTTCCAGCTCAAAGGAAAGTTAGCCCCTAGATATATCGGACCCTTCAAGATTCTGAATCATTGAGTAGAGGTATCATATCAATTGGAGCTACCAGAGGAAATGTTAGCAGTGCACAATGTGTTCCATATATCGTTACTTCGCAAATGCCTTGAAGTTCTGGAGAAGACTGAAATTTTCAAGAACATTGATCACCGGACCATAGAGATCAACTATGACCTGACTTATCCCGAAGTACCCATCCGTATTTTGGAAGAAGCTTTCAGAGCCACCAGGACCCGAAGCATCAAGTTTCTCAAGATTCAGTGGAGCAACCACACTGAAGAAGAAGCTACCTGGGAGCGCGAAGATCACATCAGGACGGAGTTTTCCGATCTCTTTAAATCCTAGGTAATCTTTTTCTTCCTTTTTCAAATCTCGGGACGAGATTTTGTTTAAGGGGGGAAGGTTTGTAGCATCCCAAAAATATAAAACAATGATCATCAAACTCTAATCACTAAAATTAGGGTTGACAAAAACTTTGATTAATTAAAATCATATGAATGCATGTGTGTATGTGATGATTTGATAAATGCATGAATGAACTTGTGTGATTAACCTAAATATCAAGAAATGGTTTAAAGATGAAAATAACATCATATAAAACATTTCCAAGCAGAAACAAATAAAGAGAAAATCAAAAACAAATCAATTAAAGCAAATGGTCATTTTTGCCAATCTTGCTCACTAGGTCACTTTGAGTGTTTCTAGTCCAAGATTTCAAATAGAAACTTCCCCAATTCTTTTCACCCCTTGCTAGAACAATTAAAAGTGAATCAAAGCCCACCTTTCAAACTTACAGAAACATTTGGCAACCTTATTCAAATCACATTTTAAAATTGAATCTTTATCATATGTGAAGATCACCCATTTTCAAAACCCAACCAAACCAGTGCCCCTTGACTAATCCAACTAACCAGACACTCCCTAGTATGTGCCTAGCAAACCCATCAAGTTTGAATCCAAAATTCAAATTTGAATCTCTTGCGGCCATTTTATCAAACACCTTGCAGATACAAATCAAACAAACATCAAACACTATAGTGTGCAGTAATTTTGGCCTAACTTGTTACTTATCTAGCTCACTCTACACCCTTAGTAGATCATCTAACTTGTTTAACCCCTCTAGTTTACTGTAAACCGGACCATGCCATTAATGGCAAGCATGCCGAGCCTCACCTTCCACCCCATTGTCGACAGCAAGCTAGGAGCAGCACCAAGCCTAGCAAGCATGTCTAGCAGGCACTCCACCGTCCACCGCCACTCCCTGTCCCAGCCCCAAGCACTGCCAGCCCCTGGAACACATGACAAGACCGTGCCAAACCTCTCTGCGTGCGAGCCGAGAGCGCACGAGTGCACCACCCTCGACCAGCACCCACAGACCGCGCGTCGCCCTCGCCGCGTGCGTGCATGATCACCACCACCCCAACAACCCCGCAGACATGCCCGTTCGCCGCCGCGCGGACCACGCACATTGTGCGCCATTAAAATCGCTGTCGGACCCGCCCAGAACATCGACGCGTTCCGACCGATCAGCATCGCCCCACGCCTCGCCACCACGCCTTTGAGATTAGCCAGGGAGAACATCACCGCCCCCTACTGTCGCCCATGCTAGTAGCACTCTATGCCGTCGACCATGACGAGCTCAGCCCGCGCTCGTCGGTCCCCTTCAGCCACTATAAATAGAGGCCTCCACCGCTCGTTTTCTTCACACTAGTTCACTCCCCTCTCCCTCAGAACCACCCCACCTCACTCCCGGAGCAAGGCGATCAGCGCATCGTCGGAGTTTGGCCGGAGCCCACCACAGCTGGGGGAGAAGGGAGCCGTCGATTGGAGCCGCCCCAGGAGAAGTTGTCGGTACCAGGAGGATCGCCGTCGTCGACTTCGTCATTTGACCCCGTCGCCGACCATCGCCTGAACCCTGGTGAGCCTCCCATGACCCCCACCTGCCGCGCTAGGGTTCTGTATCGTCGGCGCTGCCCGACGTGGACGATGAACCAGAGCCGTTCGATTAGAACTAGATCCCACGGTTCACATTGCCCCGTACCTCTTCGCCCCTCACCGTCTCACTGACGCGTGGGGATAGCCACTTAACTAGCCCGCGCATGCGCTGTGCGTAGTGGGCCGGCCCAGTAAAACCTCCCGCGCGACCCAACAATTCAAATTTAGTTTTATTAATTTAATTTCAAACACAGTTCTGTATATAGATTCAAAAATCAACCCAGCTCGATTTAGTGAACCAAAATGCATGAAACTAATTTTTTAGAAAGGTACTGAAATGCTTAATCCAAGCCCGTTGGATTCAAACCATTTGTATGTATAGTTCAACCATGGTAAAAATAACAAGGCAGAAGCTTTTCTGCATTCAAACATTTTTCAAAATTCAACCATAAGAGTTTTTGAGTTGATTCCAACTCTCAAAAATCACATCTGATCATACCTTTCAGAATATATAAAAACATATGGGTTTACTTACAGAGATAGTGTTCAAGTAATAAAATATTGCCCCATAGGCATTTATAGTCATTTTAATTAATTAAAATAAAAAGGTTAAACCTTATTAAATTGTGACACCACTTTAAATCATATTCCCATGTACTGAAATATGTGGTGATGGCATGTGTCAACATGATCCCATGTTTGAGTTGGAGAATATTAAATCTTAAGTAGTCTTTCAATGAGTAGAAATTACTTTTCTCAAATTAAAATATATAAGACAAGTGCTTTAATCTTGTAATGATAGTGATGATGATATATCATCTGGTGTGAACCTTTGTGTGATGTTTAGAAATAGTTAAGTATTGTTTGGTGATTGTGTACCTCGTATTTATTTATAGACGCTAGTACCGACCAAGGATACGAGGAGGAAGGAGGATACTACGAGGAAGAAGCCGAGGAGAAATTCAACCACTGCTCTGCACAAGGCAAGCCAATACTTGCAACCTTGCAAGTTGCAAGATACCCTACTTATGCAAGCCTAATACTACTAGTTGAATGAGCAAGATATTAACTTAGCAAGCTTACACCACTTGATACCCAATCCTAGTTTTACTTGCAAGCTTAATACTTTATTTTTTGTATCAAAGCTTTCTCTTAAAGTTTACATAGTGACTTGTAGATTCTAGAAAGATAAAAGATAACTGAAGGTAGCATAAAGAGCATAAAATTTGGTCTAAGTTAGATAATATTGATGTCATCCTAAGTCATGAGATTGAACTTAGCTAATCCCCACTTATTTATTACCCCTCATTAGTCTTTACCCCCACTTGTAGATGCTACTGCTAAGCATAGAACTTGATCAACTTTAGATGGGAATACTTGGAGAAAATGGTTATGAAAACCTTAGAATGATGAGTCATTCTCCTGAAATATTTTGACATGTGTTCTTGAACACCAGATGATTTTGATGATGAAAATGTTGAGACATGAGCCTTAGCCCTTTATAAAACGGATGGTTGTCTGGATGCGATACCATTCCAATTTTACTGTACAACCACAATACCCGAAAATTGGGTAGGGCTTTACTGGAAATTTATATACCTTAGTATGGGTTCTCTTGCGACCAAGGTCTGAGTTGAGGCTACCTTGTGAAGATTGTCCACCTGTGCAGTACCCAAGATGACAGTTGGTCATGGTTGGGAGGCCAAACTCACAGGAGAGGTGCCTATACTAGGGCGTGTAATTGAAAGGTTAGGATTGATTATCCGCATACTGAGTATGGTGACTTCAGGATTGCTCCTGACGGATGTATCGAATGTTGTGGTGAAAGTGTACAATCTCTGCAGAGTGTCAAACTATTTGAATAGCCGCGTCCGCGGATATGGACAGTTGGAGTGGCCATACTGTTCTATCGTCAGATGTTTTCAAAACAACTTATGAAATTATTTATGACTTTGACTTGACCACAACAGAGTTGTGACATGAAATGCAAGTTCCCACTTAGGTGTTATAAAACTTCCAACTGGTTTTCTTTGCTTCTGAACTTAGTAGAGGTAAATTTGGCTTTTTGCAAAACAACTCTAGAGCTTAGTATCCTACTACAAACACCCCCCCCCCCCCCCCTTAACTTGTTAGTATTAGTTTGCGAGTACTTAAAGAGTACTCATGGCTTTGTCCCTGGCTATTCCTGTGGCCAGACTATGAAGAGGAGTACCAGGATAATGGACCGCAAGAAGGTTACGACAACTAGGATCATCTCCCATCGTTAGCATTGCATGTGACCCCGAAGATGGAGCTTCTCCTACGCTATCGTTATCTTTACGTTATTCTGCTGCTTGAGTTGTATTAAGAACTGGATCATGAGATCCTTATTTGTGTAAGACCTTATGTATGGTTTGTAATGGATGATGTACTGTGATATCCAAATCTGTTATGTCTCGCAAAAATGGTAATCCTGGGATTGCGATGTATGGCATAACAGGCATCTGGGATTAAAAATCCGGGTGTTGAGATCTAGTGTCCTTGTCGTTCTTTAGAGTATATTTTTGTTCCTTCAGTCCCTTTTTTTATTCTCTCCAGGTATTTCATTATACCTCATTATTCCCAATGTTGTTCTTTAGTTAATTATTCAGTTTGCAGTTCTTCAGTCACATCTTCATTATTTCGGTTTACATTCTTAGTCTTGTTCTTCTTCCTTTCTTTCATTTTGCATTCCTAGTTTTTCAGTTTTATCTCATATTTTAAGTCTTGTTCCTTGTTCTTCCTTTCTTAAGTCACTCAATTATTCAGTGTCTCAGTCTTTGTCATTTCTTTTACCTTATTCATATTATTAGATGGTTTTTAATTTTGTTTCTCAATCTTCGGTCTTGATTTCTTTCAGTTAGAATGTTCCTTAGATCCATATAAATTCTTTGTTCGTTATTTAGTCTTTCAGTGTTCATCAAAGTTTCGGTATATCATTCATCTTGTCGTTGTACTGAGTGTTCATTTATTTTCTTTCTCTTTTTTGAAGGAATGGGGTCAGCATGGGTAACTCCGTCTATCCAAAGCTAAAGATTTTTTCTTAAGTTGGGTAGCAGGTTCCAAGCCCGAGAAAAGGGGGATGAAGCAGCATAATCCTTTTTTTTGGCAATCTAGGACAGTGGCAATTGGCTCTTTGTTCCTTTTTCATCTATTCTTTGATTTGCCTACAAGCTACAAATTTTCGGCCCATCCATACAGAAAATCGACTTGCAGTTGATGATGAAAAAAAACATCCCATTTTCTATTATTTTATTCTTCTCTGTATTGATGTATGTTTTCTTTTCAACTTGCTAGTACATGAAGCATGCATTTTTGTGTAAGCTTACTTGCTTGCATCTTGTTGTCTTTTATTCAGCTTTAACCTCGTGTCTTGCCTCAGTTTGTATTTCTTTAGTATCTCCGATAGGAGGTAATCCCTCCTTTTGTCTTGTCGACACATTCTTCATTAGTGAAATTGTCAGTCTTCTGCACCTAAGAAGTTACAATTTCTTCAACTGATGTAGGTTGTTTAGCCTGGGCAGAGCAAAGTGGGTGGAGCAGTTGTTGTAACATGTTTGCCTTATTTGTCTTCAGTGAAGTTTAGTTTTGCAGTTGTTCTATTGTCCTCACTCTTCAGTACGTAGTACTTTCACAAAGTAGATAAACGATTTGTTTGTTTCTACCTGTAGTTTCTACTACACAATCAAATGGCCTTATGTGGATGCATCGTTGAAGGGAGCAGCGGCAAGGGCTGGTACAATCCTCAGGGATCATGCAGGTGAGGTGATCCTTGCAGCATGCTGGAACCTCCACAATTGTGTTGATGTTACAGAGGCGGAGCTAGCTGCGATGGAACTCGGACTGGCACAAGCCCTTGCAAGCTCACAATCTCGTATCATCCTGGAATCGGACAGTTCTTAAGCGATAGCCTTGGTCAGGGAAAATGCACCGAACCGTTCTGGACATGCGTCGAGGGTTCAGGTTATTAGGGAGAGGGATATTACAGTCATGAAGATTGACCGAGAGGCTAACTCTGTCAGTGATAAGTTAGCTAATATGGGTAAGGGTACAAGGACTAACGAGGACTTGGCTAAGGCAATACCCCCAGGAGTGTGCCATAGCTTTAAATTGTGATTGTAACTCTGAACCATTTCAATAAATTTCCCTTTTCCCCGCAAAAAAAAAAAATGGCCTTATGTTCTTGTGTGGTAGATCCATCTATCTTGGTCCCCAAGCCTGAAGGAGCGGCAACATGGGGTGCGATGGTTTTCTTGTTGGAGAAGAAGATATGTTTGTTAGGTTATGTTTCTCACTTGGGAGCTGGTGGGAATTTTGTTGGAGAAGATAGCTTGAGAGTTACTGCAGTGGGCCTTTTTAGCTACAGGTTCAAGCATTAGACTCACAAGTCACAACAGAGCCATGGGGCACAAGCTCATTATTGGGCAGGCCAATAGGAGGACGAAAATGTGTCTGTCCGGTATAAATGAAAACGGGCATTTTTCTCATTTCTATTGAGTTTTGGGTAATACAGCTGTCAACTCCTTATTTGTTTGAAAATGTGTCTGTTTCTGAATTTTAAAATAGCTAGCTGTGCAATAGTCACTCTCCAGGATCCTGGGTACGCACTGGAAACGCCGAACGAAGCGAATTCAGCGAGTTGATCCGTTTAGTCAGCATATATTCGCCCTTATTCATTCAAAGTTCGCCCATATTCGCCCAAAGTTCACCATATTCGCTCAAAGTTCGCCCATATAGACCATATTCGTCCAAAGTTCATCCATGTAGACCATATTCGCCCAAAGTTCGCCCAAATTCGGGCATATTCGCCCAAAGTTCGTCTGTATCGCCCATATTCGTCCAAATTTCGCCCAAAGTTGTCCATATAGACCAGATTCGCCCAAAGTTCGCCCAAAATTCAAGCATATTCACCCAAAGTTGGTCCGTATCGACCATATTCGCCCAAATTTCGCTCATATAGACCAGATTCGTCCAAAGTTCGCCCAAAATTCGGACATATTTGCTAAAAGTTCGTCTGTTCGCCCAAAGCTCGTCTGTATCGACCATATTCGCCCATATTGCCCAAAACCGCTTATATTCGCCCAAAGTTTGCCGAAATTTGTTAAATTTTAGCAAACACGAGAACTCGCCAGGGTACGCGAGTGAAAAACTGGGCGTACTCAGGTCGAAATCAAGCTCCGTTCGGCCAAAAAAGTCCAGATTTTGGACTGGATTCGCCAACGAGTGGAGATGCTCTAATGGCTCGTCACAATCTCTAAGAATCATGCCACAAATTCTTCTCATTTCAAACGGTAACAATTTTTCGCGGAAATAAAAGAACAGGTGACAATGTGATCAAAAGGCACTCGATGACCAGAACCAGCAAAAGGTGCTAAACGGTCGTCTCGGACGCAGGATCAGATTATGATCACCACCTCCTTTTTCCTCTCAAAAGAACCAAAGGCTGACCTGACCGACCGACCAGTGTGTAGTGTGGACTCTTGTGGCAGTGGCTCTCTAATAATCACCACATCGCATGAGCTTCAAGGATAAATTTAATGTCCTTACCAAAGCGAGTGTTACTACAAAAGCAAAAGGCTACTTAATTAACAGTCACAGTCACAGTCACAGGCTTTTGGCCATAAAAGGTAAGCAAACTATGGTTAAAACAGTAAACAATTTGGACTGGAATCTCAGGTCGTCCATCTCTGCTCCTTCTGAGACCGGCAGATATTCCAACTACCAATCAAGCAATCTTTATAAAAATTTAGCATGGAAGACTTGTTCAGTGTCTTGCAGAGCTTGCAGTAAACAATCAGGATACCAGCTGCTGCAGAAGTCAGGGTTAAAGAAATCCCAGATGAACATTGTTGCTTCTGGAAGAATTCTCCAGGATCAGAAATGTTCCTTGGGAAGAAGAAACATTATCCTGGCCAGGATTCTTTCAGAAACAAGCGAGCACATGGCAGGAGAGCCAGGAAGATCTCGCCGGCACCTCGACCATGCCTTATCAGGGCAAAAGACACAGGCAAACCTGACGAAAGTTGCACCGACCTCACATAATTTTGGACATGATTCTTTTGAATGTGAACCCACATCTACAGTCCCAAAATCTACTACTCAAGTGACTGTAATGAAGATCACGCAAGGTATGGATGTTGGAGAACAGAGCTGTAGCACATCTGGACACGACACAGAACATTGATTTCAACTGATTCTGGAATGATTCTTGAAAGTAAGTCGAATAACATAGCCTGAATCCTCCCAATGCCTACCACAGTCAGCTAAACTAGGCAGGAAAGTTGCCATCAAACCAAAGGCCTATGACTATGAGAAGCCATTCAAGTTTCAGGAACTAAACAGGTATTTTCCCTAATTATTCAGAGACACCATAAGCAAAAACCATTATATGTTTCTGATCTTGCCACTATGACAAAGTGCAAAGTGCAAAATGAAATTGAACCGAAAGCAACAAGTCGCATCATAACACGGCAAACCGGAACAGGAAATGAAGGTGACAGGTGGTCAAAGTAAGCTGGATTGCGACCCCAACATATGCTAATTTGTAGAAAAAATAAGAAATCCAAAAAAATGCTGACTAAATAATATAAGAATTGAATAACCAGAAGTAACTGGGATACAAAAGGAAGAAATAATAACACTCGATTTTTCTTGTTCTAAACTTAAACTTATGCCTGACTGAATTGTAACTAAACTGAACTGAACTGAACTGAACTCATGCTTCTCTCTATACATCTCACATATATCCCTGCACCTACAATCCACTCCCAAATCCTCTTCTGTCCATCTCAAACTCTTATTATTCACAAACCAATTAATCTGGTAGCCCAAATCCTCCAAAGCCCAATCTTCCACCTCCAAATCGCTTTCAACACCACATCACAAACTGTGTCGATGCCCAGACCGACACCCGATAAATCATAGTGGAGAAAAGTTTGGCCCACCTTGCGAATCTCTTCAGGACAGTAGCCATCAATCAAGAACATTAGCAGCAAAGCATGACAATGACCACGTAAATTGGTGAACTTGCTATCCGTTGAGACGTAGGTAAGGAGCGAGAGCAAAACCATGTATTCCTTCAGATATATGCTTTCCTTTAAAGAATCAATCTATCACTGCCGTATAGGCGGTGGTGGTGATCCATATGAAGCATGGGAGATGGGCGGCAATAGGTTGGGGTCATAGGGTGGCGGTGGTGGTGATCCGTATAAAGCCTGGGAGATGGGAGGCAATGGGTCGGGGTTATAGGGTGGCGGTGGTGGTGATCCGTATGATGCCTGTGAGACTGGTGGCAATGGGCCGGGGTAATAGGGTGGTGGCGGTGGACAGACACAGGGTGGCGGGGGTGGGCATGATGGATGCGGATGCGGGGCAGGAGGGTGCGGCGGTGGGTGGTGGACTGGCTTTGGTGGCGGAGGTGGATGGTGGACTGGCTTTGGCGGTGGCGGTGGATGGTGGACTGGCTTTGGCGGCGGAGGTGGATGGTGGACTGGCTTTGGCGGTGGCGGTGGATGGTGGACTGGCTTTGGCGGCGGTGGTGGATGGTGGACTGGCTTTGGCGGTGGAGGTGATGGTGGAGGCGGGGATGGCGGCGGAGGTGACGGTGGTGGTGGAGACGACGAAGGCGGCGGCGGGGATGGCGGGGGTGGAGAATGAGGCGGCGGGGATGGCGATGGCGGGGGCAGCGATGGAGGCGGCGAAGTCGGGGCGAACGGCTTGCACTGGAACGCCCCACAATTGGTGGGCGGGCGTGAGTAGAAGGCGGCGCACTGCTCCTTGGTCCGCTGGGCGGGGCGTTTGGGCAGGCAGTTCCTCCGGTCGCTGTCCCGGGGCACGACGCGCGCGCACGCCGCGGGCTCCCCGGTGAAGAAGTTGTATGCGAATGTGAAGTTCTTGAGGCGCGGCAGCGCGCACACGGGCTGCGGAATCGGCCCGGAGAGCAGGTTGTGCGCGACGTCTAGCTGCTCCAGCTTCCTGAGCCCCGCCACCTCCAGCGGCAGCGGGCCGGCGATCTGGTTGAAGCTGATGTCGAGCACGGTGAGCTCCCGCAGGCGGCCGAACTGGGGCGGCACGCAGGAGCTGAGCCCGTTGTTGATGAGCAGGAGCTCGTTGAGGGTGGCGGACATGTTGGCGATGCTGGCGGGCAGGCAGCCGCCGAAGGAGTTGTGGGCGAGGACGAGGGCGGAGACGGGCGAGTTGCCGATGTTGTCCGGGATCCGGAAGCGGAAGCGGTTGTGGTTGAGGAAGATGGCGTCGAGCGGCAGGTCGAAGAGCGCGCTGGGCACGCCGCCCTCGAACTCGTTGAAGCGGAGGTCGAGGAACCGGAGCGCCGGCATCTGGAGCACGACGCGCGGGAACTTGCCGACGAAGCGGTTGTTGCTGAGGTCGAGCTCGTGGAGGAGGCGGAGGCGGCGGAGCGTGTCCGGGAGCACGCCGCAGAAGCGGTTGGAGTTGAGGTGGAGCAGCGCGAGGTCGGAGAGGAGGCCCAGCTCGGGCGGGAGGTACCCCGCGATGTCGCCGTGGTTGAGGTCTAGGCCCGCGACGGCGAGGACGCGCGGGTCGGAGGGCAGCGGCGCGCAGTAGACGCCCGTGTAGTTGCAGACGTTGGGGCCGATCCAGTCGGCGGTGAGGCCCCGCGGGTCGGAGAAGATGGCGTAGAGCCTCCAGGTCTGCAGCGCGATGTAGGCGTCCCGGATGCTGGTGCTAGGGAACCGCCATTTCGGATCCAGCTCCACCGTCGCGGTCCGGACCCCTTCCCCCTCGTCCTCTCCGTCGCCGTTAAAGTCGAACGCCGCGGCCCCGCCGCCGGCGGCGGCGGCGAGGACGGCGAGGAGCAGGAGTAGCGCGCCGCGCCTCATCGCATCTCCGGCGCAATGGCAATGGCGAGATCTCCGCGCGCCGGTTGCGGCAGGAGCAGAGGAGAGGAGTGGAGTGCGGACGGGGAGAGAGACGGTGTGGAGGACGGACACGGCTGAGCTATAAACGCGCACACAGCTCAAGGCGTACAGCCGAGGGAGAGAATGAGGGGAGGGGCCCACCAGGACGAGTGGGGTTTATCATATCTCCTGTCCTGTGTGGGCGTGGGAGTGGGGTACGTGTAGCGGAGGGAAGAGGCGTGGGACAGTGGCGGGGGCGGCGGCGGAGTTATGGCTAGCGGTCCCCCGCGCTCCTCTCCGGGTTCGTGTGACCGATACGCGGCGGGGATGGGTCGTGGCAGTGTGAAGGCGAGACTGGGAGAGGAGTGAAAGTAGCGCGGCGGTTTGAACTGCGAAAACCCCTGTGCCTGTGGCTGCCTGGGCCCGTGGCCGCGTTGTCCACTTCAAACTGCCCAAACACCGCACGCTTTTGTTTTTTCCCTTTTACTTTGGACTATAGAAATAAAACGTGCATTGAGCCAGGAACAACATCGACAGAAAAGAAAAGCAACGTGAGCTTTGAGCAGTGTGAAGACGAGACTGCAGTAACATTTTTTATCTTGCTAAAAAAAAGAGAGTAGCATTTTTAATTTAAATTTGAGAGATACTACTATGCTTCTTTTTCTCTAAGAGATAGTAGCACATCATTAGAGCACTTCGCGTTTCTAGATTTGTTTGCGGAATTTTTGAAATTCGATCAAACTTTGTCTGAATTTGTAAATTTTGTACTAAACCGGGCGATTGCATTATACTATAGGTGAGTTCGTACATTATTTGTCAAATTCGGCAATACGCCCAAATTCAACATGTAGTAGGCTAAAAATACGCAGGGAAATCCTAGTCTAGTTCATGCCGAGGCGGCGGTAGAACGTCGTGTAGTCGCCGCCACCGTCGCTCGGCAGCTTGTAGCTCGGCGGCTAGGAGTTGCAGCCCTGTCCGGCGTTGCCGTTGCGCCACTGCTAATACAAGGGCCCCGGCCCGCCCGCGTCTTCGTCGGAGGCGTCGATGAGGATGGCATTGACGTCCTAATAGGCGCGCTGTCTGAAATGGGTCGTATGGGCACATAGAGAGGGTGGTGAATAGCTGTTACTCTAAATTTTATTTTATTTTCAATTAGGCTTGACACAAATGGAAATTCTATAGATGTACAACTACGGTAAATTTACATGCCAACCTAGCTACTAAACGAGTAAAGAGCAAAGAGAATAACGAAGTAATCGAGCGTGGAGCACGCGGAGATTAGTTTTACCGCAGTTCCTTCGTTATTAAGGGAAGTACATATGTGTTGGACGCATGGCGATACTAAGACCACCACGCCACGAAAGACCTCGTCCTGTTCCCCGATAGATCTCTCCACAACTTGCATGATCCACCTTTCCACTATATGGTACCCTTCGAGGCGAGAATCGGTGCCTTTACAACGGGATCGAGGAACAGGGCCCCTTCCCCCTCGGCCCCTCGTCACCGGAGAAGTACAACGCTGCGGCCCCGTTGCCGACAGCGACGAGCAGGAGTAGCGCGTCGCGCCTCATCACATCTCCAGCGCAATGGCAATGGCGAGATCTCTGCGCGCTGATTGCGGCAGGAGTAGAGGAGGAAGGGCAGAGGAGAGGAGCGGAGTGCGGAGAGGGAGAGAGACGGCGAAGAGTACAGACGTACACGGCTCAGCTATAAACGCCCTACTAATCTCATCTATGTTGGAGACATGGGCGGTACTAAGACCACCATGCCACGAAAGGCCTCACCCGGTTCCCCGATGGATCTCGCCACAACTGGCCTGATCCACCTTTCCACTATACGACACCCTTCGAGGCGGGAATCGACGCCTTTACAATGGTATCCGGGCACACATCCACCACAACTGAATTGGAGGCTCTCATGATGACAACAAGCTGCCACAATCAAACTAGTTTATCAAATAACGAAACCGAGATCTAGACATTGAAACAAAACTCTAGATCAAAGGGCCCTTGAATGAATGAGGGAGAAATGAAGATCTCTTCGGTGTTGATGTAGATCAAGTCCTTTTCCCTCGATCCTCCAAAGAACAAGGCCTTCGGATGGATGGGCGAAAAGATCTTGGCAAATTGGAGGCTCAGCAGTACACAAATTTTTTGTCACATCCAGCAACCCGAGGTTGAAGATGGGGAGGGGGTATTTGTAGCCCCTCCCAGGATGGACCCGTTGGAGTCAACCGGTGCCGGATAATCCGGCCTAAGTGGGTGCGAATAATCTAGCCTAGGGAAAATAACCGGCTGATAATAGAGAGTCACGTGATGAAGTCCTTAGCTGATTTCGAGGAGGGCCGGATTATACAGTCGTAGATGGGGCCAGATTATCCGGCCTCGACAAAAATCCGGCCAGGCGCCAAAAATCCAGCCAGAACATCCGACCAGTAAAAGAGAGCCTAGGCGCCTGGTCCTTAGCGAAAATCCTCAGGAGCCCTTGAACTTGCAGCTTAGACCAGCGCTCTTTTTCCCTTTCATTTGTAAGGTAGATGCTGACACATATAAACATAATCTTTGCATCTGCAACACTTAGCACGGATTGAGAAAATCCATAACATTGTTATCTAACACTAAAACTCTAGGGATCATGAAATGCTCTTTCAATCTCTCCTTTTTGGTGTTATATGACAATAGAAGGATTTGCGATAAAACACTAAAGGGTAAAGCAACATGCATCCAACATATAAAGAAACTCCCTCTAAATGTGTGCATACAAGTAATTTGCATTGGAATACAAATGCACGAGATATAGGTTCAAAGTCCCTTTATGAATTGGATACAATGCGCAAGATAAACATTCAGGCTTTGAGATCATACCAACCATGCATAGATAAATTCATATGCTTCATAAGATAAATTCCCTAGATGAATCCATATATAATCCATGAGCCATATGACATAAATCCGATATGAATCCATAGATAAATCCATAATGGTCCATATATAAATCCATAGTGATCTCACAACCACACATAGACATAGTATTGACACCAAATTAAACAAAGTTCAACACTATATATATGGACACAAGCATCGGAATAAAAATGCAAATAAGGCAAATGTTGCTTGTGCCCGACCCATGCAATATCCCTCGGATCCTAATACAACTACTTCTCCCTCTTTGACATCCAAACGCCAAAAAGGGAAAAAAAGCGATGCTAGCGTCCCGAGACCATCACTCGGACCCGCTAGGCAAGAAACAAGTGCCGATCACCATAGTTGATCCCGGAGGTGTTCGACTGATTGTATGGAGTAGGAGCTAACTTCTACGGATGATGAGCTTGTGCCCCGGAGACATGGTGAAGGATGAGATGTTGAGTATGGGCCATGCCATGGCGCTCACGTTAATCTTGGTACTATATCACGAGGGTGCGCAAGTGCCGAGCGCGGCGGAGACTCTGGCTCCCACTTCACTGGATGGAGTGGTGCCATGAAGTGCGGTGAGTTGTTGGGCGCCAAACCAGACGAGCGCTCAGCCGACGCGCTGACCATCCTTCTCAGCATCCAGGAGGCTACGCCCCTGTTGGAGATATGCCCAAGAGGCAATAATAAAGAGGTTATTATCATATCTTCATGCTTACGATAAATGTTTACATACCATGCTATAATTGTATTAACAAGAAACATTAATACTTGTGTGATTTGTTAACATAAAAGAGTCCCTAGTAAAGCCTCTTGTTAAACTAGCTTGTTGGTTAATATATGATCATGGTTTCCTGATCATGAACATTGAAATATTATTAACAACAAGATCATATTATTAGGAGAATGGTGTGATGGGCATACTCCTATAAGCGTAGCATAAAGATCAAGTCATTTAATAAAGTTCACTTGCTATAGCTTTCTGATACATAGTAACCTAATTCCTTCGACCATGAGATCATGCTAATGACCATCACCGGATGGATGCTTTGATGACATCAAACACCACATCGTAACTGAGTGGCTATAAAGGTGGCATTGAGTGTTCGGAAAGTATGTGTTGAGGCACATAGATCAAGAGCGGGATTTGTCCATCCATATGACGGATAGATATACTCTGGACCCTCTCGGTGGAATGTCATCCAATTAGCTTGCAATCATGTGACTGGATCACAAGGTATCACATATCATGGGAATGAGAAAAGAGTATTTATCGATAACGAGGTTGAACTAGGTATGTAGAGATACCGACGATCAGACCTCGGATAAGTAAACTATTGCAAGACAAAGAGAAATTGGTATCGTATGTAAGTGGTTCATTCGATCGCAAAGTAATCGTAGAAATATGTGGGAGCCATATGAATTTCCAGATTCCTCTGTTGGTTATTGATCGGAGAAGAGTCTCGGTCATGTCTGCATAATTCACGAACCGCAGGGAGACACACTTAAGGATTCGATATAGTTTAGTAGATATGGAATGTAAGTAGGGAGTGCGAATGTTGTTCGGAGTCTCGGATGGGATCCGGGATATCACGAGGAGATCCAGAATGGTCTGGAGAATAAGATTCATATAAGAAAAGTCCAATTCCGGAGTTCAGAAATGATTCCGGTGTTTTCACCGGAATGATCTAGAAGGGTCTAGAAGGTTCACCGGACCGGAAGGGGAAGGGCGCATGAATGTTGAAAGAACATGTGGCCCCCATGTGTGGTTTTGGTAATTAATGATAATCTTTATAGACTAATGTGTGTATTGAGTTGCACTTGTAGGATTTGTCCATTGGCATCGCTTGGAGCTTGTGTCGGCTTCAAGGTCGATGAAATAAGAAGAAGATATGTTGTACAAGCTCAAAATGCGCCATCTATAGAAGATCTCATGTTTGATGCTTGCCATCCTCGATGATCATGGATCGATGATGAGAAATCAAGAAAGGCGTTCCATCTTGAGAAGGGCAAGATCGTCTACATCGAGCCCAAGTGGAATGCTCAAGGCAAAGGTATCATCTTGATAGGTTTTCCCTTTTGCCGGTCTCATGTTGTGTGTGGGAGACCGGGTTTAGGATAAATAACCGTACTATCAAGAGGGGCTCTCGAATGAGTAATTCGGTCACATCGTTTGGAGAGAGCTCAAACCTTTGCATACTTGCATCATCGTATTTGGTTGTTATTTGGTCTTACCCATTTGAGGATATAGAGCTTGTGGTAGTCTCCATAACAAGCTCTTGTTCATCAAAATCGGATCTCTCTTTTACATCTTATTGCGATTTTGATCTATGCGGTTTTTCGGTTTCTCACCAAGTGAGGTATCTCACATTATTATACTTGATACATTCTCACTCGGTGATAACCAATATCCAACGCAGTTGGAATCGGGTCAGTCGGAGCTTTCAGTCAAAAGTTATTGAAGTTTGAATATTTGTTCGTCTTATTTAAAAAGAAAAAGAAAAACATGTTTTCTGGGTCGAGCGGTAGTACCGCCCGGGCGGACCGGTACTACCGCTCGCATCTGAGCGTCCTCCAACTATCTTCTGCCTAGCCCAGTACCTTTTTCCGGTTGTACCGGATGGCCCGGTAGTACCGCCCGAATGGGCCGGTACTACCGGCCGGCCCAGATATTTCTCCCAGGTTTGCCCAGATCTAGTTCCAGCCCAGCCGCCGCTCGACCTGCTGCTTGCCCCGCGTGCTGCCGACCACCGCTGCTGCGCTGGGCCCGCGCTGCTTCCCTGCCTTGCTCGGTGCGTGCTGGCCGCTCGCTCGCTCGCACGCTGATGTCCGCTGCCGCCAGCTGGCCCCGCATGCATGCGCCGCTGTGCAGCGCGCTTGCCGCCCATCGCCCCGTCTGGCCCCGCTGCTGCCAGCTAGGCCCCGCGCGCATGCCTGCCCGCTCGCTGCCTGGCTGGCTACCGCTGGCCTGCTGCTCGCACGCGCGCGCCCGCGATGCTGCACCGCCCCGCTGCATGCCTAGCTGTTGCTCTGCTTGCTAGCTCGCGTTGACTAGCCGCAAGCGTTGCTGCCCAAATTTCTGTATGCTGCTGGGATGGCGCATGCGGTAGTACCGGGGCTATCCGGTACTACCGTTTCGTCCAGAAAAATTGCCCCAACGGGCAGATTTTTGGCCCCTCTTTAAATAGCCTCTCCTAAATCGTTTTAAGTAGCTTCTTCCTCATCTATTAGGCTAAGCTTTATCCACACTTGCTCTAGATCTTGAAGCTTGCCTAATCTTTTTCCTCCGATGATTCTTGCCCATATTTGAGTGGAAGAGAGAGGAGATCTAGACCCACGTTTTGACCTAACTGATTCATCTCTTTGTAAGTGCATCTTTGGGGATCTAGATTTTGGGCGATTTTTTGTCTCTCTTTGATTCCTCCTCTCTTGTTCCCCCAATAGCTTTAGTAGCTTTGTTGGAACTTGAGAGTGAGGGATTTGAGCACCTTTGTGGTTTTCTTGCCATTTGCATTTGGTGCATCGGTTTGAGTTCTCCTCGGAGGATTTGGTTTGTGTGACTCATTGGAGCTTGTCCCTCTTAGGTCGGAACCCTAGACGGTTTTGTGGCCTTGGTGGCATTGTGGCCTTTTGTGGCATTTGTTGGGAGCCTCCAATTAAGTTGTGGAGAAGTGGCCCAACCTTGTGAGAGGTTCCGGTTGCCACCGACAAGTGCATCAATAGTGGAAGCATGGATCGATCCCGTTGGGGTGAGATTCACCGGAGAATAAGGGAGGCCTTTTGCGGCGTTGGTGGTTTGATACCACCCCCTCTCCAAACGAGACGTACTCCATGTTGGGAGGAACTCGGTAAAATATCGGTGTCCCTGCGTGCCTCGGTTATCTCTTTACCCGAGCTCTTTACTTATGCACTTTACATTGTGATAGCCTTTGTGCTTGAAGTAATATATATCTTGCTATCACTTTGTTGCTTGTATTGCTTAGCATAAGTTGTTGGTGCACATAGGTGAACCTTAGTTATTCTAGGTTGTGCTTAACAAAATAAACACTAGTTTTATTCCGCCTTTGTTGAGCCACTCTAGGAAAAGTTTTAATCTCCTATTCACCCCCTCTCTAGGCGACATCTGTATCCTTTCAAATGTGTCATCACTAAGTGGAATGATTGCATCATGTCCTAGGTCACTTGGTTGGGCGTTTGAAAGAAAGAAATTAAACTCCAAATTAAAAGTCAAAAGTTTGAAAAGTCAAACTAGGACAATGTATCCTGGTGGAGGAAGGAAAGAATCCTTCTCTCCCTCCACCACAAGCCAAGTAGGAGAAGGAGTTGGGGAAGGATTCAAACTCCCCTCTCCCAAGCTGCCCTCCCCCTTATAAATAGAGGGGAGGGGGTGCCCTCCAAGACACACAACACCATCCCCTCCCCACGCCGCTGCCCAGCGCCGCCGCAAGCCGCCCCGCCTACCACCGCCGCTGCACCGCCGCCTTGCGCTGTCGCCGGTTCGTCGCCGCCGCTGAATCCACCTCCTCCTCTCCGTCCTCTAAACCCTAGATCGCCGAAAACCCTAATTCTCCATCATAACCTGCTCCGGCTTAGACGAAGCCCTGCAGGATCTTCCCTCTACTTCCGACACCACGCTGTCGTGCTGCCGGAATCGCGAGGGGAGAACTACAACCTACGCTGCCTGCTGGAACAAGGGAGAGGAAGGTCTTCATCAAGTACCGAACATGTGACCGACTGCGGAAGCGCTGCCGTAACGCAGCGCCGGAAGGATCGTCTACGCGATCTTGAGATCAGCAAGTGTACGACTACATCACCCACGAGAATCTGCTCTCGTTAACCGCTTTGGAATCTTTGAGGGTGAGTACTCTAATCGACTCATTGCTACAATCTAGTAGATAGATCTTGGCTTGTTTGTGTTCATGCGGTAGAAATATTTTGTTTTCCATGCTACGAACCCCTACAGCCCCGACGCCACAACATGGATGCAGGAGAGCATAGTGGATACCCCAGCCGCGGCCTGTTGCCGGTCGAGATATGCTCAAGGACGGCAGCGAGGGTGCAACTGACGCACTCCACCTGTGACGCCGGCCTTCGGCGATGTTGCACATCGGGCGTCCTCTCGCGGTAGGCCACCCAGTGCTCGCGAAAGTAGTTGCCCCAGTACGCCTCGTTTTCAAGGTGCTCCGCCTCCTTGGGTTTCATGCCCGCAATGGCAATCTGGATCTCATCGATCCTTTCGTTCCCTTCCGGCACCGACTGCACGGGTACACCGCCCACCCTGGGCTTTCAGATCGGAGGGCACCGGCCGGCGATGTTGGTTAGCCGACCTTGTGGAGAATCCGCGCCTCCCACGGCTGGGGCGACCGGTGGCTGAAGTCGTTCACCGCCGCAGGGTCGCCGGGGTACCGCTCCGCCATTGCTTCGCCGATGTTTTCTTCTGCCGAGGTGAACTGTGTAGATTGGGGGAGGAGATGTAGGTGATGAAGTGGGTGCTCTGAAATCGGCGAGGATGGCCAGCTTTTTAGCATTTCAGGAAATCGTGTCGAGGACGAGAGGGTTGTAGTGGTGAGGACGGGAAAAGGCGAGAAGATGGACGAAAGGACGGTGGCGCGCCATTACGGTTTCGTGTGGATGGTTGGATATGCGATCATTGCCTGCCTATCTGATGCGGGAGCCGAGGCGAGGTGGATGAGATCGATGCAGTTCTCTCGCCAATAGTTCAGGGTCATGGTTGATTTTTTTTCCTCACAATTTCAGCTCCATCCGACATTCCTAGACGAACCCAGCTCGTTGAGTCGGCTTAGGAACGCCCAATAAAATTTAGACCAAATCTGACCAAAATTTAAGTCCAGGAAATGTGAGTGGCCAAATTTTGATTGTCCGGATAAAAAAAAACCCGTGGAAGCACTCGCCAGAATACGAGTGGAGCTGCTCTTATATGCACTGTGTAGGGAATCACACGAAATACCCTTGACTAATCTATCTAGATTTCCAGAACAGGCATAATAAATAAACCACGAGACTAATCAAATCTACCTACTCCATTGGATTTCATTTGCCCGTGTTGCATTTTATATTAGTAACATGTGCCGTGGTTTCTGCCTCAGCAGTCAAACACTCAAAGCAGGGTACACGTACGGAAGAGGGAGGGTGCCCACCTCGCTCATTCATGGGCGTGGTTCCGAGCATCGGGGGCATGACAGTCATTCGTGTGACGTCGTTTTCCCAGGCGAGAGGATGGCTGGGATAGCACGGCACCTGACCTGCTCCATGTGCGCAACGGAGGCCCGCCCTGCAGGGCACGACGTCCGCGGCGACCCGGCTCCGGGAGGGGGACACGCCGGCTGCTGCGCCGCGCCTCCGCTTGTCAGTGGCCGGTCCACTACACGGCGTCACGGCGGTACTGCACAAAAGCTCAATTGTGAGATTGGAAATGGAATTGGAATCGCAGGTTCATAATAGTAATGGAAATGGCTGGCTAATTGACGATTTTAGGTCTAGGTGGCTACTCCGTCCGTTTCAAAATATAAGATGTTTTAGGTTTGTGAAAAAAAAATCTAGACTTGTTTTAGTATGGAGGTCACTCAACTCTGGAATGAATCTACATACTAAAAGAAGTCTAAATTCATTTTCTTTACAAATCTAAAACATTTTATATTTTGAAACGGAAGGAGTACTAAATAAGCAAGCTATATCCTACGGTCCAGTTAGCCTTGGGCCGGGCGACCGGCGACGAATCTTGCGGTTTATTCCGAGCTCTTTAGAGCATGTACGAGGTGTTTAGGATTGTGCTTACGAAAATAAACTTTTTTTAAAATATCGGTGTTTATTTATACTAGATAGATGTCTAACTAGGCATTTCTTTTATAGAAATAAACACCAATGCTTAGCAAAATAATTAGTTTATTTATGTAAGCACTCCTCTAAGAGCAAGGTTAATAATATAGCCAGCAGCTGGCTATAAGGACATGCCATATCATCTAAGAGTCATCGTATAGCCAACCCATATAATAGATGAGCTATTAGTTGGCTCTTAACTAGACATTAATTAATATTTAATTATTTAATGCATGTATGCTATTGGCTTTAGGCTACATGCAAGCCTCCTTTTCTTGATTCTTGTGCTATAGCCGGGCTACAACATAAGAGTCGGCTCTTCTCTCTTTCCTCTTTTCTCTCTCCTCCAACTAGTAATTTTAATGATATGGCAAATACTATAGGCTGCTGACTAGGCTTATTATACTTGCTCTAAACATGTCCCCATTATACACGCTCCTATTGCCACGTTTATCTACGTACGTGCGCATTCTCACAATCGAACCACGTCAGGTGCATTTGAGATCATTCCAAATTGGAGCGTTTAGTGTCATAGCTAGCACGGCTCCCTTGACCGGGCCCAGCACGGCAGCCAGCACGACTCTAGTACTAATGCTCAATTAGAGCAAGGGAGAGGGGATACAAATGGAATTGGAATGGCTACTTAACGACAGGACTTCAGTTAGGTTGCTTATAAACGAGCTACTACCTCTTTCACTGTTTGGAGGACGTCTAATCAAATTTGGGTTTTTTTAAAACTGCAATGTTCCTAGGCACATAAGAATTAATTGTTAATTAATGTGACACTTTTCCTCCTAACTTTCTATGCATGCAACGGTCTTCCACCAATGCATGCGCCTTAACCGCTCATTAATAGGTCTAATTTTCAGCCAATACGTACATGTCTAGGTCCGTGAGATTTTTATAGAGCGCCCTACAAATCGTGAAGGAGGAAATAGCTGGTACGCATTCCAGCAAAGCCTAATAGCTTGGGTGACCAATCTTCTGGTTTTATTTGGAGCGGCGAGTTATGCCCTACGTTTATTTGCGAACGTAAGTACGTGCGACATATTATCACGCGCAATCGAAACATGCTATCTATATTTTGTCTTTCTATGGGTTTGGATTATTGGTTGTATTGGTTAATGCATTCGATTCAATGTGATATCAAACAAGATGTTCTAAGATCAAATTTTGGCAAGCGATTTTTTTTAAAAAGTATGGTTTACCAAACACGCGTCACAATATGCCAAAGAACAAAAACGTAGGCTAAGTATTGAAATAAATTATCTACTAGCTTTTTCCAATTTTTTGGTTGCGTTAGTACATGCAACTTAATACGTTTGAGAATCGTTCCAAATCCAGACGTTTGGTGTCCTATCACCGCGTGCACTTAGTTTTGACATCACAGGTTAGTCTCTTCTAGATCTTCAAATTTGCGCCGTGAGCCATCAGCATATCGTTAGTGCATTTCCACCGGGCTGACTCTTATTCGGTAATCCCGAACGGTCCGTGTCTGTATGTTTGGTTCGGACAGTGATCAATTTGGAAAGGGGTCCAGCTTGTTCGGCCAGCCACGTCCAGAGATGCGATCCATTTGTTAGTGCAGGTCGTGACATTTTTTTTTTGCAAATTCAAACACAAACAGTTCGCGCATAGAACTAGCAAAGTTCAAACTTAATTTATATTTAAAATATAAAAAACGTAATTTAAACTACGAGCCCTATGCATTGATCTTCGCACGCCGGTGCCGCCTCGTCCATCTACGGATCGAGGTCGATGTATTCCGGCGGCGTCTAGAGGTTGAGCGGCGGCAGGGCCGAAGCACGAGCCGAAGCAGGCGGGTTGACCATCTGCCCAGGCCACGACGCCCAACCGTACTGTAGGTGCGCCAGCTCCATCCTCACCCCCGACGCGATCGGAGGCGCCTATCCAGGCAGCTGGACGTTCGTCTGCGCCACCATGCGGGTGAGCTGGAGGGCCTCCTCGTAGCCACGCCACTTGGCGTCCTCCTCGCGCGCGCGCTGACTGCAATGGCCTGCTCGGTGAAGGCGTCCTTGTCATAGCCCCGCGCCAGCACCTCGCGGTACTCTGGGGGGCAGGTTCTTGGAGACATCGTTCGCCCCCTCTTGCTTGACGACAACGCCGTCGTCGTTGCCGTCCTCGCCGCCGAGGTTGGCGTCGAAGTGGTTGTGGGCGCCCTCGTCGTTCGAGTCGATGTCAGGGACGGTGTAGACCTCCCACGGCTGCAGGTCGCGGCGGATGGTGGTCGCGCGCCGCGCCTTGTGCTCCCACTCGAGGAACTGTACACAGTACGCCTCAGAGTGCTAGCCCCTCTCCCACCGTTAGGTCCGGGGGAGGTTGCTGATCCGCCGAGGAATCTCCTCCGCCAGCCCTCTGCCCGCCTTGGGCGGTGGCGGCACCGGGACGCAGTCCTGGTTGAGGTGCCAGACGGTGGGAGGGAGACATCCCTGTGCTGGATGCCGCGACCCTCCTTCCATAGGCGCTCGCACTCCCCGACATGATACTACCGCTGGGTGCGACGTTCGGTGGCGGGTAGTCCCCCACATGCTGGATCCGGAACTCCTCTTGCCGCGGCGGAGGCGCAAAGGACGTCCTGCGGAGGAAGGACGGCAACCGAGAACGCTGGCTGCTAGAGCCAAACGCTTCGTGGTCGTTCTTGCTCCGCTTCAGCCACGACAGAGTCTTCGTCGTTGGTGGTGGTGGTGACGGCGGCAGCGTTTAGGTTTTGCGATGGTGAGAGGTGAGGACAACAGAGTTAAATAGCCCAGCCGCCCGTGAACGCGCGCAGCTTTCCGCTACTTCGCCATCAATGTCGGCGTGTGAACACAAGCGTAGCTCAGTGGGTCAGTGTGTCGTCTCGTCACCATTAATGCGCGCAGGCGGCCGTCGGTCAGCCTTCCGCACAACGTCTCTGAATCGGTGCCGCTGACCGTCTGAATCAATGTCGTCAGTAAGCGGTGGCTGACGGGTAGGCTAGTGGACGAGTCCGTGCGTTTCCAGACCGACGCAATCGTTGCCTAAATTAGAGGCACAAATAGATCAAGATGAACGCGTTTATTCAGATAGATTCCTGTTGGCATCGCGCACATCTCACACGTCCGCACGAACCGGGTTCAGACATCTTGAACGGATGGGTCGACCCGAAAATGCCGTTAGATGACCGTAGACCCATTTAAGGCGGCCGGATGAAGCATGGCACGGCGCGCGGTCAGTTAGTCAGTCACGCGCGGTGCGGCCTGCGGAGAGGCGGAAGGGCCAAACAGTGACGCGCAACCTACCTAACGATGTAGAAACTCTCTGGAACGTACTGTACGTACGTGCTTCATAATCCCACGTATGTACGGGCGCTAGCTAGCTGGACGTGTACGTGCATGGTGCACGGGTATTCGGTCGACACGCACGCCCGTGCGCGGTTTCGATCGGTGCATGCAGCGGTGGTCGTAGGCTCATGTTGACTACGTACGCCATGTCAGTTTTGGTCGTCCACTATGTACGAGGGTCGATCGGTTCGACCGAAATAAAAGGTGACGCACGGGGACTTGGCAAAAATGTGCTACTAGTTAGGAGGATGGTTATATCTCAGACTATCGGAGTTTGAATCCTAGGTTTGATAATGTATGTTGTATAAAATATAGAATATTTTTTAGTGCAAGGCAATCTATCAGCGGCGAGGCATTTTTGATAACTTCATTAATTTTAAGACCTAATTCGCCGGCTCAGTCTTTAAAGATGCTCATAGGAATAGAATGCATGTGTATGTTTATAGGGATGGATGCATGTAAGTATTACTCCCTCCGTTTCAAGGCTTAAGGCGTTCTCGTTTTGCGTGTTTTTTCTTTGACCAAGAATTACTCTAAATACGTAAAGAGTTTTGATATAAAACTAGTATTACTAGAAAGTATTTTTCATTACGAATCCAATGATACTAATTATATACATTATAATTATGATTTTGTTGCTCAATTATTTTGGTCAAACTTTGCTTTGGAAAGCGTGTGCGCCTTAAGCCCTGAAACGGAGGTAGTATAAGTGTACTATGTTTCTTAAAAAAGTGCTAGTACGATCAGAAGGAAACTTTTCCGTCTCATGGTCGTCTAGTCGCAGCGGTTGGTTACGTAGAGGGCACGAGTTCTGCTCCCGCCCCTAGCCTTCAAGTATATTATCGTTTTTCCATATTCCCACAATCTGAAAAGAAAACATGCCTCCCTAATCTCCCAGAACACACACACACAAACGTAAGTTACCAGAGAGCGCGGGCACGTTCGCGCGCCAGGCCATCGGTTTTTCTTTGTAAATTGTCGTTTGCACGGCCGGTCGATCCTCGGAGTACGTATGGAGTCCTATATCCTCTAAACATCAATCCCTGCTGAAGAAGAAGCCTCAGATTCATGCAGCGGTGTTTCAGCGTACGTGATGAAACCTTGAGGCACGACGCGTCACGTGTGACACAGATGACGCATCTTGCCAATACATATACAGTAATATATCTCGAGCTCGTGATCTGCCGGAACGGAGCTGCAAACAAATTACTCCTGAGGAATGGAACGCAGGTGGTCAATTCATTTCAGCAGCAAAGATACTAGGCGGCCCCGGCCCGTGCGTGCCATTAGTAGGAGTTGTACTCGCGCATTCAAGCAGTTGCACCAGTACTTGGTTAAAGCAGGCACGGGTCCACTTACCCGAGTGGATTGCCTATCAATCCCGTTCAGAACTTGTTTACTTTTCTCGTATTTCATAATTATTCGCTAGTGTATTCGCGGAAATTGAAAGGAATTATTTTTAATTATCCTAAATTTCCGTACTTTGTTTATCACGCCGAGTTTGGCCGGAATAATCCTGGAATATCCTTCATATTTTTGTCTAGATTGAAAACTCTCCTCTAAAGTAGAGTATTTTGGCAAAGAGTATTGCAGGAGGTTGGAGAGTATTAGTTGAAACCAAATCTCCGCGTATTCTCAAAACTCTAGTGAATAAAAATACTAGAGAAGTACTGGCTGAAGGAACAGCAGTCTTCTTGTGATCTCCACGAACCGTGTGCACTGTGCAGGAACAGGCCGTCGGTTTCTTCGGGCATTGCTGCATATCTGACGACAGATAAGCAGGTTCAGGGATTCAGACAATGTATGTATGTCACACATACAAAACTTCAGAGAGATTGTTGCTCCAATCGAGCGTAGTTTCACAAGGAAAATTGCACGACAAAATTGGGCAGGTAAGGCAGATGTGATTGTTGCAAACATGAGCAGCAGCAGAACAACCTTTTGAAACCAAGGACATGCATGAGTAACATCAGACAAGTATAGTTGAATCAGTTTGCTTGGGTAAGTTCGAGCACTCATCCGATTGGCAAATTCTTTCTATGCGACCAGAGCCTCCCAAGACTAGCGTATACGTATGCAGCGGCAACATACCATCTGGAACAACGGTCAGTGAACTGCAAATTAGCATTCAAACCCTACCATGATCTTGCTAACATTATTTGGTCCCCCAAGACACCAGTCCATCACTCCATTAGGTAGCAATGGGGAAAAAAGTTTGGGAATGCCTTCAGATGTTGGTAGATCACTCAATGGCGCTTTCAAGTATCTTAAGGATAGAGTTTAGAAGCAAGTACATGCTTGGTTAGAGCAATTGCTTTCTGCAGGGGGCAAAGAAGTTCTGATTAAGACGGTGGGCCAAGCCATCCTGACATTCTCTATGTCATGCTTTAAATTGCCGAAGGGTCTTTGTGAGCATATTAATTCCTTGATTAGGATTTTTTTGGTGGCGAAGCAAGAATGGCAAAAGAAGGACGCATTGGGTCTCTTGGGAGGTCATGTGTTCTCCGAAATCAACCGGTGGTCTGGGGTTCCGTGACATTGAACTTTTCAATCTTGCTCTACTTGCAAAGCAGTCTTGGCGAATTCTGATGAACCCAGAATCACTCAGCGCGAGAATACTCAAGGCAGTTTACTTTTCATCGACTGACTTTCTTGAGGCCTCAGTTGGTTCCCATCCATCTCGTATATGGCGATCACTGATTCAGGGGAGAGATGTTATGGTGCAAGGTTTGATCTGGCGCTTTGGTTCTGGATCCAGTACACATGCTTGGAATCAGGGGTGGATCCCTCGCGACTACATGTTGAGGCCCACGGCATGCAAGAAAGATAATGCTCCTATCTGTGTCAGTGATTTCATTTGCAGCGCTTCCGCGTCCTGAAATATGGAAAAACTGGAAGAGTGGTTCTTGACAATGGACGTCAAACATATTTGCAGGATACCATTTAGCACCAGGCGACATGACGGCACATGGGCCTGGTGATAGTTTGAGAGAATAATGACTTGTATTGATTTCAACCACGATGGGCTGTTTGTATAGATTACAACTGACTTGGACTCCAAGACTAATAGAGATAGAGTTACAATCCAAATAGGGAGAGGAGAGGCGGCCGGTGCCCTAGCCGACCTATACTCTAATATCCCCCCGCGGTCTCAACGTCAGGGGTAACGATGTTGAGACTGGAGCGAATGTCTGTAAATGATGAAGTGGGGAGTCCTTTAGTAAAAATATCAGCAAATTGTGCACTAGTAGGAACATGAAGAACTCGAACATCGCCAAGAGCCACCTTCTTACGAACAAAGTGAATATCAATCTCAATATGCTTCGTGCGCTGATGCTCAACGGGATTGGACGCCACGATAGACTGCAGAAATATTATCACAATAAACAATGGTGGCTCGCTCCAGGGGACGACGAAGCTCGACGAGTAGCTGACGCAGCCACACCGCCTCCGCCACGGCATGGGCAACTGACCTATACTCAGCCTCAGCAAAAGACCTAGAAACTGTTACCTGCCTTTTAGAACACCAAGAAACAAGATTATCTCCTAAATAAACGCAAAATCTGGATGTGGACCGTCGAGTATCTGGACAACCTGGCCAGTCTGCATCAGAATAAACTGTCAAGCTTGTAGGAGAAGAATAGTTTAGAAGAAGACCGTGATCAAGAGTGCCTTTTAAATATCGAAGAATCCGTTTTACATGAGCAAGGTGAGGAGCAAGAGGATCATGCATGAAAAGACATGCTTGCTGAACTGAATAAGAAATGTCAGGACGAGTGAGAGTGGCGTACTGAAGAGCACCAGTTATGCTACGGTAAAATGTGGGATCGGAAACAGGATCACCATCGGCAAACAGTTTTGCACCTATATCGGCCGGAGTGCGAGAGGGTTGACAATTGGACATACCAGCCTGTGAAAGAAAATCCAAAAGATATTGTCGTTGAGAAAGAAAAAGAGAGGACTTTGTGCGAGAAACATTAATACCAAGAAAATGATGAAGAGGTCCTAAATCAGTCATGGAAAATTCACGATGAAGTGAAGAAATAATATGTTAGAGAAAAGAGTCAGAGCTAGCAGTAAGAATAATGTCATCAACATAAAGGAGAAGATATGCAGTATGTTCGGAGGAACGAAAAATAAGTAGGGAAGAATCAGATTTAGAAGAGATAAAGCCAATGGTTTGAATGAAAGTAGCAAAACTTTGAAACCAGGCACGAGGAGCCTGTTTGAGACCATAAAGAGATTTTTTGAGTAAACAAACAAGATTTGGAGAAGAGGGATGCTCAAAACCAGAGATTTGCTGACAGTAGACAGTTTCATTAAGAGTACCATGGAGAAAAGCATTTTTAACATCAAGTTGATGAATCGGCCATGAGGAAGAAACGACAAGACTAAGAACAACGCGAATAGTGCTTGGTTTGACAACGGGGAAAAAGTCTCATCGAAATCAATGTCATATTATTGTGAAAAACCGCGACAAACCCATCGAGCTTTGTAACGAGCAAGAGAGCCATCAGAGTTAAATTTGTGTCGAAAGACCCATTTACCAGAAACAACATTAACACCAGAAGGTTTTGGAACGAGAACCCATGTATTGTTTTGTTGAAGAGCATCAAATTCATCACGCATGGCTAAAAAACAAAGAGGATCAAGAAGAGCACGTTTGTAGGATGTGGGTATAGGGGAAATTGTGGTTGTGGCTGTGAGATTGAGACGTTTAGAAGGGATAAGAAAGCCATGTTTTCCACGAGTGCACATGACGTGATCATTTGGAGGTGGTTGAATAGAAAAGACATTAGGTGGTAAGGTGGGTGTGGAGGAAGACTCGACAGTAGGTGTTGGTGGATCGGGTGATGGGGTAGATGGTTCGGTGGTAGGGGTAGGGGAAGTGGTGCTACGAGGGGTGGTCACGACAATGGTGGGGGTGGTGACAGGTTCCTTCCGTGGCAAAGAATTGGGTGAATATTCTCCCGTGGCAGGCTGCCGCGGCAGAGAAACAGGTGAAAAGTCTGTCGCGACAGAGAAACGGGCGAAAATCCTGTCACGGCAGGCTGCCGCGGCAGGGGCGACAGTGGGTTGAACGAAGGGTGTTTTGGTAGTGGTAGGGACTGGAGGGTCGGTTTGTAGAGTGAGTTTGGTGGCAGCATAAGGAAAAGTATTTTCATCAAAAGTAACATGGCGAGAAACAATAACACGACCAGAAGAAGGATCAAAACAACGATATTCTTTGTGATCATCAGAAAGTCCAAGATGAATGCAAGGTAGGGAACGTGGTTCGAGTTTATTGGATGTTGTAGAGGCAATGTTTGGAAAACAAAGGCAACCAAAACACAAAAGAAAGAATAGTCTAGGTGAGATAGAAATAAAGATTGAAAGGGTGAATAAAGAGGACACGTTTTGGTGGGGCGAACATTGATGAGGAAAGTGGCACTGTGAAGAGCTTCATCCCAGAAACGAGAAGAAAGAGAGGCTTGCAAAAGTAAAGTGCGGATAATGTCATTTATAGAACGAAGAGAACGTTCGGCTTTACCGTTTTGGGGAGAAGTATAAGGACAGGAAAAACGAAGAAGGATTCCTTGAGAAAGAAAGAAACTGCGATTTGTAGTGTTGTCAAATTCTCGTCCATTATCACACTGAATAAATCTAATAGGTAAGACAAAGTGAGTAAGAACATACTGCCAAAAATTTATGAAAATTGTATGCACATCAGATTTTGCACAAAGAGGAAAAATCCAAATATAGTGAGAGTAGTCATCCAGGATCACAAGATAATATTTATAACCAGAAACACTAGGGACTGGAGATGTCCATAAATCACAATGAAGAAGCTCAAAAGGAAAGGTACTAACAGTAGTTGAGGTGCCAAAAGATAATCTAACATGTTTGCCGCATTGACATGCATTACAAAGAGAGGGATTGTGAGAGGAACTAGAGCTAGGTATACAAAAATCTTGAAGCAAAGATGACATAGTAGTTTTATTTGGGTGACCTAGACGACGATGCCATAAATCAATAGATGCAAGCATGGCGCGGGGGGTGGATATGGGCGCGCCATGAAGTGGATAAAGATCGCCCGTGCTATTGTACTGAGCGAGAACCTCCCCGGTTTTCAGATCCTTCATAGACAAACCAAAAGGGTCAAAAGCCAGAATAACTTTGTTGTCAATACAGAATTATCGAACAGAAATAAGATTTTTGATTAAGGAAGGAACAACAAGAATATTACGTAGAAGAAAATTAGCATAAGATGAAGAGATGTGAGAATTTCCGGCGCAAGAGACAGGAATTGTGGAGCCATCGCCAATAGTGATTGTGGAAAAGGGAGAGGGGAAACAAGCTGACAGCAAATTCATATTTGAAGACATATGCGAGGATGCACCGGAATCGAAAATCCAATCCGTACCTTCGTTATTTAGTGTAAAGTTGTTCATGGCGTTGATGAAGGCGGCTTGGTCCCAGTTCGGCTGCAGGGGAGGAGCAGATGAGCCGGGAGCTTGCATGTTGACGTAGGGGAGGGGCGGTAGCTGGTTGTACGCGTACGGAGCTTGCATGGTGCAGTAGGAGCCCGGGATGTGGTAGTAGGGCACGCCGGATGGTGGTGTAGCAGTCACGGTGTAGACGTGAGCCGGTGGCCGAGAACCGAGGGGGCCGGGAGAGCCCGTGGCTGGATGAAGACCGGGACTCCATGCACCTATGTATGCAGGAGGGGCGCCATATGAAGACAGGGCCGACCATGGCATCAACCAAGCCTGCACAAGGCCTGTCCAAGGGTCGTGAGAAGGCCCGGGCGGTGGCATAAATGACAAAGAAGCAGTCAATGACGAAGCAGGTGCAGGGCCGGAGGAGCGCGCCATGGGAGGCCTGTAGGTCGGGTTCTTGCCCCTATAATTAGCGCTCGGGCGCCATTCAGGAGGCGGGGTCGGGGACGCAGCTGGCGTGGCAGGAGGCGGGTGCACGGGCGGCTGCCGCGGCAGCCCAGAGGGTGGATTCCCTGCCGCGGAAGGAGCGGTGGCGTGGAAGACGTGTGGCGCCCGTTGTGCCTTGCGAGCTTGATTCTTTTCTTCTTGCTGGAGAAGGGAACACACCTCCTTGAAGGTGGGGTAGGGCTTCAGCATGGGGATGAAGGACTGCTGTTTCTCGAACTGATCTCCGAGGACGACAAGGAGAGCGTTGATGAGGGTACGATCGTCGACGTGATCACCAAGCTCACGGGGTTCGTCGTCGATGGCATTGATCCGCTGACATAAGACGGTGACCAGGGGCATCTCCCTGGGTGGTCGTGCGAAGCTCCGTGTTGAGCGCATTGATGCACGCGTCGGAGTTGTCCTGGAACAGCTGCTGGAGAGAGGCCCATAGATCGGCGGCGGTGGCGTCATCGAAGGAGACCGGGTTGAAGAGCTCCATGGAGATGCGGGTGTAGATCCACTAGATGATGGCGGGATCATCTTTGATCCAGCGGGGATCGGCAGGCTGCGTAGGGTAGGAGGGATCTATATGATGACGGAGGCCACAGCGGCCGAGGTGGATGGTGAAGAGGTGGTGCCAGTGGTAGTAGTTGTGGGCGCCGAGGTCGAGCGAGATCGGGATGAAGGGGGAGACATCGGCGATGGTGTCGGTTAGAGAGATCATCGGAATTTGGGGAGGTGGTGGTTGGGTAGATGTAGGCGTGGAGGAGGAAAAGGAGGAGGTAGGAACGCCGGCAGCACGGAACTCGGCCATGAAGAAGAGGGGCCGAGTTGGGGGCGACGGCGGCCTTGGCGGCGCAGGGGGAGGCGCCATCCCAGGTGCGGAAAACCTAGGCGTCTGATACCATGATAGTTTGAGAGAATAATGACTTGTATTGATTTCAACCACGATGGGATGTTTATATAGATTACAACTGACTTGGACTCCAAGACTAATATAGATAGAGTAACAATCCAAATAGGGAGAGGAGAGACGGTCGGTGCCCTAGCCGACCTATACTCTAATACCTGGCACTATTAAAACCGGCGGTCTGGTGGCCTATGAAGACCGACGGTGTGGGGGCTTCCGGTTTGGCTTTGAATAAAGGGGGTTGGTCCTAGGATCCCTCTCGTGACAGGACGAAGATCTACCTGCTTCATGACTTCATCGATCTGTTCAGAGTGTTGTGTTTCAGAAGATTTCGCTGGTGAACTCCAATGGACGACATGCCGAAGTTCGCCAGATTGGATGGATCTCGGTCGCGTGCAACCATGTTCTTATCTGACCGTTTTGTTTTAGAGGGAGTGCTGTGAAACTTTGCAACTGTTTACGTCAAGGACATGCCATTAGTCCCATGGTGAAGTCGGTCCTAGAGAATGATATGAAAGCCGAGGCCTGAAGAATGGTAATGGTGGTGTGAATCATGTTTGCAATTGTAACACCCTCAGAATCGGACCTATGCAAGTTTTAGCGAAGCCCGCCAAACCCGCATAGAAACGATTCAAAGGTGCCCACCAGGCACTTTCGTGCGGGTGGAAAACGAAGTAATAACATTACACAATAGTCCTCGATGGGACCCACAGAACAGATATATATAATAGCGACTCAAAAGAGTCAAGAATACAGATATAATATATAAAGATCCAAATCACCTTGAAAACGATAGAGCGTCCGACTACGGACAAGATGCAAATGGGGCTAAGAGCCCTGAAGAATAACCAATGGCGTCCATAACCCTGCCCAGGCCAAGCCGGAAGGGTAACCCTGCTAACGGCGTCGATCTCAAAACCTGCTTAAACAAAAGGGGTGCCGACAAAGGGCAAAGGAAAAAGAGGAGCGTCAGTACTGAGGCCAGTACACGGCGAGACTAGAATTCGGCGGTCCTCGCCTACATAGGTATGGTGGACTGAAGCGGCAGCGGCAGCATGCACTAAACAACCTATAGAGACTCGCTACAACTGGCGGCAATCAGAGAGGGGTAAGAAAGACCTATTCGGAACCAGACTGATACTAACACCAAACAAACCCATCCTGGTGTTTCCCCCTCGACACCGATCGAGGAAGTCAACCGAGGAACTCACACAGTTGGCAGTTTTACTTATTCAGTTATCGTTGCAGCAATTACTAGTCAGGTGAAGATAGTCGTTCTGATAAATTAAGCAGTGGGCACTTTTAGTTAACCATTCCGTTATAGTTACGACACTTACTAGTCAGATACAATTAGCATGAGATGACCCAACAACCCAGCAGTTGTTGGTACTTTTATTAGCCATTCCGTTGTAGTTGCAATACTTACTAGTCAGGTACAATGGTCGCCAGCGACAACCCAAGCAAGCAATTGTGGGCAATATTAGTTAGCCATTCCATTATAGTGAAGCTAATTACTAGTCATTATAAAGTCAAATTTATAGCAATAAACTTTAGTTATGCTTGTCTATGGTCGAGATACTGTGCTCCAAGTCGTCCATAACCGCGGACACGGCTTTCAGAAAGTTTTACCCGGCCGGGGTGCACCAATAGCAACACACACTCGATCAACCTCGGAAAAACCAAATCAAAACCCAACGAGGCCTTCACGACAAAGCAATCACAGGATTCAGAAATATTTCAGGGGGCCACCCCATTGAGTAGAACCGCAACGAAGTAAGCTAGCTCCGAGACGGACTCAAGGTTTGCGTCAATGGCTGTAAACGACTGGGAACCCGAAAACTCGGGGTGTCGGTACCGCGAAAACACTCCGCTTACCTAAACAGTACAGTGTGCTCCTCGCACAATCGTAAATAAAGCAGTAAAGCATGGCATAAGTACAGGATCGTAAATAAAACCTCAAACTAGTTTGTGGCCCCAAGAAATAAGACTGAATCAAGCTCTGGCTAAGGGGGGTCCCATATACCTCCCGGATGTGGATAGCGCGATAAATCAAGGAACAGGTATCAAGTACTCGGGGTCCTACGGGACACAAGTGGGCGTTCGGAAAACAAATATTATCTATCACCCACCGATGCCTCTGCTTACTTCAATTTTAGTTGTTATACAGGAATTAAAGTGAACGATAAGTAAAACCAGGATCATATCCAACATCAACATGCGGCAATACATCAACAACTGTGGCACTTGATGACACGCAACAGCACTTGAGCAAGCGACTACGACGCGCAAGTCCAACTATCTACCAAACAACAGGTAATAGGATGTGTCCAAGGCAATATAAGGCTGCAAGTAATCTCAAGGGTACGGAAACTAGAGCATCGCAACACAGATAGCAATAGATCAACAGGAGGGAATAAATACTATAAAAGTAAGATAGGTAGAAAGGGGGAGATGCTCGCCTGAAAACATTGTCAAAGGTTCAACCGAAGATCGGGCGAAGCTCACATCAACTCAACGGCCTTATCCGCGAAGAAGCAAATCACTAGAAGAAACACCGGATGCAATATTTAATACAACGGCAGAAGATCGGCATGATGCATGTATGATGAAAGACATGGCAAAGATGCGATGCAATTAGGCAAGATTAAGTGGAACCGGGGGTCCCGACAATTAGTTAGATGGTTCCAGTTGTTTATCTACCCCGCAAATTAAATGTTGTTTAGCAAGACAACAGATGGCAACGGTTCGTTACACATGTTTAAATGAGGCCAATATAAGGCGAGATTTGCCCGCAGATGGGCCCCATATTTAATTATGAGGTGAATCGGCATAAGGCCCCCAAACCACAGACAAGGATGCATGCATGAACAATTTATCTGCAACAAGTTGTTATTTCATTTATAAAATAGGGCTCGGGAAAAGGGGTCACACATTAGGGATCGACGATCTTGGGGTTCCGGGGTTCGGGGTCCGGTCTCGGGGTCCAGGGTTCGACGAGCTCGCGGTTTGGACTCCGGGATCGGTCTTCGGATCTCAACATGGCCGATCTTGGTGACGATCTTGTCCGATGGAGATCTTGGTTCAACATCATCGCGGTCTTCGGTTCCGAGGGTTAGACCTTGGCGTTCAGGGGAAGTTCCCGGTGTCCCGAGGAGAGGATCTTGGCGTTCAAGGGTTACTCCGCGTTCGTGGTGCGTCCGTGGTGCAGATCTTGTCGGTTCCGTGTAGGCGTCCTCGGTGTCGGGGAAGATCTTGGGGTTCGGCGGGATCGGTCTTCGCCTCCGGGAACGGGTCTTGGCGTCCGAGGGTAGTACTTGGCGTTCCGGATCGGGTCGATCCTGTCGATGAAAAGAGCTTGGCATCTAGATTCTCGGCGAACTTGGCGTCCGAGGGTACGGCCTTCGGGGTTTGGACTCCGGTAGAAGTTCTTGTTGTGCCCGCTTCGAGAAGATCTTGTCGGTGCCATTCTTGGTCACACGGGATCAAACCCTCGGAACACCAAACAGGAGCACCGAACGCTCTGCTATACAACAAAGAAGGGGCCAACATAGCAGGAGGAGAAGCAAAGACACAGATCACAGACAGAAAACAATATCCGCCGGTGGACGAATATTGCAGCGAAAACATGGCCGATCCTGGTGTGCCGACAAACTCTGATACACAGCTGGGATAGAAGGAGGCCCTGGTTGAAACGGAGTAGAACAGAGGCGACGACCTTGGACGGGGCCATCCACCGTGGAGGAAGCACGTGCGACGGCGGTTGCAGGAGAGGACGGGCACGACGATCTCGAAGCGACAGAGGACGACAAGGGACGTTGGGCGGACGCAGGAGGAGGAAGGCCGGACGGCGCGGGACACGGTCAACCGAGGCAGGTGGTCGCGCAGAGGAGTGGCATCGGCGAGGCCGGCTCTGCTCGGGGGCGAGGAAGGGCGGCCGGAGACGAGGAAGGGGGCGGTGGAGGTGGAGGAGCAGCGGACGTGCCGGAGAGGGTTCCTGGGCGACGGGCGGAGGCGGGCGAGGGGGCCGACGCGGGCTCGAGGCGGCCGGCGGCGCGGCGTTGGGGAGAAGGGGACGCGGGGTGTTGCGCCGCGGTCGGGGAGGGCCTGGCAGGGCGGAGCGGCGCTGCCTGCCGCCGGTGTCGCGCGGGCGCCGGGAGACGGAGGGGGTGGAGAGCGGCGGTGGCGACGGGGTGGAGGAGGAGGAAGGTGGCTTCGTGGGTGGGAAAGGGAGGATGGGGACGACGTGGTCCAGGGGTGGGGCCAGGGTGTGGGACCGGGGTGGGGAGCGGCTGTGTGGCAGGGGGGTTTGACCGCGTGTGTGGCTTGTGTGGGCAGGTGGAGAGAGAAAAGGGAGAGGGAGAGAGGAGGGAGGCCACGTGGCAAGCTGGGATTGGGTAGAGGGGGAAAGAGGGTGAGGTGGCACGAGGGGAGTGGTCGGGGTGAGGTGGCCGGGGGTGTGGGTAGGATAGGACTAGGTAGAAAAGAATTAAGGGGTGGACCGATTTATTTTCTGGGGTGGTCGTTCGGGTCGATCTGGCCCGTTCGACTGCCCCCACTAAAATAATTAATTAAATTATTTATTTCAACCAGCGTTTTTGCAATCCGACAGCGGACAAAACAAAATAATCCGGGAACCCGGGTTTGCGTGTTTGAATGAAGATGGGGCGTTTTAGAAAACAAAACTAGGTTTATCTGCAAATAGTTTTATACAAGCAAATGCAAGATGATGCCGATGCTCAAATGCAATGTGGCATGATGACATGAGCATGCGGTCATGATGATGCAATGCACAAAAACAACGCGATTTTCTAGTAGTGGTTTTGCGGGATGCCACAGCAATGAGGTTTTGGCTTGGTGTTCTAGGTCTTGGAGCAGAAACATTGAAAGTGGGGGCAACAGTACAGGAGAATTTTAAAGTTCAAGCTACATGGTGAAAATCCAAGGTCTGATCTTAATTGGTTGTGTCTGCCAATGACCTTGTTGAAGGCATTATTTTGTTAGCGCGGACTTTCTTCAGAGTGAAAACATATGATCAATGATCAGGGCGATGACGGCGCTAGTACACCGTTTCCTTCTTGGAGGCGTCACTTTTGAAGTTGATGGATTTCTGGTGCTGCTTTTGTGGTGTTTGGTCATTGTTGTAGGGCATAATTCGCTGGAGCAGGACTTTCTTTTTTTTCTCTAATTCTTCTTTCTTGTTTGGTTGTGTGCATCTGTAGTGTCATTAGGGTAATGCATTGTTGCAGAGACTGAATATAATTGGCATCTCACGATATTAAGAAACAGCCAGCTCATACAATAGATAAACATAAATAATAGTGATTTATTAATAGTATGTGCTTTCATATAGTAGTGCCTAGGAGTCAACTCATCTTCTCTCTTCTCTACCTATATTTAGCTTAGACTATCATATACTCCCTCCGTCCTAAAATAGACGTGTTAGATTTTTTAAAATTTAGATGAACCTATATGCTAAATAGTGTCTAGATTTATCCAAATTTTGAAAAATCTAAATATTTATTTTAGGACGGAGGGAGTATATACACTAGAAAATAGAGATGCTCTTATTGTATTTGCTATTAGAGATCGATTAGAAATCAAGGTATAAAATCCACTGATATCCTGACTGAGCCTGTCCGACATGGAGTCTACCTTGGAAAACTGTTCGCTGCTGATGTGGAGTTTGACTGCAATTTGCAAGGCCTTTTTGGATCCAAACTCCTCGCGCCGGCTTCCCTTAAAATCTCGCCGTACGCAGCCACCTTCCGGCAGAAGCACTCCTCTACTCGCCGCCCGATCCACTCCACCATCGCGCCGAGTTGCAACCGCCGTCGCGTCTAGCGTCTTCGGACGAAACCAGAACTCATGGCTGGGTGCGGCGGTTCAACGACGCCTTGGCATCAGGTTGTCTTTCTGGTCGGAATCCTTGCGGCTTTGCTGGTTCCGTCTTGCGCGGCAGCCTTGCTAAAAACCAGCCCGACGGAACACGGCCTCCGCCTCCTCCTGCCACCCGGCGTCACCGGCGGGGAGAGCCTGGCGTTCGACGCGCGCGGCCAGGGGCCCTACACCGGCGTCTCCGACGGCCGCGTCCTCAGGTGGGGCGGCAGCGCCGTCGGCTGGACAACCTTCGCCCACCACCCCAACTACAGGAAGATCCCGCTGTGCACGGTGCAAGTGGCGCCGTCGGCGGAGACGGAGAGCATCTGCGGGCGCCCGCTGGGGCTCGCCTTCCACCGCAAGTCGGGCGACCTGTACATCGCCGACGCGTACAAGGGGCTCATGAAGGTCGGGCCCGACGGCGGCGAGGCTGAGGTGCTGGCCACCGGAGCGGGCGGCGTCCCGTTCAACTTTGTCAACGGCATCGACGTCGATCAGGCCACCGGTGATGTCTACTTCACTGATAGCAGCGTAAACTATCCACGCAGGTAAACAGAATCAAAATCTTATTTCTTGCACCAATTTTTCTTGTACTTCACAGATTTTTGTTCTTGCAGGTTTAACACGGAGGTCATGTTGAACGCGGACGCCACCGGGAGGCTGCTGAGATACGACGCCAAGACGAAGAACGTGACGGTGCTCAAGGACAAGCTCGCGTACCCCAACGGCGTGTCCATGAGCTACGACAGGACGTACGTCGTCGTCGCCGAGACCGTCCCGTGCCAGACGTTCCGGTACTACCTGCAGGGGCCCAAGGCTGGCCACTACGAGCTCTTCGCCGACCTGCCGGGCTACCCGGACAACGTGCGCCGCGACGGGAACGGCGGCTACTGGGTGGCCCTCAACCAGGAGAAGGCGCGGCCTGATGCGATGGCGGCTCCGGTGAAGCACCTGGTGGGCGTCAGGCTCGACGGCGGCGGCGTGGAGGTGCAGGAGCTGACGGCGGCCAAGGGCGTGACGCTCAGCGAGGTGACGGAGAGGAACGGGACGCTGTGGCTGGGATCCGTGGAGCTAGATTACATTGGCATTGTTGCCTGATTTGCTTATTACGTACACAGATGTGTTTTTTTTCGGTTAATAGCTGTTAATTATGTTTTGATGACTACTTAATCGATGTTGATTGGCCCATATATATAGTTAGCATACCTATTTTATTTTTTAAGGAAATTAGCAATGTGTATATTCCATGTGTCACGACCGATGAGTATCTATGGTGAACAGAGTTTTTTTTTAGTTCTAAATTGATAGCAGAACTTCAATTTGATTTTTTCTCATATTTCACCAAATTTTTCCGTTGTTTCCGTTTCATGATCCATATGAAACCATATCATCATCGTCTTCCCTTCCCTTAGACTGCATAAACGAACGAGGCCTTCGTGGAAAAGAGATATCGCAAGTATGCAGTCTAAGGCCTCGTTCTTTTTGCGTGGATTAAATCCATCGTTCTTTTTGCGTAATGTACAACATTCAGCTTAACATTTCTTTACTCTCGCTGTCTCCAGATAATTTTTGCATGAAATATGTTGTGACCACACATGAGGAGACCTAAGATGGTAGTACCTACACATGAGTACAGATCTCGCAGTATGCATAGGCCGTAGCAACGCACGGGCTTTTTGCTAGTAGTTATATAACTTAGTTCTCAACTCATGAAACACAAACATTAAGACATATATTATTATCTGAAGGAATTATTCATCGTCACCATCATACATGGGAACCTATATAATCAGGTTAGAAGATAGGAGGCGACCGCGCAAGGGTCATCGCCGCCGCTGGGTCTAGGGGAGAAGCCTTACGACATTTATCCTTACACTCGTCGTTTGTGTCATAGCACACGTCGTTCACTAAACAACACCATATGCAATCCGGTGCGGTCACGCACCGCAGATAGGGTTGCAAGTGCGGGTCCCGCTTGGACCCGCAAAACTGAACGATCAGTTCAAACTGCACTACATCCACCGATCAGAATTAGTCAGCAAGTTGTACTACCGTACTTGAACTAAGCCTATTCACTGCCCGCAAGCCCGTCCCGCTTGCAACCCTAACCGCAGACCACGGCGACACATCCCGTTAGGTAAATTGACCTTGACGCTTTCAACGTCTTGTTCCAGAATTCTGCCTGCGGGACAGAAAATCAATTAATATTCATATTAGTCTCTGTTTATAGACTAGTAACAAATACAAAATCACTCAGAAAAGCCATAAACACGTCTCAGGAAATATAAATCGTGCATAGCATGTATGCGTTAATTGCTTTACCATGGAAGATTAGTATTATTGGAAAGACAAATCGACCAAAGCATCGAAATAGGTCCATCGGGAGTTTATCTGCTGCAACTTACAATGCACATTGGTGGCGAAGCACGCGAGGAGAAGAAGAAGCACGGAGAGTGGGACGATTGGTGTAAGGAAACGGCTCCTGTACTTGTCCATGGAGAAACTTGTAGATGGGCTTGTTTATTTGGTCCTTGTCTATGTAAAGTAGGTATTCTGAGAAACAATGACAGGTACATCTTCCATTCGTTGGGGCGTCCTGATATACCCAACAATCTCATTAAACCACATCGCTGAAATCACGCTTGTTTCTATTTCGGCAAAGATATCGTCCATGCTAATCTTTGTGTTTATGTGATACGATTCGGTATTTGTTAAGAACGATCTCTCTAGTCAGGTCAGGTGCTACTGCTAGAGATCGGACCCGTCGGGCTCCTCCTTAATTTCCCGTAGGATTAGAGCATCTGATGGATTTATCAACCACGATCTGCTTCTCGTAACTGAAGAAAGGACACCTTGATTTTTGCTACTCCCTCCGATTTATATTACTTGTCACAGAAATAAATGTATCTAGCACTAAAAGATATCTAGATACATCTATTTTCGTGACAAGTAATATGAATCGGAGTGAGTATTTATCTCGACAGCGACTCTCTTGCAACGATCTGTGCTTCTCCAAGGAAAGTTGGGACATTTGATTTGCAACAAAATTTGATGGAACAGATTTTTCCTAACTAGGAAGCATATTTTCGCCGACTGGTACCATACTAAACCAGGTGTTGTAGAGAGGGGAAATGAATTACCAGTTGGACATGGGGATTCTAGACTTCATCTCCAAGGGAGCAACCCTCCAGCATATCAAAATGCGTATTAACCTCAAACCAGAGCTTTTCAAGATAGGCAACACTGCAAATGCTAGACAAACAGTGAATGGCAGAAAATTGATCTTATACTAACTAGATAAACTAGTACTACCTCCGATCCTAAATAAGTGTCGCCATTTTGAACCAGAGTTAGTTCAAAACCGTGACACTTATTTAGGATCGGAGGGAGTAACATATATCAACCAATTTCATTATAACTTCGATCGTGCTCCACATTCATCTCTACGAACATGTAAACCATCAAATTTCCAAATCTCGTGACACAGGAATTACAAGGAACTGGATGTCATGAGCGTTACAAAGCAAATAAAATACTCCCTCCAATCCATAATAAGTGTCATAGTTTTGAACTGCGGTTAGTTCAAAACAGCGACATTTTTTATGGATCGGAGGTAGTAATACTTAAAGGTCCCCGTGCGCATACCAATGCGACATTGCGCATGATGGATTCAAATTTCAAATTTCGTAACTAAAGTGAAAGAAAACAAAGCGTCTGACCAAATTCTGAATTTCGTAACTAATCTGAAAGAAAACCAAGCACCTGACAATACTAAGCACGAGGCCACGAAAACAAAGGCCAGAGACTAACACCCAGATAGCAGCTAATTAGGCCTTGCATATTACTGCAAAACGCTGGCATGATCCAGGCCTCGGATGTGTAGAAATACAACAGTACCAACATATTCGATGTAAGGAAAACAAGCGCCCGTTCGGATACATCAAACAAAATTTGACGCTACTCCGCACCAGTGGACAAGAGATATTATCATATAGTTCAGCCAACATATAGTTTAGAAAAGAAAAAAGAACTACGCCTAACTGAGAGCGAAAGCCAGAAAGAAGTATAGATAGTAATATCTCGCCCTGCCAGCTGGGTATTCAAGCCTCCCCTGATCCCCAGCCTGATGGTACATAGTAGGAGCGTTTCCTAGAGTTCCTGCAGGAGAAAACGTAGAGATAAGCATTAACCTACATTAATAATAACAGAGAACAATATTTTTTGTTAACTATGCGAGAAGAAGAATTAATGTGAAGCACAGTCCCGGTACCTGATAAGGCAAGCAGCTGTGCTTCATTGATTGGCTTATCGCCTGCTTGTCTTTCCAATTCCTCGTTTTCCAGAGAAGAGATGCTTCGGTTTCAAGGTGGGGATGACACGGTCTGCCTCTCCGCGACGAGCCTGCTTGTTCCTGTTCTTCACAGAGTCCCTTGATTTCTTGATGGCCTTCTTCTTTTGAGCAGAGTCCCTGAGCCCTTCACCTGGTACGACCTCCTCCATCGGTCGTGATTGGGACCTAGACCTAGACCTCGTTCGCAGTTTCTTGTCAGAGTGCTGGCCATCTACCTCCATATCGTCACCGTCAGCTCTGCTCAGCGACCTCTCGCGCTTACGGCCTCTTGACTGGCTGCGAAGCCGGTTCACAGCCGCGGTAGGATCAACGCCCATGGATGAAAGTTGCCTGCCCATTCTCTTGGTTGTGAATTTCCTATCTTTGTCATGCTTCCTTGGAACAATAGGACGGCTCTCTGCAGTTCTCTTCTTCATCCTATGCTCTTGGATGAGCATCGCCTTCTTCTTCCTAATCTTGCCCAATATTTCACGCTGCTCTTCAGTTAATTCATCATGGCCGTCGATCATGAAGGCGTCTTGAGCAGCTTCCTCTTCAAGACGGAGACCCTCCTCCCTTTCCAGTTCTTCACACCTTTCCAGGATATCTGGATCCAGGAAATCAGCGATATTGTGTCCATCCAATATCTCAGGGAGAATGTCTTCCTTCCATTCGTCATTGGCCAATATGTAATGCTTCTTGAGACTGGCAGAATAGACACCAGCACCTCCATTCTCATTCTCAAGGTCCCTCTCAAGTTTCTTCTTTTCCTTTGCAGCGGCAATAGCTTGAGCTTCCAGGACAGCCTGAGGGATGCAAGTAGGCCTCTCCCTGTTGTCACGAGGCTTGGGCAAAGCAACATGAAACCTATTTAAGCATTCATTGATCTTCTTTGATTTCATCTTGATCTCCACCCTCTGCTCAAGAAGCCTCTCACATGCAGCATTTTTAACAGCCATCACACCCTCATCTGTTAAAGCGCTCATGGTCAACAGAACACCTTCCTCATTAGGATCTCCACCTTGAGGTATAGTCTTCATAGCCTCTGCCTTCATCTCCATTACCAGCTTCATGTCCTCCTCAGAGAGCCCATCAAGCGGCTGCAAATCAGTCTTGTTGCACACAATGACTAGAGGCTTATTCATGAACAAGGATTTTATACTATGGAAGAGTGCAGCTTGCTGAGAAATAGTGTACCCACAAGACCCAGAGATATCCAAGAAGAAGAGCACAGCAGCCCTCAAGTGGGCAAGAGCAGTGATACTGCACATTTCTATGATGTTCCTGTCCTCAAAAGGCCGATCAAGGATACCTGGAGTGTCAATCACTTGGTACCGCAGATACTTGTAATCTGCATGGCCAACAAATAGGGATTTTGTTGTGAAAGCATAAGGCTGTACATCCACATCTGCCCTTGTAACCTTGTTCATGAAAGAGCTCTTCCCAACATTTGGATAGCCACAAATCAATATAGTACGGGTGTTTGGGTCTATTGATGGAAGCCTGGCCATGTGCTGCCTGATCTGCTCCAGGTATGCCAAACTAGGAGTGATACGCTTTAGAACAGTACACATGCGACCTAATGCAGCTACCTTCAGGCACTTGCACCGGTACAGGGTATCTCCATACTTGAGCAGCCTCAGATAGTCCTTGGAGATCTTTGCAATGATATTTCTTGCGGTATTGATCTGACCCAATGCAAGTTTGTAATGATCCTTGTTATAGAGCACATGAAGGAGGTCACCATAGAAAGGGTGGATGTCATCCAGTCGGGGAAACTCATCGATGATGGTGGACAGCTTTTCATAGAAGTTCTGCTGGGTATACCGAACTTTACGCATATAGAACTGGCGAATGCGGTTGATAGCATAACCCTTGTGGACAACAGTTGGTGTTTGCCTCTGAGTGCGGGACAAGATTATGTCAATAAAGTCCTTCCCAGGAGGGACAACAGTGATCTTCTTGAAATTATACTGCACCATCTTGGCAATACTAAGCTTGGCTACTTATTCCTGCAAAACAAATACAAAATATCATGTCCAACCAATACACAAAAGGAAGAGATCGTTTGACTTGAAAGAAAACCACAAGATTTCAACAGCATATATAGCAGTTAACAGTTACCAAGCAAAATCAGACAAAGAAATACAGTGAAAACATTTCATCGTGAATGATTAAGAAGAAATCACTGCTACCTCAAGTGGATATATTACAACGATTGCTGATACAACTATTTCAAACAATAGAGGAATATAACATCAGCTAATGAACAGAAGCAATTAGCAGATGAATAGTCCGCAATAATAACTATATTAGCGATAGCAAGTAGTTGTATCGTGTATGCACTTTATGAAGAACCAGTGGAAAAGGCCAAACCCCTCTATCTAGGGAAGGCGACGATACCTTTTATCACCATCAAATTTTAAATGTAATTTCCTATACGAAGAGGAACAACTGGGATTACATTGCCCACACAAAAAGATTCGAACCAGAGTTTTAACCTCCTATAAGGTAGTAATAACATGGCTACAATCGAATGGTGTGTTCTGATACAGGCTAGAAACAAGACAAGTAACCAGCTACGCCATCTTTCTAGAAGCAAAGAACGACAAAACAGCATGCCGTGTTTTCCCTACAGGTTTCGCAACATGAAACAGGCAGATGAACTTATGAACAACCCACTAAGTACAAACTGATGACAGCCTCAGCAAAGCAGTCACCTTGTAGAAAATTCAAACACCGCCTTAAGCCAAATTTATTCGCGAGATGCACTCAAACTGTTATGCATAAGATTGAATGATCGATCAACCTATGCATAAGCTAAGACCTGACTGAAACAACACGAAACGTTTTCCTACAGGCCTTCAGAAGAAAAAGGGAAAGCAGATGGAACTAATGACCAACCCAGGCAGTACATATACAATACAACGGATGGAAACCTAAGCAAGACATAACGCCTCTTTGTAGCAAATGGACAGACTGCCTTGAATCAAACTATAACACACAAGGTATACTCAACCTATGCATAGATAGGACTGTACTGATCAGCTGCTCATGCACTACCCAATTCCCAGTTGATAAGAAGGAGCATCATCCTCAACTACAGATAACGCAAGCAGAGAACGTAGGGGAGAGTCCGGTATGACTTACGTTGTGGGTGCAGCGGCGGGACGAGGAGCAGGACACGGGACTTCGCCTCTGTGGCGGTGGCGTCCCCCTCTGCGGTGGCGGCGGACAGAGTGGGGGAGGAGAAAGAGGGAAGGTTTCGGGGGGAACCCTATACGACGCTTCCTGCGTCGGTTAAGCGGACGACGCCTGAAGCGGGATCCGGCGTGGGCCGGCCCAAACAATGAACTCGGTTTCATATTCTGTTTGCCAAAACAGTTCAGTTGTGTGTTTGATTTTTTTTGGTTAATTTTGAGATACTGTGCTAAAAACTGTTCATTTTTTAAAGTCCAGATTTGAAATATTTTCAGATTTCTAAAAAAAATGTTCAAATAAAAATTTTAATTTGGAAAAGGTACAAATTTGAAAATATTCAGATTTACAAATGTTCAAATTTGAAAATGTTTAGATTAGGAATTGTTAAAATTTTAAAACGATTAGATTAAAAATTGTTAAAATTTTGAAATATTTAATCTGTAACTAGGCGATCAGAGCTAAGCCTTTAGTGTATTCTTCGGGATTTGTTGGGTTTCGGCGTGCGTTTCATTGGATCGCTTTTGTCGTGTCTAATGGGCTTTTGAACGGCCATCGGTCCATATTAATGGACTTAACTTTTAGTGTATTTTTCGGGATGTTGAGGCGGCGGCTACCGTCCCGTAGTTAGAATAAAATCATCCCTGCTCGTGCATCTAGTGGACGGAGGGCGCCTGAAGTCGTATGTCTGATGGATCTTTCGGGATCCGGCCCGTTTTCGTGTTCGTTGGTGTAATTTCAGGTCAGTTTCTTCCGACCTACGGTTGTCATCATCATTGACGATAGTTGCCGGGTGCACTGGTCTATTGTAACCTTAGCACGACGACTTTCCGTCTGTCTACTCACCAAGATCTACTACGACAAGCTTTGCCTGGCTCCAGTGATGGAGGGGCGAGGACGCGGCGTGTCTTTGACTCGTGCTAGTGTTTGTAGTCGTCGCTAGGTGGTCCAGTGACATATTTGTATTATTTTTATTACTTTTAAGGCTCTTTGTATTATTGTTGATGATTTTTAATAGATCGATGGAATTTCGCAAAAGAAAATGTTAGATACGAATATATACGAATCTAGATAAAGTTTGGCCCACTAATATGAACCAGAGGTGTACTACTTTCTCCGTTTTATAATCTTTGTTGTGATTTTAGTTTAAATTTATACTAAAACTATGATAGAAAATTATGAAATGGAGAGAGCATTGAATATATCCCGTGTAGGGATATACCTTTTATTAAATTGTAGTCAATAATAATATATCGTATGCAAGTCTCAATGCAAAAATTCTTTGTAATACTGATAACACAAAAATGATAAATTTTGGAGATTTAAAAATATGCGTTGTGCACTATACTTAGGGCATCTCCACCGGGGAGATGCAAGCCGTCTGCGTGTGTCCGTATGGTTGCGCGGACTGCGCGGCGCCCAGCGGTATGACCCATCCGGATTATTTTGGGCAGACCAACCCATTCGTGATCCAGACAGATCTGAATGACAAATGGGTCTGCTGGACAGACGCGGACACAGGCTGGCCCAGATGCAGAACACATGGGCTTCTTCTCTTGGGCTGGCCTGACTATTTTCATCCGTTTGGGTCGCGCTGCTGTGCACGATCAATCGGACAGACCAAACCACAGACCCAAATCGTCCGTGATACGACCCAAACGGACAGAATTTGCGTCTCCCCGGTGGAGATGCCCTTAGATACACACTTTGGTAATTTTTTGCAGCTTAGTATTCAAAGGATTTTAGATTTATATTTTCAAGTTCATGGGATACATTATTGACAACATCCAGGATTTATTTTCAGATTTCCTTTAAACTTGTAATATGATTGTCGATTATATTAAAAAAATTAAAAGGAACACCGGAACTCGAGGGCCAAAATTCTCAACTCCAAACGCTGGCTCCGGTAAAAAGATGTTTTGGAAGGCATCCCCTCCACTGCAACAATGATGAATGCAGTCAGAGCAAAGAGAAGTGAGTGTATCCGTCTCTTCTTCAGTTTTATGCAGCATGACATTTTTTTTAAAACTAGGCAAAAGCCTTGCCTTTTATATTGATAAAGAAGGAGCAAACACCTTTTATGCAGCATGACATTTATATTGATTTAGTTTTTTGAATGCAGCATGACATTTGAATGAATGCAGTCAGAGCAAAGAGAAGTGAGTGTATCTGTATCTTCTTTCAGTTTTATTTATGCAGCATGACATTTGAATACCCAGCCATCTCTGGAGTAAACGGTCTACTCAAGCATTTAATGATGTGCTAGTACTAGTATATTTTGTTGGCATTTTATCACCTTTGATGGGCTGCTCCTAGGGGTGGTAGGCGGCACCCACTTTCCTCGCAAAACTAAATCAAGGCAAGCAGTAGCCGCCATAAACTAGCAGATTTAAAGCATGATTAAAGAGAATGTCCAACCCGCAACCCGTCCCGCTTGCCACCCTTGTTACAATTGCGACAAGAAGATAACGAAGAACGAAAACGAAAAACACAGCAAGGGGACACAGATTTAACGTGGAAAAACCTCTCCAACAAAAAGAGGAAAAAACCACGGGCGCCAGCCAGCGAAACTTCACTATATCGAGGAGTGTTTACAAACGCCGGGGATTTCATAGATGCAACTCATCCCAACCGGTGGCTTACAAGGGGTTTATATATCGGTGGAAACCTAGGTCTTTGACGATCCGTACCGTACCGCGGGGGGCTATCGCCCCCCGCACCCCCCACAGGGGTTTACACTCGGCCCAAGCCTCCGGTGACGGGCCTCGTTCCACTCGTCAGAAGTTGGCCTATACTTTGTAGAATTTGAATCAACATATAACAAACTCCACCTTGAGACAAATTCCTCCTTGTAGCATCAACAGCAACCATCTCCCTGAACAAACAAAGCAAATACTTTCGGCGCCAATAGCCACTTGGGCTAATCAATTAAACCAACTAAGTTCGAGCAGAGCTCAAACTTAGCAACAGGAACAGGTTTAGTCATCATATCAGCAGGATTATCATGAGTGCTGATCTTGCATACCTTTAATTTACCTTGAGCAACAATGTCTCTAACAAAATGGTACTTGACATCAATGTGCTTAGTTCTCTCATGGAACATCCGATCTTTTGTAAGGTATATGGCACTTTGACTGTCACAAAACAAAGTAATGCAAAAATCATCTCCACAAAGCTCAGCAAACAAACCTTTCAACCAAACAGATTCTTTGCAAGCTTCAGCAATAGCCATGTATTCAGCTTCAGTAGTAGATTATGCAACAACAGCCTGCAATGTAGCCTTCCAGCTAACAGCACAACCACCAATATTAAACACATAACCTGTGAGGGATCTTATCTTATCCAAATCAGCAGCAAAATCTGAATCCACCTCACCGGTCCTGCCAAACTTCAAACAAGCATTGGAAGTGCCAAGAAGGTACCTAAAAACCCACTGAACAGCCTTCCAATGTTCTTTACCATTGCTCCGGCGACGGGCAAGCCTTTACCATTGCTTCGGCCCAAGCCTCCGGCGACGGGCCTCGTTCCACTCGTCAGAAGTTGGCCTATACTTTGTAGAATTTGGATCAACATATAACAACCCTAACTGCTCCTTCAACCTCTAGAGGAAATAGCTGCCCTGAAACAATAGCTTGATCGATTTTACATAATTTTAGTACTCGGATTTGAGCAACTGTTTGACATGGGAGAAGGAACTAATCTTCCGACAAGAACACTTCTCTGTGCTGAACAGAGTACCTGTGACATTTGTCAACGAGGACGGCAGCTAGAAGACAATCAGTGTTCCCATTGGAATATCCATGTTGGAAGCTGCTTGTGAAAATGACATCTAACTTGAATGTTACAGTTGCAATTAACAGGGATGACAGAAGATTGTTTTTTTTTGCTCCCTGCACAAGTCTAGTAAATACTCCCTCTGTTTAAAAACAATTGATGTTTTAGATTTGTTCTAAGTCAAATTTCTCTAAGTTTGACGAAATTTATACACCTTCATTCCAAAACAAGACTTTCTAGGTCTGTTCTAAGTTTGACCAAATTTATACAAAATATGTCAACATCTAGAAACCAAATCTATATGGTATGGCAATGTATTCTACAATGAATCTAATAAAACTAAATTGGTGTTGTAGATGTTGACGTAAGTACTTTTCTACAAACCTGGTCAAAATTAGATTAATTTGACTTAGGGCAAACTTAGAACTTCAATTATTTTGACACACATACCATGTTTCCTCTCTATGGCATGGAGTCACTATCTTCTATTTTTAAAGTGCATATGTCCTTTTATGATCTTTAAGCTGATTTTCAGTTTTAGCTAATAACCATGCTTAGTACTCCCTCCGTCTCAAAATAGATGTCTTAGGTTTTTCAAAATTTGGATGAATCTATATACTAAATAGTGTCTAAATTTATCCAATTTTTGATAAATTTGAGACATCTATTTTAAGACGGAGGGAGTATTTTAGCCAGGCCAGCAGCACTGCAAATCAGCAATGTACTTCGGTTGTTTGCCTCTTCACATACAAACATCATATCAAATCATTTGATCCCCTTCATTTGTTTGATACATTTGAGTATTTGACTACCAACTCAACTGCTTTGCTACAAGCACTCCGTGTAGCAGCGCAGCAGTGGGTGAATGATGTTATGAAATCTTTATCTTTTGGAACCCTTTCTGCAATTATTTCAAGCTATGGAAGGCTGAACCTAACAGAAGCACAACTTCATTTAAAGCTAATGCAACATATAACCATATGTTAAAGACTAAACGGATATACGAACACAACCTGAACATAGTATGAAAGGACTATATCTTCCCATGATGTTTTTGGTGTTAAATGACAATCCCAACCGTGTTTTTAATTGTGCTCTTGAGTTTCAGGGGAAACGTTGTTGATGTCTCCTTCTATTGTGATGGATGCTCTCTTGTGATCTTTTGAAGACGGTGGCCTTTTAGTCTTCTCCTAGTTTCTTTCCGGTTGTTGTTTTTAGGTCACCGTACTATTAAGAGGGGGTCCATTTTGGAAGGTTGTGGGAAATCACTTGTTCTTGCACAAACCTATATGCACCGCCACAGCCATCCCATTATCCCGTGAGAGAGCGTGTTCCTGTTCTGTTGGAGCCTTTTGTGTCTCACCAGAACTTCCGGTCATAGGCCGGAAGTTCCGCACAAACTTTTTCTGCGGGCTGTTCTACAGTTTGTTTCGACGCTAGTTCCGCCCCAAGTTCCGGTGGTGGCTCAGTAAACTTCTGTTTTGAAGTGTGCTATTTGCCGGAACTTGGCCGGAACTTGCATCGGAACTTGTCTTGCTAAAAGTTCCTGAGCGGAACTTCCGCCAGAAGCCGGAACTTTCGGTCAGATTCGCTTCGCGACCCAAAAGTTCCGCCTCTTGTTCCGTCCCAAGTTCCGGTGGCGGCTTAGTAACCTTCTGTGTCAAAGTGTGCTATTTGCCGGAACTTGGTCGGAACTTGCTCGGAAGTTCACCGAAACTTCCGTTCTGTTTTGACCAGAACTTCCGGTTGCGCTTCTGGTGCGGGCGTCAACGGTCTGATGACCGTTGGAGCCAGGCTGGGCGGAACTTCCGGCCTCTCACCGGAACTTTCGGTGAGGTCGCGGAGGCTGTAACGGTTCAGCGCGGGGGGAGGCCTATTTAAGGCACCCCCCTTCTTCCTCCCACTCTCTCTCGAATTTTTCTCTCTCCTCCATTAATGCTTGAGCTTCACCTCACTAGATCTCTCTCTCTAGCCACTCAAATGACTTGATCTTTTGAGAGGTGAGGGAGGTGACCTAGATCTACACTTCCACCAAAGAAGATTTGATTTCCCCACCCATCCTTTGTGGATTTTGTTGCTCTTGGGTTTCTTGGAACCCTAGACGGTGTAGGGCATCCCCGGAGCTAAGGCGTGTGTTGTAAAGCTTCGAGGTGTCGTTGAGGGCCTCCAATTGAGTTGTGGAGCCTCCCCCTCAACCTTGGTGTAAAGGTTTCGGTTGGCGCCTTCAAGATCACCGGTTAATGGATTGTGAGGCCTCCTTTGTGGGGGAGCTCACCGGAGAAGAAGGTGAGGCCTTTGTGGCGCTCGGGTGACCTTGTGTGGCCCCGACACCTCTCCAACGTAGACGTAGCTCCTTGGGAGTGAACTACGGGAATTACATCTCCGTGTCCCCTCTCCGGTTACTTCATTCCCTTCCTTTACTCCTTGCTATTTACTGTTTTTGTTGTTGGTGGTTGTTATCTTGCATTTAGGTTGTTCACTTAGTTGCATCTCTAGATAACTTCCTTTCTCGTTGAGCCTAAAAGTGAGAAACAAATAAAAATTGGGTAGACGCCTATTCACCCCCCTCTAGTCGTATCAAGTCGGTACTTTCATTTGGTATCAGAGCCCAGGCTCTTACTTCGGGCTTTACCGCCTAAGATACTATGGCCGACGAAGGGGGTAGTGAAACTGAAAAATCCAAGAACTTGTCCACTATGGATGACCTCAAGCAATTGGAGTCATCCATGATGTCCAAGTTCGAGGAAATGATGACTCTCTTGCAGTCTCTAAAGACAAACCCCATGGTTGCTATTGACACACCCCAACCCAACGAGGTTCCTCCCACCGTTACGGTGTCCACCCCCGGGGTAACTCCCGCGGCTGCCACCACTCACTTGGGACTTGGTTTTGTTGCTCAAACCTCTACCAAGGTTCCAAGTGAGAACATCGAGGGGCCCGAGAACCCAACTTCCAAAGAGGAAAATGGAGGAAAGGACTACTCGGCGGTACCCCCACCGCCGAAGTACACTCCGGATCCACCCATCCCCATGCCACACATTATACCTCAAGGAGCACCACCCATGCTAGATACGTCTAATTTCGCCAATTGGCAATATCTAATGCGCTCACATATTTCCAGCTCATCCATTGAGTTAATGAGGATTGTGGAGGATGGATTCTCTCCATTTGACCCAAAGAAGTTGACACGAGGTGAAGTGGTGGACAAGCAACTCAATGCCACAGCTTTGGGAATGATTTAAAAGGCCTTGACTCCAAAGGATTTTGCTCACATTCGCCAATATGACACTGCCAAGGGAGCTTGGGATCAACTCACTGAGCTCTTTGTTGGGAATGCTAGCATCCAAAGCTCCAAGTTTGATGAGATCAACAACGAGTGCGATGGTTTCGCAATGCAAGATGATGAGACCCCTGAAGACATGTATAGGCGCCTTAAGGTCCTTTGTTCCACTATGAGGGACCTTGGGGCTCACTATGTTGATGACAAGTTTATGAAGAGGAAGTTCATTCAAGCTCTTCTCCCATTTGAAGAACAAAAGCTCAACTCTATCAAGGGAAGAACCAACTTTCACTTAATGACCTCCCAAGAAGTCTTGAGTGAAGTAATTGCCATGACCATTGCTAAGAAGAATGCGGAGTCCGCTCGAGCTAGAGCCATTGGATCAACAAAAGTGAACCTTGCTTTGAAGGCCAAGGCTATTGAAGTTGATGATGATGATACATCAAGTGAGTGGTCTCAAGAGGATCTCAAATATGCCTTCAACGAACATCTTGCTCTCGCTTCAAGGGCCTTTTGGAACAAGTCCGGATTCAAGTCAAGATCAAGGGACAACTCAAGATTCAACTCATCCAACAAGTCTCCCAAAGCAAGGTCATGCTACAATTGCAACGACAAGAGTCACTTCTTGGCCAAGTGTCCCTTTGAGAACCGTGAAGACAATGGTGGTCGTCTCATTCGCAAGATCAAGTCAAGACCTCCTCATCCCTTGAACAAGAACTACACCGTCAAGAACGCCACTAACAAGGAACGAGCAATTGTGGTCCATGAAGAATATCTTTCGGGCACGGATGAAGAAGATGATGATGAAGTTCATGGTGGAGAGATTGTGGGGGTTGCTGCTATTGCCACTTCCTCAACCCCACGTCTATCCCTCTTCGACTCGCCACATGAAAATGTCATCTCCTCCAACCAAAAGTGCTTCATGGCCAAGGTCACCGAGGTATCACCGAAACCCACTCCTCAACCTATCTCTAGCGAGCCTTCCTCTCTTGATCTTGTTGGTCTAGAGGTGAAGAAAGAGATGATTGACATGTGTGAATTTGTTGCTACCTTAGATGAAGAAACTAAAAACTGCTTTGAGTCCTTACTTGCACAACTTGACAATGCTAGAGATGCCTTAGATGAAAAGGAAGAACTTCTTGACTTGCTAAGTAAAAATGAAAGAGATGCCGCCGATGAAATTGCCTCTCTCACTCAAAGTCTTGAGGATGAGCAAAATATGAGAATTAACCTTGAAGAAAATGTGTCTAAGCTTGTAGATGATCATAACAACACTTTGACCTCTACAATTAAAGAACGTGATCATGCTCTTGCTTTGATTAAGGTTCTCAAGAAAGAAAATGCTGAGTTTGTGGGTGGTCATGATAGGACTCAAAAGGATCTTGAGAAACTCAAAGAGGAACACAAAGCCTTGGAGAGTAAATTCTCAAATCTTTTTGAAGCTCATGAACAGCTTCAAACTCAATTAACTTGTGATCTTTCTAAGTCTTCCGCTGTGCAAATTATAGACTTGTCTAGCTCTCCTAACCCTTGTTGCAAGCATGAGTATCTCATAGAGGAATTCAAGGTTTTGAAGGATCAACTTGCCAAGACTAAGAATAAGAAGAAGAACAAGAAGAAGAAAAAGAACAAGGGCATGGCCCAAGGAGTACCAAATGTCCTAACCCTCTTGCAAAGTGACAACTTTGCCGGAAAGAACAATCCCTCTTATATTCTTTGCAAATCTTATGATGGTCATGTATATGCTAGATATGTGGGAACATCTTACACACATGATTATCATTGGGCCATTTGGGTGCCAAAGGTTCTTGTCACTAACAAAAGGGGACCCATTGCAAAATGGGTACCTAAAACCAAGGCTTGATTTTCTTGTAGGACTATGCTTCCGGCGGATCAAAATGGGTGCTTGATAGTGGTGCCACGAGTCATATGACCGGAAGCAAGTCTATCATGACCGAATTGAGACCCAATATTGCCAACACCATGGTCTCCTACGGTGACAAAACAATCTCTCAGGTTTTGGGTTTTGGCAAAGTGGTGGTAACCCCGGATGTATGTGAAGGGTTTTGCGGCATAGTAAATCAAAATTTTCTACGGATGCGAACAGAGGGAAAGCCAAGATCTAATCTAGGAGATGCAAACAACGAGAGAGATTGGATTAGATCTTCATACCCTTGAAGATTCGCACAGCAGAACGTTCGTCGGAACATGGGTGATGTAGTCGTACTCGCTTCTCCTCCTCGCGATCCGATCCGATCTAGCACCACAAGTGACGGTGCCTCCATGAGATGAACACGTGCAGCACCTCGATGTATCCTCCTTCCTCGGACCAGCAAGTATTGTGGAGAGACGGATTGGATCTACAACACGACGGCGTGGTGTATATGGTGGAGAATTTCTGCAGCAGGGCTTCGCCTGCAAACAGTCGGGAGGGAGAGAGGAGGGCAGCAGGACGGCTAGCTCTTGGAGGGGAAGGTGTGTGGGGTGGTGTGCCCCCAGCCCTCTTTATATAGAGGGGTGGGCGGCTGCAACCCTAGCCCCCTCCCCCAAGCCAAACCGGCGGCCCCAAGGAGGAGGAGTGGGGGGCAAGGAAACCCCCCCTTCTAGAAGCTCTATCTCGAGTTTAAAACCCTCTTGGCCGGCTGGGCCCTATGGGGCCTTGTGCCCCTGGCCCAATGCGTCCAGGGCACTCCCTCATAGGCCCATGCCCCCTCCCGGAAGGTGGGGCCACGTTGGTCCCCTTCCGAAAGGTTCTAGAAGCTTCCGGTACAATACCGATTAACCCGGAACAATTCCGAACTCCAAAAACTGCACTGCCTTATATGAATCTTATTCTCCGGACCACTCCGGAACCTCTCGTGATGTCACGGATCCCATCCGAGACTCTGAACAAAAACTCATAAACCAATTATCCAATCTATCCTAGCGTCGAGACACGTTAAGTGTGTGACCCTGCGGGTTTGAGAATATGCAGACATGATCTTCTATCAATAATCAACAGCGGGGTCTGGTAACCCATATTGACTCCCACACATTCATCGATGATCATATCGGATGAACCACGATGCCAGGATTCAATCAATCCCATATATATTCCCTTCGTCTCGCGATATTTTACTTGCCCGAGATTCGATCGTCGGTACCGTCATACCTAGTTCAATCTCGTTCACAGCAAGTACTTTACTCGTTCCTTAATCCGATATCACTTTGTGATTAACTCCTTAACCACATGCTTGCAAGCGGTGTTGATATCGATTACCGAGTGGGCCCGAAGTATATCTCTCCGACTTGGGAGGGACAAATCCCATCTCGATACATACAACCCAACAGACACTTTCCGATCACCTGAGAGACACCTTTATGATCACCCTCTCATAGGATGACGTTTGATGACCTCAAAGCTTTCTTCCAATACCAGGGAGTTGTATTATCTCATGGTCTAAGGAATACAATATTTGACATAAGAAAAGCTTCGCAAAGACGAACACGATGACACGATCTAATTGCTTCGCTTAGTTTGGGTCTGTCCACCATATCATTCTCCCAATGATATGATCTCATTATTAATTGACAACTCATGTCCATGGTTAGGAAACCTTAACCATCATTAATCAATGAGCTAGTCCATAGAGGCATACTAGGGACACGGTGTTGTTCACAAACCACACAAGTATTAAAGTTTCCGCTTAATACAATTCTAGCATGGAATATAAACATTATCATGAACAAGAATTATAATAATAACACCTTTATTATTGCCTCTAGGGCATAATTCCAACAGTCTCCCACTTGCACTAGAGTCAATAATCTAGTTTACATTTGGCAACAATCTCACACCCATGGTACTGAGGTGCTGATCATGTTTTACACGTGGAAGAGGTTTAGTCAATGGATCTGCGACATTCAGATCTGTATGTACTTTGCTGATCTTCAGATCTCCATCTGCTATATAATCTCGGATTATATGAAACTTGCGGTTGATATGCTTGGTCTTTGGATGATATCTTGGTTCCTTAGCGAGTGCTATGGCGCCAGTGTTGTCACACAATATCTCCAGTGGGTCCAATGCACTTGGAACCACGCCAAGCTCAGTGATGAAGTTCCTGATCCAAACTCCTTCACTTGACGCTTCTGCAGCAGCCATGTATTCCGCTTCTACTGTAGATCCCGCGATCACGCTTTGCTTGCAGCTTCTCCAGCTCACAGCTCCTCCATTCAAAATATACACGTATCCTGTCTGAGATTTAGAATCATCCTTGTCGGTGTCAAAACTAGCGTCGACGTAACCTTTTACGACGAGCTGCTCATCACCCCCATAGACTAAGAACATTTCTTTAGTCCTATTTAGGTACTTTAGGATGTTCTTCACGGCTGTCCAGTGTTCCACTCCTGGATCACTTCGATATCTGCTCGTCAAACTAAGAGCATTGGGCACATCCGGTCTAGTACACAGCATGGCATACATGATGGAACCTATGGCCGAGGCATAAGGCACTTTGCTCATAGCTTCCCTATCATTTACCGTAGCTGGACACTAAGCCTTGCTCAATATCTTACCTGACAACATAGGCACTGAACCTTTCTTTGCCTTACCATTCTGAACCTTTTCAAAACTTTGTCTAGGTATGTACTCTGGCTTAAAGCTATCAGGCGTCTTTGTCTATCTCTATAGATTTTGATGCCCAATATATAAGCAACTTCACCTAGGTCTTTCATTGAAAAACACTTGTTCAAATAACTCTTCACATCGTTAAGCATGTTAATGTCATTTCCAATAATTAATATGTCATCCACATATTGTACCAGAAATGTCACCGAGCTCCCACTCACTTTCTTGTAGATACAAGCTTCGTAGCTATTTGGAACAAATCCAAAGCTCTTGATCACTTGATCAAAATGAAGGTTCCAACTCCGAGATGCTTGCTTCAGTCCATAAATGGAACGCTAAAGTTTGCATACTTTATCAGCATCCTTAGGATCGACAAAACCTTCGGGTTGCATCATATACAACTCTTCATCAATGTTGCCATTGAGGAAAGCAGTCTTGACATCCATCTGCCATATTTCATAATCATGAAACGCAACAATTGCTAATAAAATCCGAATGGACTTAAACATCGCTACGGGAGAGAAAGTCTCATCGTAGTCAACACCTTGAACTTGTCGAAAACCTTTTGCGACAAGTCGTGCTTTATAGACGGTAACATTACCATCCGCGTCCGTTTTCTTCTTGAAGATCCATTTGCACTCAACGGCCTTTCGGTCGCTAGGAGGGTCCACCAAAGTCCATACTTGGTTTTCGCTCATGGATCCAAATTCGGATTTCATGGCTTCTAGCCATTTCTCAGAGTCTGGGCTCATCATCGCTTCCTCATAGTTCGTAGGTTCACTGTCTTCTACTAACAAGACAGTCAAGACAGGGTTGCCGTACCACTCAGGAGGGGCACGCGACCTTGTCGACCTGCGACGTTCAGTAGCAGCATCGTCCGAAGCTTCATGATCCTTGTCATTAGCTTCCTCTATTGTTGGTGCAGGCGGCACTGGAACAATTTCAGGTGCTGCGCTACTCTCCAACTCAAGAGAAGGTTCAATAACCTCGTCTAGCTCTACTTTCCTCCCACTCACTTCTTTCGAGAGAAACTCCTTCTCAAGAAAGGAACCGTTCTTTGCGACAAACACTTTGCCTTCGGTTCTGTGATAGAAGGTATACCCAATAGTTTCCTTAGGGTATCCTATGAAGACGCATTTCTCCGCTTTGGGTTCGAGCTTGTCCGGCATCAACTTCTTGACGTAAGCTTCGCATCCCCAAACTTTAAGAAACGACAACTTAGGTTTAGCACCAAACCACAGTTCATACGGTGTCGTCTCAACGGATTTAGATGGTGCTCTATTTAAAGTGAATGCAGCGGTTTCTAATGCATAACCCCAAAATGATAACGGCAAATCAGTAAGAGACATCATTGATCGGACCATATCTAATAAAGTTCAATTCCGGCGTTCAGACACACCATTGCGATGTGGTGTTCCGGGTGGCGTGAGTTGTGAAACGATTCCACTTGCTTTAAGATGCGTGAGAAAATCATAACTCAAATATTCACCTCCACGATCGGATCGTAGAAACTTAATCTTTTTGTTACGATGGTTCTCCACTTCATTCTGAAATTCTTTGAACTTTTCAAACGTTTCAGATTTATGTTTCATTAAATAGATATACCCATATATACTTAAGTCATCGGTAAAAGTGAGAAAATAGCGATATCCACCGCGCGTCGAAACACTCATCGGTCCGCATACATCGGTATGTATGATTTCCAACAAGTCTGTTGCTTGCTCCATCATACCGGAGAACGGGGTTTTGATCATCTTGCCCATGAGGCATGGTTCGCATGTGTCAAATGATTCAAAATCAAGAGAATCCAAAAGTCCATCAGAATGGAGTTTCTTCATGCGCTTTACACCAATATGACCTAGACGACAGTGCCACAAATAAGTAGTATTATCACTATCTACTTTGCATCTCTTAGCCTCAATGTTATGGATGTGTGTTTCATCCCTTTCGAGATTTAGAAGAAATAAACCATTCACAATAGGTGCATGACCATAAAAGATGTTACTCATATAAATAGAACAACCATTATTCTCCGATTTAAATGAATAACCGTCTTGCAATAAACAAGATCCAGAAATAATGTTCATGCTCAACGCAGGCACATAATAACATTTATTAAGGTTTAAAACTAATCCCGAAGGTAAAACTAAGGAGAGCGTGCCGACGACCATCACATCAACTCTTGATCCGTTGCCAACGCGCATCGTCACCTCATCCCTCGCAAGCCGCCGTCTATTCCGTAGCTCCTGTTTCGAGTTACAAATATTAGCAACTGAACCGGTATCAAATACCCAGGCACTACAACGAGGGCTAGTAAGGAAAACATCAATAACATGTATATCACATATACCTTTGATGGTGCCAGCCTTCTTGTCCGCTAAGTACTTCGGACAGTTGCGCTTCCAGTGACCCTTGTCCTTGCAATAGAAGCACTCAGTGTCCGGCTTAGGACCAGACTTGAGCTTCTTCTCAGCAGGGGCAACGCGCTTGCCGCCGCCTTTCTTGAAGGGCTTCTTTGCACCCTTACCTTTCTTGAAGGTGGGCTTGTTGACCATCAACACATGATTATCCTTTTTGATGTCCACTTCCGCGGCCTTCAGCTTTGCGAAGAGCGCGGTGATCGTATCAGTGGAACCAATCTGATTATGAGTCACTACAAAACTTTTGTAGCTGGGAGGGAGTGATTGCAGAACCCTGTCAATCTTGAGCTCCTCTGGAATCGTGCATTCCAGTTGCTTAAGGCGTTGAGTGTAGCCCGTCATCTTAATGGCGTGCTCACTAACGGAACTCCCTTCCTCCATCTTGCAGTGAAAGAACTTCTCAGAGATCTCATATCTCTCAGAACGGGCCTGAGTCTGAAACATGGTTTTCAGCTCTTCGAGAATCTCAAAGGGCCCGGGATAGTCTTCAAAATGATTTTGAAGTTCCGGTTCCATAGCAAACAACATGGTTCTCTTAATCACACCATAATCATCTTTGCGCGACTGATAGACAGCTTTCTCATCAGCCGGCGCAGTTGCAGCAGGGGGGGTCACCTAACGCTTTCCCAAGGACATAGTCCTTTTGACCGCCAGAGAGAATGATTCTTAGATTGCAGAACCAATTGGTGAAGTTAGACCCATTGTTTCTAAGCTTTTCCTTCTCAGCAAAAACGTTGAAGTTGAAGTTGGACTTGGCCATGTGATCTACAGTATTTGCAAGTACAAATTAGACTATGTTCATGATAACTAGTTCAACTTTTAATCAAATTACTAGATGAACTCCCACTAAATTCAACATCCCTCAAGTTGTTTAGTGAACACGATCCAAATTCACCACGCCTAATCCGATCTTCACGAGAAGAGATGTGGTTTCAATGGTGGACAACGAAGTGTCGATCATATCGTTCATATGACTCATGCTTAACCTTTCGGTTCATGTGTTCCGAGGCCATGTCTGTACATGCTAGGCTCGTCAAGTTAGACCCAAGTATTTCCGCGTGTGCAAAACTGGCTTGCACCTGTCGTATGTGAGCGTAGAGTCTATAGCACCCGATCATCACGTGATGCTTGGACACGACGAACTTTCGCAACGGTGCATACTTGGGGAGAACATAGTTTTTATCTTGATCTTTAAGTGAGGAATCATCTTATAATGCTACCGTCGCGATCTAAGCATAATAAGATACATAAAAGGATAAACATCACATGCATATAACTTTATGTGACATGGTATAGCCAATCTTGTGCGTGTCGGCATGATCTCCATCACTCCACCATGATTTCCTCCACCACGAATAGCAACTACAACTATTGCTAACTACTTAGCGATAAAGTGAAACTATTACATGGCGTATAAGAAGTTGACACACAGGTCATCACAATTATAAATACAACCATATGGCTCCTGCCGGTTGTGTACTCATCGACATGCAAGTCGTGAAACATTACAAAACATGATCATCGCATACATTATACACATCACATCTTGGGCCATACCATATCACAGAAAACACTCCCTGCAAAAACAAGTTAGACGCCTCTACTTTGTTGTTGCATGTTTTACGTGGCTTATGGGAGTAGATGCTAAGAACGATTCTTACCTACTGTAAGCCACAACGGTGATATTATGGTTGCCAAACTCCGGTGTTAATCCCATGACAACTATAGTGAGAGAAACAGGCATCCACCAGCCGCATGTGTGGAACAAGTCACACGTCAAGTGCGGAGCCGGTCTCGCGAACGACGTCGCGTAAGGTTGGCCTGGACCGCTTCAATCTCACTATCCCGCGTCATAAGAAGAACACAAACAAGAGGCTTGCAACAGAAAACATCAACGCCCGCAACAACCATGTTGCGTTCTACTCGTGAAACACATCTACGCATAGATCTCGCTCTGATACCACTGAAGGGTTTCGCGGCATAGTAAATCAAAATTTTCTACGGATGCGAACAGAGGGAAAGCCAAGATCTAATCTAGGAGATGCAAACAACGAGAGAGATTGGATTAGATCTTCATACCCTTGAAGATTCGCACAGCGGAACGTTCGTCGGAACGTGGGTGATGTAGTCGTACTCGCTTCTCCTCCTCGCGATCCGATCCGATCTAGCACCACAAGTGGCGGTGCCTCCGTGAGATGCACACGTGCAGCACCTCGACGTCTCCTCCTTCCTCGAACCAGCAAGTATTGTGGAGAGACGGATTGGATCTACAACACGACGGCGTGGTGTATATGGTGGAGAATTTCTGCAGCAGGGCTTCGCCTGCAAACAGTCGGGAGGGAGAGAGGAGGGCAGCAGGACGGCTAGCTCTTGGAGGGGAAGGTGTGGGGGGTGGTGCGCCCCCAGCCATCTTTATATAGAGGGGTGGGCGGCTGCAACCCTAGCCCCCTCCCCCAAGCCAAACCGGCGGCCCCAAGGAGGAGGAGTGGGGGGCAAGGAAACCCCCCCTTCTAGAAGCTCTATCTCGAGTTTAAAACCCTCTTGGACTGCTGGGCCCTATGGGGCCTTGTGCCCCTGGCCCAATGCGGCCAGGGCACTCCCTCATAGGCCCATGCCCCCTCTCGGAAGGTGGGGCCACGTTGGTCCCCTTCCGGAAGGTTCTAGAAGCTTCCGGTACAATACCGATTAACCCGGAACAATTCCGAACTCCAAAAACTGCACTGCCTTATATGAATCTTATTCTCCGGACCACTCCGGAACCTCTCGTGATGTCCCGGATCCCATCCGAGACTCCGAACAAAAACTCATAAACCAATTATCCAATCTATCCTAGCGTCGAGACACGTTAAGTGTGTGACCCTGCGGGTTCGAGAATATGCAGACATGATCTTCTATCAATAATCAACAGCGGGGTCTGGTAACCCATATTGACTCCCACACATTCATCGATGATCATACCGGATGAACCACGATGCCAGGATTCAATCAATCCCATATATATATTCCCTTCGTCTCGCGATATTTTACTTGCCCGAGATTCGATCGTCGGTACCGTCATACCTAGTTCAATCTCGTTCACAGCAAGTACTTTACTTGTTCCGTAATCCGATATCACTTTGTGATTAACTCCTTAACCACATGCTTGCAAGCGGTGTTGATATCGATTACCGAGTGGGCCCGAAGTATATCTCTCGGACTTGGGAGGGACAAATCCCATCTCGATACATACAACCCAACAGATACTTTCCGATCACCTGAGAGACACCTTTATGATCACGCTCTCATAGGATGACGTTTGATGACCTCAAAGCTTTCTTCCGATACCAGGGAGTTGTATTATCTCATGGTCTAAGGAATACAATATTTGACATAAGAAAAGCTTCGCAAAGACGAACACGATGACACGATCTAATTGCTTCGCGTAGTTTGGGTCTGTCCACCATATCATTCTCCCAATGATATGATCTCATTATTAATTGACAACTCATGTCCATGGTTAGGAAACCTTAACCATCATTAATCAATGAGCTAGTCCATAGAGGCATACTAGGGACACGGTGTTGTTCACAAACCACACAAGTATTAAAGTTTCCGCTTAATACAATTCTAGCATGGAATATAAACATTATCATGAACAAGAATTATAATAATAACACCTTTATTATTGCCTCTAGGGCATAATTCCAACAGTATCCTTGGTTGACGTCATGCTTGTCAAAACTCTTGGTTACAACTTACTCTCAGTTCGTGCTCTTGCTCTTATGGGTCTTTCTTCTTTCTTTAATTCTCATTCCGTGGTCCTCATGTGGAGCAAGTCTCTCAAGGTGGCTTTTGTAGGATATGTAGAACATGACTTGTATGTGGTGGAATTTTCAGGGACCACTACTCCTCATGCTCTATGTCTCTATGCTAAAGCCGACAAGGGCTGGTTGTGGCATCGCCGCCTAGCCCATGTTAACATGAGGACTTTGCAAAGACTTCACTCCGAGGGCCACATCCTTGGAATTAACGATGTTTCTTTTGCCAAAGATCATGTTTGTAGGGCTTGTATTGAAGGGAAGATGCATGAAACTCCTCACAAAGCGCTCAATCAAATCACTACTGAGAGGTGTTTGGAGCTCTTGCATATGGATCTCTTTGGTCCTCCCTCTCATGATAGCCTTGGAGGCAAGAAGTATTGCTTGGTTATTGTGGATGATTTCTCAAGATACACTTGGGTGTTCTTTTTCAAATACAAGAGTGAGACTCAACAAACCATCATTGACTTTGCTAATGAGGTTCAACGGAAGCACAATGCAACTATTCTCTCAATTCGAAGTGACAATGGCACCGAGTTCAAAAACTATACCTTGGATGAGTTTCTCAGTGATGAAGGAATCAAGCATCAATACTCCACTCCCTACACCCCTCAACAAAACGGAGTTGCCAAAAGGAAGAATCGCACATTGATGGATGCGGCTAGGTCTATGCTAGCTGAGTTCAAGTCTCCATACAACTTTTGGGCCGAGGCCATCTACACCGCTTGCCATGCAACCAACCGGCTTTATCTCCGCAAGAATAAGAACAAGACCCCCTATGAACTTCTCACCGGGAAAAAGCCTAATGTTAGCTACTTTCGGGTGTTTGGTTGCAAGTGCTACATTCTCAAAAAGGGAGTTCGCTTGTCAAAGTTTGAATCCAAGGCTCAAGAAGGAACTTTCGTTGGTTACTCAAATCAGTCCCATGCTTATAGAGTCTACAACAAAGCCAATGGAAGAGTTGAAGAGACGAGCAACGTGAAGTTTGATGAAAATCATGAGTCTCTTGTTAGGCAAGATGGTGTTTGTGATCCAAGTGATGAAATTCCTCCCAAGGCCATAGGAAGAATGGGTGTGGGTTTCCACCTCCCCATTGAGGATCCCCTTATGGACGAAGGAGAAGGACCAAGCTCTACTCAAGTGGAGCCCTCACTCTCACAAGATCATCTTGCACCTCAAGGACCTACTTTCTTGGCACAAGCTCCCTCAAGCTCTTCCGAAGCTTCCCATACTCATGACTCTCCAAGCTCTAAAGAACAAGCTCTTCATCAACAACATCAACCTCCCCACGATGGGGCTCCTCCTCAAGGCACCTCCCACGGACAAGCTCTTCATCAACCTCATCAACCTCCCCAAGATGGTGTAGGGATTCGTAGCATGGAAAACAAAAATTTCCTATCGCATACAAACAAACAAGCCAAGATCTATCTACTAGATTGTAGCAACGAGTCGATTGGAATAACTTACCCTCGAAGATTCCAAAGTGTTTAACGAGAGCGGATTCTCGTGGGTGATGTAGTCGTACTCTTCCCGATCTCAAGATCGCGTAGACGATCCTTCCGGCGCTGCGTTCCGGCAGCGCTCCCGCAGTCGGTCACACGTTCGGTACTCTATGAAGACCTTCCTCTCCCTTGTTTCAGCAGGCAGCGGAGGTTGTAGCACTCTCCTCGCGATTCCGGCAGCACAACGGCGTGGTACCGGAAGTAGAGGGGAGATCTCGCAGGGCTTCGCCTTAAGCCGGAGCGAGTATGGTGGACTATGAGAGAGCCCTCGACGATCTAGGGTTTAGACACGCCGAGGAGGAGGCTAGGCCGGCGGCTAGGGGTTAGACCTAGGCGGCGGCGGCGGCGAGTGCCCTAGGGCCGGCGGCGACTATGGAGGCGGCGGCGGCTTGGGGCTAGGGTTTAGAGGTAGGGAACTTGTGTGTCTAGGAGGGGAGCCCTGCCCCTCCTCTTATAGGTGGAGGGAGGCGCGCCAGGGGAGGGGAGTCCCTCCCCAACTCGGACCCAAGGTGGGCCGGCGGTGGAGGTGGAGGGAATCCTCCCCAACTCGGATTCCACCTCCCCTCCACTTCCCAAAATTAGCCGTTTGACTTTCAAATTGGCGTTTGACTTTTCAAACAAGGATTTGATTAAATCCTCTATTTTGTTCAGCGATGACACTTAGTACATGATGCAATCATACCAACTTGATATAACACATTCATGTACCCTTCCACTCCGGAGTGCCGGACATTTTGGAACCTTCTAGAACATTCCCGATGAAAAACACCGGAACCATTCCCCAACTCCGAAACAGGACTTTCCTTATATGAATCTTATTCTCCGGACCATTCCGGATCTCCCCGTGATATCCCAAATCCCATTCAAGACTCCGAACAACATTCGGACTCTTTCTCATCATTCCATAACTACTCAAACAACGTCGAATCCTTAAGTGTGTCTCCCTACGGTTCGTGAATTATGCGGACATGATCGAGACACTTCTCCGAACAATAACCAATAGAGGAATCTGGAAATTCATATGGCTCCCACATATTTATACGATTACTTTGCGATCGAATGAACCACTTACATACGATACCAATTTCCCTTTGTCTCACGATAGTTTACTTATCCGAGGTTATGATCGTCGGTATCTCTGCATACCTAGTTCAACCTCGTTACCGATAAGTACTCTTTTCTCGTTCCCGTGATATGTGATCCCTTGTGAGCCAGTCACATGCTTGCAAGCTAATTGGATGACATTTCACCGAGAGGGCCCAGAGTATATCTATCCGTCATATGGATGGACAAATCCCACTCTTGATCCATGTGTTTCAACCAATACTTTCCGAACACTCAATGCCACCTTTATAGCCACCCAGTTACGGTGTGGTGTTTGATGTCATCAAAGCATCCATCCGGTAAAGGCGATATGCATGATCTCATGGTCGAAGGAATTAGGTTACTATGTATCAGAAAGCATATAGCAATTGAACTATTAAAATGACTTGATCTTTATGCTATGCTTATCTATAGGAGTATGTCCATCATATCATTCTCCTAACGACATGATCTTGTTGTTAATAACATCTCAATGTTCATGATAGGGAAACCACAATCATTTATTAACCAACAAGCTAGTGATGTATAGAGGCTTTACTCGGGACTTCAATTTTAAGTTTACAAATCACACAAGTATTAATGTTTCCTTGTTAATACTATTATAGCATGAATGTAAACATTTATCATAAACACAAAGATATAATAATAACTACATTTATTATTGCCTCTAGGGCATATCTCCAACAGTCTCCCACTTGCACTAGAGTCATCTAATCTAGATTACATGGTAATATACCGAACACCCATGGCAGTTTGGTGCTGGTCATGTTTTGACCTCGGGAGAGGTTTAGTCAACGGATCCGCCACATTCAGATCTGTGTGTACTTTGCAAATCTTTATGTCCCCATCTTGGACATGTTCTCGAATAGCGTGAAAACGTAGCTTGATATGCTTCAGCTTCTTGTGTGACCTTGGTTCTTGCGCATTAGCTATGGCACCCATGTTATCACAGTAGATAGACATTGGGTCTAGCGCACTAGGAACCACACCCAGCTCTGTAATGAACTCTTTCATCCATATCGCTTCTTGTGAAGCCTCCGAAGCAGCCATGTATTCCGATTCAGTTGAAGATCTCGCCACAACGCTTTGCTTTGCACTCCTCCAGCTAACTGCCGCACCATTCAAAATAAATATGTATCCAGATTGTGATTTAGAATCATCCGGATCGGTGTTCCAACTAGCATCGGTGTAACCATTAACAACGAGCTGTTCATCACCTCCATAAGAAAGAACCACATCCTTAGTTCTTCTCAAGTACTTAAGGATGTTTTTGACCGCTGTCCAATGATCCACTCCTGGATCACTTTGATATCTGCTAGTTAAACTAACAGCATATGCAATGTCGGGTCTAGTACATAGCATGGCATACATTAGAGATCCTATGGCTGAGGCATAGGGAGTCTTACTCATCCTTTCTCTATCTTCTGCCGATGTCGGACTTTGAGTTTTACTCAAGGTCGTATTGGGCAACATGGGCAAGAACCCTTTCTTTCTATCTTCCATTCCAAACCTCTTTAGAACTTTGTCCAAATATGTACTTTGTGACAATGATATTTGGCGTCTTGATCTATCTCTATAAATCTTTATGCCTAATATGTAAGCTGCTTCGCCAAGATCTTTCATTGAAAAACTATTATTCAAATATTCCTTGACACTATTAAGAAGGTCTACATCATTCCCAATCAACAATATGTCATCTACATATAGTATTAAGAATGCTACAGAGCTCCCACTCACTTTATTGTAAATACAAGCTTCTCCATAAGTTTTTATAAAACCAAAACTTTTGATCACCTTATCAAAACGTTGATTCCAACTTCGGGATGCTTGCTTCAATCCATAGATGGACCGTTGAAGTTTGCATACCTTGTTAGCATCTTTAGGATCGACAAAACCTTTGGGTTGCATCATATACAACTCTTCATCAATGTCTCCATTGAGGAATGCTGTTTTGACATCCATCTGCCATATCTCATAATCATAATATGCATTGATTGCTAACATAATCCTCACAGACTTTAGCTTCGCTACTGGTGAGAAAGTCTCATCGTAGTCAACTCATTGAATTTTTCGAAACCCCTTTGCGACAAGTCGAGCTTTATAGACAATAACATTACCATCAGCATCTGTTTTCTTCTTGAAAATCCATTTGTTCTCGACAGCCTTCCGGCCATCCGGTAAGTCCACCAAAGTCCATACTTGGTTTTCGTACATGGATCCAATCTCGGATTTCATGGCTTCTTGCCATTTATTGGAATCTGGGCTCATCATTGCTTCCTCATATGTCTCAGGGTCATCGGTGTTGTCCACCAACATGACACTCATAACGGGATCATACCAATCTAGAGTGGTACGAGTTCTCGTTGACCTGCGAGGCTCTGTAGCAACTACAACCGAAGTTTCATGATCATCATCATCAGCTTCCTCTCTTATTGGTGCAGGCACCACAGGAACTTCTTCCGGTGCTGCGCTACTCACAATTTCGAGAGAAGGTTCGACAACCTCGTCGAGTTCTACTTTCCTTCCAGTCACTTCTTTCGAGAGAAATTCCTTCTCTAGAAAGGATCCATTCTTGGCAACGAAGATTTTGCCTTCGGATCTATGATAGAAGGTATACCCAATAGTTTCCTTCGGGTATCCTATGAAGACGCATTTTTCCGCTTTGGGTTCAAGCTTGTCCGGTTGTAACTTCTTTACATAGGCTTCGCAACCCCAAACTTTAAGGAACGACAATCTAGGTTTCTTCCCAAACCATAATTCATACGGTGTCGTTTCAACGGATTTAGATGGTGCCCTATTTAAAGTGAATGCGGTTGTTTCTAATGCATAACCCCAAAATGATAACGGTAAATCTGTAAGTGACATCATAGAACGAACCATATCTAAGAGAGTTCGATTACGACGTTCGGACACACCATTACGCTGTGGTGTTCCCGGAGGTGTCAATTGTGAAAGTATTCCGCACTTCTTCAAATGCTCGCCAAACTCGTAACTTAGATATTCACCTCCACGATCAGAACATAGAAATTTAATCTTCTTGTTATGTTGATTCTCTACCTCACTTTGAAATTCCTTGAACTTCTCGAAAGTTTTGGACTTATGTTTCATGAAATAGATATACCCATATCTACTCAAGTCATCCGTGAAGGTAAGAACATAACGATAACCACCGCGCGATGCTACACTCATTGGACCACACACATCGGTATGTATGATTTCCAATAAGTCCGTAGCTCGCTCCATCATACCAGAAAATGGAGTCTTAGTTATTTTACCCATCAGACATGCTTTGCATCTTTCAAGTGATTGGAAATCAAGTGATTCAAGAAGTCCATCGGAATGGAGTTTCTTCATACGCTTCACTCCAATGTGACCAAGACGACAGTGCCACATATAGGTCGAGTTATCGCTCGATTTCAAACGTTTAGCCTCAATGTTATTAATATGTGTATTTCCACTATCGAGATTCAACAAGAATAGACCATCTATCAAAGGTGCATGTGCATAAAACATATTACTCATATAAATCGAACAACCATTATTCTCGGACTTAAACAAGTAACCGTCTCGCAATAAACAAGATCCCGATATAATGTTCATGCTTAACGCAGGCACCAAATAACAATTATTTAAGTATAAAACTAATCCCGATGGTAGATGAAGGGGTAGCGTGCCGACCGCGATCACATCAACCTTTGATCCGTTTCCCACGCGCATCGTCACCTCGTTCTTCACTAGCTTTCGTTTATTCTGCAGCACCTGTTTCGAGTTACAAATATGAGCAACCGAACCAGTATCAAATACCCAGGCACTACTACGAGTACCAGTGAGATACACATCAATAACATGTATATCAGATATACCTTTCTTCTTGATGTTGTCGTTCTTAAAATCCGCCAAGTACTTTGGGCAATTCCGCTTCCAGTGACCTTCTCCCTTGTAGTAAAAGCACTCAGTATCAGGCTTAGGTCCAGCCTTGGTCTTCTTCGTTGGCGTGGTAACTTTCTTACCACCCTTCTTGAAGTGTCCCTTCTGCTTAGACTTGCCTTTCTTGAATTTGGTGGTCTTATTGACCAACAACACTTGGTGCTCTTTCTTGATCTCCACTTCTGCAGATTTCAACATGGCAAAGAGTTCTGGTAACGTCTTGTTCATGTTTTGCATGTTGTAGTTCATCACAAAGTTCTTGTAACTTGGTGGTAGTGATTGGAGGACGCGGTAAATCCCCAAAGCATTAGGAATCACTATACCCAAGCTTTGAAGTTTGTTTGCGTGCCCAGACATCTTAAGCACATGCTCACTGACGGAGCTGCCCTCTTCTATCTTGCAGTTAAAGAACTTTTCAGAAGCCTCATAGCTTTCAATTGCCGCATGAGTCTCAAAGATCAATTTGAGATCCTCGACAATATCATATGGGTCTGAATTCTCAAACCTTTTTTGAAGCTCCGATTCTAAACCATACAAGATAGCACACTGAACTGTGGAGTACTGAGTCTTCCGAGTGAGGTAAACATTCTTTACTTCATCGGCAGCATCAGCTGCAGGTGGGTCACCCAGCGGTGCATCCAGCACATAGGTCAAATTACCAGCTGTGAGGACAATCCTCAAATTGCAGAACCAATCCGCGAAGTTGCTTCCATTGTTTTTCAACTTTTCTTTCTCTAGGAACGCATTAAAATTGATGGTAGGGGCTGCCATTGATCTACAACATATTTGCAATAGTTTAGAATAAGTTTATGACAAATTGAGTTCAAATTAGTAATAAAATTAATCTAGGTGAACTCCCACTCAAAACAATATCCCTCACATTGTTTTAGTGATCACACGAACCAAATCCACCACATCAACACCGATCATCACGAGAGTTGATATAGTTTCAATGGCGAACAATCGACATGTTCATCATATCTACTATGTGATTCATGCTTTACCTTTTGGTGATCCGTGTTCCGAGACCATGTCTGTACATGCTAGGCTTGTCAAGATCAAACCTTAGTTTCCGCATGAGAAAATCTGGCTTGCTCACGTTGTATACACTTGCGGAATCTAACACACCCGATCATCACGTGGTGCTTCGAAACAACAAGCTTTAGCAACGGTGCTAACTAAGGGTGAACACTTTATGACTTGAAATTCATGTGCATGAGGGATCATCTTATAATGCTACCGTCGTCTACTAAGCAATACAAGATGCATAAAGGATTAACATCACATGCAATTCATAATATGTGATATGATATGGCCTTTTCTTCTTTGTGCTTCCGATCTCCATCTTCAAGCACGAACATGATCTCCATCATCACCGGCATTGCATCAAGGTCAATGACGCTTCTTCATGGTTGTCGTCCACCGGCTTCAACTATTACAACTACTTTGAATAGACACGCGGGTCTTAATATAAATTAAAGACAACCATATGGCTCCTGCCGGTTGCCAACTTACAATAAGGAACATTGCATACATCAAATATAATCACAATCATGGCCATATCACATCACTGCACACCCCTGCAAAACAAAGTTAGACGCCTCTACTTTCTTTGCATATTTTACGTGGTTTGGGGCTTTCATTAAGTGTCGTTCTAACTTACGAACATGAACCACAACATTGATACTAGTGTTATTTGTAAATTGGATCTTCACTATGCTAGGAGAAACAGGCACCCGCAAAGCCACTTATGCAATACAAGTTGCATGTCAAGCGTGGAGCAAGTCTCATGATCGATGTCATGTAAGGTTAGCCCGGGCCGCTTCATCCCAACATCCCGCAAGATGCAAAGTACACAAGAAGCAATCGACAATAAAAGCATCAACGCCCATAATGACCATTGTGTTCTACTCGTGCAACAGATCTACATATAGACACGACTCTGATACCACTGTAGGGATTCATAGCATGGAAAACAAAAATTTCCTATCGCATACAAACAAACAAGCCAAGATCTATCTACTAGATTGTAGCAACGAGTCGATTGGAATAACTTACCCTCGAAGATTCCAAAGTGTTTAACGAGAGCGGATTCTCGTGGGTGATGTAGTCGTACTCTTCCCGATCTCAAGATCGCGTAGACGATCCTTCCGGCGCTGCGTTCCGGCAGCGCTCCCGCAGTCGGTCACATGTTCGGTACTCGACGAAGACCTTCCTCTCCCTTGTTCTAGCAGGCAGCGGAGGTTGTAGCACTCTCCTCACGATTCCGGCAGCACAACGGCGTGGTACCGGAAGTAGAGGGGAGATCTCGCAGGGCTTCGCCTTAAGCCGGAGCGAGTATGGTGGACTATGAGAGAGCCCTCGACGATCTATGGTTTAGACACGCCAAGGAGGGGGCTAGGCCGGCGGCTAGGGTTAAACCTAGGCGGCGGCGAGTGCCCTAGGGCCGGCGGCGGATATGGAGGTGGCGGCGGCTTGGGGCTAGGGTTTAGAGGTGGGGAACTTGTGTGTCTAGGAGGGGAGCCCTGCCCCTCCTCTTATAGGTGGAGGGAGGCGCGCCAGGGGAGGGGAGTCCCTCCCCAACTCGGACCCAAGGTGGGCCGGCGGTGGAGGTGGAGGGACTCCTCCCCAACTCGGATTCCACCTCCCCTCCACTTCCCAAAATTAGCCGTTTGACTTTCAAATTGGCGTTTGACTTTTCAAACAAGGATTTGATTAAATCCTCTATTTTGTTCAGCGATGACACTTAGTACATGATGCAATCATACCAACTTGATATAACACATTCATGTACCCTTCCCCTCCGGAGTGCCGGACATTCCGGAACCTTCTAGAACATTCCCGATGAAAAACACCGGAACCATTCCCCAACTCCGAAACAGGACTTTCCTTATATGAATATTATTCTCCGGACCATTCCGGATCTCCTCGTGATATCCCAAATCCCATTCGAGACTCCGAACAACATTCTTACTCTTTCTCATCATTCCATAACTACTCAAACAACGTCGAATCCTTAAGTGTGTCTCCCTACGGTTCGTGAATTATGCGGACATGATCGAGACACTTCTCCGAACAATAACCAATAGAGGAATCTGGAAATTCATATGGCTCCCACATATTTCTACGATTACTTTGCGACCGAATGAACCACTTACATACGATACCAATTTCCCTTTGTCTCACGATAGTTTACTTATCCGAGGTTATGATCGTCGGTATCTCTGCATACCTAGTTCAACCTCGTTACCGATAAGTACTATTTTCTCGTTCCCGTGATATGTGATCCCTTGTGAGCCAGTCACATGCTTGCAAGCTAATTGGATGACATTTCACCGAGAGGGCCCAGAGTATATCTATCTGTCATATGGATGGACAAATCCCACTCTTGATCCATGTGTTTCAACCAATACTTTCCGAACACTCAATGCCACCTTTATAGCCACCCAGTTACGGTGTGGTGTTTGATGTCATCAAAGCATCCATCCGATAAAGGTGATATGCATGATCTCATGGTCGAAGGAATTAGGTTACTATGTATTAGAAAGCATATAGCAATTGACCTATTAAAATGACTTGATCTTTATGCTATGCTTATCTATAGGAGTATGTCCATCATATCATTCTCCTAACGACATGATCTTCTTGTTAATAACATCTCAATGTTCATGATAGGGAAACCACAATCATTTATTAACCAACAAGCTAGTGATGTATAGAGGCTTTACTCGGGACTTCAATTTTAAGTTTACAAATCACACAAGTATTAATGTTTCCTTGTTAATACTATTATAGCATGAATGTAAACATTTATCATAAACACAAAGATATAATAATAACTACATTTATTATTGCCTCTAGGGCATATCTCCAACAGTCTCCCACTTGCACTAGAGTCATCTAATCTAGATTACATGGTAATATACCGAACACCCATGGCAGTTTGGTGCTGGTCATGTTTTGCCCTCGGGAGAGGTTTAGTCAACGGATCCGCCACATTCAGATCTGTGTGTACTTTGCAAATCTTTATGTCCCCATCTTGGACATGTTCTCGAATAGCGTGAAAACGTAGCTTGATATGCTTCAGCTTCTTGTGTGACCTTGGTTCTTGCGCATTAGCTATGGCACCCATGTTATCACAGTAGATAGACATTGGGTCCAGCGCACTAGGAACCACACCCAGCTCTGTAATGAACTCTTTCATCCATATCGCTTCTTGTGAAGCCTCCGAAGCAGCCATGTATTCCGATTCAGTTGAAGATCTCGCCGCAACGCTTTGCTTTGCACTCCTCCAGCTAACTGCTGCACCATTCAAAATAAATACGTATCCAGATTGTGATTTAGAATCATCCGGATCGGTGTTCCAACTAGCATCGGTGTAACCATTAACAACGAGCTGTTCATCACCTCCATAAGAAAGAACCACATCCTTAGTTCTTCTCAAGTACTTAAGGATGTTTTTGACCGCTGTCCAATGATCCACTCCTGGATCACTTTGATATCTGCTAGTTAAACTAACAGCATATGCAATGTCGGGTCTAGTACATAGCATGGCATATATTATAGATCCTATGGCTGAGGCATAGGGAGTCTTACTCATCCTTTCTCTATCTTCTGCCGATGAGCGGCCTAAAGACTGTCAAAATGTCATTGGAACCAAGTGGGTCTTCAAGAACAAGTGCAATGCGAATGGAATTGTCGTGCGCAACAAGGCAAGGTTAGTTGCCCAAGGATACTCACAAGTTGAGGGCATCGACTACGGTGAGACTTACGCCCCTGTTGCTCGCCTCGAATCCATTCGTATGCTTCTTGCCTTCGCTACCCATCATAACTTTAAATTGCATCAAATGGATGTTAAGAGTGCTTTTCTTAATGGTCCTTTGAAAGAGTTGGTATACGTCAAGCAACCTCCGGGTTTTGAGGATCCACTTTTTCCGAACCATGTCTACAAGCTCAATAAGGCACTCTATGGCCTCAAACAAGCCCCACGTGCGTGGTATGATTTCCTTAGGGAGCTCTTGTTAGACCGTGGCTTCGAAGTGGGCCTCATTGATCCCACTCTTTTTACTAAGAAAGTTGGAGGCCACTTGTTCGTATGCCAAATCTATGTTGATGACATTATCTTTGGGTCTATTAACAAAACTTTTAATGAGGATTTTGCCAAGCTCACGACCGACCGCTTCGAGATGTCCATGATGGGGGAGTTGAAGTTTTTCCTTGGGTTTGAAGTCAAGCAATTGAGGAAAGGGACTTTCATCAACCAAGCCAAGTACATCCAAGACATGCTCAAGAAGTTCAAGTTTGATCAAGTCAAAGGTTCCAAGACTCCCATGCCAACTAAGGTTAATCTTGATCTCGATCCCAAGGGTAAGGAGGTGGATCAAAAACTCTATCGATCGATGATTGGTTCTTTGCTCTACCTTTGTGCATCCCGACCGGATATTATGTTGAGTGTGGGTATGTGTGCAAGATTTCAAGCCGCACCAAAGGAAAGTCACATGGTGGCTGTCAAGAGGATCTTTAGATATTTAGTTCATACCCCAAACTTTGGGTTGTGGTACCCCAAGGGAGCCAGCTTTGATCTCATTGGTTACACGGACTCGGACTGGGCTGGTGACAAAGTGGGAAGAAAGTCAACCTCCGGAGCTTGTCAGTTTCTCGGAAGATCTTTGGTTTGTTGGTCCTCGAAGAAGCAAAACTGTGTGTCTATGTCCACTGCCGAAGCTAAGTACATCTCTGCCGCAAGCTGCTGTGCTCAATTGCTATGGATGAAGCAAACTTTGAAGGATCTTGGACTATCTTTTGACAAGGTGCCTCTTCTTTGCAACAATGAGAGTGCCATTGCTATTGCTCACAATCCCGTGCAACACAACCGGACCAAGCACATTGAGATTCGTCATCATTTCATTCGGGACCATGTTGCTAGAGGAGACATTTCTTTGGAGTATGTTCCCACCAAGGCAAATCTTGCGGATCTATTCACGAAGCCTCTTGATGAAGCAAGGTTCCGAGAGTTAAGGCATGAGATAAATATCATTGATTCGAGCAATGTTGCTTGAGCCCTTGCACACCTACCCGCGTCTCAATATGTATCTTGTTTGGATGTAGGCATGGATTTAGGGGGAGTGTAGTTCCTCTTATGAACAAGCACTATCCCTATTATGCGCACATTAAAGTTTTCATACTCTATAGTCTCTAAAGGAGACCATTTGAGCTTCATGATGAGTGTTGGTAATGAACCCAAGATATATCTTCGCGGTGTCAAGCCATTTACTCTTATATAAGGTGGCTTCGGCCACCGACTCGTTTTTATTTGTGTCTTTGACCTTTTTGTTTTTGTTGGTTTTGGTTCTTCACAGTTTGAGCTATCTATCCTAAGCCTTTCCTTACCTCAAGCCCTCTCTATTCCCTTCACAAGTTCTTCCTTGTTGTCTTCCTAACCTGAGATGGTCTTCCTGGCGTCAGCGGAACTTCCGGTCAGTCTGACCCGGAAGTTCCGGTCCACCGGAACTTCCGGTCCCTGACCGTAACTTCCGGTGGTGCTCCCTGTCCTATATACGGTGGGCCCTGGGGGAAAACGGGATCTTCTTCCTTTTTTCCCCCAAGACCCATCTTCTATTTGGAGCGCCGCCGGCCAGGACTTCTCCACGAAGGTGCTCCGGCCCCTTTGTCTCCAACCTCTCCTCCGCAGATCTGCTCCGTGGGATCCTTCCCCACCTCGATCTCCCGCCATGGACTCCGGTATTTGCCCTCAACTCCCTCCATTAATGGAGATCTTGCTCTCACCATGGCTTGAGTTAGGGCACACCTTGTCTAGGCTAGTTCTTTGGCTAGAACTTGTTGGAAGATCTTGGTAGTCCTAGGGTATCATGCTTGAGTAGATTGGTCCAATACATCCTAGAAAAATCTGTGCACTTGTGGCTTTTAGATCTACATCTAGTGAACTCCTGTTTGGAACCGTCAGTTCGTGGCCTCACCGGAACTTCCGGTGATCCACGACCGGAACTTCCGGTGGACCATTTTCACCGGAAGTTCCGGCGATTCAGCGGAAGTTCCGGCGATAATGCAACTTTTTCTGTTTGTATTTTTCCAATCTATTTCTTTTGTTTCCTCTTCCGAACTTGTGCACTTATCCCACCTTCCCTCCCTACTCTTGTGCTTTCTTCTCAGGGCAAGGAGATACCCGCCAAGGCAAGCGTGCCCGCCGTCCATCCTCTGACATTCCTCCTAAGATTGATGAGGAAGATGCTGAGGTTGTGCGTCCGACCGCTCAGACTACTCGTTAGAAGGCTGCTGCTGCTCGCCGTGCTGCTACTGCAGGGAAGAGGCCTGCTCTTGCTCAGAAGGCCACTGCTGCTGGGCCAGATATGACCAAAGCCAAGATTTCCAAGTGGTCTCAGAAAGCTTACTCTGCATTCAGGGCTACGGATCCCTACCTCGTGCCTCGTGATCGTCTTTGCTTGGACCCTCATTTTCACACCTGCCGTCAGGAACAGATTTATGAAGAAATTTATGCATCAAAGAAGAAGTTCATGGTTGCTCCTCAAAAGTACATCAATGTGACTCACATGGAAGAGAAGCAAGTTTACTTTGGAGAGGCTCTTGATATCTGCCAGAAGTTTGGGTTGATTCCCCTCATGGAGCACCGTCAGAACTTTGATGTGACTGCTATTGCTCAGTTTTACTCAACTCTGTTTCTTCACATGCAGTCCTCTACTGAAGGTGTGATGAAGTGGATGACCAGGGACGTGTTTCTTACCGCCACTTGGGCTGAGTTTGCTGAACTTCTTGGCTATCCCATTCAGCCTGGCCGCGGGACAAATGGTTGGCGTGTTCATGGTCCTGAAGCTGCTGATCCTGAGGTCCTGGAGCCTCTCTACATTGAAGGGTGGGGAACTGTTGGATTTGTGAATCATCTGCTGGCAGTTTTTGACATCATGCGCAGGGTGTACTTGCACACCATCTCTCCCAAGGCTGGCAACTTTGATCAGTTTCATGGGTATCAGGTTGACCTCATGCATCAGACATATCTTCGCCAGGACACTGACAGGTCAATGGATATTATGCACTTCATCTACTCAGAGATGTGGGCGGCTCTCATTGAAAAGCGCTCCTGCATCTATGCTCCTTACATTCAGACTCTCATCAATCACAAGTGGCTTGAGAAGACTGGCAACCCCTTCCCTCAAGACAACATCACCATTCATGAAGAGAAAAAGCTCCGTGTGAGTAAGCACCAGAAGCCTCGTACTCAGGAAGAAAAATAAGCTGCTCTCAAGAAGGCTCGAGATGTTGCTAGTGGTCCCTCCTCTGCTCCTGGTGGCCCTAGTGCTGGTGGTACTTCTCTCCGGAGGCATCCGTCTTGGGCAAAGAAGCTGCTTGGGAAAGTGAAGAAAACTTTCTGCTTTCTGCAGGACCGCGAGTATCAGGCTTATGTTGATCAGCGTCACAATATTCAGCGCCAGAAGGCCATCATGGCAGCCCTCAACATTCCTTGCTCACCGGTCACTAGCTCTGTCACTGTTCCCAAGGAGGATTGGATTCGCGACAACTGCAACTAGTCCGAGGATGAGTCTGAGGAGGAGGTCACTGGTCCGCCTGAGTGGGGTCACTGGGTCCCTGAGTCTTCTCCTCCTCCCCCTTCTCGTGGCTGGGACGAGTAGATTGATCTCTTCTTCCTTTTTGGTGTCTCGATGCCAAAGGGGGAGAAAGATGTCTATTAGGTTGTCTACGGGATTTGCATGGGTTGAGTCGCGAGCCTGTTCTTGCCTTTGATCTTTTCTTACTCGCGAACTCTCTAGTTTTTTTTTGTGTGCTTGTGGTTTTATGTCCGTGAAATTATGTGTGCTTGTGGACCATGTGGTATGCTATGTTTGAGACTATGTGGTATCTTATACAATGCCGTGAGTGTGGTATCTTGTTGTCATCTTATGAATTGTTGCATATGGTGGTGGAGCCTCATTGCTCTTATTGTTATTATTACTCCTTTTGTCTCCACCTCATTTAGTTGGTTCTGGTATGATCTCTATCCCTTTTTGTACCTTGCACTTGTGCTATCTTTGCAATTGTTAGGGGGAGCCTCCGTGTATGTGTGCTAGTCCTGTCCTTAGAGGTCTTCTCTCTACCTTGCACACATACAGGGGGAGTTTGCCCCGTCCATTGCAAAGATTGCTTTGATTCTATGCAAATCTGTGGGATTGTCATCTAACACCAAAAAGGGGGAGATTAAAAGGACTATATCTTCCCATGATGTTTTTGGTGTTAAATGACAATCCCAACCGTGTTTTAATTATGCTCTTGAGTTTCAGGGGAAACGTTGTTGATGTCTCCTTCTATTGTGATGGATGCTCTCTTGTGATCTTTTGAAGACGGTGGCCTTTTAGTCTTCTCCTAGTTTCTTTCCGGTTGTTGTTTTTAGGTCACCGTACTATTAAGAGGGGGTCCATTTTGGAAGGCTGTGGGAAATCACTTGTTCTTGCACAAACCTATATGCACCGCCACAGCCATCCCATTATCCCGTGAGAGAGCGTGTTCCTGTTCTGTTGGAGCCTTTTGTGTCTCACCAGAACTTCCGGTCATAGGCCGGAAGTTCCGCTCAAACTTTTTCTGCGGGCTGTTCTACAGTTTGTTCCGACGCTAGTTCCGCCCCAAGTTCCGGTGGCGGCTCAATAAACTTCTGTTTTGAAGTGTGCTATTTTCTGGAACTTGGCCGGAATTTGCATCGGAACTTGTCCTGCTAAAAGTTCCTGAGCGGAACTTCCGCCAGAAGCCGGAACTTCCGGTCAGATTCGCTTCGCGGCCCAAAAGTTCTGCCTCTTGTTCCGCCCCAAGTTCCGGTGGCGGCTCAGTAACCTTCTGTGTCGAAGTGTGCTATTTGCTGGAACTTGGTCGGAACTTGCTCGGAAGTTCACCGGAACTTCCGGTCTGTTTTGACCGGAACTTCCGGTTGCGCTTCTGGAGCAGGCGTCAACGGTCTGATGACCGTTGGAGCTAGGCTGGGCGGAACTTCCGGCCTCTCACCGGAACTTCCGGTGAGGTCGCGGGGGCTGTAACGGTTCAGCGCGGGGGGGGCCTATTTAAGGCACCCCCTTCTTCCTCCCACTCTCTCTCGAATTTTTCTCTCTCCTCCATTAATGCTTGAGCTTCACCTCACTAGATCTCTCTCTCTAGCCACTCAAATGACTTGATCTTTTGAGAGGTGAGGGAGGTGACCTAGATCTACACTTCCACCAAACAAGATTTGATTTCCCCACCCATCCTTTGTGGATCTTGTTGCTCTTGGGTTTCTTGGAACCCTAGACGGTGTAGGGCATCCCCGGAGCTAAGGCGTGTGTTGTAAAGCTTCGAGGTGTCGTTGAGGCCCTCCAATTGAGTTGTGGAGCCTCCCCCTCAACCTTGGTGTAAAGGTTTCGGTTGGCGCCTTCAAGGTCACCGGTTAGTGGATTGTGAGGCCTCTTTTGTGGGAGAGCTCACCGGAGAAGAAGGTGAGGCCTTTGTGGCGCTCGGGTGACCTTGTGTGGCCCCGACACCTCTCCAACGTAGACGTAGCTCCTTGGGAGTGAACTACGGGAATTACATCTCCGTGTCCCCTCTCCGGTTACTTCGTTTCCTTCCTTTACTCCTTGCTATTTACTGTTTTTGTTGTTGGTGGTTGTTTTCTTGCATTTAGGTTGTTCACTTAGTTGCATCTCTAGATAACTTCCTTTCTCGTTGAGCCTAAAAGTGAGAACAAATAAAAATTGGGTAGACGCCTATTCACCCCCCCCCTCTAGTCGTATCAAGTCGGTACTTTCATAGTACCTAATAGGCAGATAAGAAAATGAATGGAAATACAGTGCAGCGGTCAAACAATCATCTGTGTAACACAAAAAAGAATGTCGATATTGAAAAATGCAGTACCACATGCATATCATATCCTAATCTTCATCAAACATACAGTGCAACAATCGACTTAACACAAAGAGCGAGCCAAATGAACATCGGACATGAAAAGGGCATCTGGTAAGAGGAAACAAGATACCATGTCATAATAGTGTCAGGTTTCTATGAACCAAACAACTAAACTGTCAGCTTTTAATAAATATGTAACAAAGCTCTTCTAGTTCCGGAAAAAATGTTCCACTGAAACCAAATGGCAGCACCAACCACAGTATTTCGATGTGTCAACTCTCAAGGTTGAGTTAATACCCAGTGTGACTAAAACTTTATGAAGCATAGGTAGCAGGTACTACAACAGTAATATACCACTTGAATATGGGGATTCCAGACCTTGATCTCCCAGGGAGTGACCCAATTCGCCTCCAGCATATCAGTAGCATGTGCTAACCTAAGAAAATGCTACTGCATTTCAAGAAAGCCAGTACTGGTAGATGAACAGTTAATGGCAGAAAACTGATTTTACTAAGTAGATAAAATAAGCGAATAACATATATGAACAATTCACAGTAACTACAGATAGTGAAATTCTCCATCATGTTGGGCGTTCAAAATTCATTTGTACACACATGTAAATCCTCAAATTTCCAAATGCCGTGACACAGGAACTACGGGAAAGGAACTGGATGTTTTGAACAGTTACAAAGAAGCAAATGACGTAATACTAAAATGGTTACCGATGCTACCTTCCACAGGATGGTAGTTCAAAAAATGAAGCCATAACTGATAACTAAACAAAAGGAAAGGAAGATGGTTCTTCTCTATTGGACTCTCAAGCAGAATCATATCTACGCACCACCTTTTCTTCTCCTAGTAGTTCTTTTAACAGTATATGGAGTCCCAGCAGCAAATCCGCCGGTCTTCTGATTATGATCATTCACAGGCTGCTCATTCAGGGCCTGACTAGTCTCTGTGGGTACACTTGTACTGGAAACAGTGCTGGTCTCTGTGGGTGAACCTGTTCCAGGAATAGTGCTGGTGTCAGTGGGTGCACTTGTTCTGGGAAGAATTCTTGTTTTCTGGGACCTGCTTGCACTAATCTGCCTCCTTAGGCGCAGCATCTCACCCTTTGCTAACGCCAGTTCCTCTTCAAGGTGTCTAGACCTCATTTCAAAAGTCTCCTTTTCTGTCTGGAGCCTTGTGATAAGATTCTGAGCATCCTCGCTATTTTCTTGAGCCACGGTCGTGATTTTCTTTTGTTCATCCAGAGCTTTTGATAGCATCTCTTTCTCTGACTCAAGAGTGGCATTCTTAGAATGAGTGCTCTCCAGCGCCTTAGACAGTGACAGTGCACTCGTGTTCATCTCGTCTAGTGATCTGGTTGCCTCATCCAGATCTGCTTCGAGAGCTCTTCGTGCTTGAGAATCTACCTGCAACTGTTTGGCCAAAGCTTCAAGCTCCCTATTCAAAGTAGTCACAGTTCTCCTTTCATCGACAAGCTCCTGTGTGGTGGACTCAAACCTCTTAAATACATCCAGCAATTCTTTCTTCAGATTGTCACGAGCTTCCACAACAGATGCAAGCTCTTTAGAGGTAGCTTCAAGTTCTTCCTGCCCCTTCTGAACCATCTCTTTAACTGAGACCAGCTCATCTGACAAAGCTTTGGATCTTGATTCTACCTCTCCAAGCTTGGAATTCAGCCCATCTTGCATTTCACTGAACTCAGTTTGGAGGTTTGAAATCTGTAATACCAGGTCCTGATTCATTCTATTTGCTTCAGCAAGTTCATCTGAAAGTTTGGAAACCTCAGTTCTGGAATCACTTAGGGCCTCTTCAGTGGATTGAAGGGAATCTCTTAAACTTTTCACTGCCACGACTTCATTTTCTAGCATTGCTTTCGTGGCATCCAGTTCCTTTTTCAACTCGAAAATGATTTCATGGTCTTTACTCGAGTCACTTAATGCAACAGAGAGCTTTCCTTCCAGCTGTTTGATTAGATCATCTTTCTCAGAGAGTAGTCCAGAATCTTGATTTGCTCTCGTCTCAGAAGAAGCCTTCAAGTCTGCATACTCTTTTAGTAACTCTTCTATTTTTTCCTCAGCTTCATTCTTTGCAGAGTTCAATATTTGAAGCTTCTCATTTAGTGAATCAATTGAAGACGTCTTAGAAGCAAGATCGGTTTTCGTTGCAAGAATCTCTTCCTCCAGTTGCTGTATTTTAGCATTTGCAAGATTAAGGCTCTCTTTATTGATCAGAGAAAGAGCAAAGGTTCTGGTAGTCTGCTTCCTTCGAAGAAAGTAATGAGCTGAGTTCCTTGATGTGTTTTTCCTTACTGTCAGTTTCTTGGCTGAGAAGACTTAGTTTTTCCTGCAAAACATTAGTTTCATCCACTGTCTCTGCCAGTTTGCCTTCAAGCACATCTTTGTCATTCCCAGCTTGTGCAATACTACTCTCTAGTAGCCGTATTTCATCCTTAAGCTCCTCAGCCCTTGTCTTCTCCCTTTTGAATTCTTCACTTAGCGATGTTACAGTCTTCTTTGTTGAAGCCAATTGATCTAAGAGGGAAGCTTCCTGCTCCTGGAACTTTATTGATTGCTTCTTTTGTGCTGCATGTTGCTCTAATAACCTTTTCTCGTAGTTGTCCCTCGTGAATGAGATCGCTGCCTCTTTTTCAGCCAATTTGCTCTCCAACTGAAAAAAGTAGCATTATAGACATGTCAGATAAATGTCCCATCTTCATAGGTCAATTTGAATAAATATAGACTTCAAGCTATTAAAGAACTTAAAATACTTGTTGCATCCCTATGCGAGTTATACTCTTAGTGAGCCAGTTAAAATAACATTATGGCGGGAAATACGAGTATTAATTCACTCACGTTTATCCCCGAGTCCTACACTTATGAACCTAGTGAAAACTATTTTTAGTCAGTCAATTTGTGAGTACCCCATTTCTTTAAAGCACACACGCCCACATGCACTCGCCATTGTGCACACACATATGTGAAAACACACATGCATAAAAAGAAAAATAATTTATGCGTATGCACACTACTATTTGCATCGCTTCTCCTTCATTCCTTTCTTGGGATCTTAACTAAGACTATACAAGAATATCACCGAGCACTTCGAAAGATAGTCAAATGAGTAAAGAACATGCTGAATAAGACATAGTGAGGCTCAACAGATGGCTAAAATGTACAAAGCACTAATCAAGGAGAGACGGGCTAGCCAATCTCCACCATATAATAACTCAGTTAAACATGAGGTAAGATTGCAACTGAAGAAATTCAGAAAATGCATGAGCAACTTTCTTGAACTTATTGAAATATTTACCATGTTAACCTAGCCCCTCAATTGAATCTTTTGCATGTTTTCACAAAAGGCAATGTACGTAGGATACAATCTACTTATCACTTAAGCAAGACTTTCCAAATATACTCACAACAAAGAGTACAAAAGGTGGTGGTTATTCTGAAATAGAGAAATGTATGGCATTCAACAAGGATTAGTTAGGCATGATTATCATTAAGACTATACTAAATTATAAATCGGCATATCATAACAGAGAAACAGCAGTAGCAGATGCTAAGTACAGGTTTGCAGATGATTTACAGATGAGATGACGGATTCTAGGGTCTTCTTTTCCTGTCGAGAAGTACCATACAATGCAGCAAGAACACCTGAGGCAACAACTGCAATTGCATTCAGAAGACCAGCAAGTGGATTTCCTGGAGGTTGTTCTTGCACCACCGGTATGGGTGATTCAGGTTGAGGGGCTTCAAGTAGAGGAGCTTCTGCCTGAGTTCCTCCAGGCTGAGGTTCATCAACCTTTGAGACATCCTTTGTCTCTACAATGAGAAAGCAACATCAACTACTTATCTAACTTTGCCAAGCCATGATAATGTGAAAACAAATTAACTCTATCTGGTATTGTCTGCAAAATATTTCTAAGTTAGTTGTACGAGCATGCAAGCACTAGATTGTAACTCTGTGATGGCAATGGGCAGCACCAGGATAGCACAAAGGCAAAGGAATTCGAAACAATCTCATTTTGAAGTAAAATGTCACTAGTGATACTGAGCCCTAGTTCCAGTTTAAAAAATAACACAATCAATAGTAAACCCAACCTAGAACAGTGCCAAGAGGGACCATGATGAGTTTGCAGGTACACTAGAAAATATTTACAGAAAATACAAAGAAACATATGATAGTAGATTCAAACAGTGTTTTCTACAGTATTCGTAAATCCTATATTTAATCTGCCTATTTAAAATGAGGGGGAAAGTTCTGACCATCAAGCACGGCCTTGTTAGGTTTACAGATGATTTTATTACGTCCAATCTTGAAAGTTTTGTAGCAATTCTGAGCTTGATGATCTATCCTCGGGGCAAGGATCCCCTTTCTTCTAATAAACCCTTGAGGTAATGGCATGCCAAAAACTGCGGGAAAGTTAAAAAGTGACATCTGAATCATATGTCGTAATCAATGTCGAAATTCACTTGAGACAAGTCGTGAGTAATGGGTGCATAACTCTAATTGCAAAGTTGTTGTATCAGAATGTTAGAATCAAGCACTCTCACGAGACACCGAATGCACTCAAGTGCAGGATTTCTGCCATGTCGGCCGATGCTGCACTGCATGTATGAACCTTTTCCCACAAAACCAAGACATAAACCTTTGATGCATGGCACAGATCAAGGGTAGGGTTTAGTTGGAGGAGTTATTTATAGTCATGATCAATATTCCATAGAAGTATGTCAGTGTGCAAAGAATTTCGTACCAAAAGTAAATCTGTAGATCTAGCAATAACTTACAAGTACTAATGCACCTAGGGTGATTTTTCTAAAAAAACATACTAACAAAGATTCACGTTTAAATTTGAGTTTCGGCAAATATAGTTTTTGGCATTTAACTCCTCATGCAGTTCTACAGTAGTACAATGCAAGTCTCTGCATAGGTGTTCTTTTAGTTGCAACATGTTCAGGACTTCAGAATCTTATGACATTCTTTGAATTGTCAGGCCACCATATCAGGTGGAAAATTCCATCTGATGATGTTAAGGTTTGAGTCTAAGATGGCACAAGTTGACGGACAAATGTTGGTCGGTTAATGAAAAATCGGGGGTAAAATCCTTTTCCTCAAATTCAGTAGTAATAGTTGATTAGACAGATTAGGCTCCACTACATGAGATTCAACACAAAACAGAATTAACACGGCTAAGAGGATCCTGGAACGGAGTATCGCACTAACCAGTCACGAGTCCCCCGTTGCTGGGCGCGGCCGCCTTGGCCGCGGTGTCGCGGAGGAGCGGGAGCGCTGAGACGCCAAGGAGGACTGCCCGCCGGGCCAGCACGTACCGGGACGGCTGAGACGGGGACGGCCCGCCATCGGACGACGACGCGACGATGGCCGCGCCTCTCCGCGCGCGGTGGCGGCCGCCGGCCGCGGCGGCGGGGGAGCGACGCCGGAAGGCGAGCGGCGGAGACGGAGACGGCGAGAGGAGGAGGTACCCCATCGCGCCACGCCTCGAAAGCAGCGGTGGAAGTGGTGGAAATGGCGGTGGTGGTGCAGTGGATTACCGGATTAGGAGCTGGCCCATCTCGGAGGCGGAGCAGGAGAGAGAGTGGGTGGGGCTCAACTGGGGAGAAAGGCCATCTCTTTCCGGATGGATAATTACGCAAGTACCCCTGCGTTTTCGAGCCTTGACGAATCACGGCGAGGATGGTATGGGGTGTTCCCCACTGGCCGTGCGCATAAGGTTGTCGGGTGAGTAAGATGACAGATTTGCCCTCCACGTGTGTACCGGGTTTTTGTTTAGGTTTTTTCTGAAGGGTATATAAGAAATTTGGTGTGGTCGATGGTGGGTCCGTGTTGTGTGCATCGTTTTTTTAGGAGTATATAGGTGTGTGAATCTCGTATCAGGCCGGTAGGGATAGGGACGAGGGCTTCTGTTTGCCGCCCTTTGCGGCAAATAAGGCAACCCCATACCGGAGCGTTTCTCCATCGGCCACATTTGGCGCTGCCTTTTTATTCGTACTGTTATTTCTCTTTATTATCTTGATTGAAATATATATTCAGCTTTTATAGTATATAATTTTTTTTTCAAAAATCCACCGATCTATTAATAATCATCAACAGTTATACAAATAGACCAAAAAATAATAAAAATTACAAATAAATCACTGGACCATCTAGCGACGACTACCAAACACTAGTACGAGACCACAAAGGACCAACATACCAGAGCAGAAACCATCGCCAGTGATGACAACCGTAGATCGGAAGAGACTGACCCAAGAACAAACCAACGAACACGAAAATGGAGAGGATCCTAGAAGATCCACCATACAAACAAATTCACACGTCCTCCGTTGGGGCTATATGCACCACCGGAACAAGCATAAAGCGGGGAGGATCTTATTCTAATTTCAGGACGTAGCTGACGCCTCAACACCCCAAAGAAGAAACTAAAAAGCAGGCTAAACAAATTACAAAAAATCTCTCACCGGCGAGAGGTCGTGGTCCGTCACACCTCCATGGCCCTAAGGCCACCGGAGGCGGAGCGGACCGACGATGTCGCCTGCGAGGGGAATGAAACCCTAGATGGGTTTTAGCTGGCTCGTCGCCTCTCCTGGCTCTACCCCGTAAGTACCGATTCGGTATGTGCTTTTGTCGCATTTGAATCCTGGTGGTATCAGGAGACGAGACATGGATCGACTCGGAGACCGACATAACTTAACATAAATAAATAAAATAAGTGATAAAAGTATATGTTCATGTAATTGTTCCTATATATGTGGAAAAAGCGCATGTATTTGTGAAAATTGTTCATATATTTAGAAAATATGTTCATGTAGTCGAAATTAAAATTGTATATGTATAACATAAAAATATAAATATCTACCAAAATCTAGAATAAATTATAAAATGTTCATGTATAACAAAAATATACCATGGGAAAATGTTAATGTATATGAAAAAATGTTCATACATATCAAAGAAATGTTTGTGTATCTCAAAAGATATCCATGTATTGATGGAAATTGAATAGAAGGAAGAAAAACACAAGAAATAAAATGAACCAGACAATAAGAAAAGGAGAATGAAAAAGTAAGTCATGAAAAGAGACAATGCTGGCCTTATTGGGGCCTAGCCCACCATTGCGGGGTTTTGAGGCAGATCTTATGGCAATCCCAAAGTGGGAAATAGGGTTCACTGAGTAGGGTGTATGGGCTATGTGACTAAAAGCTCTATTGGGCTCGTGAGTAGAAATCAAGGCACATGCAAGTTCCGCTTTCATGAAAATATTGGGCTTCATACACTTGACTTTTTAGCTTTTCATCATAGAATAAGCCTACCTTTGCACAAGGTGTATATCAATCACACCGTGTTTGCTGATTTTAGGATCTCTCGGTTATTTGTATTTGCAACCCATATAGCTTTTAGAATACCTATTAGGTTAGTCGAGATCGCATATGTTTGGTCTCTTTTAGTTCCTTCAACGATTGCTTGGACAAAACTCGTGATGCAAATTTTTTTTTTTGTAAAAGAGTATATATTAATATCACAGAGATACCAATTACACCTAACCTCTGCAACAATGCATGCCCTAGCGGCCCTACGAATGCACACAGCTCAGAAAAAAAAGAATTACAAAAAAGAAAAGTCCCGCTACAGAGAACTAATTCTCAAAGCAACGACAGTGACACCATCAGAATAACACCAGTAGAGTAATGCAAATTATTTGACGTAACTTATATTATTATCAATGATCTTTGGTTGCTAGTTTGTGTTCCAGTTTCTTCAATTTATTCAAATACTCTAGAGTAATGGATATAGTATGATCATTGTACAATGCATTAAATTGGCAGATGTGTATTCTACTTATTTCTTGTCACGGCTAGGTCATCCTCCTGAACCAAAGAACTTGTATGTAAAGTGAATCATCGAGACTTCAATCCAACTGGTTGGGGGAGAATCGTTAGACTCCTCGGAAGTGATTCACCCTTCTCATACAACTCCCCTTTGTATGGTGTAACTTAGGAATTTTTATCCCGCTGAGACTGTGGATGTATGTGCAATGCTGGATATGACTATTTAGAAGAACCTTGATGTAACTTAGCTTATCACATGTCTTTATCTTTTGTTTTTTTTTTCCAGTTTGCATGATATGATGTACTCTATAAGCGCGACTAGAAACCATCAAGAAAAACTTTTTTCTTCTAGTCTTTATCTTTTGTTTTTATTCCAGTTTTTCTTGACGGGAGTACTTTTTTTGAAACCATCAAGAAAAACTTGCTAGGTGGACTTGAAAAATAGCGCGACTCTTATAAGCGGAGCGGTTGGTCCTCTGGCAGTCCAATTTGAGACGGAAATGCTGACTCCCCTTAACGGACTCTATTAAGGATGCCCACATACTTCTAACTCGGTCCCGTGAGAAGCCCATGGTGATCTAGGCCCATGATATCCTTTCGTCTCCCCCATCTCCTCCCATTTTTGTGTGTGTAAAGCAATCATAGAGTGGAGCCATGCATGATATGATAGGGTCGCTGATCTGCTGTAGAGGAAATGAATAATAATAATTAGATTACCTAGTTTCTGCCTCATGATCCACAAGCTAAAGCTGAACACACGGCCCCTGAAAAGCTACCTAGCTACTAATTGAGCATGCAAATGCATTTTGACCAGGCCGGCCCCACATGCAAGCAGACTTGGCCATGAAAATCTCCAGGAACATGATCAATTCTATTGCAGTCTACTAGTACCACATGGAGTACTACTACTACACATCTGTAGGTAAAACCAAATATGTATTATTTTTACAGGTAGCATGAACTATAGCTTGCAAACGAGAGCTATCTTTGTCCTTGCATCTTGTAGGCAACTACGTAGTACAAAGTATTGATGCATAGGCCGGAGCTCTGCTCTCCATTTTTTTTTAAAAAAACTATTTTTTCTTCACCAGTAGCACTTCTACTCCCATTGGAGATCGGTGAATTCAGTTTTGAGATCTGCTGAAACTTGAAGGTACAGAATCCATAAGACACTTTCTCAAAAAAAAAAGAACCCATACGACAGCGGAGGAGTGATGAAGCAACTATATTGTCTTGACCCAAATAATTTCGGTCCCAGCCCTGACAATTATTCGGGTCCCTAACCGCCCTGGCACTCATCGGGCCACATGCATATGCTTTGGCACTCATCGGGGGAATAGAAACAAACAAATCAAACAGGGCTTTGCCTACATTGTCGTCTTCACCCCTTTGAGCAGTACAGAAATCATGGACCATCCGCCCCATGCCCGGTCTCAAACAAAGGCCAGACTAGGTTCACTAGTGCCACTTTATATGATCAAATTAAAACCTAGCTAAGCTAGCAACTGACCCCTTTCATCGGTAGTAACGCTACACTTACGGACCAATTGTTACGGAATAAAAATTACGGGATTACGTGGCGTGGTGTGGATTACTTACGGCCCTTGAATCATGGGAGGTGGAAAAAATTGCACCAACCGACTGCTTCCACGTCTGTCCGTAATTCGGAAAATTTCCGTACGTATAGGATTTCTGTTTCATCGGCACGGAAACGCTAATTAATTAACAGTAAGGTCAGTGGCACTGTGGCAGGTTGGATTAAAGAATAGGAGATGGGGAAACATGACAAATCACAATTCCCCCAACGATTCCCTTCTTCCTCTGAGATCTCCATTCTTTTAGTACTGTCACTAGTAAGAAAGGATATCTGGAGCTAGTATTCTGTTCTGCAAAGAATATCCCCATCGCGAAATCATCCAAAGGAACGGCATGCAAAAAGGTGCCATCACCTAATGAAGCATAGAATACACACATGCTAGCTACGCGGTGTAAAATAATTAACTAGCAGTGTAAAATAAATCCCACACGATTTCCTGATGCAGTCGAATCAAGCGGTGTAAAATAACTAGCGCTCATACAAATGTACCGTAGGGAGTACTGTTCTTGTTTTCTCTAAGGGCTTGTTTGATTCATAGGATAGAAAAAGTATAAAAATAGGAAAAACACAGGATTGAGATGTCATGCCGATGTGAATCCTATAGAAAGAGGAATTTTGTTTGATGTGCAAAGGAATTTTTTCATGAGGTGTGACCTAATATTGTTTTCCTATAAAAATTGCATTACAAGATTTCTATAGGATTAATTCCTATAGGATGTGTTCCTATGAATCAAACACTAACATAGGAAAAAAATTCATAGGATTTAAATCCTACACAATTCCTATACAATTTCTATAAATCAAACAAGGCCTAACTAGATGGAGCCAGCGGCGGCTGGGAGGAGCCACAGAGTGGTTACAAACAAAACTAATTCAAGGATAGCCGAGAGAAGGCAAGGATCGATGGGAACACGTCGCGTCGCCACCCGCAGACACATCGCGTTGGCTTGGAACCTTGTACAGTAGTCCTATATATCGAGCAGTGCTCTCGAGTGATGCATGGAGGAGAGCAAGACCGGCTCAATCCGTGCTCGCTTGCTTGTCTGTTTCTTCCCGGAATAAAAATGACGATGACGGTGAATAGGACGCCGGAGATGGTATAATTGCAGGAGATGTATGAATTTATGGTGCTGGGGAACTTAATTGTTTTTTCCGTGCCTGCCCTGTGCGCGTGAAGAAGAATAATGGCCGCAATAAACCTTTGCAGGTGAGGCGAGGCGAGTAGCATCAAGCATGGCATGGTCCACGTACGATCTGTGGCAGGAATTTTTAGTTTCTCGTGAAGTGGACCGCCCGCGGGTGAAAGCGGTTGTAAGTAAAATTGTGAGATAATGACATATGACTTACTAGGATTGATAGAATACTAAAAGCATGTATAACGCTGGTGTTTATGCCAGATGCTTAAGAAAAAACCCGGATTTTTTTGCCACACGAGAATCATCGGGTGCTTACCGCACACAAAAAGTGCCTAGCTTGGCATCGATGCCCCATCGATGCTTAAACGCATCCCTACTTGTTAGGTGTTTTCAGACTAAAATTTGAACCTTTTTGGCCGGATGAAACTAAATTTCGGCTGGAAACGCCAGAGTTTCCAAATCGTGGTTCCCAGGCCACGTTCTCAGGCGAAGAGAAAACGCCAACATATCGAATTTTTATCGTTTCCGCCGGCAAAAGCTCGGCCAAAAGATGTTCGACGGAATTATGCCCAAGTCCGGCGACAAATTATTATAGAATCGGGTAAAAAGGCTCGGCCATCAATTGTCGATGGGGATGGGCTCCTGCCGCGTGGTTGATGCGGCGGGGTCGGGCGTCTCGCCGGCGGACGCCAACTGGTTGGAGGTGGTGGAAGCGGAGCTCGGCGTAGCAGTGGCGTTCGGCGCAGGGGCAGGCGTGATCTCGGCGTTGTCCTCCTGGAGAATGGCATTGCGGCGCGCCATGTACCAGGCCTTGACCGGCGAACTCATTGTCGACGTGTCCTCGCCGCCCATCAGGAACTGGAGATCTGTGTTCCTCTTCTTGGCGGCATAGTTAGCCTTGAGGAGGTCCATCTTTCGCCCTCTTCTCGGCGTGTGCCCTCGTGTCGGTGATGCACTTTTTGATAGAAGCCTGGAGACACTCGGCACAAGGTCCGGCGGCTTTGAGCATCTTCGCCTTCTTCTGGCCGATCTCCGGCCTTCCTTCGCCGGCAGCAGGGGGAGGGGCCTCCGGATTGTACACGCCGTCCTTGGTCTTGGCGAGTGATACATCGGAAACGTATCTACTCCCTCCGTCCCAAAATAGATGTCTCAAATTTGATAAAATTTGAATGAATCTAGACACTATTTAGTATATAGATTTATCCAAAATTTGAAAAACCTACGACATCTATTTTGGGACGGAGGGAGTATAATTTTTGATGTTCCATGCTTAGTATCTATTTTGCTTTGCTTTGCCCACACTTTGAGGTGCCTTTTACATGTTTTCTGGTACTAACCTATTAACAAGTTGCCACAATGCCAGTTGCCTGTTTTCTGTTATTTTTGGTTCTAGAAAAGCTAGTAAGGAAATATTCTTGGAATTGGACGGGACAAAAGCCAAAATCAATATTTCATCGAGGAGAACACGGAGTCCAGAGGAGAGATGGAGGGGCGCCATAGGTGGGCCACCCCCCCGGCGTGGCCTAGGGTGGGCCCGCGCCTGGGCAGGATGTGGGCCCCCTGGACGCCTCCCAGCCTCGCCTCTTCGTCTATAAGAAGCCCCTGATGTCGAAACCCTAAGCACCCGATCAATATTCCACGAAATCGTTTGTAGTCGCCGCCACCATCATCCCTAGATCGGGGGGATCTATAGCTCTTTCCGGCACCCTTCCCGAGGGGATATCATCCCGGAGGCCTTCTTCTTCATCATGTCAGCCTCCGGTATGAAGCGTGAGTAGTTCCACCTTGGAATACGGGTCCATGTAGTAGCTAGATGGTTGTTGTAGGGTTTCGTAGCATGGAAAACAAAAAATTTCTATCGCATACAAACAAACAAGTCAAGATCTATCTACTAGATTGTAGCAACGAGTCGATGGAATAACTTACCCTCGAAGATTCCAAAGTGTTTAACGAGAGCGGATTCTCGTGGGTGATGTAGTCGTACTCTTCCCGATCTCAAGATCGCGTAGACAATCCTTCCGGCGCTGCGTTCCGGCAGCGCTCCCGCAGTCGGTCACACGTTCGGTACTCGACGAAGACCTTCCTCTCCCTTGTTCCAGCAGGCAGCGGAGGTTGTAGCACTCTCCTCGTGATTCCGGCAGCACAACGGCGTGGTACCGGAAGTAGAGGGGAGATCTCGCAGGGCTTCACCTTAAGCCGGAGCGAGTATGGTGGAGTATGAGAGAGCTCCTCGGTGATCTAGGGTTTAGACACACCAAGGAGGAGGTGCTAGAGCCGGCGGCTAGGGTTCCGGGGACCCCAAGTCGGCGGCTAGGGCAAAACCCGAGGGGGGCGGCGGCTATGGTGGTAGGCGCCAAGCTAGGGTTTGAGGAGAGGTACTTGTGTGTGTTAGGAGGGAGCCCTGCCCCTCCTTATATAGGTGGAGGGGCCGGCGGCCAAGGGGAGGGAGGGGAGTTCCTCCCCAACTCGGCTTGGGTGGTGCGCCGGCTTGGGGAGGAGGACTCCCTCCCCAACTCGGTTTCACCCCTCCTCCTCTTTTCCACTTTCCAAATTTAGCCGTTTGACTTTTCAATTTAGCTATTTGACTTTTCAAACTAGGATTCGATTAATCCTTTATTTGGAACAGCGATGACACTTAGTACATGATGCAATCATACCAACTTTGATACAACACATTCATGTACCCTTCCCCTCCGGAGTGCCGGACATTCCGGAACCTTCTAGAACATTCCCGATGAAAACACCGGAATCATTCCCCAACTCCGAAACGGGACTTTCCTTATATGAATCTTATTCTCCGGACCATTCCGGATTTCCTCGTGATATCCCGGATCCCATCCGAGACTCCGAACAACATTCGGTCTCTTTCTCATAATACCATAACTACTCAAACAACGTCGAATCCTTAAGTGTGTCTCCCTACGGTTCGTGAATTATGCGGACATGATCGAGACACTTCTCCGAACAATAACCAATAGAGGAATCTGGAAATTCATATGGCTCCCACATATTTCTACGATTACTTTGCGATCGAATGAACCACTTACATACGATACCAATTTCCCTTTGTCTCACGATAGTTTACTTATCCGAGGTTATGATCGTCGGTATCTCTGTATACCTAGTTCAACCTCGTTACCGATAAGTACTCTTTTCTTGTTCCCGTGATATGTGATCCCTTGTGAGCCAGTCACATGCTTGCAAGCTAATTGGATGACATTCCACCGAGAGGGCCCAGAGTATATCTATCCGTCATATGGATGGACAAATCCCACTCTTGATTCATGTGTCTCAACCAATACTTTCCGAACACTCAATGCCACCTTTATAGCCACCCAGTTACGGTGTGGTGTTTGATGTCATCAAAGCATCCATCCGGTAAAGGTGATATGCATGATCTCATGGTCGAAGGAATTAGGTTACTATGTATCAGAAAGCATATAGCAATTGAACTATTGAAATGACTTGATCTTTATGCTACGCTTATCTATAGGAGTATGTCCACCATATCATTCTCCTAACGATATGATCTTGTTGTTGATAACATATCAATGTTCATGATAGGGAAACCATAATCATTTATCAACCAACAAGCTAGTGATGTATAGAGGCTATACTAGGGACTTCAAATTAAGTTTATAAATCACACAAGTATCAATGTTTCCTTGTTAATACTATTATAGCATGAATGTAAACATTTATCATAAACACAAAGATATAATAATAACTACATTTATTATTGCCTCTAGGGCATATCTCCAACAGTCTCCCACTTGCACTAGAGTCATCTAATCTAGATTACATGGTAATATACCGAACACCCATGGCAGTTTGGTGCTGGTCATGTTTTGACCTCGGGAGAGGTTTAGTCAACGGATCCGCCACATTCAGATCTGTGTGTACTTTGCAAATCTTTATGTCCCCATCTTGGACATGTTCTCGAATAGCGTGAAAACGTAGCTTGATATGCTTCAGCTTCTTGTGTGACCTTGGTTCTTGCGCATTAGCTATGGCACCCATGTTATCACAGTAGATAGACATTGGGTCCAGCGCACTATGAACCACACCCAGCTCTGTAATGAACTCTTTCATCCATATCGCTTCTTGTGAAGCCTCCGAAGCAGCCATGTATTCCGATTCAGTTGAAGATCTCGCCACAACGCTTTGCTTTGCACTCCTCCAGCTAACTGCTGCACCATTCAAAATAAATACGTATCCAGATTGTGATTTAGAATCATCCGGATCGGTGTTCCAACTAGCATCGGTGTAACCATTAACAACGAGCTGTTCATCACCTCCGTAAGAAAGAACCATATCCTTAGTTCTTCTCAAGTACTTAAGGATGTTTTTGACCGCTGTCCAATGATCCACTCCTGGATCACTTTGATATCTGCTAGTTAAACTAACAGCATATGCAATGTCGGGTCTAGTACATAGCATGGCATACATTAGAGATCCTATGGCTGAGGTATAGGGAGTCTTACTCATCCTTTCTCTATCTTCTGCCGATGTCGGACTTTGAGTTTTACTCAAGGTCGTATTGGGAAACATGGGCAAGAACCCTTTCTTGCTATCTTTCATTCCAAATCTCGTTAGAACTTTATCCAAATATGTACTCTGTGACAATGATATTTGGCGTTTCGATCTATCTCTATAAATCTTTATGCCTAATATGTAAGCTGCTTCGCCAAGATCCTTCATTGAAAAACTATTATTCAAATATTCCTTGACACTATTAAGAAGGTCTACATCATTCCCAATCAACAATATGTCATCCACATATAGTATTAAGAATGCTACAGAGCTCCCACTCACTTTCTTGTAAATACAAGCTTCTCCATAAGTTTGTATAAAACCAAAACTTTTGATCACCTTATCAAAACGTTGATTCCAACTTCGGGATGCTTGCTTCAATCCATAGATGGATCGTTGAAGTTTGCATACCTTGTTAGCATCTTTAGGATCGACAAAACCTTTGGGTTGCATCATATACAACTCTTCATCAATGTCTCCATTGAGGAATGCTGTTTTGACATCCATCTGCCATATTTCATAATCATAATATGCAGCGATTGCTAACATAATCCTCACAGACTTTAGCTTCGCTACTGGTGAGAAAGTCTCATCGTAGTCAACTCCTTGAATTTGTCGAAACCTTTTTGCGACAAGTCGAGCTTTATAGACGGTAACATTACCATCAGCATCTGTTTTCTTCTTGAAAATCCATTTGTTCTCGACAGCCTTCCGGCCATCCGGTAAGTCCACCAAAGTCCATACTTGGTTTTCGTACATGGATCCAATCTCGGATTTCATGGCTTCTTGCCATTTATTGGAATCTGGGCTCATCATTGCTTCCTCATATGTCTCGGGGTCATCGGTGTTGTCCACCAACATGACACTCATAACGGGATCATACCAATCTGGAGTGGTACGAGTTCTCGTTGACCTCCGAGGCTCTGTAGCAACTTCAACCGAAGTTTCATGATCACCATCATTAGCTTCCTCCCTAATTGGTGCAGGCACCACAGGAACTTCTTCCGGTGCTGTGCTACTCGCAATTTCGAGAGAAGGTTCGACAACCTCGTCGAGTTCTACTTTCATTCCAGTCACTTCTTTCGAGAGAAATTCCTTCTCTGGAAAGGATCCATTCTTGGCAACGAAGATTTTGCCTTCGGATCTATGATAGAAGGTATACCCAATAGTTTCCTTCGGGTATCCTATGAAGACGCATTTTTCCGCTTTGGGTTCAAGCTTGTCCGGCTGTAACTTCTTTACATAGGCTTCGCATCCCCAAACTTTAAGGAACGACAATCTAGGTTTCTTCCCAAACCATAATTCATACGGTGTCGTTTCAACGGATTTAGACGGTGCCCTATTTAAAGTGAATGCGGCTGTTTCTAATGCATAACCCCAAAATGATAGCGGTAAATCTGTAAGTGACATCATAGAACGAACCATATCTAAGAGAGTTCGATTACGATGTTCGGACACACCATTACACTTTGGTGTTCCCGGCGGTGTTAACTGTGAAAGTATTCCGCATTTCTTCAAATGCTCGCCAAACTCGTAACTTAGATATTCACCTCCATGATCAAAACGTAGAAATTTAATCTTCTTGTTACGTTGATTCTCTACCTCACTTTGAAACTCCTTAAACTTCTCGAAAGTTTCGGACTTATGTTTCATGAAATAGATATACCCATATCTACTCAAGTCATCCGTGAAGGTAAGAACATAACGATAACCACCACGCGATGCTACACTTATTGGACCACACACATCGGTATGTATGATTTCCAATAAGTTCGTAGCTCGCTCCATCATACCAGAAAATGGAGTCTTAGTCATTTTACCCATCAGACATGATTCGCATCTATCAAGTGATTCGAAATCAAGTGATTCAAGAAGTCCATCGGAATGGAGTTTCTTCATACGCTTCACTCCAATGTGACCAAGACGACAGTGCCACATATAGGTCGAGTTATCGCTCGATTTCAAACGTTTAGCCTCAATGTTGTTGATATGTGTATTTCCACTATCGAGATTCAATAAGAATAGACCATCTATCAAAGGTGCATGTGCATAAAACATATTACTCATATAAATCGAACAACCATTATTCTCGGACTTAAACAAGTAACCGTCTCGCAATAAACAAGATCCCGATATAATGTTCATGCTCAACGCAGGCACCAAATAACAATTATTTAAGTATAAAACTAATCCCGATGGTAGATGAAGGGGTAGCGTGCCGACCGCGATCACATCAACCTTTGATCCGTTTCCCACGCGCATCGTCACCTCGTTCTTCGCTAGCTTCCGTTTATTCTGCAGCACCTGTTTCGAGTTACAAATATGAGCAACCGAACCAGTATCAAATACCCAGGCACTACTACGAGTACTAGTGAGATACACATCAATAACATGTATATCATATATACCTTTCTTCTTGATTATGCCGTTCTTCAAATCCGCCAAGTACTTTGGGCAATTCCGCTTCCAGTGACCTTCTCCCTTGCATTAAAAGCACTCAGTATCAGGCTTAGGTCCAGCCTTGGTCTTCTTCGCCGGCGTGGTAACTTTCTTACCACCCTTCTTGAAGTGTCCCTTCTGCTTAGACTTGCCTTTCTTGAATTTGGTGGTCTTATTGACCAACAACACTTGGTGCTCTTTCTTTATATCCACTTCTGCAGACTTTAACATAGCAAACAGTTCTGGCAACTGCTTGTTCATGTTCTGCATGTTGTAGTTCATCACAAAGTTCTTGTAACTTGGTGGTAGTGATTGGAGGACACGGTAAATCCCCAAAGCATTAGGAATCACTATACCCAAGCTTTGAAGTTTGTTTGCGTGCCCAGACATCTTAAGCACATGCTCACTGACGGAGTGTTAGACCCCTCCTATATAAAGGAAAGGATCCCTGTGATTGCAATGCTAGTCCCTGGATCAATGCTAGCATCCACAGTTTAAGATGAAGTACACAGATACAAAGGTCGTTTATTACATGCATTCCAGAGATAAAATATAGTCTTTTACAACTCATGGCCATAAGCCTAATACAAGAGTTTTAAGGAACAAGTAAATAAACATAAGTCTTCATCTTCATGTGCCACAGGCAAGCATGTTGAGTGTAGACTCATGACTCCTATTCATCATTGGAGTAACCTGCAACATCACAAGTTACAGCCACAGAGGGTCAATACTTTGGAATAGTATTGGCAAGTGATACCTTATTATATTTTTAGTGGACTAGATTACTATATGCATTTTGGCTAAGTGTAGCTTGGCTTGCTTTGCTTGAAAATAGGTTTTACCTATTAGTTGAAATCACTAAGTTTTTTCTTTGTCAAAAACATCCCCAAGGAACCACCAATAGACATTGAGGTCCTTCACCCTTGTTCACCCACCAATTTTTATTTAGAAGTTGGAGTGATGAGATTCTTGTAGCTTCCATGTCTTGATGCTCAAAGTGTCCATTTCCTTGGACAAGGCTAAGTACTTAGGTTTTCCATCTGCAGAGGTTGTGCACTTTCCCCACCAGACTTGGTTTCCCAAGACAGGACCTTTCAGAAGCTTTTCCTTAGTCAAATGGACGCGCTCCAACCTATCAACCCATCTACCACCAACTGTCCAAGTGACTAAGTTCTAGCAACCTATATGATCATGGCAGAGCCCATATTGCCAAGTGGTTGCACTGTAAGCTTTCTCAACACTTGGCCTCCAAATCCCTTAGTGCCTGGGTGGCATTCCACAAGTGATATACACAACCCAAGTCCATGGCCTTGTGTAACCACTCAACATAACCCATACTTTCCATTCCACCCAGGAGGTTCATTTGACTTAGTGGTTTTATTAGAAAAGCATAAGTCTCTTGACTTAGAAATAATTTTCTTTATAGTAAGTGTAGTTTTTCACCAACCCTTGTTTTGCTATAAGCTAGGCTAAGCAAAGTATGGCAAAATATCTTAGGGATAATTCCTTAGCAATTCTACAAGGCTACATAGGATTTTCCCATCTTTTGCATTAGACCAAAATAACATGCAATACTATAACAAAATATCTAATGCTAGTTCAAAATATAGGACAAATTTATTCATGTAAATATCACTTGCCTTGGTAGTGGGGAGAGTAGCACTCTTCACAATCACAATCACTAGCAAAATCTACACAAGAAACAATAGCATACAATTACACACAAATATATACAACCAAAAATAATATGAATGCATGCATGCAAGAATTTACTAAGTGGTGATTTTTTTAAAAATTATACCAAGTATGTTCATGAGTACAGAAACTTAACATGACACAAGTTTGCCAACTAAACTTATTTGGCCCCAAAATAATATACAAGAATAAAACTATATCTAAAATAGCCCTAAACATGTTCCACAATAAAAATCATTTTTAACTGTTACTATATGCTAAATAAAGTGGATATTCAGAAAGGCCTTGTTTCACTGAATCCAACGGTATAAAATTTGTAAAAATCCAACGTGGCATTCAAAAGTTATAAGCATTTGAAGTTTGAATCTAAATCTGGTTTTAAATTCTGTTTTTAGTTTAAACCTTGCCACGCGTCGCGTTATTACTGGTGCGTACCGGTTCGCACCGGATCACCCTTCTGTGCCGTTGGATCTAACTAACGCTGCACGGCTCAGATCGCGTACCTCTTCGGTTTAAGTGGATCTATCCTAGCGCTGCGATGCAGATCCAACGGTCCATATCATCAAGCCAGAAACGGGCGGCGCTGGCGGTGCTAACTGGCGGCGGCGCGTCTGACTACGGCGGCGCCGGCGTTCTACATCGTCCGCGAGAGGGAGAGGGGTATTACCAGGTTCGCCGGAGGCTGCTGAAGCTCGTCGTGGTGCTGGCTTGCGGAGGGGCGCTCAAAGATGGGCTCTAGATCTCGTCGGAGTTGCGTCTGGCGTCGGGTGGGTGTTGTCGGAGTCGTTGCCGAAGTTCTGCGTCGCCTGAGCGCGAACCAATGGGTTTAGAAGATGCGCAGGACAACTGCGAACACGCTCGGGTGAATAAGAAAGCAAGGGGCGCTCGAAACTTACTGAGATTGCTCGCCGGAGTTGGGGTGGTCGTCGGGTGTCTACGGCGTCAAGCGAACACGTCGACCTGGGGCAATACAGGATGCTCTGATGTGATTAGAAGGTGCGCGGGAGGTTTACTAAATGTCTCGAACAAACCAGAGGGAAAGGGGCGCTCGAGGCTCACCTGAATCGGTCGCCGGAGTTACTCTGTCTGCGGTGGTTTTGAGCGAATCGGGGGCAGCCTGGGGGCGTGAGTGTGCGATTGACTGGGGGAAAATGATCGTGGGGAGGTGGGGATCTTATAGCCGGTGCCTCGACAGGAAACGCCTGCGTTTAATTGCCCAATTAAGCCGCGCCATCACCGGCAGTCACTGCAGCTGCGACGTGGTCGCGGGCGAGTTTTGGGGAAGACGATGACAGCGTGTCCAGGGTCCACTCGTCAGCGATGTGCGCGAAGTGAGTGTGGGGTCTGGCTGTCAGCGGCTCAGTGTGTGCGCTCGCGCGTGAGAGGAGAAAAAGAAATCCCCGGGTGGGCTTGCTGGGCTCGATTGGTTGCTGGGCCAGATACCTGGCGCCTGGCCCTTTTCTTTTGTTTGTTTCTTTTCTTTTTCTATTTCTATTTTCTGGAATGATTTTTGATATGAATTCAAATCCTTTTGAATCCAAGCTGTTCTGGGAATTTTTGCAGGGTTTTGTGGATTCAAAAACAGTCATTTTAACTAAGTGTTTACCATGCAAGGCTTGGTCAAGCTTGGTTTTCAAAGTAAACAGAGATTTGCTCTAGTTTGTAAATATTTGAAAAAGATTTTGAAACCATTTCCAAATTTGAAAACTTGGGTAAAAGCTTCACCTAAACTTTCCATCAATGGAGTCAAGTGAACCAGTATTTTAAACTTTCACAATTCAAAGGGGTGATGGTCATTTTGGAATAAAAATGTCCACATGAAATCATAGCCCCAACTTCTGTTTCTAAGTGATTTTTGAGAAAACCCTAATTGGATGAATGATGCAAAGATGATATGAATGAGTTTTGAAACTATGATTTTTGGGATGTTACACGGAGCTGCCCTCTTCCATCTTGCAGTTAAAGAACTTTTCAGAAGCCTCATAACTTTCAATTGCCGCATGAGTCTCAAAAATCAATTTGAGATCCTCGACAATATCATATGGGTCTGAATTCTCAAACCTTTTCTGAAGCTCCGATTCCAAACCATACAAGATAGCACACTGAACTATGGAGTACTGATTCTTCCGAGCGAGGTAAATATTCTTTACTTCATCGGAAGCATCAGCTGCAGGTGGGTCACCCAGCGGTGCATCCAGCACATAGGTCAAATTACCAGCTGTGAGGACAATCCTCAAATTGCGGAACCAATCCGCGAAGTTGCTTCCATTGTTTTTCAACTTTTCTTTCTCTAGGAACGCATTAAAATTGATGGTAGGGGTTGCCATTGATCTACAACATATTTGCAATAGTTTAGACTAAGTTTATGACAAATTGAGTTCAAATTAATAATTAAGTTTAATCTAGGTGAACTCCCACTCAAAACAATATCCCTCACATTGTTTTAGTGATCACACGAACCAAATCCACTACATCAACACCGATCATCACGAGAGTTGATATAGTTTCAATGGCGAACAATCGCCATGTTCATCATATCTACTATATGATTCATGCTTTACCTTTCGGTGATCCGTGTTCCGAGACCATGTCTGTACATGCTAGGCTCGTCAAGATCAAACCTTAGTTTCCGCATAAGCAAATCTGGCTTGCTCACGTTGTATACACTTGCAGAATCTAACACACCCGATCATCACGTGGTGCTTCGAAACAACAAGCTTTAGCAACGGTGCTAACTAAAGGGTGAACACTTTATGACTTGAAATTCATGTGCATGAGGGATCATCTTATAATGCTACCGTCGTCTACTAAGCAATACAAGATGCATAAAGGATTAACATCACATGCAATTCATAATATGTGATATGATATGGCCTTTCTTCTTTGTGCTTCCGATCTCCATCTTCTAGCACGAACATGATCTCCATCATCACCGGCATTGCATCAAGGTCAATGACGCCTCTCCATGGTTGTCGTCCACCGGATTCAACTATTACAACTACTTTGAATAGACACGCGGGTCTTAACATAAATTAAAGACAATCATATGTCTCCTGCCGGTTGCCAACTTACAATAAGGAACATTGCATACATCAAATATAATCACAATCATGGCCATATCACATCACTGCACACCCCTGCAAAACAAAGTTAGACGCCTCTACTTTCTTTGCATGTTTTACGTGGTTTGGGGCTTTTCAATAAGTGTCGTTCTAACTTACGAACATTAACCACAACATTGATACTAGTATTGTTAATCACCCGTTGTAAATTGGATCTTAACTATGCTAGGAGAAACAGGCACCCGCAAAGCCACTTATGCAATACAAGTTGCATGTCAAGCGTGGAGCAAGTCTCATGAACGATGTCATGTAAGGTTAGACCGGGCCGCTTCATCCCAACATACCGCAAGATGCAAAGTACACAAGAAGCAATCGACAATAAAAGCATCAACGCCCACAATGACCATTGTGTTCTACTCGTGCAACAGATCTACATATAGACACGGCTCTGATACCACTGTAGGGTTTCGTAGCATGGAAAACAAAAAATTCTATCGCATACAAACAAACAAGCCAAGATCTATCTACTAGATTGTAGCAACGAGTCGATGGAATAACTTACCCTCGAAGATTCCAAAGTGTTTAACGAGAGCGGATTCTCGTGGGTGATGTAGTCGTACTCTTCCCGATCTTAAGATCGCGTAGACGATCCTTCCGGCGCTGCGTTCCGGCAGCGCTGCCGCAGTCGGTCACACGTTCGGTACTCGACGAAGACCTTCCTCTCCCTTGTTCCAGCAGGCAGCGGAGGTTGTAGCACTCTCCTCGCGATTCCGGCAGCACAACGGCGTGGTACCGGAAGTAGAGGGGAGATCTCGCAGGGCTTCGCCTTAAGCCGGAGCGAGTATGGTGGAGTATGAGAGAGCTCCTCGGTGATCTAGGGTTTAGACACACCAAGGAGGAGGTGCTAGAGCCGGCGGCTAGGGTTCCGGGGACCCCAAGTCGGCGGCTAGGGCAAAACCCTAGGGGGGCGGCGGCGGCTATGGTGGTAGGCGCCAAGCTAGGGTTTGAGGAGAGGTACTTGTGTGTGCTAGGAGGGAGCCCTGCCCCTCCTTATATAGGTGGAGGGGCCGGCGGCCAAGGGGAGGGAGGGGAGTTCCTCCCCAACTCGGCTTGGGTGGTGCGCCGGCTTGGGGAGGAGGACTCCCTCCCCAACTCGGTTTCACCCCTCCTCCTCTTTTCCACTTTCCAAATTTAGCCGTTTGACTTTTCAATTTAGCTATTTGACTTTTCAAACTAGGATTCGATTAATCCTTTATTTGGAACAGCGATGACACTTAGTACATGATGCAATCATACCAACTTTGATACAACACATTCATGTACCCTTCCCCTCCGGAGTGTCGGACATTCCGGAACCTTCTAGAACATTCCCGATGAAAACACCGGAATCATTCCCCAACTCCGAAACGGGACTTTCCTTATATGAATCTTATTCTCCGGACCATTCCGGATCTCCTCGTGATATCCCGGATCCCATCCGAGACTCCGAACAACATTCGGTCTCTTTCTCATAATACCATAACTACTCAAACAACGTCGAATCCTTAAGTGTGTCTCCCTACGGTTCGTGAATTATGCGGACATGATCGAGACACTTCTCCGAACAATAACCAATAGAGGAATCTGGAAATTCATATGGCTCCCACATATTTCTACGATTACTTTGCGATCGAATGAACCACTTACATACGATACCAACTTCCCTTTGTCTCACGATAGTTTACTTATCCGAGGTTATGATCGTCGGTATCTCTGTATACCTAGTTCAACCTCGTTACCGATAAGTACTCTTTTCTCGTTCCCGTGATATGTGATCCCTTGTGAGCCAGTCACATGCTTGCAAGCTAATTGGATGACATTCCACCGAGAGGGCCCAGAGTATATCTATCTGTCATATGGATGGACAAATCCCACTCTTGATTCATGTGTCTCAACCAATACTTTCCGAACACTCAATGCCACCTTTATAGCCACCCAGTTACGGTGTGGTGTTTGATGTCATCAAAGCATCCATCCGGTAAAGGTGATATGCATGATCTCATGGTCGAAGGAATTAGGTTACTATGTATCAGAAAGCATATAGCAATTGAACTATTGAAATGACTTGATCTTTATGCTACGCTTATCTATAGGAGTATGTCCACCATATCATTCTCCTAACGATATGATCTTGTTGTTGATAACATCTCAATGTTCATGATAGGGAAACCACAATCATTTATCAACCAACAAGCTAGGGACTTCAAATTAAGTTTACAAATCACACAAGTATCAATGTTTCCTTGTTAATACTATTATAGCATGAATGTAAACATTTATCATAAACACAAAGATATAATAATAACTACATTTATTATTGCCTCTAGGGCATATCTCCAACAGTTGTATCTCCTCCTTGTGCTTTCATGTCTAGATCTTGTGAGATCCGTTCATGATCAAGATCTTATCTGTTTGTAATCATGCATGTTGTGTTTGTGAGGATCCGATGGATATTACGATTACTTTGTCAGATTAATTAATGATTTTGTCTTATTCATTATATCATGTCTGTGTTGTCTTTGATCTTGCATGCTCTCCGTTGTTAGTAGCTATCTTGGCCAAGTAGTTGCTAGTGACTCCAAGAGGGGGTATTTATGCTCGATAGTGGGTTCATGCCTCTACTTATCAAGAGAAGTGACAGAAATCTCTACGGTAGTAGAGGTGCTCTTACCACTAGGGAGAAAACAAAGGTCTCTTGTTCATGGAATAAGTGGATTGTTTACCTTACACACTTTGCTGAAAGCAGTTGTCTGTTGCTTGCAACTTAATACTGGAGGGGGTTCGGATGATAACCTGAAGATGGACGTCTAGTCATAGATGAAGTTGGATGGCGGTCTATGCATATTATTGTATTTCCCAATCGAATATCATAGGATGTTTTGTCTAGTATTGCTTTGTTATGCCTTGCTCAGTCCTGTCAATTGCTCTGCTGTAATTTGTTTACCCTTCATGCCATGTTGTTTATCTAAGGAGAGCACCTCTAGTGAACTATGGAATCCGGTCCAATCTTTACCATTGATACATCCTCCACTTTTACTGTTTACTTGCTGCAAACTATCATCACCTTCCATACCATACAATTAATCCTTTATTATAGCAACAGGTGAGATTGACAACCACACTGTTAGTTGGGGCAAAGTCTTGAGTTTGTGTTGTGCAGGTTTCCACGTTGCTTGCAACACCTTTGGGACGTTTCTTTCCTCCTACTGGTTCGATAACCTTGGTTTATTAATGAGAGAAAACTTTCTGCTATGCTGTGATATATCCAAAATGTATCTACTTTCTCGAACACTTTGCTATTGTTTCTCCTCTAAACTTGTGTGATTTGGATACAACTAATACGGACTAACACTGTGTTCATCAGAATTACCTTGGTGTCTTGTTTTTGTGCAGAAAATTAACTATCGGGAAAAATTCTGGAAAATATGCCAAAAATTATATTTCACCAGAAAATCCACGGAGCCAGAAGACGAGACAGAGAAGGGGCCTGGGGGGCCCACACCCATGCCAGGCGCGGTCCCACCACTGGCCGCGCCTAGGGGGTGCAGCCACCCTAGGCACCCCCTCGGCCTCCCTTTGCGCCTATAAGTTGCCTTTCGACCTAAAAACCGAGGGGTGTTCGATAGTTTTCCAGAAAGAGTTCCGCTGCGCCGCCACCACCAGAAACCAAGATTCAGATCCAGAAACTCCGTTCTGGCACCCTGCCGGGACAGGGAATTTGGAGAGGATCATCGTCATCACCAACACATCTCCATCAACCACCGATGTTTCTCTCATCCATGAGTGAGTAATCCCCCGCTGTAGGCTTGGGGATGGTAGGGATTGGATGAGTTCTATCATGTAATCGAATAAGATTGTTAGGGCATAGTGCCTAGTATCTCTGTTAGTGTTATTTGACTTTGTTGCAACTTGTTGTGCTTAATGCTTGTCACTAGGGTCCGAGTGCCATGATCTCAGATCTGAACTTATTATTGAATCATTATGATAGTATTATTTGTGATCTTATCTGCAAGTTGTGTACACATATCATTGTCCGAATCCAAAGGCCCCAAAGTGACAATAATTGGGACAACCGGAGGGGATGGTTGTGGTGTGAGGATCACATGTGTCCATGGAGTGTTAATGCTTTGCTCCGGTGCTCTATTAAAAGGAGCACCTTAATTGCTAGTAGTTCCCTAGAGGCCCCGCTGCCACGGGCTGGCTGGACAGAAGATGTTGTGCAAGTTCTCATTGCGAGCACGTATGACTATATTTGGAGCACATGCCTAGGATTGTTTAGTACTTGGATGCTTGTTATTATTTATCTGCAATGTCCTAGATCTTGAAGTTACATGTTTAGACTCGTCCATGCAACACCTGTCCATCCATCCCTATGCCTACCGCACTCGAATCCCACTATTATCGTTACTGTTACTGTTGCTACTGTTTTACTGCTGCTGTTGCTACTACAATCTGTTGCTACTAATAAAATTTTGTGAGCAAAACCTATTTCCAGGTGCAGCTAAACTGACAACTCAGTTGTTAAGGCTTGCGAGTATTCTTTGGCTCCCCTTGTGTCAAATCAATAAATTGGATAATACTACTCGCGAAGACTGTTGCGATCCCCTATACTTGTGGGTCATCAAGACTATTTTCTAGCGCCGTTGCCGGTGAGCATAGCTTTATTTGTAAGTTCACTTGGATATATTATTGTTCACTGCTACTCCTTTCATCACGGGAAGTCTCGTGATGGGAAGTTCCCTATTTTACCATCCACTAGAAGAAGAGGTACAGTCCTAAACACCTCTGCTGCTCTTGATTCACCGTATGTTATAAGTAAGCTTGTTACACCACCACCACATACACATGCTACACACACTGCTACTACTGCTGAGTCTGAAACTGCTTTTGATACTCATGATGTTACTTCTACTGTGCTTGATGCGAGTGGTTCATTAGGTCCTTTTCTAGATGCTACTATGGCTAGTCTAGGAAATACCGAAACTCCTAGTGAAGACACTGTTACACCTGTTAGCTCAACTGAGGCTAGTGAGAGTTATGATATTAATGATGGTTACATTGAGTTCACTGATGATTTTGTTGAACAGTGCCGAAACACACATGGTTTTAGTGCTATTAAAAGTCTCCTTGCTAGACGTACTATTATGCCTAAGTTTTCCTCTGATCCTAAGTTTGCCACTTCTCCCATAGATATTAAACATAAAGATTATGATTTCTCTCTTGTTTATCTTATTTATATATTGTTGAGAAAGAACCTTTCTGTGAGACTGAAAATGAGAGTGTTGTGGCTCATATGAATGAGCTTTCTACTATGAGTGCTTTATTCTCTGATGATTTTAAGATGCGCAAGTACTTTGTTACTAAGATCTTCCCTTTTTCACTAAAAGGAGAAGATAGGGCTTGGTTTAATAGATTACCTCCTCGTTCCATTGATAGCCCTGATTGCTTGATTGCTTCTTTCTTTCAGAAGTATTTTCCTCCCAGTGCTAGACATGCTGCTTTGCAGAGACTTTTTGATTTTAAACATGAAGAACAAGAGAAATTGCCTGAGTCATGGACACGGTTTTGTGCCTTGATTCATGCACATCCTGAATGTCCATTACCTAAGAATGAACTTCTTGATATTTATTATAATGGACTAACTGATGATTCTAGGAAATACCTAGATAGCTTTGCTGATTGTGTTTTCAAGAAAAAGAACTCCTACAGATGCTGAAGAATTAATGGCCAAGATAAGCAAAAATTATGATGATTGGACTTCAACAGAGCTGAATACACCTGAGCCTATTACTCCTGAACCAGTTATGCCTAAACCATGTAACATCCCAAAAATACTAAGCTTGGATCATCAAATTCTAATCATCAAAATTAGGGTTAACAAAAACTTTTCTAAATGAAATCATGAATGCATGCATATGTGTATGCATGGATTTTGAATTCTTTTAAAACCACCTTGTTTGTTTGTTTCATTGCTTGTAAAATGTTTCTTAGGTGAAATAAACATCATCTAAAACATTTCCCACACTTTTCCTAAAGGCAAGTAAATCAAAACACATATATGAAATGAATGGTCATTTTGGCCAATTTAACTCCCATGCCTACTTTGGCTGTCTCAAACTTTCAGAACCTAACAGAAACTTTTCTGGATCTTTGCACCCCTTGAATGTACTCATAACAAGGTATCAAGGCCCACTTTGTGATCATCCAGAAACTTTCAAATGCATAGTTTAAATGACAATTCAAAATTGAATCTTTATCATATGGGAAGATCCCACTTTTTCAAAAACTACTCAAACAAGCTCAATTTTCAAAACCCAAGCATCTGCAGACTCACCAGCACCAATCTAGCAAACCCACCAAAAATCATTTCAAAATTCAAAACTTGATTTCATGCGGCCATTTCATCAAACAGGTTGCAGACACAAATCAAACAAACATCAAACACTATTGTGAGCAGTGATTCTTGCCTAACTGGTTACCCATTTAGCTCACACACAACTCAGTAGATCATCTAGGAAGATTAGCCAGGCACTAGCACCACTGTGAGCTTGCCATTGTCATCAATGGTGAATAGCCGAGCACCCTCTTGCCACCCCATAGTCGACAGCAAGCTAGGAGTAGCAGCAAGCCTAGCCAGCATGTCTGGGAGGCAGCCCACCGTCCACCGCCACTCACTGTCCCAGCCGCGAGCGTTGCCAAGCCCTGGACCACGCGCACAAGCCACGCCCAGATCATGCCGAGCGTGCGCCAGAGCGCCACCCTCGACCATCACCCACAGACCGCGCGCCGCCCTCGACGCGTGCATACACAATCCCCACCGACCCAGGAGACCGCCAGACATCCCCGTTTGCCGTCCCGTGCCGCACAGCCACCGCCCGCCGTCGACGACGCCGCCTCTGCCGCGCAGAGCACCGCCCGTTCCAGACCAAACTACACCGCCCCATGCCTCGAGACCATGTCGTTGAGCATCGCCAGGAGACACCGCACCGTTCCCTACCCTTGCCCATGCCTTTAGCCGCCTGTAACCTCGCCCCCGACGAGCTCACCGTGCACCCCGACGGTCCCCTCGCTCGACTATAAATAGAGACCACCCCCGCACGATTTCTTCACACTATCTCACTCCCCTCTCCTCACTGATCGTGCCACACCATTCCCAGAGCAAGGCGAGCACCACCCCGCCGGAATTTCACTGGAGCCTGCGGCTGCCGGAGAAGAAGGGAGCTAGCGATTGGAGCTGCCCCAGGAGCTGCCGCGACCACCCCTGAGTTCGCCGTCGTCGACTTCGTCGTTTGCCCGCCTCGCCAACCCTTGCCAGTACCCCGGTGAGCCCCCAGCGACCCTCACTGGCCGCGCTACGTTTCGTTCTCGCCGGAGTTGTCTCGCGTCGACGATGACTCCCATCCGTTAGATTAGAACTAGATCGAACGATCCACGTCGCCCCATACCGCTTCGCCCAGCCCCGTGTCACTGACGAGTGGGGACACCCACTTAAGCAGCCCACGGGAGCACTGCGCTTAGCAGGCCGGCCCGGTAATTTTTCCCGCGCAGCCCAGTTATTCAAATTAAACCTTTTCTATTTTAATTCAAACACACTTCTGTACCCAACTTCGAAAATCAACCCAGATCAATTCAGTGCACCAAATTGAATGAAACCAATTTTGTTGAAAAGGTCTGTGAATGGTGAATCCAAGCCCGTTGGATTCAAGTCATTTGGATCTATAGATCAACCATGGTAAAAATAACAAGGCAGAAGCTTTTCTGCATTCAAACATTTTTCAAATTTAAACCATAATAGCTTTTGAGTTGATTCCAACTCTCAAAAATCACATTTAACCATACCTTTCAGAATATATAAAAATATATAGGTTTACTTGCATAAATAATGTTCAAGTAATAAAAGAATGCTACATAAGCATTTTTAGCCACTCTAATTAATTAAAATCAAAGGGTAAAACCTTATTAAATTGTGACACCACTTTAAATCACATTCCCATGAACTACAATATGTGGTGATGACATGGTCAACATGATCCCATGTTGGGTTTGGAGAATATTAAATCTTAAGTAGTTTTTCAATAAGTAGAAATTACTTTTCTAAAAATAAAAAGATTTAAACCAAGCCTTAACCTTGTAATGTTAGGGATGATGCTAGATCATCCATAGGACCCTTGTGTGTGATGATTGCAAGTAGTTAAGTATTGTTTGGTGATTGTGTACCTTGTATTTATTCATAGATGCTAGTACCGACCAAGGATACGAGGAGGAAGGAGGATACTACGAAGAAGAAGCCGAGGAGAACTTCAACCACTGCTCTGCACAAGGCAAGCCTAATACTACTAGTGAATGGGCAAGCTTATATTGACATTGATGCAAGCTAACACTTGTAGGATACCCTACTGATGCAACAAACCCCTACTTGTTACTATGCCTTAAGCATATGTGATCATACCCACTTGATAAACCAATCCTAGTTTTATGAGCAAGCTTCTTACTTTATTTCTTTATCAAAGCTTACTTAGAGTTTACTTCAGTGACTGGTAGATATTGGAAAGATGTTGAAGGTTGCATAAAGAGCATAAAATTTGGCCTAAGTTAGAAACCTTGACATCAGCCTGAGACATAAGGTTGTACTTAGTTGAAACTCCACTAGTTACCACCCCTCATTAGTACTACCCCCACCTGTAGATGCTAGTGCTAAGCATAAAACTTGATAAACTTTAGATGGGAATCCTTGGTGGAAAAATGGTTATGAAAACCTTGGAATGATGGATCATTCTATTGAAATGTTTTGGACATGTGTTTCCAAACACTTGAGAATTTTGGTGATAAAAATGTTGAGGCATGAGCCTTAGCCCTTTATAAAACTGATGGTTGTCTGGATGCGATACCATTCCAATTTTTTCGTACAACCACAATACCCGAATATTGGGTAGGGCTTGACTGGAAACTTATATTCCTTAGTATTAGTTCCCTCACGGCCAAGGTTTGAGCTGAGGCTAACTTGTGAAGATTGTCCACCTGTGCAGTACCCAAGATGACAGTTGGTCATGGTTGGGAGGCCAAACTCACAGGAGAGGTGCTTGTACTAGGGCGTGTAATCGAAAGGTTAGGATTGATTATCCGCATACTAAGTATGGTGAATTCAGGATTTGTTCCTGACAGATGTATCGAATGTTGTGGTGAAAGTGTACAATCTCTGCAGAGTGTCAAACTATTCGAATAGCCGCGTTCGTGGTTATGGACAGTTGGAGTGGCCATACTGTTCCCCCGTCAGACTTTTCAAAATGACCTGTGAAATGAACTAAGACTTTGACTTGACCACAACAGAGTTGTGATATGAAATACAAGTTCCCGCTTAGGATTTATAAAATTGTGACTAGCTTTGGAGCCTAGTAGAGATAAATCTGGCTTTTGCAAAACAACCCTAGAGCCTAGTGTCCTATTATCCAAAAAACCCCTTTTACCTATTAGTATTAGTTTGCGAGTACTTAAAGAGTACTCATGGCTTTGTCCCTGGCTATTCCCATGGCCAGACTATGAAGAGGAGTACCTGGAAGATGGACCCCAGGAAGGTTACGACAACTAGGATCATCTCCCATCGTCAGCATTGCCTGTGACCCCGAAGATGGAGCTTCGCCTACGCTACCGTTATTGTTACGTATTCCGCTGCTTGATGTTGTATTAAGAACTGGATCATGAGATCCCTATTTGTGTAAGAACTTATGTATCGTTGTAATGGATGATGTACTATGATATCCAATTCTGTTATGTCTCGCAAAAATGGTAATCCTGGGATTGCGATGTATGGCATAACATGCATCTAGGATTGAAAAATCCGGGTGTTGACAAGTTGGTATCAGAGCCATCCTGACCATAGGAGACCCTAGTTAGACTGGACGTTTGAATCAAAAACTTAGTTTCAAAACCAAAGAAAACAAATATTTACAAAAACTTATTCTCATTATTATCTCTTTGATTCTTTCATAAAAATTCATGTTACTCAAAAACTCTTGCAAAATACATAAAATTTTGACACACTTGATCACTCTGCTAATCTACTCATCCTCTATTTTTATAGATGGACGTGAAGTACAGCAAGTTTTACCAACTTGGGAATGGGGGAGACCTTATCTTTGAGAGGGATCTGGATCAGCTTTTGGAACTTCTGGAGCGTCCGCACCCCGAGTTCTTTGGAGCTCAGCTCAATGATCAAGGAGGAGAAGATCTGCAGTAGCTAATTGTTGCAAGTCTTCGAGGAAAGATTGAACCTCCCACTGCGGAGGGAATTCAGTTTACCTTGAGGGAAAACAACTGGCTTGATGGACTTGCCAGAGCAATGCAGGAAGCTCTTTCCCGTCTGTGTGGGCAGAGCATCAATCAGAATAAGGGTACTTGCTTTGAGTTTTGCCCAAGGCGTGATGCAAATGGACAACCACTGGAAGCCCCATACCACCCCGAGCTGAAGACTCAATTGGACCACCTTAGCTTCATGATGTATGATCGTCAGCAGGAGTTGGACAACTTTCGTGACTATTGCAACCATAAGTCTTCCATCATCAAGACGAAGGATCAGACCATAGCCATGCTAGCAAAGGATCGCAAGTCTTGCCGCCGTCAGCTCGACAAGAAGGAGCGCATTATTGCCCGTCTTCGCCACCGCATCTCATCTCTGGAGGAGACCATCCACGAGAGAGACATGCAGTTGGAGGAAAGGGAGAATGCCGGAGAGGATCTTCGTGGAGACCCTTACTCTTATCTCAGCGATGACGATGATTTTCTGGAGGATCGGGCCATGGAATTCTTCACCGATGAGGATGATTTCGCCTTCATCGATGATGCTGAAGATGATGAAGCCACAGACTCTGAGGAGTAGTAGCACTAAGCACTAGCGTAGTGAGTAGTAGTCGGTCCCACTGTTTCGTAGTTTCCAGAATGGTTCTTAAAACCATCTGTTTTTCTTTGTTGTGGTGTGTGTTGTACTGTGTGCTATGAGTGAATGAATGAAAAAGCAAGTTGCTAGAAGAACCTGAGTCAAACTTTAAAAACTTTTCAAAGACCCAAGACCTTAGAAATTTCCCTCTTTTCTCATGATCTATATCAATCTTCAGATGCCACGTGGAGGAAGTGGTTCAGCCCCGGACCCGATGTTGCAGATCCTGCAAATGTTGACTTCTGATCGCGAAGCTGAAAGAGCGGAACGTCAAGCCAACCTAGCCACTCTGCAACAGATAGCCCAGCTAGCCCACAACAACCAAGGCCATGAAAATCAGGACAACCATGGATCTAAGCTCAAGAATTTCCAGAATACTAACCCACCCGTTTTCACCAAGTCAGAAGAACCCCTAGATGCCGATGATTGGCTGCAAACCATGGAAAACAACCTAGAAGTCGTCGGAGTGGAAGCCAACGAGAAAGTCTTATTCGCCACCCATTATCTAGCCGGAGATGCCAGGGCATGGTGGAACAGTGTTCGTGCAATGACCGGAGGCCAGATGATGACCTGGGAGGAATTCAAGGTCAAGTTTAGCAGAACCCATGTGCCACCAGGTTTGATCAAGAGAATGATAGACGAGTTCAGAGAGCTAAAGCAAGGAAGGATGACTGTAGTGGAATACCGTGACAAATTTTTGTCATTAGCTAGGTATGCCCCGGACGAGATAGACACCGAAGCCAAGAAGAAAGAAAGATTCCTGAATGGTCTGCATGACGAGATGCAGACGGTGTTAGTCAATATCCCCTTTGCTGATATCGAAGCCCTTGTCGAATCTTCTATCCAGATGGAAGGAAAGATCAACCAAGCCAATGAGAACCACAAGCGTCGCATGATGCATCAACCCGGAACCCATCAGACCCCAAAGTATCGCCCCAACCCATCTCCAGGATTTTCCCCAAGAACCAACAGACCCCCTATGACCCGTCCGACCTACCCCAACCGTGGAAACCCTAGACCCAGAGGAACTCACAACAACCCCGGCAACTCTAGCAATTTCACCCGTGCCCAACCCAAGTTCAACACCAACAATGCTACCGCCAACACCAACACTGCCCCGAGGACTGGAAGCAATGTTGTGCCTGTCGCAGCCAAGGACAAGTCACAAGTGACCTGTTATGACTGTGGAAATAAAGGCCACTATTCCAACGAATGCCCCAACAAGAAGAACGCTACAGCCCCCAACGCCAACGCCCCAGCTCAGCAGCAGCGTCGTGTCCATCCAGGGAGAAGATTTGCCCCAGGGAATTCACTCAACCGCAATGGCCGTCTTTTTCTCATGCATGCTGAAGAAGCTCAGGAAGCGCCAGACATCGTGCTGGGTATGTTTTCTGTTAATTCAGTACTTGCGAGAGTGTTGTTTGACTCTGGTGCATCGCATTCATTTGTCACCGAAGAATTTGCCTGCACTAGTAAAATTCAACCAACCAAACTGAATCATGTTATGATTGTGCAAATTCCCGGATCAACCACCAAGGCTAGGCAAATTTGCAAAGTCGTCCCTATCTGAATCCATGGCATAGATTTTTATGCTAATCTAATAGTACTCGGAACTAAAGGTTTGGAAGTAGTACTAGGAATGGATTGGATGTCCAAACATAAGGGATTGATTGACTGTGCTAAGAAAGCCATCACCATGACCAGTACCACCGGAATATCAGTCGAGCATATATCTGAAACCTTACCTCGCCAATTCAAGTGTAACAAGAGTCTAGCCCAACCTACCATTGACCAAGTCCGGATAGTATGTGAATACCCAGATGTATTTCCCGATGTTTTGCTCGGTATGCCCCCAGATCGGGATATCGAGTTTATCATCGAACTAATCCCCGGAACAGGACCCATAGCCCAGAGACCCTATAGTATGAACCCGTCAGAACTAGCAGAACTGAAGAAGCAACTGGATTCCATGCTAGAAATTGGATTGATTCAACCAAGTGCGTCACCATGGAGATCACCTGTCTTATTTGTGGATAAGAAAGATGGAGGTAACCGTTTGTGTACGGATTATCGGAAGTTGAATGATGTCACCATCAAGAACAAGTACCCCTTGCCCAAGATAGAAGATTTGTTTGATCAGTTGACCGGTGCCCAGGTGTTTTCTAAGATTGATCTTAGAACTGGCTATCATCAACTCAAAATTCGTGCAGAGGATATTCCAAAGACTGCCTTTACCACCAGATATGGATTGTACGAGTATACAGTCATGTATTTTGGATTAACCAATGCCCCCGCTTATTTCATGAACCTCATGAATAAGATTTTTATGGACTTCCTGGATAAGTTTGTCGTTGTTTTCATCGATGACATTCTGATTTATTCCAAATCAGAAGAAGAACATGAGCTACACCTAAGGACCATTCTTGGAACCCTTAGAGATCATCAGCTGTATGCAAAGTTTAGCAAATGTGAATTCTGGTTACAGGAGGTAGGATTCCTCGGTCACATTGTATCAGCCGGAGGAATTGCCGTTGACCCTGCCATAGTGAAAGACGTAGAAGATTGGCAAGCCCCAACCACTCAAAACCAAGTTCGTGCTTTTCTCGGATTGGCGGGATATTACCGCAAATTTGTAGAAGGATTCTCGAGTATCGCCAGACCCATGACCCAATTGCTAAAGAAGGACAAGAAGTTTGAATGGACAGACAAATGTGAAGCAAGTTTTCAAGAACTCAAGAGGAGATTGATATCATCCCCAATCTTGATCATGCCGGATATCACGAAGCCCTTCGATGTGTATTGTGACGCATCCAAGATTGGTCTCGGATGTGTGCTAATGCAAGAAGGCAAAGTTATATCGTATCTATCTCGACAATTGAAGCAACACGAGCAAAACTATCCAACCCATGACCTCGAACTCGCAGCAGTAGTCCTAGCCCTGAAGACATGGAGACATTACCTAATGGGAAACCCTTGTGAGATTTATTCGGATCACAAGATCCTAAAGTATATATTCACTCAGAAGGAGTTGAATATGAGGCAGAGAATATGGATTGAGCTAATCAAAGATTACGACCTGGACATTCACTATCACCCTGGTAAAGCCAACGTGGTAGCCGATGCCCTTAGCAGATTTCCGTGCCGCTTGAACTCCATGATTTTGAAGGAGCAACCAAGTTTGCACAAGGAGATGGAAGATTTTCGAATGGAATTAGTAAGTGAAGGATTTTTGGCTAGCATAGAACTTCAGCCCACTTTGATCAGTCCGATTAAAGAGGCGCAGAAGGGAAATGCCAGTATCGACGGAATCAAGCGTCGTATCGGTACGGGCAAAGTACCCGGATTCACCGAGGACGAAGAAGGAGTTCTGTGGTACAAAGGACGCCTTTGTGTACCAGCAGATTTGGAGTTGAAAGAAGTTATCTTGAAGGAGGCTCATGATACTCTTTATTCTATCCATCCCGGAGGGACTAAGATGTATCAAGATTTGAAAGAGCAATTTTGGTGGCATAAGATGAAGAGAGAAATCGGAAGCTATATCGCAAAGTGTGATATATGTCAGCGAGTCAAGGCAGGACATCAAAGACCTGCTGGATTGTTGCAACCTTTGCAAATTCCGAAATGGAAATGGGATTCTGTAGGAATGGACTTTATCACTGGACTACCTACTTCTAGTAGGGGAAATGACTCTATCTGGGTCATAGTGGACAGATTGTCCAAAGTCGCCCATTTCTTGCCCGTCAAAACCACCTATCAGAGTTCGAAGCTAGCGGAGTTATACATCGCTAGAATCGTCAGTTTGCACGGAGTCCCCTGTTGGAGATATGCCCTAGAGGCAATAATAAATATAGTTATTATTATATCTTTGTGTTTATGATAAATGTTTACATTCATGCTATAATAGTATTAACAAGGAAACATTAATACTTGTGTGATTTGTAGACTAAAATAAGAGTCCCTAGTAAAGCCTCTATATAATACTAGCTTGTTGGTTAATAGATGATTGTGGTTTCCCAATCATGAACATTGAGATGTTATTAACAACAAGATCATATCGTTAGGAGAATGATATGGTGGACATACTCCTATAGATAAGCGTAGCATAAAGATCAAGTCATTTTAATAGTTCAATTGCTATATGCTTTCTGATACATAGTAACCTAATTCCTTTGACCATGAGATCATGCATATCACCTTTACCGGATGGATGCTTTGATGACATCAAACACCACACCGTAATTGGGTGGCTATAAAGGTGGCATTGAGTGTTCGGAAAGTATTGGTTGAAACACATGGATCAAGAGTGGGATTTGTCCATCCATATGACGGATAGATATACTCTGGGCCCTCTCAGTGAAATGTCATCCAATTAGCTTGCAAGCATGTGACTGGCTCACAAGGGATCACATATCACGGGAACGAGAAAAGAGTACTTATCGGTAACGAGGTTGAACTAGGTATGCAGAGATACCGACGATCATAACCTCGGATAAGTAAACTATCGTGAGACAGAGGGAAATTGGTATCGTATGTAAGTGGTTCATTCGATTGCAAAGTAATCGTAGAAATATGTGGGAGCCATATGAATTTCCAGATTCCTCTATTGGTTATTGATCGGAGAAGTGTCTCGATCATGTCCGCATAACTCACGAACCGTAGGGAGACACACTTAAGGATTCGACGTTGTTTGAGTAGTTATGGAATGATGAGAAAGAGTCTGAATGTTGTTCGGAGTCTCGAATGGGATTCGGGATATCACGAGGAGATCCGGAATGGTCCGGAGAATAAGATTCATATAAGGAAAGTCCCTTTTCGGAGTTGGAGAATGATTCCGGTGTTTTCATCGGGAATGTTCTAGAAGGTTCCGGAATGTCTGGCACTCTGGAGGGGAAGGGTACATGAATGTGTTATATCAAGTTGGTATGATTGCATCATTTACTAAGTGTCATCGCTGAACAAAATAGAGGATTAAATCAAATCCTTGTTTGAAAAGTCAAACGCCAAGTTTGAAAGTCAAACAGCTATTTTTGGGAAGTGGAAAAGGAGGAGGAAACCGAGTTGGGGAGGAGTCCCTCCTCCCCACCGCCGGCGCACCACCAAGCCGAGTTGGGGAGGGACTCCCCTCCCCTTGGTCGGCCCCCTCCACCTATAAAAGGAGGGGCAGGGCTCCCCTCCTAGACACACAAGTTCCTACCTCTAAACCCTAGTACCAAGCCGCCGCCGCCGCCTCCATAGCCGCCGCCGGCCCTAGGGAAAACCGCCGCCGCCGCCTCCATAGCCGCCGCCGGCCCTAGGGCAAACCGCCGCCGCCTAGCTAAACCCTAGCCACCGGCTTTCCCCCTCCTCGGCGTGTCTAAACCCTAGATCGTCGAGGGACTCTCTCATACTCCACCATACTCGCTCCGGCTTAAGGCGAAGCCCTGCGAGATCTCCCCTCTACTTCCGGTACCACGCCGTTGTGCTACAGGAATCGCGAGGAGAGTGCTACAACCTCCGCTGCCTGCTGGAACAAGGGAGAGGAATTTCTTCGTCGAGTACCGAACATGTGACCGACTGCGGGAGCGCTGCCGGAACGCAGCGCCGGAAGGATCGTCTACGCGATCTTGAGATCGGGAAGAGTACGACTACATCACCCACGAGAATACGCTCTCGTTAAACACTTTGTAATCTTCGAGGGTGAGTTATTCTATCGACTCGTTGCTACAATCTAGTAGATAGATCTTGGCTTGTTTGTTTGTATGCGGTAGAAATTTTTTGTTTTCCATGCTACGAAACCCTACAGTGGTATCAGAGCCGTGTCTATATGTAGATCTGTTGCACGAGTAGAACACAATGGTCATTGTGGGCGTTGATGCTTTTATTGTCGATTGCTTTTTGTGTACTTTGCATCTTGCGGGATGTTGGGATGAAGCGGCCCGGGCTAACCTTACATGACATCGTTCATGAGACTTGCTCCACGCTTGACATGCAACTTGTATTGCATAAGTGGCTTTGCGGGTGCCTGTTTCTCCTAGCATAGTTAAGATCCAATTTACAACGGGTGATTAACAACACTAATATCAATGTTGTGGTTCATGTTCGTAAGTTAGAACGACACTTATTGAAAGCCCCAAACCACGTAAAACATGCAAAGAAAGTAGAGGCGTCTAACTTTGTTTTGCAGGGGTGTGCTGTGATGTGATATGGCCATGATTGTGATTATATTTGATGTATGCAATGTTCCTTATTGTAAGTTGGCAACCGGCAGGAGCCATATGGTTGTCTTTAATTTATGTTAAGACCCGCGTGTCTATTCAAAGTAGTTGTAATAGTTGAAGCCGGTGGACGACAACCATGGAGAAGCGTCATTGACCTTGATGCAATGCCGGTGATGATGGAGATCATGTTCGTGCTAGAAGATGGAGATCGGAAGCACAAAGAAGAAAGGCCATATCATATCACATATTATGAATTGCATGTGATGTTAATCCTTTATGCATCTTGTATTGCTTAGTAGCCGACGGTAGCATTATAAGATGATCCCTCATGCACATGAATTTCAAGTCATAAAGTGTTCACCCTTAGTTAGCACCGTTGCTAAAGCTTGTTGTTTCGAAGCACCATGTGATGATCGGGTGTGTTAGATTCCGCAAGTGTATACAACGTGAGCAAGCCAGATTTGCTCATGCGGAAACTAAGGTTTGATCTTGACGAGCCTAGCATGTACAGACATGGTCTCGGAACACGGATCACCGAAAGGTAAAGCATGAATCATATAGTAGATATGATGAACATGACGATTGTTCGCCATTGAAACTATATCGACTCTCGTGATGATCGGTGTTGATATGGTGGATTTGGTTCGTGTGATCACTAAAACAATGTGAGGGATATTGTTTTGAGTGGGAGTTCACCTAGATTAATTTTATTATTAATTTGAACTCAATTTGTCATAAACTTAGTCTAAACTATTGCAAATATGTTGTAGATCAATGGCAGCCCCTACCATCAATTTTAATGCGTTCCTAGAGAAAGAAAAGTTGAAAAACAATGGAAGCAACTTCGCGGATTGGTTCCGCAATTTGAGGATTGTCCTCACAGCTGGTAATTTGACCTATGTGCTGGATGCACCGCTAGGTGACCCACCTGCAGCTGATGCTGCCGATGAAGTAAAGAATGTTTACCTCACTCGGAAGACTCAGTACTCCATAGTTCAGTGTGCTATCTTGTATGGTTTAGAATCAGAGCTTCAGAAAAGGTTTGAGAATTCAGACCCATATGATATTGTCGAGGATCTCAAATTGATCTTTGAGACTCATGCGACAATTGAAAGCTATGAGGCTTCTGAAAAGTTCTTTAACTGCAAGATGGAAGAAGGCAGCTCCGTCAGTGAGCATGTGCTTAAGATGTCTGGGCACGCAAACAAACTTCAAAGCTTGGGTATTGTGATTCCTAATGCTTTGGGGATTTACCGTGTCCTCCAATCACTGCCACCAAGTTACAAGAACTTTGTGATGAACTACAACATGCAAAACATGAACAAGACGTTGCCAGAACTCTTTGCCATGTTGAAATCTGCAGAAGTGGAGATCAAGAAAGAGCACCAAGTGTTGTTGGTCAATAAGACCACCAAATTCAAGAAAGGCAAGTCTAAGCAGAAGGGACACTTCAAGAAGGGTGGTAAGAAAGTTACCACACCGACGAAGAAGACCAAGGCTGGAACTAAGCCTGATACTGAGTGCTTTTACTGCAAGGGAGAAGGTCACTGGAAGCGGAATTGCCCAAAGTACTTGGCGGATTTGAAGAACGGCAACATCAAGAAGAAAGGTATATCTGATATACATGTTATTGATGTGTATCTCACTAGTACTCATTGTAGTGCCTGGGTATTTGATACTGGTTCGGTTGCTCATATTTGTAACTCGAAACAGGTGCTGCAGAATAAACGGAAGCTAGCGAAGAACGAGGTGACGATGCGCGTGGGAAACGGATCAAAGGTTGATGTGATCGCGGTCGGCACGCTACCCCTTCATCTACCATCGGGATTAGTTTTATACTTAAATAATTGTTATTTGGTGCCTGCGTTAAGCATGAACATTATATCAGGATCTTGTTTATTGCGAGACGGTTACTTGTTTAAGTCTGAGAATAATGGTTGTTCGATTTATATGAGTAATATGTTTTATGCACATGCACCTTTGATAGATGGTCTATTCTTATTGAATCTCGATAGTGGAAATACACATATTAATAACATTGAGGCTAAACGTTTGAAAGAGCGATAACTCGACCTATATGTGGCACTGTCGTCTTGGTCACATTGGAGTGAAGCGTATGAAGAAAATCCATTCCGATGGACTTCTTGAATCACTTGATTTCGAATCACTTGATAGATGCGAAGCATGTCTGATGGGTAAAATGACTAAGACTCCATTTTCTAGTATGATGGAGCGAGCTACGGACTTATTGGAAATCATACATACCGATGTGTGTGGTCCAATGAGTGTAGCATCGCGTGGTGGTTATCGTTATGTTCTTACCTTCACGGATGACTTGAGTAGATATGGGTATATCTGTTTCATGAAACATAAGTCCGAAAATTTCGAGAAGTTTAAGGAATTTCAAAGTGAGGTTGAGAATCAACGTAACAAGAAGATTAAATTTCTACGTTCTGATCATGGAGGTGAATATCTAAGTTACAAGTTTGGCGAGCATTTGAAGAAATGCGGAATACTTTCACAGTTGACACCGCCGGGAACACCACAGCGTAATGGTGTGTCCGAACGTCGTAATCGAACTCTCTTAGATATGGTTCGTTCTATGATGTCACTTACAGATTTACCGCTATCATTTTGGGGTTATGCATTAGAAACAGCCGCATTCACTTTAAATAGGGCACCATCTAAATCCGTTGAAACGACACCGTATGAATTATGGTTTGGGAAGAAACCTAGATTGTCGTTCCTTAAAGTTTGGGGTTGCGAAGCCTATGTAAATAAGTTACAGCCGGACAAGCTTGAACCCAAAGCGGAAAAATGCGTCTTCATAGGATACCCGAAGGAAACTATTGGGTATACCTTCTATCATAGATCCGAAGGCAAAATCTTCGTTGCCAAGAATGGATCCTTTCTAGAGAAGGAATTTCTCTCGAAAGAAGTGACTGGAAGGAAAGTAGAACTCGACGAGGTTATCGAACCTTCTCTCGAAATTGCGTGTAGCGCAGCACCGGAAGAAGTTCCTGTGGTGCCTGCACCGATTATAGAGGAAGCTAATGATGATGATCATGAAACTTCGGTTGAAGTTGCTACAGAGCCTCGCAGGTCAACGAGAACTCGTACCACTCCAGATTGGTATGATCCCGTTATGAGTGTCATGTTGGTGGACAACACCGATGACCCTAAGACATATGAGGAAGCAATGATGAGCCCAGATTCCAATAAATGGCAAGAAGCCATGAAATCCGAGATTGGATCCATGTACGAAAACCAAGTATGGACTTTGGTGGACTTACCGGATGGCCGGAAGGCTGTCGAGAACAAATGGATTTTCAAGAAGAAAACAGATGCTGATGGTAATGTTACTGTCTATAAAGCTCGACTTGTCACAAAGGGGTTTCGACAAATTCAAGGAGTTGACTACGATGAGACTTTCTCACCAGTAGCGAAGCTTAAGTCTGTGAGGATTATGTTAGCAATCGCTGCATATTATGATTATGAGATATGGCAGATGGATGTCAAAACAGCATTCCTCAATGGAGACATTGATGAAGAGTTGTATATGATGCAACCCAAAGGTTTTGTCGATCCTAAAGATGCTAACAAGGTATGCAAACTTCAACGGTCCATCTATGGATTGAAGCAAGCATCCCGAAGTTGGAATCAACGTTTTGATAAGGTGATCAAAAGTTTTGGTTTTATACAAACTTATGGAGAAGCTTGTATTTACAAGAAAGTGAGTGGGAGCTCTGTACCATTCTTAATACTATATGTAGATGACATATTGTTGATTGGGAATGATGTAGACCTTCTTAATAGTGTCAAGGAATATTTGAATAATAGTTTTTCAATGAAGGATCTTGGCGAAGGAGCTTACATATTAGGCATAAAGATTTATAGAGATAGACCAAGACACCAAATATCATTGTCACAAAGTACATATTTGGACAAAGTTCTAAAGAGATTTGGAATGGAAGATGGCAAGAAAGGGTTCTTGCTCATGTTGCCCAATACGACCTTGAGTAAAACTCAAAGTCCGACATCGGCAGAAGATAGAGAAAGGATGAGTAAGAGTCCCTATGCCTCAGCCATAGGATCTCTAATGTATGCCATGCTATGTACTAGACCCGACATTGCATATGCTGTTAGTTTAACTAGCAGATATCAAAGTGATCCAGGAGTGGATCATTGGACAGCGGTCAAAAACATCCTTAAGTACTTGAGAAGAACTAAGGATATGGTTCTTTCTTATGGAGGTGATGAACAGCTCGTTGTTAATGGTTACACCGATGCTAGTTGGAACACCGATCCGGATGATTCTAAATCACAATCTGGATACGTATTTATTTTGAATGGTGCAGTAGTTAGCTGGAGGAGTGCAAAGCAAAGCGTTGTGGCGAGATCTTCAACTGAATCGGAATACATGGTTGTTTCGGAGGCTTCACAAGAAGCGATATGGATGAAATAGTTCATTACAGAGCTGGGTGTGGTTCCTAGTGCGCTGGACCCAATATCTATCTACTGTGATAACATGGGCGCCATAGCCAATGCGCAAGAACCAAGGTCACACAAGAAGCTGAAGCACATCAAGCTACGTTTTCACGCTATTCGAGAACATATCCAAGATGGGGATTTAAAGATTTGCAAAGTACACACAGATCTGAATGTGGCGGATCCGTTGACTAAACCTCTCCCGAGGGCAAAACATGACCAGCACCAAACTGCCATGGGTGTTCGGTATATTACCATGTAATCTAGATTAGATGACTCTAGTGCAAGTGGGAGACTGTTGGAGATATGCCCTAGAGGCAATAATAAATATAGTTATTATTATATCTTTGTGTTTATGATAAATATTTACATTCATGCTATAATAGTATTAACAAGGAAACATTAATACTTGTGTGATTTATAGACTAAAATAAGAGTCCCTAGTAAAGCCTCTATATAATACTAGCTTGTTGGTTAATAGATGATTGTGGTTTCCCTATCATGAACATTGAGATGTTATTAACAACAAGATCATATCATTAGGAGAATGATATGGTGGACATACTCTATAGATAAGCGTAGATTAAAGATCAAGTCATTTTAATAGTTCAATTGCTATATGCTTTCTGATACATAGTAACCTAATTCCTTCGACCATGAGATCATGCATATCACCTTTACCGGATGGATGCTTTGATGACATCAAACACCACACCGTAACTGGGTGGCTATAAAGGTGGCATTGAGTGTTCGGAAAGTATTGGTTGAAACACATGGATCAAGAGTGGGATTTGTCCATCCATATGACAGATAGATATACTCTGGGCCCTCTCGGTGAAATGTCATCCAATTAGCTTGCAAGCATGTGACTGGCTCACAAGGGATCACATATCACGGGAACGAGAAAAGAGTACTTATCGGTAACGAGGTTGAACTAGGTATGCAGAGATACCGACGATCATAACCTCGGATAAGTAAACTATCATGAGACAAAGGGAAATTTGTATCGTATGTAAGTGGTTCATTCGATCGCAAAGTAATCGTAGAAATATGTGGGAGCCATATGAATTTCCATATTCCTCTATTGGTTATTGATCGGAGAAGTGTCTCGATCATGTCCACATAATTCACGAACCGTAGGGAGACACACTTAAGGATTCGACGTTGTTTGAGTAGTTATGGAATGATGAGAAAGAGTCCGAATGTTGTTCGGAGTCTCGAATGGGATTCGGGATATCACGAGGAGATCCGGAATGGTCTGGAGAATAAGATTCATATAAGGAAAGTCCCGTTTCGGAGTTGGAGAATGATTCCGGTGTTTTCATCGGGAATGTTCTAGAAGGTTCCGGAATGTCCGGCACTCCGGAGGGGAAGGGTACATGAATGTGTTATATCAAGTTGGTATGATTGCATCATGTACTAAGTGTCATCGCTGAACAAAATAGAGGATTAAATCAAATCCTTGTTTGAAAAGTCAAACGCCAAGTTTGAAAGTCAAACGGCTATTTTTGGGAAGTGGAAAAGGAGGAGGAAACCGAGTTGGGGAGGAGTCCCTCCTCCCCACCGCCGGCGCACCACCAAGCCGAGTTGGGGAGGGACTCCCCTCCCCTTGGCCGGCCCCCTCCACCTATAAAAGGAGGGGCAGGGCTCCCCTCCTAGACACACAAGTTCCTACCTCTAAACCCTAGTACCAAGCCGCCGCCGCCTCCATAGCCGCCGCCGGCCCTAGGGCAAACCGCCGCCGCCGCCTAGCTAAACCCTAGCCGCCGGCTTGCCCCCTCCTCGGCGTGTCTAAACCCTAGATCGTCGAGGGACTCTCTCATACTCCACCATACTCGCTCCGGCTTAAGGCGAAGCCCTGCGAGATCTCCCCTCTACTTCCGGTACCACGCCGTTGTGCTGCCGGAATCGCGAGGAGAGTGCTACAACCTCCGCTGCCTGCTGGAACAAGGGAGAGGAAGGTCTTCGTCGAGTACCGAACGTGTGACCGACTGCGGGAGCGCTGCCGGAACGCAGCGCCGGAAGGATCGTCTATGCGATCTTGAGATCGGGAAGAGTACGACTACATCACCCACGAGAATCCGCTCTCGTTAAACACTTTGGAATCTTCGAGGGTGAGTTATTCTATCGACTCGTTGCTACAATCTAGTAGATAGATCTTGGCTTGTTTGTTTGTATGCGGTAGAAAATTTTTGTTTTCCATGCTACAAAACCCTACATCCCCGAGAACATAGTATCGGATCGAGGAACTCAGTTTACCTCGAGATTCTGGAAGAAAGTCCAAGAAGGTTTAGGAACCCGCCTAGATTTCAGCACCGCGTATCACCCTCAAACCGATGGACAAACGGAGCGAGTAAATCAAATACTCGAAGATATGCTTAGAGCATGTGTGCTAGAATATGGATCCAAGTGGGAAGACTATCTGCCGTTTGCAGAATTTTCCTACAACAATAGTTACCAAGCCAGTTTGCAAATGGCCCCATTTGAATTCATGTACGGAAGAAAGTGTCGCACCCCTTTGAACTGGTCGGAAGTAGGAGAGAGTCAGATTTTTGGACCCGACATCCTCCGAGAAGCAGAAGAGAAGGTTCACAAGATTCGTGAGCACCTCAAGACCGCCCAATCCCGACAGAAGAGTTACGCCGACAAGAGACGTCGAGATCTCGCCTTCAGTATAGGAGATTTTGTTTATCTGAAAGTATCGCCATTGAAGGGAATGCAGCGTTTCCAACTCAAAGGAAAGTTAGCCCCCAGATATATCGGACCTTTCAAAATTCTGAACCGTCGAGGAGAAGTATCGTATCAATTGGAACTACCTGAAGAGATGTTAGTTGTGCACAATGTGTTCCATATCTCGTTACTTCGCAAATGTCTCGAAGTCCCCGAGAAGACCGAAGTGTTCAAGAATATCGACCACCGGACCATAGAGATCAACGATGACCTGACCTATCCCGAAGTACCCATCCGCATTTTGGAAGAAGCTTTTTCAACTACCTGAACCCGAAGCATCAAGTTTCTCAAGATTCAGTGGAGCAACCACACAGAAGAGGAAGCTACCTGGGAGCGCGAAGATCACATCAGGACGGAGTTTCCCGATCTCTTCAAATCCTAGGTAATCTTTTCGTCCTTTTTCAAATCTCGGGATGAGATTTTGTTTAAGGGGGGAAGGTTTGTAACATCCCAAAAATACTGAGCTTGGATCATCAAATTCTAATCATCAAAATTAGGGTTAACAAAAACTTTTCTAAATGAAATCATGAATGCATGCATATGTGTATGCATGGATTTTGAATTCTTTTAAAACCACCTTGTTTGTTTGTTTCATTGCTTGTAAAATGTTTCTTAGGTGAAATAAACATCATCTAAAACATTTCCCACACTTTTCCTAAAGGCAAGTAAATCAAAACACATATATGAAATGAATGGTCATTTTGGCCAATTTAACTCCCATGCCTACTTTGGCTGTCTCAAACTTTCAGAACCTAACAGAAACTTTTCTGGATCTTTGCACCCCTTGAATGTACTCATAACAAGGTATCAAGGCCCACTTTGTGATCATCCAGAAACTTTCAAATGCATAGTTTAAATGACAATTCAAAATTGAATCTTTATCATATGGGAAGATCCCACTTTTTCAAAAACTACTCAAACAAGCTCAATTTTCAAAACCCAAGCATCTGCAGACTCACCAGCACCAATCTAGCAAACCCACCAAAAATCATTTCAAAATTCAAAACTTGATTTCATGCGGCCATTTCATCAAACAGGTTGCAGACACAAATCAAACAAACATCAACACTATTGTGAGCAGTGATTCTTGCCTAACTGGTTCCCCATTTAGCTCACACACAACTCAGTAGATCATCTAGGAAGATTAGCCAGGCACTAGCACCACTGTGAGCTTGCCATTGTCATCAATGGTGAATAGCCGAGCACCCTCTTGCCACCCCATAGTCGACAGCAAGCTAGGAGCAGCAGCAAGCCTAGCCAGCATGTCTGGGAGGCAGCCCACCGTCCATCGCCACTCACTGTCCTAGCCGAGCCCTGGACCACGCGCACAAGCCACGCCCAGACCATGCCGAGCGTGCGCCAGAGCGCCACCCTCGACCATCACCCACAGACCGCGCGCCGCCCTCGCCGCGTGCATACACAATCCCCACCGACCCAGGAGACCGCGAGACATCCCCGTTTGCCGTCCCGTGCCGCACAGCCACCGCCCGCCGTCGAAGACGCCGCCTCTGCCGCGCAGAGCACCGCCCGTTTCAGACCAAACTACACCGCCCCATGCCTCGAGACCATGTCGTTGAGCATCGCCAGGAGACACCGCACCGTTCCCTACCCTTGCCCATGCCTTTAGCCGCCTGTAACCTCGCCCCCGACGAGCTCACCGTGCGCCCCGACGGTCCCCTCGCTCGACTATAAATAGAGACCACCCCCGCACGATTTATTCACACCATATCACTCCCCTCTCCTCACTGATCGTGCCACACCATTCTCAGAGCAAGGCGAGCACCACCCCGCCGGAATTTCACTGGAGCCTGCGGCTGCCGGAGAAGAAGGGAGCTAGCGATTGGAGCTGCCCTAGGAGCTGCCGCGACCACCCCTGAGTTCGCCGTCGTCGACTTCGTCGTTCGCCCGCCTCGCCAACCCTTGCCAGTACCCCGGTGAGCCCCCAGCGACCCTCACTGGCCGCGCTACATTTCGTTCTCGCCGGAGTTGTCTCGCGTCGACGATGACTCCCATCCGTTAGATTAGAACTAGATCGAACGATCCACGTCGCCCCATACCGCTTCGCCCAGCCCCGTGTCACTGACGAGTGGGGACACCCACTTAAGCAGCCCGCGGGAGCACTGCGCTTAGCAGGCCGGCCCGGTAATTTTTCCCGCGCAGCCCAGTTATTCAAATTAAACCTTTTCTATTTTAATTCAAACACACTTCTGTACCCAACTTCGAAAATCAACCCAGATCGATTCAGTGCACCAAATTGAATGAAACTAATTTTGTTGAAAAGGTCTGTGAATGGTGAATCCAAGCCCGGTGGATTCAAGTCATTTGGATCTATAGATCAACCATGGTAAAAATAACAAGGCAGAAGCTTTTCTGCATTCAAACATTTTTCAAATTTAAACCATAACAGCTTTTGAGTTGATTCCAACTCTCAAAAATCACATTTAACCATACCTTTCAGAATATATAAAAATATATAGGTTTACTTGCATAAATAATGTTCAAGTAATAAAAGAATGCTACATAAGCATTTTTAGCCACTCTAATTAATTAAAATCAAAGGGTAAAACCTTATTAAATTGTGACACCACTTTAAATCACATTCCCATGAACTACAATATGTGGTGATGACATGGTCAACATGATCCCATGTTGGGTTTGGAGAATATTAAATCTTAAGTAGTTTTTCAATAAGTAGAAATTACTTTTCTAAAAATAAAAAGATTTAAACCAAGCCTTAACCTTGTAATGTTAGGGATGATGCTAGATCATCCATAGGACCCTTGTGTGTGATGATTGCAAGTAGTTAAGTATTGTTTGGTGATTGTGTACCTTGTATTTATTCATAGATGCTAGTACCGACCAAGGATACGAGGAGGAAGGAGGATACTACGAAGAAGAAGCCGAGGAGAACTTCAACCACTGCTCTGCATAAGGCAAGCCTAATACTACTAGTGAATGGGCAAGCTTATATTGACATTGATGCAAGCTAACACTTGCAGGATACCCTACTGATGCAACAAACCCCTACTTGTTACTATGCCTTAAGCATATGTGATCATACCCACTTGATAAACCAATCCTAGTTTTATGAGCAAGCTTCTTACTTTATTTATTTATCAAAGCTTACTTAGAGTTTACTTCAGTGACTGGTAGATATTGGAAAGATGTTGAAGGTTGCATAAAGAGCATAAAATTTGGCCTAAGTTAGAAACCTTGACATCAGCCTGAGACATAAGGTTGTACTTAGTTGAAACTCCACTAGTTACCACCCCTCATTAGTACTACCCCCACCTGTAGATGCTAGTGCTAAGCATAAAACTTGATAAACTTTAGATGGGAATACTTGGTGAAAAAATGGTTATGAAAACCTTGGAATGATGGATCATTCTATTGAAATGTTTTGGACATGTGTTTCCAAACACTTGAGAATTTTGGTGATAAAAATGTTGAGGCATGAGCCTTAGCCCTTTATAAAACTGATGGTTGTCTGGATGCGATACCATTCCAATTTTTTCGTACAACCACAATACCCGAATATTGGGTAGGGCTTGACTGCACCTCACGGCCAAGGTTTGAGCTGAGGCTAACTTGTGAAGATTGTCCACCTGTGCAGTACCCAAGATGACAGTTGGTCATGGTTGGGAGGCCAAACTCACAGGAGAGGTGATTGTACTAGGGCGTGTAATCGAAAGGTTAGGATTGATTATCCGCATACTGAGTATGGTGAATTCAAGATTTGTTCATGACGGATGTATCGAATGTTGTGCTGAAAGTGTACAATCTCTGCAGAGTGTCAAACTATTCGAATAGCCGCGTTCGTGGTTATGGACAGTTGGAGTGGCCATACTGTTCCCCCGTCAGACTTTTCAAAATGACCTGTGAAATGAACTAAGACTTTGACTTGACCACAACAGAGTTGTGATATGAAATACAAGTTCCCGCTTAGGATTTATAAAATTGTGACTAGCTTTGGAGCCTAGTAGAGATAAATCTGGTTTTTGCAAAACAACCCTAGAGCCTAGTGTCCTATTATTCAAAAAACCCCTTTTACCTATTAGTATTAGTTTGCGAGTACTTAAAGAGTACTCATGGCTTTGTCTCTGGCTATTCCCATGGCCAGACTATGAAGAGGAGTACCTGGAAGATGGACCCCAGGAAGGTTACGACAACTAGGATCATCTCCCATCGTCAGCATTGCCTGTGACCCCGAAGATGGAGCTTCGCCTACGCTACCGTTATTGTTACGTATTCCGCTGCTTGATGTTGTATTAAGAACTGGATCATGAGATCCCTATTTGTGTAAGAACTTATGTATCGTTGTAATGGATGATGTACTATGATATCCAATTCTGTTATGTCTCGCAAAATGGTAATCCTGGGATTGCGATGTATGGCATAACATGCATCTAGGATTGAAAATCCGGGTGTTGACAAACCAGTTCCAACACCAACAACAAAGAAGCGGGAAGTTATTGCATTAAATGATGAAGTGATGAAGGAAGCTAAGAAGTGTCTAAAGGAGAAAGGTATTAGAGCTGAAGATGTCAAGAACCAACCTAGTATAGAAGAATTATGTAAGTCAATTCCCCACTCATCCACTATTGAGGTACACTCTCTCCAACACTTTGATGAATGTGATATTTCTTATGGTAAGCCTCCTGATCAATGCTTAGAGAAACTTGATATTTTTATTGTTAAACAAGATCATTTTAATAAACAGGTTTAAAATTATTTGTTAGAAAACTCTAAAGCTATTAATGAGTTGAAGGATATAATGAAAAGAACTTCTAATGATATTAAAAAGCTAGCAACTGACCCCTTTCATCGGCACGGAAACGCTAATTAATTAACAGTAAGTTGAGTGGCACTGTGACAGGTTGGATTAAAGAATAGGAGATGGGGAAACATGACAAATCACAATTCCCCAACGATTCCCTTCTTCCTCTGAGATCTTCATTCTTTTAGTACTGGCACTAGTAACAAAGGATATGTGGAGCTAGCTAGCTACGCGGTGTAAAATAATTAACTAGCAGCGTAAAATAAATCCCACACGATTTCCTGATGCAATTGAATCAAGCAGTGTAAAATAACTAGCCGCTCGTATACAAATGTACTGTAGGAGTACTGTTCTTTTTTTTTTTCTAACCAGGTCGAGCTAGCGGTGGTTGGGAGCCACGGAGTGGTTACAGACAAAACTAATTCAAGGATCGCCGAGAGAAGGCAAGGATCGATGGGAATACGTCGCGTCGCCACCCGCAGACACATCGCCGTTGCTCTCGAGTGACGCATGGAGGAGAGCGACACCGGCTCACTCCGGTGCTCGCTCGCTTGTCTGTTTCTTCCCGGAATAAAAATGATGATGACGGTGAATAGGACGCCGGAGATTGTATAATTGCGCAGGAGATGTTTGAATTTATGGTGCTGGGGAACTTAATTGTTTTCTCTGTGGCCTCTGCGCGCGTGAAGAAGAATAATGGCCGCAATAAACCTTTGCAGGTGAGGTGAGGCGAGTAGTAGTAGCATGCCATGGTCCACGTACGATCTGTGGCAGAAATTTTTAGTTTCTCGGGAAGTGCACCGCCGGGTGAAAGCAGTTGTACTTCCTTCGTTCCCGATTTAGTCTGGTCCTAGTGCTAGTATTACAAGATGTATCATGCATGCTAATTTGGCAAAAATCTGATGTGACAACAATTAATGAAGAGAGAGGTGTTTAGAGTAGTATCATATCATATCACGTAAAACTAAAAATCATAATGGCAAGAAAATCTAGTACACACATTTTACATAGAAATTCTACAAATCAATAAATATATCATTACTATGATGCTATTACATGATACAATGCATTAGAGACATACTATCATACACTAGTATCATATGCATGATACTAGTATTATGATACTAGCACTAGGACCAGCCTTAAAGGACCTAATTTGCAATTTTCTTGGCTCTAGGTATTTTTTTAATTGGGCTAATTTGGCTATCCACCCGAGCTAGAAATTATTAAATGTAAAGGAGGAAACATGTCTAACTCTATGCGTGATAATAGTCCGAGTTAATTGCAGGATTAACTAAATCAGAAAATTGTGCTATATTTCCGTTGCATGCATTGGTGAAGATACGTTTGTTCACATGCATGCAAGAAATCGTTTCTTTTCACACTAGCGGATACGGAAGGGGAAAGGATTATGCGGGAGGCGAGGAGAGCACAGTGGAGTACAAAAGAAGTAGATGTTTCGCAAAAGCGTCGCAGCAAACCGATCCTTGGACATCCACATTTATTGCATGCCCTTCTTTGCAACTTTCTTATTTCCATCAAGTGCAACCTTCTTATTTCCATCAAGCGCAACCTCCCGCGTAACATTAGGAAACGAAAAACACAATTAAAAACTGCAGCAAAAAAATGTACCAACTTTATTGTAGCAAAAATCTGCAAGATATGATCACCACCTTCACCTTTAAAAAGGTACTGAAGAAAAAAAATGTAGCAAAGTTCTGGCACCCGAAACTAAGCAAATCTAGTAAACATCTTACAGATGAAACCTACCACACTATATCAGATACTAGCATAAGGTAGCAAAATTCCTAGTGACAGAGTACATGTAGCAAAACTATCCACTAAAAACTAACAAAAACTAGTGACAGTGCACATGGTCCTTGAAAAGCAAATAAACACCTATCAAACTATAGCAAAACTATAGCAACTACTAAACTAGCAAAATCTAGTGAAACCCAACATAATGTAGCAGGTCATAGCATAAGGTAGCAAATCCTAGCTAATGAAAACTAGTAAAAAGTAGTGAACAAAGGAGATGCACCTTGAAAACTACTGAAACCCTAAATTAATTTCCATAATTTAGCAACTAAAACCTATCAGTATCATGTGAACAGAGCACACCAACTAGGTAAATATACCAACAGAATACTAGCAATCCTAAAACCAAAGAGAAATGGAGACAAGAAGGTTGGTAACGAAATGGATGAAGCGGGATTGGAACTCAGAGGGATGTTTCTGATGCAGAGGTGGATCCTCCCAACACGGCGGTCATCGGCGGCGCGTCCATCCTCCGGATCTCTCCCCTACAGAAGAAGGACACGAATCATCCCTAGGGTTTTAACATGGAGGCAACAAATCGGGCACAGTGCGCTCGTGGAGCTTGCAAGAGAACTACAAATGGAAGGATGAGGGGTGAGAAACAAACCAGAACAAGGACAGCGGCCGACGACGGTCGTGAAAGAAGCACTCGCCGATAGCGTGGAGATCGCTCTGCCGTCGCCTCCCTCTGCTCCTGTTATGACCCGAAGTTCCCTGCATGTGGATATGAAGCAATTGATGCGTAGCAATCGTGGGGGACACGGTTAAAACTCTCGCTCCTGGCGTGGTGCACTCACCTACGGTTGTGTCACGAGCGATCCGACAGACCACGACCCGAGGGATGGAAGCGTGCGATCCAGGGAGAGATGTATCATTTTTCTTCATAAAAACATGGAAGGGCCGCTTGTTACAATTATTTGTATTGTATAAAATCCACAAATCTCCAGCATTTTTAGTTAAAACCATTTTATTTTTCACCAGAGAGGGTGGGATAATATTGCAGGACGTTGATTAAGCTATTTGCGTTGTATAGAGCAGAGCAGTATAGTGCTGACACATGATGTTCGAGTTAGTTTATGTAAGCAAGATTCTTAGTTCAGATGTTGCGTGAGTAGATACGTACATCGTAGACTACAGATCAACGCAATGGATGACACGGCACGTGGAAGAAGTTTTAGCTGTATCCGGCCAGCTACCAAAATCGGGGACCTCCACCCTGAACCACCTGATGAGAAAAGAATGTAGTACGTGACCCAGCACTATCTGCTACTGCTGACGCTGCAGTACGCCAGTACCCCCCAAAAAATATCAATAACTGTGTTAACTGCATCTTTTTCCTTCATAAGTTTTTTTAAGCATGTCGGTGGAGCATAAAAAAATATGGTCTGCAGCAGCGGTACGTAGGATGCGTACGTACTCCTTTGTAGTACGTGCCTCTGTTTGCCACGTGCCGGACCGGGAGGGCACGTGCGATGTGTCCCGCCTACGCCACCATGTCCTCGGCCCGTACCATCGCAGGCGGATCTTCCTGCTGCGCCGTCAGATGCGCGCTCTCTCTCTCTCGAGATTTGCGCTTCTGTGAACACAGTCACCCGTCCGCAGCAAGGCGACAGAAAAGGCCTCCGCTGCTCGCTGCGATCGATGTATCAGCTTTATTTCTTCTTTCTCTCATCCGCTTGTGCTTTTCGGATTTGATTTGCTTGAAATTTCTCGAGATCTGTACTAGGCCACTACAGGATCATCTTAAATTGTTTTATGAAGTTCATTTGAAAAGTCAGAGCCGAGGTTGATTCGAACAGCCTATTCACCAAAGGAATATCTGCTAAATCCCAGATCGACAAAGTAGTATACGTACAGTACGATTTTTGCCGAATGCGTCGACGTCTAAGTGCTGGTATCGGAAAAAACCGTATGTACGGTTTGCTCATGGTGTGGGATCTCGTAGTCGATCGTACTCGCAGGAGCGCTCGAATTATTTCATTTCGCAGGAAGAAACTAGTATGGAGTATCATAGTAGCACCGTTCCAGGTGATTATTTCCTAGGAAGAAACTCAGCGAGTAGGGAATTGTTTGGCAGGAAGAAATGGTCGGTTCCCCCCACCGTCGATCGAGAAATAAAAAAAGGAAATCCCACGCAGGCAGGCAGGCAGGCAGGCCCACGGGGACCCGACGGACAGTCAGCTTTGTCAATGCAGGGCCATCGCTGTCCCCGTAAAGCAGTGTGACCACTGGTTACTCTCTGTCCGTACGCCGTCTCTCCCTGCATTGTGGGCCCGGCATCCATGGGGATCCTCTGCGCCGGTAGGGGATGCTGCGTACTCCTCCAGAGAGGGAAGAGGAGAAGGTGCGCCGCAGAGGATCCGGCATGTGATTACACAACGGAGTTAACCGTCCATGCGTGGGTTACCGCGCGAGTGCGTGCGTGCACGCAGACTGCAGAGTTCTGTTCCTGGGATTCCAAAAAAAAAATTGCGTCACGCGTCGGGCCACGCATCCTCTGTCTGTCACTTGAAAAGGAGTACTCATCCGTCATAAAACAGATGTCTTAAATTTATTAAAATTTAAATAAATCTAGATACTATTTAATACATAGATTTATTTAAAATTTGAAAACCTAAGACATATGTTCTTGGACGGAGGGAGTATATTATTTCAGCCTACGATATCGCTCACCCGGGTCATCCCTGTCGCAAAACCTCCAAATTTCAAAGTTCATACGGAATACAGAGAAACTGAAAGCACCGGTCCAGTCCAAATAAGGTGGGTTCATTGGATGAGTACTATAGTAAAATCCTGTTTGGTTTTTAGCCATAATTTGCATTTATTTAAACTTATTTTAATATGTAGATTTACTTCAAACTTGAGTAAATCTAGATGTTAAAAGAATCTAAATACATTGTTTCATAAAGGTAAAATATCTTATATATTTTAAAGGGAGTATGCGTAAACCATCGATAGGTTAACAGTGGAAACAACGTAGCAGCTGCTGGAACCCCGAAGTGCTTCAAAGGCCAAAGCCAAACTGCTTTATAGAGAAAGTGAGCTCTCACTCAAACTGACAGGCCGAATAGAAGACGCAGAAAAGAGGAGGAAAAGATGAATTAGTACCCCGGGAAACAGCTTCGAAACCGGAGAAAAAAGCTTACTCGCTTACTACTAGTTACTGCTGCTGTAACACTGGAGTGTTTTCCTTCTCTTTTCTGCTGCATTTTCAGCGCAGCAGCGCAAGGAAAGAAGAGAGGGGAAAGGAGAAAACCCCAAAGGGCCCAATGATTGTACTCCAGCGAACGCGACGCAATAGGAAATTTGGACGAGATCGGTAGGAGATTTCCATGGTTAGTTAATTGATCGTGTCATTTGGCTGATTGGTTCTTGATGATCCACGCAATTAGTAGTTTCGATTTGATTTATTTTGGCCACTCATTCGGCCGGAGACATGTTGGGAACTGATGGGAGTGTGCCTGTGCATGGAGAGAACCGCTTGGGTCATGTGGTGCGAGGGATTTTTTTTTCGAAATTCAACAGTATTTCCTCCGATTCATATTACTTGTCATTGGATTGGATGCATCTAGCACTAAATCATGTCTAGATACATCTGTTTCTGCGACAAGTAATATGGATCGGAGGGAGTAGTATAAATAGTTTAAATTGGTCAATGGACCATCTAGTGACGACTACAAATACTGGCACGAGCCGAAGGCATGCCGCCGTCATCGCACCTTCATCACCGGAGCCGGACAAAACTTGTCATAGTAGAACTTGTTGTAGTAGCCGGACGAGAAGTCTTCGTACTAAAACCTCAAATGACCAGCGCACCAGAGCAGCAATCATCGCTGAAGATGACCACCGTAGATCGAAAGAGAATGACCTCAAAACATACCAATAAAAACGAAGAAAGACCGGATCCCAAAAGATCCGTCAGACACACGACTTCACACGCCGTCCAATGCTAGATGCAACACCAGAGCGAGGATAGGACGAAGAGAACTTTGTTTCGACTTCAAGACTTGGCCGCCGCGAGATGGATTAAATACGAGTTTGAGCGAGTATGTGAGTGCAATGGAGTACTCTCTCTGTTTGGGATTATAAGTCAAGCACGGATAATTAGATTGCCATTTTAAACAATAACAAATAAATAGTATAGCATAAAAATTATACCATTAGAAACTTTAGAAGATATATTTTCTAAAAATCTAGCTTTTATAATATATAAGTTATATTTTGTTGGTTAAATTAATAATCTAGATATAATCCCGAATAGAGGAAGTATAAGCAATGTGTTTTGGACATTTGTGATCACTCGTAGTACTGAACGACCGGCTGCTCCATAAGCGTCCAGATTCATCTACCGGTCGAACATGCTCATGAGTAAATCGAAACTGAATTCTGCTCAAATGTAGGTTGTACTAGTACAATAATTGAGACTGTAGTGGAGTAGAGTAATACGGTAGTACTAGTACAATAATTGAGATAAAGTTCAATGAATTTGCGCATTGGTATGATTTTCATCTGGGTCTAGGGAAATCATCCAAGCATGAAAAAAAGGAGGAAATTTTACTGCATCAGTAAATAATCCCAAACAAAGGAAGTACCGTCTTGTATGAAACGCTGCATGTACGCGTAGCAGCAGAGGCCAGACGGAGACGGAGGTGACAGCACTACAGGAATGGCCAGATGCGCCGACGGCCGTCGGCTACGCCGACGGCCAAACGTCGGGGCCGTCGGCGTAGCACCGCACCAGGCCAGCCCAACTGGCCAGCCCTCGGCGTAGCCAAGCCGTCGGCGTAGTATACACTACACCGACGGTCACCCTCGGCGTAGCTAGCGGACGCGTGGCACATGCCAGCACCACGGACGACGCGCTAACGGTGCCGTCGGTTAGGCCGACGGCGACCCTCGGCATAGCATACGCCGACGGCCACCCTCGGCGTACCAGCAACGTACGCCGACGGTCACCCTCGGCGTAGCCTTCTCTATTTTTCATATATTTTGTATTTGCATCAATTATTTATATATTTTTTTATTAATTGGATAATTTCGTACCCTCTGAATAGCAGTCTACACGTCCACATGAAATGTCGTTGCGAATCTTCTCACACCCCGAGAAATTTCTATATGTTTGTAAGTGTTATTATCGCATGTGGTTCTCAATAGCACTCACCACGACCACATGAAGTGCTTGCATGTGTCCCCCGTCGCATGCATGCGCTCTAACCTAGAGGCGAAGGTTCCGTACCCGTATAAGGGTGGAATCTCCCCGTCGAGGTGAAACCGGGTAGGATAGTGCCCCAACTTGTGAACCAACATGGTTTGACATCACCCTATGACCTAAACAAACACAAAACAAGAGAGAGCTACGCCGGGCTACCCCTGTCAGAGGAACGTCTAGGGGGGTAGACGATCCGAGTGTGCACAGAGATCAGGGTTTTGCCGGAGGAAGACCACGAGAACATCGGAATGAGATGAAAACTTGCATGTGCCCCTAGCATATGTGTGTGTGGGTGTGGTGAGAGGTTGGTATATATAGGTGCTTGCATGTGTCCCCCCTCGCATGCATGCGCTTTAACCTAGAGGCGAAGGTTCCGTACCCGTATAAGGGTGGAATCTCCCCGTCGAGGTGAAACCGGGTAGGATAGTGCCCCAACTTGTGAACCAACATGGTTTGACATCACCCTATGACCTAAAAAAACACAAAACAAGAGAGAGCTACGCCGGGCTACCCCTGTCAGAGGAACGTCTAGGGGGTAGACGATCCGAGTGTGCACAGAGATCAGGGTTTCGCCGGAGGAAGACCACGAGAACATCGGAATGAGATGAAAACTTGCATGTGCCCCTAGCATATGTGTGTGTGGGTGTGGTGAGAGGTTGGTATATATAGGTGCTTGCATGTGTCCCCCCTCGCATGCATGCGCTCTAACCTAGAGGCGAAGGTTCCGGGCCCGTATAAGGGTGGAATCTCCCCGTCGAGGTGAAACCGGGTAGGATAGTGCCCCAACTTGTGAACCAACATGGTTTGACATCACCCTATGACCTAAACAAACACAAAACAAGAGAGAGCTACGCCGGGCTACCCCTATCAGAGGAACGTCTAGGGGGGTAGACGATCCGAGTGTGCACAGAGATCAGGGTTTCGCCGGAGGAAGACCACGAGAACATCGGAATGAGATGAAAAATTGCATCTGCCCCTAGCATATGTGTGTGTGGGTGTGGTGAGAGGTTGGTATATATAGGTGCTTGCATGTGTCCCCCCTCGCATGCATGCGCTCTAACCTAGAGGCGAAGGTTCCGTACCCGTATAAGGGTGGAATCTCCCCGTCGAGGTGAAACCGGGTAGGATAGTGCCCCAACTTGTGAACCAACATGGTTTGACATCACCCTATGACCTAAAAAAACACAAAACAAGAGAGAGCTACGCCGGGCTACCCCTGTCAGAGGAACGTATAGGGGGGTAGACGATCCGAGTGTGCACAGAGATCAGGGTTTCGCCGGAGGAAGACCACGAGAACATCGGAATGAGATGAAAACTTGCATGTGCCCCTAGCATATGTGTGTGTGGGTGTGGTGAGAGGTTGGTATATATAGGTGCTTGCATGTGTCCCCCCTCGCATGCATGCGCTCTAACCTAGAGGCGAAGGTTCCGTACCCGTATAAGGGTGGAATCTCCCCGTCGAGGTGAAACCGGGTAGGATAGTGCCCCAACTTGTGAACCAACATGGTTTGACATCACCCTATGACCTAAACAAACACAAAACAAGAGAGAGCTACGCCGGGCTACCCCTGTCAGAGGAACGTCTAGGGGGGTAGACGATCCGAGTGTGCACAGAGATCAGGGTTTCGCCGGAGGAAGACCACGAGAACATCGGAATGAGATGAAAACTTGCATGTGCCCCTAGCATATGTGTGTGTGGGTGTGGTGAGAGGTTGGTATATATAGGTGCTTGCATGTGTCCCCCCTCGCATGCATGCGCTCTAACCTAGAGGCGAAGGTTCCGGGCCCGTATAAGGGTGGAATCTCCCCGTCGAGGTGAAACCGGGTAGGATAGTGCCCCAACTTGTGAACCAACATGGTTTGAAATCACCCTATGACCTAAACAAACACAAAACAAGAGAGAGCTACGCCGGGCTACCCCTGTCAGAGGAACGTCTAGGGGGGTAGACGATCCGAGTGTGCACAGAGATCAGGGTTTCGCCGGAGGAAGACCACGAGAACATCGGAATGAGATGAAAACTTGCATGTGCCCCTAGCATATGTGTGTGTGTGTGGGTGTGGTGAGAGGTTGGTATATATAGGTGCTTGCATGTGTCCCCCCTCGCATGCATGCGCTCTAACCTAGAGGCGAAGGTTCCGGGCCCGTATAAGGGTGGAATCTCCCCGTCGAGGTGAAACCGGGTAGGATAGTGCCCCAACTTGTGAACCAACATGGTTTGACATCACCCTATGACCTAAACAAACACAAAACAAGAGAGAGCTACGCCGGGCTACCCCTGTCAGAGGAACGTCTAGGGGGGTAGACGATCCGAGTGTGCACAGAGATCAGGGTTTCGCCGGAGGAAGACCACGAGAACATCGGAATGAGATGAAAACTTGCATGTGCCCCTAGCATATGTGTGTGTGGGTGTGGTGAGAGGTTGGTATATATAGGTGCTTGCATGTGTCCCCCCTCGCATGCATGCGCTCTAACCTAGAGGCGAAGGTTCCGTACCCGTATAAGGGTGGAATCTCCCCGTCGAGGTGAAACCGGGTAGGATAGTGCCCCAACTTGTGAACCAACATGGTTTGACATCACCCTATGACCTAAACAAACACAAAACAAAAGAGATCTACGCCGGGCTACCCCTGTCAGAGGAACGTCTAGGGGGGTAGACGATCCGAGTGTGCACAGAGATCAGGGTTTCGCCGGAGGAAGACCACGAGAACATCGGAATGAGATGAAAACTTGCATGTGCCCCTAGCATATGTGTGTGTGGGTGTGGTGAGAGGTTGGTATATATAGGTGCTTGCATGTGTCCCCCCTCGCATGCATGCGCTCTAACCTAGAGGCGAAGGTTCCGGGCCCGTATAAGGGTGGAATCTCCCCGTCGAGGTGAAACCGGGTAGGATAGTGCCCCAACTTGTGAACCAACATGGTTTGACATCACCCTATGACCTAAACAAACACAAAACAAGAGAGAGCTACGCCGGGCTACCCCTGTCAGGGGAACGTCTAGGGGGATAGACGATCCGAGTGTGCACAGAGATCAGGGTTTCGCCGGAGGAAGACCACGAGAACATACGAATGAGATGAAAACTTGCATGTGCCCCTAGCATATGTGTGTGTGGGTGTGGTGAGAGGTTGGTATATATAGGTGCTTGCATGTGTCCCCCCTCGCATGCATGCGCTCTAACCTAGAGGCGAAGGTTTCGGGCCCGTATAAGGGTGGAATCTCCCCGTCAAGGTGAAACCGGGTAGGATAGTGCGCCAACTTGTGAACCAACATGGTTTGACATCACCCTATGACCTAAACAAACACAAAACAAGAGAGAGCTACGCCGGGCTACCCCTGTCAGAGGAACGTCTAGGGGGGTAGACGATCCGAGTGTGCACAGAGATCAGGGTTTCGCCGGAGGAAGACCACGAGAACATCGGAATGAGATGAAAACTTGCATGTGCCCCTAGCATATGTGTGTGTGTGTGGGTGTGGTGAGAGGTTGGTATATATAGGTGCTTGCATGTGTCCCCCCTCGCATGCATGCGCTCTAACCTAGAGGCGAAGGTTCCGGGCCCGTATAAGGGTGGAATCTCCCCGTCGAGGTGAAACCGGGTAGGATAGTGCCCCAACTTGTGAACCAACATGGTTTGACATCACCCTATGACCTAAACAAACACAAAACAAGAGAGAGCTACGCCGGGCTACCCCTGTCAGAGGAACGTCTAGGGGGGTAGACGATCCGAGTGTGCACAGAGATCAGGGTTTCGCCGGAGGAAGACCACGAGAACATCGGAATGAGATGAAAACTTGCATGTGCCCCTAGCATATGTGTGTGTGGGTGTGGTGAGAGGTTGGTATATATAGGTGCTTGCATGTGTCCCCCCTCGCATGCATGCGCTCTAACCTAGAGGCGAAGGTTCCGTACCCGTATAAGGGTGGAATCTCCCCGTCGAGGTGAAACCGGGTAGGATAGTGCCCCAACTTGTGAACCAACATGGTTTGACATCACCCTATGACCTAAACAAACACAAAACAAGAGAGATCTACGTCGGGCTACCCCTGTCAGAGGAACGTCTAGGGGGGTAGACGATCCGAGTGTGCACAGAGATCAGGGTTTCGCCGGAGGAAGACCACGAGAACATCGGAATGAGATGAAAACTTGCATGTGCCCCTAGCATATGTGTGTGTGGGTGTGGTGAGAGGTTGGTATATATAGGTGCTTGCATGTGTCCCCCCTCGCATGCATGCGCTCTAACCTAGAGGCGAAGGTTCCGGGCCCGTATAAGGGTGGAATCTCCCCGTCGAGGTGAAACCGGGTAGGATAGTGCCCCAACTTGTGAACCAACATGGTTTGACATCACCCTATGACCTAAACAAACACAAAACAAGAGAGAGCTACGCCGGGCTACCCCTGTCAGGGGAACGTCTAGGGGGATAGACGATCCGAGTGTGCACAGAGATCAGGGTTTCGCCGGAGGAAGACCACGAGAACATACGAATGAGATGAAAACTTGCATGTGCCCCTAGCATATGTGTGTGTGGGTGTGGTGAGAGGTTGGTATATATAGGTGCTTGCATGTGTCCCCCCTCGCATGCATGCGCTCTAACCTAGAGGCGAAGGTTCCGGGCCCGTATAAGGGTGGAATCTCCCCGTCGAGGTGAAACCGGGTAGGATAGTGCCCCAACTTGTGAACCAACATGGTTTGACATCACCCTATGACCTAAACAAACACAAAACAAGAGAGAGCTACGCCGGGCTACCCCTGTCAGAGGAACGTCTAGGGGGGTAGACGATCCGAGTGTGCACAGAGATCAGGGTTTAGCCGGAGGAAGACCACGAGTGTAGGGTTCGCAGCATAGAAAACAAAAATTTTCCTACGATGTGAACTATATACCAAGATCTATCTACTAGATACAAACAACGGGCGGATGTATATCCGTAGAGAACATACCCTTGAAGACCGACAAAGCTTAACGAGTTCAACTCGTGGTTGATGTAGACGATCTCTTGCCGATCTCAAGATCGAGAGGAAGTCCTAGCGCCGCAAATCAGCAGCGCATCCGTGCTCGCACACACATTCGAGGCACCGAGCAACCTCCGCCTCCTCACTCCAGCGATGCAGCGGAAGCACAACTCTTTCTTGCCGAATAGCCACCGGGAACATGTATCTCGCTAGTCCGAGACCATGGGGGATAAATTCTAGAGGGGAGAGAGATCCTTCACGAGGAGGTGTGAGAGACAAGTGAGGAGGGGGGCTCCTTTTATAGGAGGAGGGGGGAACCCCAAGGGGGTGGCCGGCGCATGGGGGCTGCCCCCTTGCCCTCCCCTCTTCATGTGGGTGGACACTCCACCCACAAATCTCCTTTAAATTCCCTCCACTCAAAAGTCCACTCAAATTCCCATTAAATTTCCACCAAATTTAATGCAAACTCTCATTAAATAAAACTCTTTTATTTTATTCAGAATTTTGTCAATTACTTTAATGACAAACATTCACAAATAACCCCTTGCTAGAATTCTATTTCACATGCATAACCACTTTATGCAATTTCACCCGAAAACCTGTTTCGGTATCTAGTGAAATAAATTCCTGCGCTTGTTCATTCTTTCGGCATGAAACATTTGCTCCAATTGGATGTCGGTGTCTATTAAGTGTGTCACCCTACGGTTCGTGAATAATGCGGACATGATCGAGACCCCTCTCGGATCAATAATCAGAAGCGGGATCTGGAGACCCATACTGACTCCCACACATTCAACGATGACTTTCTTGTGATCGTCGGAACCTTTTACGCTAGTATATCTTAATCCCTTTGTTTCACGATATATTACATGTCCGAGATTCGATCATCGGTATCTCCATACCTAGTTTGATCTCGTTACCGACATGCACTCTTTTCTCGTTCCTGTGATATAACATTCTAGTGATCAAATCACTTGCTTGCAAGCTAATCAATGTGATATCACCGAGAGGGAACAGAGTATATCTATCCGTCATCGGGATGAACAAATTCCACTCTCGATCCATGAGCCTCAACATAACACTTTATTAGTTCTGAATCCATCTTTATAATCACCCTGTTACGGTGTGACGTTTGATGTTATCAAGAAACTCTTCCGGTGTTAGTGATTGACATGATCTCATGGTCTAAGGATTAGGATCACTTCGTAAGTTGTTATAGCAATATAAACTCAATGACTTTGATCGTAATGCTATACTTCGGATGAATGTTCATCACACCATTACACTAATGTTGTGATCCCGTTATTAACAACATCCAATGTCCATGATCAGGAAACCTTGATCATCTTGTTAATCAACGAGCTAGTTTATGAGAGAGGCATAACTAGGAACTTTCTGTTTGTTTATTAAACACACATGTATTATCGTTTCCGTATTAATACAATTATAGCATGCAAAATAAACATCTATCATATACTTGGAATACACATAATAAACACTTTATTATTGCCTCTCAGGGCATATTCCCTTCAGTCTCCCACTTGCACTAGAGACAATAATCTAGTTACATAGTGATAAATCTAACACCCATTGAGTTCTGGTGTTGATCATGTTTTGCTCTAGGGAGAGTTTTAGTCAACGGATCTGCTACATTTAGATCCGTATGTACTTTACAAATCTTTATATCTCCATCCATGACATGCTCGCAGATGGAGTGAAACCGGCGCTTAATATGTTTGGAATGCTTGTGAGACCTTGGCTCTTTGGCATTGGCAATGGCACCATTGTTGTCACAATAGATCACCATTGGGTCCAACGCGTTTGCCACCACTCCTAGTTCGGATATGAACTCCTTCATCCAAACTGCTTCCTGAGCCGCTTCTGAAGCAGCAACATATTCGGCCTCCGTTGTTGATCCCGCTACCACAGGTTGTTTGGAGCTCCTCCAACTAACCGCTCCGCCATTCATGAGAAATACGTATCCGGATTGAGACTTAGAGTCATCCGGATCGGTGTCAAAGCTAGCGTCGACATAACACTTAGCGACGAGCTCTTCTTCACCTCCGTATACAAGAAACATATCCTTAGTTCTTCGTAAGTACTTAAGGATATTCTTGACCGCTATCCAGTGTTTCGAACCTGGATCCGATTGGTACCTACTAGTCAAACTAATAGCATGTGCCACATCCGGTCTTGTACATAGCATGGCGTACATTATAGAGCCTATGGCTGAAGCATAGGGGACTTTGTCCATTATCTCTCTTTCTTCCGCCGAAGCCGGACTTTGAGTCTTACTCAATGTCTTGCCTTGCAACATAGGTAAGAACCCCTTCTTACTTCCGTCCATTTTAAATTTCTTTAAAATCTTATCAAGGTATGTACTTTGCGATAGCCCTATTAGGCGCCTAGATCTATCTCTATAGATCTTTATGCCTAATATGTATGACGCTTCACCTAGGTCCTTCATTGAAAATTTGCTGTTTAGATAACTTTTAACACTGTTTAAAAGATCTATATCATTTCCGATCAATAATATGTCATCCACATATAATATCAGAAATGCCACATTGCTCCCACTCACTTTCTTGTAAATACAAGCTTCTCCATAAGTTTGGACAAATCCAAACTCTTTGATCACCTCATCAAAGCGGAGATTCCAACTTCGTGATGCTTGCTTCAATCCATAGATGGATCGCTGAAGCTTGCACACCTTGTTAGCATCCTTAGGATCGACAAAACCCTTTGGTTGTATCATATACAACTCTTCTTCAATATTCCCATTGAGAAACGCGGTTTTGACATCCATCTGCCATATCTCATAATCGAAATATGCAGCAATTGCTAACATAATCCTAACTTACTTTAGCATCGCTACGGGAGAAAAGTCTCATCGTAGTCAACTCCTTGAATTTGTCGAAACCCCTTTGCGACAAGTCGAGCTTTATAGACGTTCACATTACCATCAGCATCAGTTTTCCTTTTGAAAATCCATTTGTTCTCCACGGCCTTTCGGTCGTGAGGTAGTTCCACCAAGTTCCAAACTTGATTTTCATACATGGATTCCATCTCGGATTTCATGGCTTCTAACCATTTGTTGGAATCCGGGCTCATCATCGCTTCTTCATACGTCACAGGGTCATCATTTTCATCAACCATGAAATTCATGACAGGATTTCCGTACAGTTCGGGAGCTGCACGCGTCCTGTTTGACCTGCGAGGTTCGGTAGTACTCTCTTTCGGAGTTTCCTGATCATTATCATTAGTTCCCTCTTCAACAGGTGGAGCCAACTCCGGAACAACTTCCGGCGCTGCGCTACTCGCCATACTTTGAAGAGAAGGTTCCACAACCTCTTCGAGTTCTACCTTCCGACTACTCACACCTTTCGCGAGAAACTCTTTCTCTAGAAAGGATCCATTCTTGGCAACAAAAACCTTGCCCTCGGATCTGTGATAGAAGGAATACCCAATAGTTTCTTTAGGGTATCCTATGAAGACGCATTTTTCCGCTTTGGGTTCGAGTTTATCCGGTTGAAGTTTCTTCACATAAACATCGCATCCCCAAACTTTAAGAAATGACAGCTTAGGTTTGTTTCCAAACCACAGTTCATACGGTGTCTTTTCAACGGATTTAGATGGTGCCCGATTTAAAGTGAATGCAGCAGTTTCTAGTGCATAACCCCAAAATGACAACGGCAAGTCCGTCAGAGACATCATAGATCGAACCATATCTAATAAAGTACGATTACGACGTTCCGACACACCATTTCGCTGTGGTGTTCCGGCAGGTGTGAGTTGTGAAACAATTCCACACTCTTTCATGTGAGTGCTAAACTCGTAACTTAGATACTCACCTCCACGGTCGGACCGTAGAAATTTGATCTTTCTATTACGATGATTTTCCACTTCATTCTGAAATTCCTTGAACTTTTCAAAGGTTTCAGACTTGTGTTTCATCAAGTAGATATAACCGTATCTACTCAAATCATCCGTGAAAGTAACAAAATAACGATATCCACCTCGCGCCGACACACTCATTGGACCACATACATCAGAATGTATGATTTCCAATAAATCTGTCGCCCGTTCCATTGAACCGGAAAACGGCGTTCTAGTCATCTTGCCCATAAGGCATGGCTCACATGTATCAAATGATTCATAATCAAGTGATTCCAAAAGTCCATCCGAATGGAGCTTCTTCATGCGTTTAACGCCAATATGACCTAGACGGCAGTGCCACATATATGCGGATATATCATCATTAAGTTTAATCCTTTTAGCATCAACATTATGAATATGTGTAACATTATCATCGAGATCTAATAGAAATAAACCATTCATCATCGATGCATGACCATAAAAGATTTCATTCATATAAATGGAACAACCATTGTTCTCGGATTTAAATGAATAACCACTTCGCATCAAACACGATCCAGATACAATGTTCATGCTCAGTGCAGGCACCAGATAACAATTATTCAAGTTTATAACTAATCCCGACGGCAAGTGGAGAGGCAGCGTTCCGACGGCGATCACATCAACGCTTGATCCATTGCCGACACGCATCTTGACCTCACCCCTTGCTAGCGGTCGCTTGTTCCGCAGCCCCTGATTCGAGTTACAAATATTAGCAACTGAACCGGTATCAAATACCCAGGTGCTACTGCAAGCACTAGTCAAGTACACATCAATAACATGTATATCATATATACCTTTGTTTGCCTTGCCGGCCTTCTTGTCTGCCAGATACTTGGGGCAGTTGCGCTTCCAGTGGTCAGTCCCCTTACAATAGTAGCACTCGGTATCAGACTTAGGTCCAACTCGGGGTTTCTTTTCAGGCACGGCAACAGGCTTGCCGCCCTTACTTCCCTTCCGTTTTCCCTTCTTGTCTTTCTTGAAACCAGTGTTCCTATTGATCATCAACACTTGATGTTCCTTTTTGATCTCCACTTCTGCAGTTTTAAGCATTGACAGAAGCTCGGGGAGAGACTTCTTCATGCCTTGCATATTATAGTTCATCACGAAGCTCTTATAGCTAGGTGGCAGAGACTGCAGAACACGATGGATGCCTAAGTCAATGGGAATCGATATTCCCAAGGACACAAGCTTATCGGCGTAACCCGACATCTTGAGTACATGATCACTAACGGAGCTGTGCTCTTCCATCATGCAGCTAAAGAACTTTTCTGAAGCGTTGTAGCTCTCTACAGCAGCATGTGTGTCGAAAATCATTTTCAACTCACCCATTGTATCAAATGCATTGCCGTTTTCGAAACGTTTTCGAAGTTCCGGCTCTAGCCCATACAATATGCCGCAATGAACTAAGTTGTGGTCCTCCTGACGAGTCTGATAGACATTCTTCTCCTCGTCAGGGGCATCATCAAAAGGTGGGGGGCCTAACGGCGCTTCTAGCACATATTGCTTTTGTGCAGCAGAGAGGAGAATCCTCAAATTCATGGCCCATTCGGTAAAGTTGCTACCGTTCGTTGCTAGTTTCTCTTTCTCCATGAACACATTGAAATTAAAAGCAGGTGGTGCCATCTACAATAGAATTTGTAAAGTTTAGACTAAGTGTATGATAGATTGAGTTCAAATAATCTTTATTACGAATGAACTCCCACTCAAAAACGACATCCCTCGTGCCTTTTTGGTGATTACATGAACCAAATCCACTACACCAAGTCCGATCATCACGTGAGTCGGTATAGCTTCAAAGGCGAGCATCAAATGGGCATCATATCAACTATATGACTCATGCTTAACCTTTCGGTCCGTGTTCCGAGGCCATGTCTGTACATGCTAGGCTCGCCAAGTTAGAACCTTAGTATTCGCATGTGTAACTGTTTTACACCCGAAATATGGTCGTGGATCCAAGAACACCCGATCATCACGTGATGTCTTGGAGCGACGAAAACATAATCGGTGCATACTAAAGGAAGAACACATTCTTATCTTGATATTTAAATGAGGGATCATCTTATTATGCTAACAAAGCGCTAAACAAGCAATATAAGATGCTATCAAACATCATATGTTTATTAGTGAAATTATATGGTTCCCGCAGATGATCTCTATCATGTGCATCGTGGTATGATCATTATCATACCTATATGTGTAAATCCAAGGTCTATGGATTTTACACGCTATGTGTGTTGTAAGAGTATCATCTCATACTTCTACTTACAACACTACCATATCATAACACTAGCCCAGCAACAATCTAAACTAGACGCCTCTAATTTATCCATTGCAAGTTTTACGTGGCTTAGGGCTTTCGAGATAGAACCGTTCTTACCTACGAACATGAACCACAACGAGGATAATCAAATTGTTGACAACTCGCTTGCAAAATAGATATTGACTATAGTAGGAGAGACAGACACCCGCTAGCCACTTATGCAAACTAGTTGCATGTCAAGCGTGGAACAGGTCTCATGTGCGAGGACATGTAAAGTTTGTCCGGGCCGCTTCATCCCACTATGCCACCACTATCCAAAATTACAACAAAGGAGCAACAACTAGATCATCATCGCCCACATACTCATATGTGTACTACCCGTGTAAAGTATCTACGCATAGATCCGGCTCTGATACCACTGTAGGGTTCGCAGCATAGAAAACAAAAATTTTCCTACGATGTGAACTATATACCAAGATCTATCTACTAGATACAAACAACGGGCGGATGTATATCCGTAGAGAACATACCCTTGAAGACCGACAAAGCTTAACGAGTTCAACTCGTGGTTGAAGTAGATGATCTCTTGCCGATCTCAAGATCGAGAGGAAGTCCTAGCGCCGCAAATCAGCAGCGCATCCGTGCTCGCACACACGTTCGAGGCACCGAGCAACCTCCGCCTCCTCGCTCCAGCGATGCAGCGGAAGCACAACTCTTTCTTGCCGAATAGCCACCGGGAACATGTATCTCGCTAGTCCGAGACCATGGGGGATAAATTCTAGAGGGGGAGAGAGATCCTTCACGAGGAGGTGTGAGAGACAAGTGAGGAGGGGGGGTCCTTTTATAGGAGGAGGGGGGAACCCCAAGGGGGTGGCCGGCGCATGGGGGCTTCCCCCTTGGCCTCCCCTCTTCATGTGGGTGGACACTCCACTCACAAATCTCCTTTAAATTCCCTCCACTCAAAATTCCACTCAAATTCCCATTAAATTTCCACCAAATTTAATGCAAACTCTCATTAAATAAAACTCTTTTATTTTATTCAGAATTTTGTCAATTACTTTAATGACAAACATTCACAAATAACCCCTTGCTAGAATTCTATTTCACATGCATAATCACTTTATGCAATTTCACCCGAAAACCTGTTTCGGTATCTAGTGAAATAAATTCCTGCGCTTGTTCATTCTTTCGGCATGAAACATTTGCTCCAATTGGATGTCGGTGTCTCTTAAGTGTGTCACCCTACGGTTCGTGAATAATGCGGACATGATCGAGACCCCTCTCGGATCAATAATCAGAAGCGGGATCTGGAGACCCATACTGACTCCCACACATTCAACGATGACTTTCTTGTGATCGTCGGAACCTTTTACGCTAGTATATCTTAATCCCTTTGTTTCACGATATATTACATGTCCGAGATTCGATCATCGGTATCTCCATACCTAGTTTGATCTCGTTACCGACATGCACTCTTTTCTCGTTCCTGTGATATAACATTCTAGTGATCAAATCACTTGCTTGCAAGCTAATCAATGTGATATCACCGAGAGGGCCCAGAGTATATCTATCCGTCATCGGGATGAACAAATTCCACTCTCGATCCATGAGCCTCAACATAACACTTTATTAGTTCTGAATCCATCTTTATAATCACCCTGTTACGGTGTGACGTTTGATGTTATCAAGAAACTCTTCCGGTGTTAGTGATTGACATGATCTCATGGTCTAAGGATTAGGATCACTTCGTAAGTTGTTATAGCAATATAAACTCAATGACTTTGATCGTAATGCTATACTTCGGATGAATGTTCATCACACCATTACACTAATGTTGTGATCCCGTTATTAACAACATCCAATGTCCATGATCAGGAAACCTTGATCATCTTGTTAATCAACGAGCTAGTTTATGAGAGAGGCATAACTAGGAACTTTCTGTTTGTTTATTAAACACACATGTATTATCGTTTCCGTATTAATACAATTATAGCATGCAAAATAAACATCTATCATATACTTGGAATACACATAATAAACACTTTATTATTGCCTCTCAGGGCATATTCCCTTCAACGAGAACATTGGAATGAGATGAAAACTTGCATGTGCCCCTAGCATATGTGTGTGGGTGTGGTGAGAGGTTGGTATATATAGGTGCTTGCATGTGTCCCCCCTCGCATGCATGCGCTCTAACCTAGAGGCGAAGGTTCCGGACCCGTATAAGGGGGTAATCTCCCCGTCGAGGTGAAACCGGGTAGGATAGTGCCCCAACTTGTGAGCCAACATGGTTTTGCATCACCCTATGACCTAAACAAACACAAAACAAGAGAGAGCTACGCCGGGCTACCCCTGTCAGAGGAACGTCTAGGGGGGTAGACGATCCGAGTGTGCACAGAGATCAGGGTTTCGCCGGACCCGTATAAGCGGGGAATCTCCCCGTTTAGGTGAAACGGAATCAGATGAAAACTTGCATGTTTCTTCTATAATAATAGACATCAAATAATATATTTTCATTTGTTATATTAGTAGACACCAAATAAATTTTTTTATTTATAACTAAAAAAAAAACCTTGCTACGCCGACGGCTGCCCTCGGCGTACGCCTGGCCGTCGGCATAGCCTTATCCCTTCCCCTACCCCGCGGCCCACCCCGGGCCACCCAAGACACACTCACACCCTCTTCCCCTACCCCGCGCCCCTGACCCCGACCCCGACCCCGCGCCGCCACCAGCTGCCGCCAACCGCCGCCTCCCTCCCCGACCCTCCCTCCCTCCTCCCTCCCTCCTCCCTGCCGCCAACCGCCTCCTCCCTCCCTGCCTCCTCCCTCCCTCCTCCCTCACCGAGCCTCCCTGCCTCCTCCCTGCCTCCCTCCCTCCTCCCTTCCTCCTCCCCGACCCTCCCTCCCTCGTCCCTGCCGCCAACCGCCTCCTCCCTCCCTCCTCCCTCCCTCCTCCCTCCCCAAGCCTCCCCGCCTCCTCCATGCCTCCCTCCCTCCTCCCTTCCTCCTCCCCGACCCTCCCTTCCTCCTCCCTCCCTCCTCCCTGCCTCCCTCCCTCCTCCCTTCCTCCTCCCCGAGCCTCCCTGCCTCCCTCCCTCCTCCCTTCCTCCTCCCCGAGCTCGGCCTCCTCCTCCCCGAGCTCGGCCCCCTCCTCCCCGACCTTGCCCCTCCTCCCCAAGCTCTCCCCCTCCTCCCCGAGCTCGCCCCCCTCTGCAGGTACCTCCTCCACTCCCCTATAGAAGCAAATATTGTTGTTAGAGTTAATTTTGTTAGATTAAATCTTGTTGTTAATCTTGTTAGAATTTATTAGTTGCATCTATTAGTAGTTTATATCATTTGTTAAGTGATATGCATGCACGAGTTGCTAGGATTAGGCCGTTGGTTAGTGGCAAGCTAGCTTGGTCATATGGCCGTTGAAGAGAGAAGCCACACTAGGGCCGTGAGTGCGTTGCATGTTTACTAAGGTGTTCTCTTTATGTCAATGTACAGACTTTGTAGTGTTTCGGGAGTGACCATCCTTGGCGGACTGACTGTCGTTGCGGGAGATGGTGTAGGTGACACCTCGATCCCGTCTCCGAGTTCCGTCATCGACCTCGACACTCGGTTGATCGACTACTTCCTCTACCGCCGAGGGTGAGAATCCGTTTGCCTCTCTTGTACCTAGGTTTATTTTCGTGTCTAGATCACCAAGTATGTCGCGTCACCTAGGCGTCATCCCGACCGTAAGCGTTACGCGACTTAATATGCATTAGTGGTCTCGCATATTTTGGACCGTAACGCTTATGGCTTTTATCGGGCAGTCGGCGGATTCGTAGTTGGGTTTGGTTCTCCCTGGCTCTACCTCGATTCGAGACAGGATTTCGGTGGCGCCTCCTCGTTGTTCTCCGGATGCACATCCTCTTGGCTTTTTGTCGAGACGTGTATCGGGAGAGCAGCGGGGAGGTGCTGCCGAAATTCTGCTTGGATCGGGGTAGAACCAGGGAGAACTTACCCAATCTACGGATCCGGCGGCTGGTTAGGACCCTCTTTTCCTATTGGACATGTAGGTTGATGAATGCGTAAAAATATGAAGCATTTAATCTCCTGTTTGATATAAAATGTTATATTTGTTGTTTGTCTCCCAACAAAGCAGAAGAGGATGGCTGATAATGGGTGGATGTACAGTGGCCGTATTAGTGCGACTAATAAAACAGACGATTGGGTACGGAACACTCATTTGTTAGTGAATGAGTTAGCGCGTGGTTCGAAGGCAATTGTTCGGGCACTTTGTCCCTGCGCTCATTGCACTAAGCGTCATCGTCAGGGAAAGGATGACATGTACAAACACCTTCTGCAATATGGGTACATGTCTAACTATGTCACGCAAGTCGACTTTGCTCGGTACGAACGTGATAGAGGTGAGGTGATGCGTCAGCGGCTCAATGGCAATGAGCACGATGGGATTAGAAACATGCTAGATGATCGATGCCGACCAGCCGAATTCGCCACCTCCACGGGAGGAATCACCAGAACCGGAGGAACCGATAGAACCGGAGGAACCGGAGCCAACCGCGAAGGCCTTCCTTGATATGATGGCCGCGGCTAAGAGGCCTCTGTACGAGGGTGCAAAGATTTCTCAGCTCGATGCCATCTCTCAGTGTCTAGCCGACAAGTGCCAGTACTCCGCCACCCGTTCTCACTTTGAAGCTAATCTGAGAACATGTGGTAACATGTTGCCCGAAGGGCATTGTCTGCCCAAAACCTTTCACGAAACGAAGAAACTCATGAAGGAGCTCAACATGGATTATGAAAAGATAGATTGTTGTCCAAAAGGCTGCCTTTTGTTTTGGAAACAGTTTGAGGGTGACAAGTACTGCTCCATTTGTAAGGCCTCTAGATATGAAGAGATAAAGGGGAAGGATGGTCAGGTGAGGCAGTCGAAGGTCGCTAAGAAGATACTTCGGTATCTCCCATTCATAAAAAGAATCCAGCGGCTTTACTTGAGCGAGGAGACTGCCAAACAGATGACGTGGCACAAGAAGGGGAAAAGATACGAGGACGGGCACGGACGGAAGAAGATGGGACATCCATCTGATGGTAAGGCATGGAAGAACTTCGATGACAAATACCCCCGGTGGGCAGAAGAGGCTCAGAATGTTAGAATTGCGATAGCAACAGATGGCTTCAACCCATATGGTATGTCGACGGCCTCGTACAGCTGCTGGCCGGTGTATGTTATTCCGCTCAATCTCCCTCCCGGAGTATTAATGCAACGGAAGACCATGTTTTTGTCGCTGATAATTCCAGGACCTGAGTATCCGGGGAAGAACTTGAGTGTCTACATGCAGCCGATTGTGGATGATTTGAACCACTCTTGGATACACGGGACGTTGACATACGACCGAGCATCAAAGAGAAACTTTTTGATGAAAGTTTGGTTACAATATACTATGCATGACATGCCCGGGTATGCCCTAACATGCGGATGGTGTACAGCTGGTAAGTGGCCATGCCCAGTGTGCAGGCACCGACTTGAGTTCCTTTGGCTAAAGTCGGGTCGCAAATATGTTGTGTTTGACATGAATCGACAGTACCTCAAAAGAAATCATTCGTTCAGAGAAGATAGAAAGAACTTCAAGAAGGGCAAAGTTGTGCATGAAGTAAAAGAGGTACCAAAGTTGAGAAGATAGAAAGAATGTCGGGGAGTCCCTTTTTCACACAGTCCTGAACATTCCTGGGAAGTCAAAGGATAATGTCAAGGCTAGAGTTGATGTTGAGAAGCTTTGTGATAGGAAGAGATTACACATGCAGCCTCCTACTGTCCGTCGAAAGAATTGGTTCAAGCCGCATGCCTACTACTGCCTTGATAATGTCCAAAAGAAGGAGTCATTTAGGTGGCTCAAATACGTCGTGATGTTCCCTGATGGTTATTGTTCGAATATAAGTAAGGGAGTCAATCTTTTGACGGGACAAGTCAACGGGCTCAAGAGTCACGACTATCATATATGGATTGAGCGGCTGATGCCGGTGATGGTTCGAGGGTATCTCCCCGAAAAAGTATGGCGAGTGCTTGCGGAGTTGAGCCATTTCTTCCGCACCCTCTGTGCTAAGCAGATATGTCCTCTGGTGATTGAGAAGCTGCAAGTTCAGGTGCCGGAGTTGCTATGCAATTTGGAGATGATCTTTCCGCCAGGCTTCTTTACTCCGATGGCACATCTCATTGTGCACCTCGCGAACGAGGCACTATTGGGGGGGCCGGTGCAATTTTGTTGGCAATTTTGTATTGAGAGAGAGTTTAAGTATATTCGAAAGATAACTGGAAACAAAGCCAAGATTGAAGCATGCATAGCTGAAGCAACATGCCTTCGGGAGATGGCAGATGCCGCGACAACCTACTGGCCCGATGATGTTCCCACTATGCATAACCCGGTCTCTCGTTACAATGTCGACCTGCCCAAGAATGACCCCAATCTCGAACTATTCCAATTTCCCGATGGCAAGGCCGGTAAAGGACTAAAATATAGGTTGCCGAAGGAAGAGAAGGATTGCATAATGCTCTATGTGCTTATGAACATGAAGGAAGTGGTCGATTTCATTAGGTAAAATGGTGAACACCCTATTTCTCTATGCAGCTAGTAACTCGGTCTCCGTCTAATGCTTATTTTCTCCTTCTTAGCGATTTCACGGATGAACAGTGGCCGGGACCGACTGATCCCTCTCCCATGGAGTTGGACACTCTACTGAAAGAGGGTGCTCCCGGAAATAAAAAAACTTTGTGTCCTGGTTTATGGAAAAAGTAATTTCTAACCTGTCCCTCTTACCTTGCAATATGTGACTTGTCGCTCTTATTCCACGTAACTACTGAACGCAACAAATTCCTCTTGTACCTGTAGGGAGCTGATCCCAACGTTGAGATGTCAGATGAGCTGAAATGTGTTTCCCAAGGTTGTAACAGTGTCGTCATGAAGTATGAGAAGTATGATGTGAATGGGTTTCGCTTCCATACAGAGACGCACCAGAAAGGGCGACCGAATGCAAAAACGGTAAATACTGGGGTGTTCACCAAAGGAGCCGATTCCCTTGATTACTACGGAAGGTTAGAGAATGTATACGAGCTGACCTTCAATCGTACGAATGTCGAACTCAATCTTGTTGTGTTCAAGTGCCACTGGTTTGACCCAAGGGGTGGACTGAGAAGTACCCCTTCCATTGGGTTAGTTGAAGTTAGGCCTTCAACCACCTATAGCGGAGCCGACGTCTTTGTTGTTGCTCACCAAGCCAACCAAGTTTATTATTTGCCCTACCCATGCCAGAAAGCGGAACTCCAGGGCTGGGAAGTCGTGTTCCAGGTATCGCCACATGGTAACCTACTGATTCCCTCCGAGGACGATTAGAACAACATTAACCCTTTAACGTACGAGGGAATCAAGAGCAAGAGGACTTCGGACACTTTGATTTAGAACCGGTTGATCTTGAGGATCTTGGGAATGATGTAGAAACTCGGGGTGAGTAAGTGGTGAATCTACATGACATAAGTATGCTCGAGAAGCTCCATACCGAGAATGACAACGATGATGAGCCTACACCCTTCGATGAGAATCCAGATTTCTACTCAAAAGATAGTGATAGTGAGAATGAGAATGAGAATGAGAATGAGAATGAAAATGATAGTGAGTATTTATTTTTTAATGCATTTTATTTTGTCTTTGTGCTTAACTGTTTTCTTAATTGCATTATGCCTTTATTCTTTGTGTATACATTTTATTATGTCTTTGTGCTTAACTGTTTTCTCTTACTTAATGCAGGTGATTGAACAATATGAGCAGCGGCAAGGCAACCAGTTCGTCCTTGCTTAATGCGCTGAAGCAGCGCAAGAAAAGTGCTACACGGAGTGGGAGACATCCAAATCCCAATCCGCGTTACCCCGATCTTGCTCCTGCTGGCGGAGGACGGGGTCGAGGCCGAGGTCGAGGAGGACGAGGACGAGGTGCCACGGGAGGAGGCGTGGACTTTGACCCACCACCCTCTGCTTCTGGCGACGTGGCTCCTGAGTTGTTCCTGACAGAGCAGCCTTTCAGGGCCGAGAGGGAGGCAGAGTCCGAGAGGGAGGCAGAGTCTGAGAGGGAGGCGAGGACCGAGAGGGAGGCGGGGACCGATACGGAGGCGGACACTAGCCGCGAGTTGGTGGGGCCGAAGAAATTGCGGAATCGTGGGGAATCGGGAGTCCCTGACGAGAAGTTTGAGCCTAGGACTCAGGAGGCAAAAGCCCTTATTATTCCAGATGGCCTTGAGTAAGTGTACTAATTTGGCAATTTAAAACATTTTATTTCATGTTGGTCATAAATAATTATTGTGTACTAACGTTTATTATTGTGCAGCAATTGGACATTTCCTCCGGGGACGAAGCCTCGCCTTCCTAACAGCCATGTTGGAGCTCTGATTAGGAAGTTCTGGCCGGGCTATCACATTACCCACGAGGGTGACAGGAAGCTAGCTACCACTTGGGCGGACTACCAGACTACCCGTGTCCCGGGCTTTCCGACAGCTGCTGATGCTGTCATCACCAAGTTTTGGGTAAGGCATATTTCTCGAGTTATGTTCATACTTGATGACCCCACCGTGCTAACTCATGACTCTTATGCATGATTGAAGTGCTTTTACCGTGTGGCCGAGGAGGACCAGGAGAAGGCGCAGAGGACTTTGCTTGGGGCTTGTGTGAAGTTGACCCCCCAGGTGTGGTACAACCAGAAGGTCACGACCGCTAGCCACTTCTGGGCTGACAGGGGCGTGAGGGTCAGGAAGGAAGACATTGTCGGTAGGAACCCTAATCCTGAGTACTCGATGACGCCAGAAGAGTACATGTCGGTGAGTAAAATGTCAATGAGATTCTACATTGCTTCTAAGTTGCCATTGCATTGTCTGGAGTTGAGTATTGCATTTTTAGGTTATCCCCGATTGGGCCGAGCCGCATCGACTCGCATGGGAGGAGCTGGTTAGGACGAGGTGGCTCAGAGAAGACGAGGAGTTTGCAGCCTTGTCGAGGCGGAACGCGGATAACCGAGGCGATGGTGGAACGCACTGCGCGGGAAACCGCAACTTTGACCGCTTCAAGGGGAAGGTGGTACGTATATACATGGAACGACCTGCGTGCATTTCTGCTTATGTTTGTACTTCATATGCATAATATTTTCTTTTCACGATACAGGTGGCCGAGGCACAACCCGGGGAGGTGATTCATGACGTCGCCGTCTATGAGATGATGCGGCGAAAGAAGCCCAATTACTCGGAGCCTCAACCCTCGTTGCCCGTGTACTTCGGCACTGCCCAAAACGACTTGGGGAACTACATCACGATGGTGAAGGCTCGTCACCCCCATGTGGATGACCCCATTCACGCGGAGATCGACGAGGAGTCGTTGGTCCTGTCGGAGCACGGATTGCAGCATGGACGCCTCAAGATTCTGAATAAGAAGGTCAAGCCTACCCTCAGCACGAGCTTCAGCCGTCTCAAGGCTACCTACCCCACCGACGGCCCCCCTATCCCGCCTCGTGGCCAGCCTCGTCGCTCCGCCGGGGATGTAAGTTTTTCTCGTTTTCATCATCTTTATGACTTCTGTTCCTGCATGGCTAACCGCTGACGAGATTCCTTGTATTTGAAATTGTAGCCTGAGTTAGACGCGGACTACGATGCCGCTTATGAGGAATATCAGGTGGCCTTTCGGCAGCATCAGGAGGCGAATGCGATCTACATGCAATACGTAAATGTAAGTCCGAACCTTTCGGCAGCATCAGGAGGCGAATGCGATCTACATGCCTACGATGCCGAACGTTTGTTGTACTACGGCCTGACTTATAAACTATCTTGCAGGCCATGATGGTGAATATTCAAACTGGCCAGAATAGAGATTTAGGGCCCGTGCCTCCCATGCCAGGTCCGATGCCATTTTGGCAATCGAAGGAAAGCTTCGCTAGGACCTACTACGCATCGACACCGGTAAGTTCTTTGCGAACCCACTGGTTATCGCTTTACTTTGCCTCGCAAGTTGCTAACATGTAGGCAACATGTAGGGAACGAGAGCTTCTGGGAACCGGCACTTTGGCCACGCCTCGCCGGATGGGCGTCAGATCACACCGCTTCATGACGATGGTCCATCTCCTGGCCATTCTGCAGGTGGTTCTCCCGAGCTTCACACTTCTCCTACTCCCTCGCCAGGTGGCTCTTCTGCTGCTTCTACTAGACGCAACCCTTGACAGAGGTCGCCACTTTTCACCAGGGGAGATCTCGGGTACACCCCGTCTCCTCCAGAGTTGTAGGGATGTGTGATGATGTCGATGATCTTGTATGACTAATGTATGGATGATCTTGTATGACTGATGTTGATACATGTATGGCATATGTGATCTTGTTTCAATTGGTGTGGAATATATATTGCATGGATGTATGGATGATGTATGGATGTATGGATGATGATGTATGGATGTATGGCTGCTGTGAGTGCTGCTGCAAAAAAAAAAATTCAAAAAAAAACTGTGCATTTGATACGCCGACGGCCTTGCCCTCGGCGTAGGAGGTAAGCGTGACCAAATGGTCAAGGCTACGCCGACGGCAAGGCCCTCGGCGTAGGGCCAGGCCGCTGCTGCCAGGCCGCTGCGCTGCCTCCACGTGGCAGGAGTACGCCGAGGGGGAGGCCGTCGGCGTAGCAGCTGCGCCAGGCCGCTGCGCTGCCTCCACGTGGCAGGCGTACGCCGAGGGGGAGGCCGTCGGCGTAGCAGCTGCGCCAGGCCGCCCACCAGCCTCCACGTTAACTGGCCGTGTGACGGCGCGGTCGACGTTCGGCGACGGTCTCTACGCCGACGGGCGCCGTCAGGCCGTCGGCGTTGACCTACGCCGACGGTCTTGTCCTACGCCGACGGCCGCGCCTGCTCCGCCGAGGGAGAGGTCCGCCGAGGACGGTACGCCGAGGGCAGCCGTCGGCGTAGCGTACGCCGAGGGTTTTCCTGGCTACGCCGACGGCAATATGCCCTCGGCATACCGAGCTTCTCCTGTAGTGCAGGTCTACCAGTAGTATTGAAGGCCTTGGGGCCCAGGGCCAGGTCCGTCCTCGGATTCGTATCGCACCTCCTACACTTGTATTCATACAGACGCGTACGTGCACAAGGCAGCGCGCAGTACAGTAGAGTAGAGTAGAATAGAGTACCGAGGCAGGGCCGCTGTGAAAACGTCGCGTCTGACTCTATTTCTCTGACATCCATGAATGGCAACGACAAGGAGGTTAGGGCATCTACACCGAGCCGTCCTATTCATTTATGTATCAAATTTGAGTCTCGTTTGAATTGGTTCGGACAGCGTGTTTGTTCTCGCGCATTCTGTTTTTATCTTTGACGGTCCCTTTCGCTCGTGGCACAGAAACACTCTATTTCTTTTTCAAAACCCTCTACAAATTTCCACTAGCGGAAGAGGGAGGGAAGGTGATGGATCTTGCCGCCATGGCTGATGCGATGCCCCCCTCCTGCATTCGAGCCGCCAGGAAGCACGGCCGAATGAAGAAACTTGCCAAGGACCTAACGGCGAAGGAGCGGAAAGTTGAGTCGGACAAACGCTCTGTCAGGCATGTAGCGGCGAGAGCTCGACAAGGAGCACTGGGAGGAGAACGAGCGCTTTCTCGCCAACCAGAACAAGGTCGACACCAGCGAGCTGGCAATGAATGCCGCTAAACACGCCGTCAACATGATCAAGCAAAAGGCGATGGCCTCCGCTTTCGGCGGCACCGTCGCTTTTGATGGCGTCGTCGCTCTTCCGGACCTAGACATGGCCCGCACATCCTCTACCCTCCGTCATTTTCACGCCTAGCGGATACCCACTAGTAGAGTATAATACAGAGGCAGGGTCGATGTGAAAACGTCGCGTCTGACTCCGTTTCTCTGACATCCATTTTCTTAGACGCCGCGCACGTCCTCCATGATGGAGTTCAAACACGGTTGGCCCGATGAACGATCGGCTGCTCCGGAAGCGTCTAGATTCCATCATCCACTTATTACAACCTGCTCACGAGTAAATTGAGACGGAAATTTTTATCCAACCAAGAAAAGGACGACGAAATTTCACTTACTCCAGTAAATATCGGACGTGTACGAAACGCTGCATGTACGCGTAGCAGCATAGGCCAGACGGAGACGGAGGTGGCCTTGGGGCCCAGCCCAGGGCCTCGGATTCGTATCGCACCTCCTAGACTTGTATTCATACAGACGCATACGTACACAAGGCAGCGCGCAGTACAGTAGAGTAGAGTACAGTACAGAGGCAGGGCCGCTGTGAAAAACGTTGCGTCTGCCACCGTTTCTCTGACATCCATGAATGGCAACGTCGGTGTATTTCACAACCCGCCACGCCACGCCAGCCACTCTCTTTCCTCTCTCCTGGGCGTCCGTCTCTGATTTTGATGCATTCGAAAGTGACGGACACGGTAGAGAGAGAGAGGGGTATAGAGTGGTACGAGTGGGAGTAGCACAGGCAGCGTGGTTTGGCTGCGACTGTGCCCCTATCCCCTTCCGGTAATTTAAATAAAAATAATTTAAATAATAAATCTTATGCAAACTAACTAACCTAATTTTATCATTTTCTGCAACTTCCGTTCCGCGCGACGCCGCACATCCGCCTGCAACTTGGCGCTACAGTTCTGCCACGCTGGCATCTACGTGTGATGCCAGGTTGCACGACTACGCAACCACTGCTGCATCGCGAGGCCAGGCGGCGCCGCAGCCCCTAGCCCTCTACCACGCTGGCGCCGTAGGCCCCGACCGAGCAAGTGTGCCACCAGTCGGGACGGCTCGAGCCTTTCAAGATGTCGGAGATTCGGGTTGTCGCATTTCGGTCTCCTTGCATCGAATATATGTCGCACTCACGGGCCCAAACTCAGGAAACCAAATGTTATTAGCTATGGTCGGCCAACCACTACACAATTTGGGGGGACACAGTGGCGCTTCTCCGCGTCGCGGCGGCAGGTCCGTGTCTCTTCCTCGTGCATCGCCACCATCGGAGGAGGAGCTCCACCGTCGTCGCGCCGAGTAGGCACGCGCGCAGCGCCTTCTCTCGCACCCGGAACACCTAGGCACCAACGATGGCAAGGCCGGAAGTTTGAGCACGGCGGCGTGTGTTGGCCCTATGCTCCACGCGCCCGCTTCGCCTCCTATCGCGCCCGCGATTCCGGTGGCCTCCGACAACGCTGACAATGACGACAATGTCCGCGAGGCCAAGTTCAACTCGCTCGGGACTCTCATATCCGACGTGTGGGATCTCGCGAAGCGCCACCTTGTTGAGCGCACCGGCAAGAAGCGGGACCTTCGTCGCGCCATGCACCGTTCCACACGCGAGCACTAGACGTGATTCGGCCTCCTCGTCGTCTACTACTCCATCGACGACACCACCAACGAGGAGGAGGAGTAGACGCGCGCCGCCGTCAGAGATGCTCTGATGAGTAGTTACCGTCGGTAGCTAAGATAGAGCTCGTGCTAGGTTTGTTTCGACGCTGCAACTGCATCGATTTTTCTTGTAAATTTGTTGATCTCGGTAATCAAAATTTCCCCCCTATGTATGAACTAGTGTTGATCTGACGCCGATGATGTTTTTTAAATTATACAGTGCAATTACTATATTAGTTCTGTGTGAAGAATTGTCGTATTACAAACCACTTTTGGCAGTACACGCATTGTTAGAAATAAGCACGTCGTAGTACGGGGTACGTATCCGAGTAGACAAGGGTAGCCGAATAGAGTAGGAATTAGATGTCCTAATCCTACTAGGTTAGCTATACAAAATCTGCTATATATACGTGTGTAAGGCCCGTGTAAAAACAACCCGTGAGAGACAGAAGCAATAAAAATACTAGAGACAGGAGCGATATGCTCCTGTGGCAATAACCGATCGTTTCCGTGTGCGTGCGTGTGTTTCGTGAGCCAGCTCTACTAGTTGATCGATTCTAGTTAAGGGCAGCTTATTAGTACGTACGTGTATCTCGGCGACTTGTCCTTGTGTACGATATTGCCGGAAGTTTGATCAGAGTTGCCGCTACTGCTACGCGTCGGCTGTCGTCGGAAAGTACTCGACGAACGGCGTCGCATATCGGGCCAATTTCCAACAATTGGTATCAGAGCCAAGGTCGTCGTCCGTGATCTGCTGAAAGTACTAGGAGGTCATGGCGATGGTGAAGTTTGGCGACAGCTCGACATCGGCACCGGTGACAGAGACGGTGGGGGCGGCTTTGTATCCGCGCCTCGATCGCAAGGACTACGGGCTATGGGCACTCAACATGGAGGTGGCCATGGAGGCTCAGGAGGTTTGGGAGGCCGTCGATCCAGGAGGCGACGAGTACGTCAAGGGAGGTGCGAAGTACCGGAAGGATCGCCAAGCGTTAACGGCGCTCTATTCCGTCGTGCCGAAGGACGTGATGCAGCACCTCGTCGGAAAGAAATCGGCGAAGGATGCATGGGAGACGATCAAGATCTTGCACCAAGGTCATGCCCGCGTGAAGGAAGCGCATCTTCAAACTTTGACAAAAAGCTATGAAGATCTGAAGATGGAGGAGAGCGAGACGGTTGATCAGTTTGCCGCCCGTTTCGTTACCCTTGTCAACGCAATCAGGGGATATGGCGAGAAATTGGATGAGATCAAGAACGTCAGAAGGTTCCTGCGTGCGGCACCGGCGCGCTACATGCAGATCGTTACATCGATCGAACAATGTCTCGACCTTAATACATTGACGGTTGAGGATCTCGTCGGAAGATTCAAAGCACACGATGAGAGAATTCGGATCAGCTTCGGTGATCCAGAACAGGTTGAGCACCTGATGCTCACAAAGCAGCAATGGATGACTCTTTCAAAAGAAAAGCAAGGAGGCTCCACGAGCGGCAAGGAGAAGCAACGTCCAGCGAAAAAGTACATCGCAGGACAGGAGGACGAAGATGACGCCCCGCCGCGGAGGAAGTTTGACATAAAGAAAGTAAGGTGTCATAACTGCGGCGAGCTCGGTCACTTCAAGGCTGATTGCCGGAAAGCACCAAAGGAAAAGGAGAGGGCTCTCATCGCCCAGGAAGGAGATGATGGACCGATGATGCTGATGCTCGAAGTAACTGAGTTGAAGGATGAGGAGGATCCTCCATCACCGGCTATGGAGATTGTGGCGCAAGTGGATCACGATCTACCGTGTGTGCATCATGAGGAACAAAGTGCCCCGTTCCCATGTGAAGCCACGTTTGAGGCAAGTGAAGCCTCGGAACTTGTTCATGGCGATCTATGCGTTGGAATCTCACCCGCAACTCCGTCTGGCAATAAGTTCTTCATGCTTGTGGTGGATGATCATAGTAAATACATGTGGATTGTGTTGCTGAAAAGTAAGGATCAAGCTCAACAAGCATTCGAGAAGATCAAGGAAGCCGAAGAGTTTAAGGTGGAGGCAAAGATAAGAGCCCTACGCATTGATGAGGGGGGTGAGCTGCATCAAACTGTGTTGACCATGGCACGGAGCATGATGAAGAGTAAAGGCTTGCCAGGAAAATTCTGGGGTGAGGCAGTTAATACGGCTGTGTATTTGCTGAACATGGAATCTACTGAGAGTGGAGTTGGTACAACACCGTACGAAGCATGGTACGGATGGAAGCCCTCGGTTGATCATCTTCGTACTTTTGTATGTGTGGCGCATGTAAAGGCGGAATTGGCGGAGCAACGTATTCCGATGATCATGACAGGCTATGAAGGCTCAAAGACATACCGCTTGTGCAATCCTTATACCAATAAGGTGGTTTTCAAGGGAGACGTAATCTTTGAGGAAGGCAAGTCATGGAATTGGGGCTACAACGAACCGGAATATTCAACTTTTCACGTCACGTGGGATCTTGAGTATGAAGAAAATATGGATCAATCGAGCTTATCCTTGTCAGCAAGTTCGGGCCCAGAAGACATTGAAGGCCTAGGGGCAGCTCCAAGCGTGGACACCAGGCCAGAAGCACTAGGGATTCTCCCAGAAGACAAAGAGTTTGAAGAAAAGGCTAGTCTGTGGCCAGAAGATACGGAACTGGAAGGGTGTACAGATTCATGCGCAGCGATACCTGCACTTGTTTGCCCAAAAATTAGAGGAGGAGGGGGAGCTGAAGTGAGCCCAGCAAACAGGCCAGCAAGGCCAGAAGGCGATGGTCCAAGAGTGTGGACTGGTGGCCAGATAGATGGAGGAGACCCAACAATAGGGGGTGCAGATCCATCAAAAGGCTTTTCACGTGGTATAGAGAAGTTAGAAGAAAACCAATTTGAGTTACCTCCTACTTATTTGTTCTATTGCATCCAAGAGCACCGGCAAGTAGTAGATCAAATATGCGAGGCATCGATGAGAAAGTACTTCATCGAACCAAGTATAATGTCTCAGGGCGCGGACAAAAAGGACTGTCGGCGTGAAGCCATGGAGAAGCCGACAAGAGCAACGACGGCGACATGGGTGCCACAAGAGACGACGAAAGCACCGTCGAAAATGATGGTTGAAGTGGCGAAAGTAAAGCCAACAGTAACGCCTACGCGAAGTAGCTGGCGTATTTGGAATCCAGGTCGGTGTAGAAGAGAGCACGTCGTGCTTAGGGGGTGATTGTTAGAAATAAGCACGTCGTAGTACGGGGTACGTATCCGAGTAGACAAGGGTAGCCGAATAGAGTAGGAATTAGATGTCCTAATCCTACTAGGTTAGCTATACAAAATCTGCTATATATACGTGTGTAAGGCCCGTGTAAAAACAACCCGTGAGAGACAGAAGCAATAAAAATACTAGAGACAGGAGCGATATGCTCCTGTGGCAATAACCGATCGTTTAACCGATCGTTTCCGTGTGCGTGCGTGTGTTTCGTGAGCCAGCTCTACTAGTTGATCGATTCTAGTTAAGGGCAGCTTATTAGTACGTACGTGTATCTCGGCGACTTGTCCTTGTGTACGATCTTGCCGGAAGTTTGATCAGAGTTGCCGCTACTGCTATGCGTCGACTGTCGTCGGAAAGTACTCGACGAACGGCGTCGCATATCGGGCCAATTTCCAACACGCATTTCAGTATCTACGCATTTGCAGCATCTTTTAGAGATGGTCTCGAGATACCCACACTCGTCAAAATCAGCCTCGTGAGAAGCCCATGGTGACCTAGCCCATGATATCATTTGTCTTCCCATCCCCTTCCATTTTTGTGTGTAAACCAATCATAGTGTGGAGCCGTGCATGATATGATAGGTCTCTGATCTGCTGTAGAGGAAATCTATATCTATATATATATATATATATACCTAATAATAAAGGAAAGAGTGTTTCTTGTAGTACCTACACTTTTTTAGACCAGTTTGCCCTCCCACCAATCCACATATCACCACAATTGCCACTGGTAAGTAAAAGTTAAAAAAACTTGGGATTTGCTTAAGAGGCGGCGGCGGCCGGCGGGTGCGCGCAGGCGTGGGCCTTTGGCATGGACGGCGAGGCAGGTACGGTGGCCGGCGTTGCAGCGGCAGCAGGGGGAGTCGAGGTAGCTGGTGCTCCCGGCGGCAGGTTTGGGGGGCTGTACGAGGATCTGGGTGGTGGCGGCACAAATACAACTAGAGAGAGGGCGAGCGCACATCTCGCAAATTACCGCCACCAATTTGTGCATCAAGCCTTCCCCTAATTTCAGAAGTTTGGGCAAGTCTTTAATTACGTGATACTAGAGAAGCCAGCGAGTAGCAGTCATCAGCATTTTCTTGGTTTCTTTGATTGGTCCCTGATTGGATTGGACCATCTTGTGGAATCCGTAATGAAGTGCGGCCAGATCTTGAGATCGGGCGTTGACTCTATTTGAGGCTCTATTTTCTTTACAGATTCAGGCTTCTGCTGTCAACATGGCAAACGATGTGGGCTTCAGGGCATAACTTAGCGTTTTCAGTATATGGCAAACCATTGGGATCTAGCAGAAGGTTCACTGTGAATGCTTCGCGGAGGGAACTCAATGTTTTCAGTATTTTCTATTGTGTATCTGGTGTCATTCTAGGTTTTGTTTGAGCAGTCCTTTTGACCTTGTGACGTTGTTGTGGCTGATACAAGTTGTGCGGTAAATTAACTGGTGTTTGATTTTCGACCTATTTTAGTTCAGTGTGCTACGCATTTTGAAGATGCGTTCTGAAACTCAGTTATCCTCATTTTCAACAGGAAGGATGAGCAAATTGGTGCTACTACTTGTCAGTTCATCGAAGATATTAGTTTGTGGGCAAACCATTATTCATCCTACCTCTGCTTCTAAACTTCTATCCTGGTGTAACCATTATGATACTCCTTGAATCTGTTTTCCGGCCTCTGTCTGTAAATTACCTTGTAACTATTTCCTAAGTTGCTATAAAAAGTTCAGGCTGGCGTAATACCGCCGTAGTCCTGCTAAAAAAAACTCAGTAATCCGTGTAAATCATTTCGTGAAATACTTATACTTTTGATTTCTTCATGGGGTAAGTTGGATCTAGCTCGGCCTAACTTCACCACAGGGGCAACTGCCCAGTCTCCACGCGCCCAAAATCAACGATTAAACAGCCTACATGGGCAGAGGGGGCTCTCTGTCCGGTATAGAATACTTGGGGGGTGGTTCAGCATTCCAAACCCAATACTACCCCCTCTCTGTCCGGTATAGAATACTTGGGGGTGGTTCAGCATTCCAAACCCAATACTTAGGGGTTATTTAGACAATTTTTAGTTTAATCAACCGATTGTGGATAGGATGAAAATTTGTCGGTGGTAAAGAATCATAATTATTTTATTAGGACGCCATATTAACATGTTCTGTCCTAGGAACGCATAGGTACACAATAAAAAAAATAAGTGAGTTTTTTTCTCCCAGTGCAACGCACGGGCACTTTTGCTAGTCTATATATATATATAATAATAAAGGAAGGAGTGTTTCTTGTAGTACCTACACTTTTTTAGACAAGTTTATCCTCCCACCAAACCAAGTATTACAACCCACGCCACCCGTAAGTCATCAAAATAAAAAAAAGGCTTTCCTATTGGTTAAGTTTTTCTAGCTCGCAGACCCCGGTTCCTTCAATATCAATATCACGTGAGATACGTCAAGATCTGGAACATGAGATCGCCCCGCAATAGAAACGACTTTCGCTTATCCGCTGGCGGTGGCGCACATAGCCCGGCCGGTGACAAGGCAGCTAGCCTCGCTCCTCCTCATGATCTACCGCACCTTTTTCTGGTGATCAAACAACGCCCATGTTCATTGTTCCATGTATAGAAGAGAAAAATCGCCAAGCCGGCACACAGTCCCCGGTATGACGATCGATTGCCGCTGCTCTTTGTATGCAGCAGCAGGTATCCATGCAAGCGGATGATTCCGCTTAAGATTAAAGAGTAGTAGTAGTCTTTTTCTACGTGGAAAAGAGATTGGATCGGAGCGGTCCTTCCCCGAAAAGTGACATGGTTTGTCCAATTTCTAGCGGATGTCTAAGATACAAGGAAAGAATTACTACTTTCTCCTTTCAAAGGTAAGCGACTTAGATTTGTCTAAATTCATATTATCTAGACACGTTTTAGTATATGAATCTAGACAAAGCCAAGTTACTTATTTGTAGACGGAGGGAGTATAACATATCTTCCGGCACGAGTGTGTCCGTGTTGCGGTCGCGCTAATCAAGCAGCGACACCCAAGTAGAGCTCGACAATGATCATGTCGGTGACAAAGAGGCCGCTGATGGCGCGGCGGGATGTGTGCGCCGTGGTGGCCTCAACGTTATTCAGGCATGGGGGCGTGGGCCATCAATGTTGAGCACATGTTTGCACATGAAATACCTGCAGTTCATGTGTGCTCGGTGCTAGGTTTGGACGAGGCCACGGTTTAGAGAACGGTGTGGTCGTCATGTCCGTCGTCGTGGGCGTGATGCTGCTCGAATGTAAACACACCGAGCGCGACGGTGGTGAACCTGTTGAGGAAATCTTGAACCGGACCACCGACGGGGACACCGTCTACAGTAAGGACACCTACGACTAAGTCCCACAAGCCATCACCAAAGACATATGGGCAGAGATCCTCACCACGAAACTGAACATTGGGCTGCTGATCCTAGACCCCTGAAGCAACGAAATCGCTAGCGTGCGCGAGGCCGAGACGTCGTCCCCTCACTGCAATAATGCAGCTGCCAAAGAATGCACGCTCGTGGAAAAAAATTGTCTTGGTGGAACAACCAAGTAGGTTCCTCTCTTTTATCAAAGCTAATTAATCTGGGCAATCTGTAGATTAACCTACATGTCTTTTTTTGATAATTCCATTTAAACATACAACATCATGCTACCCATGGGTGCCATGATTTAGTTTAAAGAAATATTAACATTGCAAACGTCCAAGCTTTTGTTTTTGAGGGAATTGTAAACGGTCACACTTGATATCATCTTACTTTGTATGCTTCCACTCAAAATATAATATGCTTTGACAAGCTTAATAGCCTCCCAAAACATACAATATTTTGAAATAGAGGTAGATACTTGCAAAGTTGAACTCAAAGAAGGATTATTGCTTTTTTGTTTGGATTTTTTTTTTTGCTATTCATGATATTTTTGAAATAATTATTATAGTTGTTTTCTTGATGTTTGTTGTCTCTGTATATGAATTGAAAAATGATTGAAGAAAAATTATTAAGAATTTACTTTTTTTTTGTCTTTGTAACCGAATTATTTTCTCTACCGGTGCAACGCACGGGCTTTTTTGCTAGTAATAATAAAGGAAAGAGTATTTCTTGTAGTACCTACACTTTTTTGGACGACTTTACCCTTTAAGTAGAAAATAAATTATCCACCAATACCAACGGTAAGTGAAAAGAAAAAATATAATAAATTATCCACCAAGAATTAAATTACCCACCAATACAGCGATAAGTGAAAAAGAAAAAATATAATAAATTACCCACCAAGAATTTCTGTTGGACGAGGGCGAGGCTTTATCAAGAATCCTCTCAGAGCACACGCCCATGGGGAGCCAGACATGGACTCCTTTGCTCGGTCGGCAAGCCGAAGGCAATAAAAAGGATCGAGAGCCTCAAGCGAAACCATAGAAGCCTTTTTCCTCCTCCGCGTTGAGGCGAAAGAAGTAGCGCTGTTCGATATGCCGCCGTAAGATTCCCTCCGCGACGCTAGGCACAGGCGGGTGGGCTTCGATCTGCCGCCGCGAGATCCCCTCTGCGTCGCTAGGCACAAGTGGGTGGGCTGGATGGTCTGTTCGTTTGGTGTCGGTAGGCGCAAGACTAGGATGGGGATTAGAGCGCAGCCGCGCCGCCCAGCTATGCAACGGCCCCAACCTCCCGCCTCGCCATCCCCGGCTAGAGCTCGCCTCCGGCTGTGTCTCGCACTGGTCCCTGCTCACCGTCGGCCGGGACTTGAACTAGCCAAGGGTACTATGGCGCACCGCTTTGCTGGAGGTTGCGCCGGAGGTCGCGCCGAAGGTCCCTGCCGCAAGCCGATCTGTAGGCCGTCGCGCTAGGAATCGCGGTCCACGAACTCCTCAAATCCTCCCATTGACTTGGTTGTGGTCCCCATGAGCGCCGGAGGTCACGCCGGAGGTCCCTGCCGCAAGCCGATCTGGAGGTCGTCGCGCTAGGAATCGCGGTCCACGAACTCCTCAAATCCTCCCATCGACTTGGTCGTGGTCCCCATGACCACCACATGCACCGCCGCTCTCCCCGCTGACTGCGGTTTCCGAGCGGGCTCCTGATTCGCCGCCGTCGATCCGGTCTGCTCGCGCCGATCCCCCCACCGCCACGACCGTCTCTGCACGCTGTCCTGCTACCGGCTACCTAGAGTTGTCTTCCCGTGCGAACCCTGAACACCACCCCGCGAGCTACTCGGCCGCCGCCATGCGCTGACAGGGTGCCCGCTGCCGCATGCGCTACCTACCCGTTCTCGCATCGTGACAGGCCGCCGCTCGGGCGTTGCCAGGCTGTTGTTGCTTTCGCAAGCGCATGCTGTTATACTGCTGAGGCTCTCTCTTTCTGTAATCAAATATCTGAAAATCTGAATACAAGTGTGGCATCCCGTGCTGGATGCGACGACTTCACACGGGCATAGACTACCACTACCAGCACCGCTGGAGCCTGGATGAGAGCCACCATACGATGCTGACCAGCAACAAAGTCGTCCGCCCATGACCCCAAGCACCGCTGGATGAGAGCCACCACACGATGCTAGGCCAAGGCGCAAGATTAATTCTACACACCCTTACTTCGACGGTCAGGTGTAATTAAAAAATGGTACGACTCACATTTGAGTTATTGATACTAATTCATAAGTTTCGGCAAGGCAACTTGGAGATCAACAGGCAGCTGCCGCATGCTAATTAAACAGAGGGATTGTAGGCATGATTAAAGGAGTTACCGTGACCCAACTGTATGGTGTGCATAACTAAAGAAGGAGCAGATGAGAGCCCTCAAGAGAAGTACTACTTCGTTCGAGCGAGGAGCCACCACGATTATGACAATAGAGCGTTCCCCGGTGCAAAGCACGGGTCCTTTTGCTAGTGAAGAATAATAATTGGAGCACCCAGTTTCTCCTTGATGATCTCACGAGCTAAAGCCGAACACACGGCCTCTGAAAAGCTAGCTAGCTAGCTACTAATTGAGCAAGCAAGGGCACATTTACCAGCCCAGCCCCACATGCAAGCAGACCTGGCCATGCAAATCTTGAACATGATCAATTCTATTGCAGTCTACTATACCATATACGGAGTAATGCGCACATTTGTAGATAAAATTGCAGCGAAACAGAATATGTTAATTTTACCGGTAGCAGGAACTATAGCTTGCTAATCAGAGCTACTCCCTCCATTTGAAAATATAAGAACTATACCTGTACGAATCTATACAGTAAGAGACGTCTAGATACATTTTATTTAAAAAATTAAAACGTCTTATATTTCTAAACAGAGGAGTGTAGTATTTTTGTCCTTCCTTCTTGTACACAACTACGAAGTGACATGTCCAGCTTCATTTTCTACTCCCATTGGAGATGGGTGAATTCAGTTTTGAGATCTGCCGAAACTTGAAGGGTACAGAGCCCATAAGACACACAAAACCGGAGTGATGAAGCAACTATATTGTCTTGACCCAACAAATAATTTCGGTCCCTGACAATTATTCGGGTCCACGCTAGCACTCATCGGTCCACATGCATATGCTTTGGCACCCCGGCGGAGTATATAGAAACAAACAAATCAAACAGGGGCTTTGCCTACATTGTCGTCTTCACCCCTTTCAAACGGTACAGAAATCATGGACCATCTGCCATGCCATGCCCGGTCTCAAACAAAGGCCGGAGTAGGTTCACTAGTGCCACTTTATGATCTAATTAAAACCTAGCTAAGCTAGCAACCGACCCTTTCATCGGCATGGAAACGCTAATTAATTAACAGCAAGGTGGAGTGGCAGGTTGGATTAGAGAATAGGAAGATGTGGAAACATGACAAATCACAATTCCCCAACGATTCCCTTCTTCCAAGATCTCCATTCTTTTAGTACTGATAAGAGAGGATATCTGGAGCTAGCATCCTGCAAAGAATATCACCATAACGCTAGATCATCCAAAGGAACGGCGAAAAGGTCTCATCACCTAATGAAGCATAGAATACCCACATGCTACGTCGTGTATTATAACTAAATAAATCACACACGATTTCTTAATGGGTGTCGAATCAAGCAGTGTAAAATAAGCAGCGCTCGTACAAATGTTACCGGTACTAGAACTCCCTCCGTTTCAAAAATATTAGATGTTTTAGCTTTGTGAAATAAGTATATCTAGACTTTTATACAGGGGCGGAGCCAAGGGGGGCTAGCACGGGCTAGAACCCCCCCCCCCCCCCCCCCAACCATCAGACCCCCTATAAATATGTACTATTAATTATCTCACCTAATAACTTAATTATTTTAAGAGGTCCAAGTCTAATGTGTGCATCTAGCTAGGTATTCAATGGAACCTCAAAAAATAGCCCATCAAGCTATCGTGGAGAGTTAAAAAAATAAAAACTCTCATGTTTCTGTGCGTTAGTTTGCCAGACAGAGTGTCGCTGATTGATCTATTAGCCTAGGACTCCTTCCTTCTTTCACGATCGAACTACGTCTACATTGACGCTCATTGATGTCCTCTAGACGCCATGACCCATGAGACGACGAAGGTCGTGGCCGATGTGGTGCCGGCATGCCGCCTCGGTGCCGACGCTCTTAATCATACATTAGTTCTTGTCGTGGTTTCATGGCATAAGTCCATGGAGTAGCACACTCAGACCTTAAGGTAGGTATACACACACTAGTACTAGTAGCCTTTTGTCGTCTCTCATATGGATTACAAGTTTATAACTTGTTAGTTTGGTTAATTGTTTTACTTGCATATATGATAATGTATTTTTTTACTAGTTGGATATGTTTCTCTAATCTTCTATACACCTATTATCTTTGAAAGAAAAACTAACTCAATGAAGATTTTTTTACAAGCCACTTTCATTCTAAATTTAATTTGTAGAATTTTTTTACAAGCCACTTTCATCATAAATTCAGACATAATTGCGCGCCGGCGTGTCGAAGATTGCCGTGGTTGAGCCGCGGGAGGGCCTCCGCAGCAGGTTGAGGAAGCAGCAGATGTCAGTCCGCCGCGCGGAGTGGTCTCCGTGACCAAGGATAGCCATGGCTGAAACAAGCCACCGCTTGGGATCTCCGCCGAGAGCAGCAACAACTCCCCACCGGAGAAGAAGAAGGTCAAAAATCACCTTACACTACTGCAGAATAGGCTATTAGTGACAGGCTGAAAAGACCCATTAGTAACAGACGCTTAGTGACAGGCAAAGCACCTGTCACTGATGACTAGTCACTGGTATGAGGTTACTAGTGACATGCAAGTGCCTGTCACTAGTATGTGTACTAGTGACCGGCATTTATGCGCGCCAGTCACTAATATGTGTATATTAGTGACAGGCAAAAATGATGCATGTCACTGATTGCTGTCAAAGGACGCACCACTGTGGGGTTTTGTAGTGACAGAGCCATTATCGTGCCCGTCACTAGTTTGATTTTTTGTCAAAAAAATTTAAATGCATTTTTCACGAATATTCCAGATAAATGTTATAAAAAATTAAATGCATTTTGCACAAATATTTCATATAGCATAATAATATGTTGTACCAATGGTACATTCGCATAACCCAATATGACATAATATTTGCATAAATAACACACTTGCATAAGAACTTGCAATATACCATAGAATAATGATCGATAGTTTATTTATCAATTATCTAGCAAGCAGTTTGAACTGCAAAGAACACCACCACCATGATACATGTATTATGATCATATGCATAGCTGTAAGTTCTTTTCACTTTTATACATTTCCATCATCTTATTGAGGTACAAATTCTTTCATTACATCTTCCTTGTATGGACCTGAATCGCTCACGGCATCGTTGACATGCTTAACCTGATACAAAAAAGAAATGAGCATAAAGTTCTAAGCAGTGGCAATCATAGTGGCATAAAAATTCATTCTCTATTACTAGTTGATACACGTTGTTGTGGGCATAACAGAACAATTTCAGATATAAAATCTACATTATGAGTCAAGCATGAAGAACGATTATGTATTGCCAACAGAATGTTAAATATGGACTAACAAAACAATAGCTACTAAATCTCATTGGATCTTATATAGACCGCTTTAGGAACATATCATGCATTTACAAAATAGTATGACAATTAATATATCATAAAAGGATCTTCCGGGAGTGGTTCTTCTTCATATGTTTATTGGGAACTCTAAATACATCAAGAAGATATAATCAATAAGGAGTCACTTGATTAGCTCTGCCACAAGTATAGACCTATAGAAAACTCTATGTCGGCCTCATTGTGTATACTGTTCATCACACTGAATCTAAAATCATGTGTATAGTAGGGAATTATTAACTACTACTTAAGGATCAGCGGTACTTAAAGTCTATAGACGATGCAACTTAATTTTTTTTGGAATAGTTCATGTATATTGTACAGTAATGTGCCTTTCTGTACTTTTGAGTTTATTCTATGTTTGCCATAGTAAACAGATGTATCGATTGGAACGCCAAACACACTGCATTATTGCAATAGCATACATGAAAGAAGGAATATAATTCAGTTCATGGTTGCCTGATCCAACCGCGAGTACCCAAGGATGAAGCCACACCAATTTACAATATTCCACTAACCATGGGCAGGTGAGCTAACGTGAAAATTTGTCCACTGAAGGAGTTAGCACGGTTCAAACTTAACCAAAATCATATTTTCTCACACATGCCAGACGAACATCAAACTATACCTGACGCGATGAGTACTGTAGTCCACATGTATGCAGCAGTCGGAGTTTATCCTACAAATTTTGGCTGCCGGTCATCTCCTGCAGCTATGGCCCGCATCAAGTTGCTAGTCTGCTACAAACACCTGTATGTATTAGTAACACACCACATCTTAAGGATTCCCAAATATGGTAAAGCAAAAAAAAAAGTTACTTGTCTGTTACAAACTAATCAACAACTACCAAAAGGGTGGCAAGTAAGTCTATATTGTACTCTATACCTGCAACACAGAAAACAATTTAGGACAAAAGAGCGATACAAATAAAGACTTGATGAAATGGTTTGCCTGCTGTGAATACTAAATAATCAACTTTCTAAAAGTACACAAATAACATATTAGCACACTATTGTACCTCACACAACACATACAGTCACTCTAGTGAATTTACGTTAACCTGTAAATATTTAGATACGCACCAAATAAGAATAAATTAAAGATTACTACTCTGAAACTTGGTAGAGTAGGCATTTATCAGGTACATGATAAAATCTTGCATGTTTTAGGTATAAAAAGCACATATTTGTTGCAAATAGTGTTTGTCACATGTTCTCACCAAAAGTACTTTACTATCAGTGGTCTGATCTATGCGCTAGGAATATTCAGGGCTAGCATACACATGTAGGCAACAACGATTGATCTAGCCAACGGAGCTGCAAAAATTTCTCTATAGGTTAGATGACCAGGGGAAACGCTAGAGCCAGGCGATGCCGCAAGGATACCCCAAAAAATCCTAGAAAAATATTAACGGGGTCAAGCATGGGGAAAAGGAGAGAGGAATTTGGAAACGGGGAACAGAGAAGTTTCACCTGGATGACCTTGGCCCGAAGTTCCTCTGTTTTCCGCCTCGTTGCACCATGTTTCCTTTCTCCCGCGCCGCCACATCGTTCAGTGCATCCTCGCCAGACAGCAAGGGCCGGAAGAGCGCCTCGCAACCCTGCGAGCAACAAGGGCAGCGTCGTAAAGCAGCCAACAAAGATCCCTTGAAGCCATGAGAGGGAAGAAAGCCCGAATGGATCTCGCTCGAGAGATTTTCGGATCGGGAGCTTTTAGACGGGGAACTGGTAGTTGGGATGTGGTTGCGTTTGTGGCTAGGGAGGTTGGCTAGGTAAAACAAAAAGTATTCAACATATATTAGGAAATGTGCCGGTGTGCTAATGGGATTGAAATTAATATCAATTCCGTCGATCTGTACGCAATTTTTTTTATTTGGAGGCTGCCAGAACCCTATTAGGGTATGTCTAGGCATGTCTATTGCAATATTTTTTTTGCGGGTAATGTCTATTGCAATTTAAAAAATCGATATCAACATGGCTTCTTGGTTACCCTGAGCGTGTCGGTCAAAAACGCACATGGTTACTTTATTACTGGTCTTCTATTAAAATTTAGCCACAATTTTAGATCCAACTATTAGTATAATTTAGATGATGTGTATTAATATGGTGGCGACGGGCATATTTTAGCTGATTTACACAAAAATAGTAGCGACGGGCATATTTTGAGACTGTCACTAATTAAAACTCTATTAGTGACAGGCATTTATATATGTCTGTCACTAAATAAATTTTCCAACCACCCGGTACCCACAAAACATATTAGTGATAGACACTTTTATATGTCTGTCACTAGTATTTTGTACTAGTGACAGGCTTATCCTTGCCAGTCGCTGGTAATACTTACTAGTGACATGCCTATTTTTGCCCGTCACTAAGCACCCAGAGGCTATAAGTATTTCTCCAGTAGTGTTACCATCTCCCTGGCCATCACCACGATGGATTCAAAGGAGAGGGAGGAGAATGAATCGGACCTTTTCTTCACCGGAGACACAAGCATCCAACTGCTGATACAGGGAGCACTGGCCGTCATCAAACTCCGGCATCCTGCCACGAGCCAGAGGAGACAGCCGGAAATTGCAGTGGCTGGAGCTTGCTTGGACTTTATTTTGGCGAGCGGTGGGCTTCAAAGACGCTGCCTTCGGCTCTCCCCACGAGAGCACCACAGCGATAAGAAGAACGACCGCACCAAGCCGGCGTCTATCCAGCAACATCGACTTGGAGCACCAAGGGCAGACCTTATTGAGAGGGATGCTGGGGCTTCTCCAGTTCACCATCGCCACCGCCTGCCACCGGCGGAGCATAGCAAGACAGAAGAAGAACCAGGCGCGGTGGATCTGGCTGCCAAAGACCACCGACCGACCCTCAAACGCCATATCGGCATACGCCACCAGGGCAAGACCAAAGCAACTAAAATCTACCCTAGACTACTACTATACACGGGGTGGGACCCTCACCCAATCTCGTCGCCGGCGGCTGCCGGAGAGGAGGGGGAGGGGCCGAGAGGCTCAGGTGGAGGAGAGAACCAGAAGAGGGACCGGGGGAAGAGGGGGATGTGTGGTTCATAGGCTTAGTATAATTAGTATCTTCACGATATTAATATATTTCCTTTGTCAAAAAATATATTAAACAAGCAGATTTTAACAACTCGTAGATGAACATCTAAAAAACCTCGTGTTAATATTTTGAGCATTTTTCTTCTGTGTCCCACTCTCCAAACTTTGGCAATATGAAACTCATGGGCGACCACACTGTTCTATACCTCTTCGTTTCCAAAGAACCCACCGAAGCCCGTATGGCTCGCTTAGACATATACACACCGTACATAAACGTGTGCCAACATAATCACCATAGTTCATGTATAAAAATCCTAGTGAAGAACCAATGAAACCATAGAGATGAACAAATTAGCCAAGAGACGTGATCACCACGGTACGTGAGTAGCGGCCGACACCGAATCGATTTGAACCGCCTTACCCCTTGGCTAGGTCGGTGACTCAAACAACAACGCCAGTGAGGAGTTGTGATAGCAGTGGTTTGAAATGCGACATGCAAGGACGTGGATCGCGATAAAAGAAAGTGTGATCAACTAGTGAGGACGTGGAGTATACGCATCTCTACCAAGTATACTGATACAATATAACACATGGATTGGATATCGGGTTCACTGGGGGCAAATAACTACCTGGTACAAACTTAAGATTACAAGGGGACACCGAAGTACACCTCTATTTTGAGAGATAACTCGTGTACTACAACCTGACGGTAAAAAAGGAAAATTCATATGTTTCGAAATATAACCCACTAGAAGGTGTCTAGATACATGTGTTACATAAAAAGGCTAAAACATCTTATATTTTGGCACGACCCGTATTAGTTGAATCAAATTTGTCTAGATACAGATGTATCTAGCACTAAACCTTGACTAGATACATTTGTATCTAGATGAATATAATTCAACTAATATAAGTCGAAGGGAGTAGATGTTTCACAAACGCTTCGCCGCAAACCCATCCTTGGACATCCACATTTTCCACATGCCCTTCTTTGAAACCTTCTTATTTTCATCAAGCACAACCTTCTTATTTTCATCAAGTGTAACCTTGTTCTTTACATCAAGCACAACATTAGGAAATGAAAAATACAATTTAAAATTGCAGCGAAAAATGTACCAACTTCATTGTAGCAAAAAATCTACAAGCTATCATCACTATCTTCACCTTTAAAAAGGTACCGAGGAAAAAAGGCATAAATGTAGCAAAGTTCTAGCACCTGAAACTAAACAAATCTAGTAAACATCCTACACATGAAACCTACCACACTATATCAGTTCCTAGCATAACGTAGCAAAATTTCCTAGTGACAAAACACATGTCGAAAAACTATCTACTAAAATCTAACAAGAACTAGTGACAGGGCACATGGCCCTTGAAAAGCTAATGAACACCTATTGAAATGTAGCAAAACTACAGCAACTACTAAACTAGCAAAATCTAGTGAAACCCAACATAATGTAGCAGATCCTAACATAAGGTAGCAAATCCTAGCCAATGAAAACTAGTAAAAACTAGTGAACAAAGGACATGCACCTTGAAAACTACTGAAAACCTAGCATAATTTCTATAATTCAGCAACTAAAACCTGCCAATATCATGTGAACAGAGCACACCAACTAGGTAAATATACCAACAAAACACTAGCATCCTAAAATCAAAGCGAAATAGAGACATGAATGTTGGTAACGAAGTGGGCGAAGAAGGATTTGAACTCACAGTGAAGTTTCTGGCGCATAGGTACATCCTCCCATCGCGGCGGCAGTCGGCGACACATCCATCCCTAGGGTTTCAGCATGGAGGCAACATATCGGGCACGGTGCGCTCGCGGAGCTTGCGAGTGAACTACATATGGAAGGAGGAGGTGTGATAAACAAACCGAAACAAGGACGACGATGGTCACGGAAGAAGCACTAAACAGCATGGAGGTCATTCCGCTGTCGGCTCCCTCTCCACTTGTGACGTGGTGCACTCACGGGGGACACGGTTAAAACTCTCGCTGACGTGGTGCACTCACCGACTGTTGTACCACGAGCGATCTGAGAGACCACGACCCGACGGATGGAAGCGTGCGGTCCCCAGGGGAGATGTATCATTTTCCTTAATAAAAACATGGAAGATCCGGTTGTACAATTATTTGCATTGTATAAAGTCCACAAATCTTTAGCATTTTTAGTTAAAACTGCGTTTTTTTTACCAGAGAGAGTGAGATAATATTGTGAGACTTCGATTAGGTATTTAAGTTAGTATTTACTCCCTTCGTTTCAAAATATATAAGATGTTTTAGGTTTGTAAAGAAAGTGTATGTAGACTTATTTTAGTGTGTAGATTCACTCTAAACATAAATGCACCTATATACTAAAATAAGTCTAGATACATTTGCTTTATAAAGTAAAAACATCTTATATTTTGAAACGGAGAAAATATTGTAAAACAGAGTGGTTTATACTGACACATGCATGATGTTCGAGTTAGTTTATATGAGCACGATTTTTAGTTGAGATGTTGCGTGAGTAGATACGTTGTAGACTACGGATCAACGCATTGGATGACACGGCACCTGGAAGAGTTTTTAGCTGTATCCGGCCAGCTCCCAAAAGCGGCGACCTCCATGCTGAACAACCAGATGAGGTGAGGGAAGAATGTACGTGATCCAGCACGCATCTGTTACTGCTGACGCTGCAGTACGCCAGTACCCCCAAAAAATCAATATCTGTGTTAACTCCATCTTTTTCCTTGAGAAGATTTCTTTTTTGTTTTTATAAGCATGTCGGTGGAGCATATACAAAATATGGTCTGCAGCAGTGGTATGTACGATGCGTACGTATGCCTCTGTTTGCCACGTGCCGGGCCGGGAGGTCACGTGCGACGGGGCCCGCCTACGCCACCACGCCCCTCGGCCCGTACCATCGCAGGCGGATCTTCCTGCTGCGCCGTCAGATGCGCGCCCGCCCTCGAGATGTGCGCTCCCTGTGAACGTGAGCACGGAGCACAGTCCCCCTTCCGCAAGGCGACAGAGAGGGCTCACTACGATGAGAGGACCCGTCTCAGCTTTAATTTTTTCTTTCTCTCTGCTTGTGCTTTTTCAGATTTGATTTGCTTGAAATTTCTCGAAAGCTGTACTAGGCCACTAATTACTTCTAAAGCGTTTGATGAGTACTCCCTTCATTTCGGTTTACAAGTCATGCACGTAGTTCTATGTCGCCAAATTGAACAACTTAGTATGATGTATATATTGCAAAAAATATATCACCGGAAACTTTAGACTTTGTATTTTCCAATGATATAATTTTTATATTATATAATTTAAATTATATAGGTCAAATTGATAACTTAGATATACACGTAGGACTTGTAAACCGAAACAGAGGGAGTATGTCCCAGTAATCGTAACACGACAAATCCACCAGGATCTACTTAAAGCGTTTGATGAAGTTCGTTTGAAAAGTCGGAACCGAGGTAGAGTCATAGAGAATATTACTCCTAAATTGTTGGTGGATTCGAACGATTTGCTCATTTCCACTAACGTTCACACGAAGGCCTTTTCAGTCCGACTTTTTTCATTCAAACGGTGGAAGTTCGCCCCGTCGGGTTCCTAGACATCCAATTTTTATCGAATTTGGCTCATATTTCATCCAACATTTTTAGGCCGAACCCGAGACGCTCGGAACCGTCTAGAAACACCGAACGAAGAGAAAGAACGAAAAAACAAACCGAGTCATCCTCATCTCATCACCTCGGATCCCGTGACGGCCCACCGGGCAATGACCATCCGCCTCGTTGGCCACGCGTTGCCATAATGATGTGCCATCGCCGTATCACCTTCCGTCGTTTCCTCTTTTCCCGCCCACGCCTCTACACCCCTCCCGTCTTCGTCGCCATTTCCTCTTTCGGCTATAAATGTCGGCGCTCTCGCGGGTTCCCAGAGCACACACTCTCACCTCCCATTGCCCGCCCACAAACTCCACCTTCGATGATGAGAAGAAAAGCTCGGCGACTGCTATGTCGGAGTGGTACCCCGCCGACCCGATGGCGGCGAATGGCTTCGGCCGGCAGTCTCTGCACCCGTGGGACGAACGACTGCTTCACGACGCCGGCTACCCAGCGCCGCCGGACTTCCGGTGCCCGCCGACCTAGAAGCTCAGCGCTGGCGGCGTGCCGGTGCCGCCCATGCCGGAGGACGCCGACATGGTAGAGGAGATCCATGCGGCCATCATGGCCATGGAGGATCTTGAGATCGCCGAAGACCCCGGGCAACCTGGTGTATCGGGAGAACTTCTTCATCGAGCGCTGGAACAAGCAACTGGCCGCCTACGACGGGGTCGGCACGCCGCCGAAGCGGCACAACGCCGCAGGACACCATAGGTGGTGGAGAACACCAGGAAGGACGCTCGCGACTGTCCTCGAGCACATCGCCAGCAGCGACCATTCTAAGTTGGGCTACCCTCCTCTCTCGCCGTCGTCGGTCGCCCAACGGCCAACTTGCTGCCGAGGAGGATAGGTGGCCTCACCTATTCGTCCTCCTCGTCGGTGTTGCACTCCTCTGGCTCGGCGCCGGCACAGTCGCCTCGGACCATGCTTCCACTCCGGCTGGTGAAGCGGGCGGTGGAGTCGCCGATGCGCTCGCCACCGAGGACGCGCTCACGCAGCCTCGTCATTAACGAAGGCCACACACCATCACCGCCGACTGGACGGCTCTCTCTAAATGATGTGCCACCCATGCAGGCCCCGAGGCCTGCGTCTGTTCCAAGGCGGACTAGGAGTGGGATGTCAAAACCCGGATTTTTAATTCCAGATGCCTGTTATGCTATACATCGCAATCGCAGGTTACCATTTTTGCGAGACATAACAGATTGGATATCACAGTACATCATCCATTACAAACCATACATAAGGTATTACACGAATAAGGATCACATGATCCAGTCTTAATACAATTCAAGCAGCGGAATAACGTAATAGTAACGGTAGCATAGGCGAAGATCCATCTTCATGGTCAAAGGTGATGCTGACGATGGGAGATGATCCTAGTTGTCGTAACCTTCCTGTTGTCCGTCCTCCTGATAGTCCTCTTCATAGCCTGGCCACGGGAATAGCTAGGGATAAAGCCATGAGTACTCTTTAAGTGCTTGCAAACTAAGACTAATAAGTGAAGTGGTCTTGAGTAGGAAGTACTAGGCTCTAGGTTGTTTTGCAAAAAGCCAGATTTATCTCTACTAAGTTCAGAAGCAAAAAAGCTAGTTGAAAGTTTTATAACAACTAAGTGAGAACTTGAATTTCATAACACAACCCTGTTGTGGTCAAGTCAAAGTCATGAATATTTTTATAAGTTATTTTGAAAACATCTGACGACGGAACAGTATGGCCACTCCAACTATCCATAACCGCGGACGCGGCTATTCGAATAGTTTGACACTCTACAGAGGTGGTACACTTTCACCACGACATTTGATACATTTGTCAGGAACAATCCTAAATTCACCATACTCAGTATGCGGATAATCAATCCAAACCTTTCAATTACACGCCCTAGTATAGGCACCTCTCCTGTGAGTTTGGCCTCCCAACCATGACCAACTGTCATCTTGGGTACTTCACAGGTGGACAATCTTCACAAGGTAGCCTCAGCTCAACCTTGGCCGCAAGGGAACCCATACTAAGGTATATAAACTTCCGGTCAAGCCCTACCCAATTTTCGGGTATTGTGGTTGTACGGTAAAATTGGAATGGTATCGCATCCAGCCAACCATTAGTTTTATAAAGGGATTAGGATGTTTTCTTAACATTTTCATCATCAAAATCATCTGGTGTTCAAGAACACATGTCAAAACAATTCAGTAGAATGACTCATCATTCTAAGGTTTTCATAATCAGTTTCACCAAGTATTCCCATCTAAAGTTGATCAAGTTTTATGCTTAGCACTAGCAACTACAAGTGGGGGTAAACACTAAGGATGAGTGATAAACAAGTGTATCTTAGCTAAGTTCAATCTCATGCCTCAGGATGACATCAAGATTATCTAACTTAGGCCAACTTTTATGCTCTTTATGCTACCTTTAAATATCTTTCTAAAATCTACAAGTCACTAAGTAAACTTTGATAGAAAGCTTTAATAAAGAAATAAAATACTAAGCTTGCAAATAAATCTAGGATTGGTTATCAAGGGGTGTAATCAAGGCATGCTTAATGCATTGCATAGATCATATAGTTTTCACAGTTGCAAGTGTTAGCTTGCTTAGATAGCTTGCTAAGTCAACTTGTATAGTGAGGCTTGCCTTGTGCAGAGCAGTGGTTGAAGTTCTCCTCGGCTTCTTCCTCGTAGTATTCTCCTTCCTTCTCGTATCTTTGGTCGATACTAGCGTCTATAAATAAATACGGGTACACAATCATCAAACAATACTTAACTAGTTCTATTTATCACACCAAGGTTTTCAATAGATGATCTAGGATCATCACAAACATCACAAAGATTAAAGCAATTGTCTTATTTACTTTATTTTGGAAAAGTAATTTCTACTCATTGAAAAACTACTTAAAATTTAATATTCTCCAATTAGAACATGGGATCATGTTGACACATGTCATCACCACATATTTCGGTACATGGGAATGTGATTTAAAGTGGTGTCACAATTTAATAAGGTTTAAACTTTTTATTTTAATTAATTAAAGTGACTAGAATGGCCTATGGGGCATTCTTTTATTACTTGTTCAACATTTCTGCAAGTAAACCTAGATATTTTTATATATTCATAAAGGTCTAGTTAAATGTGATTATTGAGAGTTGGAATCAACTCAAAAGCTTTTGTGGTTGAATTTTAAAAAATGTTTGAATGCAGAAAAGCTTCTGCCTTGTTATTTTTACTATTGGTGATCTACAATTCCAAATGATTTGAATCAAACGGTCTTGAATTAAGAATTCCAGTACCTTTCTAACAAAATTGGTTTCATGCAATTTGGTTCAGTGAATCGACCTATGTTGATTTTTGAATATAGGTACAGAACTAGGTTTGAAACTAAATTGATAAAACCTAATTTTGAATTGCTGGGTCGCGCAGGATGATAAATGGGCCGGCCCACGGTGCACAGCGTACGTGCGGGTGGGTTTAAGTGAATGACCCCATCAATCAGCGAGACAGGGGTTGCAAAGCGGTACGGGGCAATCTAAACCGTGCGATCAAACTCTAATCCAACGGCCACGACCTATCATCTCCGTCGGGCAACCCGGCAAGACAGAACCCTAGCGCGGCCGATAGGGGTCTACCGGGGCTCACCGGGCCTCAGGCGAGGGTCGGCGATGGGGGCGAACGACAAAGTCGACGACGGCGGACCTCCTGGTACCGACGGCTTCTCCTGGGGTGGCTCCAATCAACAGCTCCTTTCTTCCTCCTCCGTGGCAGACTCCGGCCAAATTCCGGCGATGTGCTGCTCGCCTTGCTCCGGGAGTGAGGTGGGGTGGTTCTGAGAGAGTGGGGAGTGAGATGGTGTGAATAAATCGAGCGGGGGTGGCCTCTATTTATAGTACAGCGAGGGGGCCGAAGGGCACGGGTGGAGCTCGTCGGTGTCGTCGGCATAGCGAGCTACTGGCATGGGTGACGATAGGGGGCGTTGCTGCGCTCCCTGGCAAGGCTCAACGACATGTTTATGCGGCGTGGGGCGGTGCGAGATGGTCGGAACATCGCGGTGCTCTGGGCGGGTCCGACGGGCAGTTTAGTGACACACAACGTCTACGGTCCGCGAGGCGACGAACGGGCATGTCTGGGCGGTGGTGATCACGCCGACGGGCGGCGAAGGCGGGGCGCGGTCTGTGGTGTGTGTTGCGGGTGGCACTCTGGCAGGCTCTCGGCACGCTCGCAGAGAGGCTGGGCACGTTCGGGTTGTGTGGTCCAGGGGCTGGCAAGGGTCGAGGCTTGGACAGGGGGTGGCGGTGGACGGTGGGGTGCGTGCTAGACAAGGTTGGCGAGGCTAGTGAGGCTCCTAGCTGGCTGGCGACATTGGGGTGGCAAGGATGCTCTCGGCATGCTCATCATTGATGGCATGGCAAGCTCACAGTGGTGCTAGAGCTTGTTAAATGGGCTAGATGATCTACTAATAGCTTGTTGTGAACCAGAGAGGAAACAAGTTAGGCCACAATCACTGCTCCTAATAGTGTTTGATGTTTGTTTGTTTGTTGGTGTTTACAAGGGGTTTGATGAAATGGCCAAAAGAGATTTGAATTTGAATTTTTGATTCAAACTTGGTGGGTGTAGTAGTTACATACTACGTAGTCTCTGGTTTTGAAAAGGGGGTGATCTTTACATATGTTAAAGATTCAATTTTAAAATGTCATTTGAATCAAGTTGCCAAATGTTTCTGTAAGTTTGAAAGGTGAGCTTGGGTTCATTTTTACTTGGTCTAGCAAGGGGTGAAAATAAATGGAAATGTTTCTGTTTGAAATCTTGGACTAAAAACACTCAAAGTGGTCTAGTAAGCAAGATTGGCAAAAATGACCATTTGCTTTATTTAGCTTGTTTTTGATTTTCTCTTATTTTGTTTCTCCTTGGAAATGTTTTAGATGATGTTATTTTCATATTTAAACCATTCTTTGCTATTTAGATCAATCACACAAGCCATTCATACATTCATACAATCATCACATAGAGACATGCATTCATTTGATTTTTATTTAACAAAAGTTTTTGTTAACCCTAATTTTGGTGATTGAAATTTGATAATCATTGTTCAATATTTTTGGGATGTTACATGGGAGGAGGCCTACCGCGTTCGTGTCTACAGGAGCAGGCCGAGTGCCAGGCGGCGCGCCGCTTATTGTCCTCGACGACGACGAGGAGGCTAGGCCCTCCTCGCAGCCATGGTACTATGGCGACACCGGCCAGGACAACTCTCGTCCACCGCAGGCGCCGAGCGATGACGACGGGACCCAGGACACCGACTACACGTGCTTCTATCACGACTTCTGTATGTGAACGACGCGCCGGGCGACATCGGCATCGCCTAGTACTTATTTCTATGTTTTTTTTTCTTTAGCCTGCTGTAGTCAAAATTCGGGTATATGTTCAAATTTGACGTACATATGTATGAAATCGCCTATATTTTAATAAAATCACCTATATTCTTCCAAATTTCGGCCTAGTTGACATAGTTTGGCCTAGTTTGATATAATTTGGCCTAGTTCGGCATAGTTTGGCGACATTTCGCTCGAATTCTGCTTAAATTTGGCTCATATTTGTCATAGTTGGTCGTAGTTTGACCTACTTTGGCCTAGTTCGGTATCGTTCGGCCTAATTTTGTAACATTTCGCTCGAATTCGGCTCAAATTCAGCCTAGTTTGTCCTAATTTGTCGACAACTTATGTCGCTGACACGGTTAGCCCACCGTCTTTTTCGCTTCATTCAGTGTTATCAGGCGGTTTCCGACGTCCTAGTTTCAGCCTGAAAACTCGGATATGAAATGAATCAAATCCAACGAAAACTAGATGTCTAAAAACACGTCTGAGCAAATTTTTACCGTCCAGATAAAAAATCATCCTAAAAAGGCCCATGTGAGAACGCCAAGGAATCTTCTCTGCCAAATCCCATATGGAGTACGATTTTTACGCAAAGCGTCGACTAGGGATGGCAATGGAGCGGGTTTGGACGGATATAGCAAAACCAAATCCAAATCCAAATCCATGAAACTCACTCTAGCCCGCCCACGAAGATATCCATGGGCATGGATGTCACTCCAGATCCAAACCCACCGGATATCCAGTATCCATGGATATCCATTGGTTTACACACTATATACAATAATCATAATAATATTTAGCATAACTACGATATAATAGCAATTTCCGACAGCATTTCAGCAGCATTTCAACAAATATTATATAAATAATACATAGAAATATCAAAGCAATAATATTTTAACCACATAGTACTTAAAATATCACACTGTAACATCACAAAGTACATAGATGTCTCATAACAATCTTAGAGAATGCTTTTTATTACAAGTTTCCAATACAACATCTCATACATTCAATAGATATAGCAATGCATAGTAGAAATGTTGAGTTGAAACTTGGATGATTAGATCCTCATTCCTCGGTGACAATGGATTCATTGGCATCCTACAATTGAAGAAACACTAAATCTTATCAAAGTTACATATCACAAGAATGAATAATGGAAGTAAGTAAATGACTACAGAAATAGTACCATTTCTTTTTGTTCATCTTCAAGAACATTTTGTACAGCAAGGAGATTACCATGAATATCACCTAATGCAATTGCCAAAAATAAGAACAACTTAGATTTCATATTTCACAAGAGAAGTTAGAAACAAAGGTGGAAATGTATAAATGAATTACCTAACTTTTCCGCTTGAGACCATGATTGCATACACATGAGAGCTTCTGATATTTTTGTTGCAAGTCGACTACGATGTGGACTAATTAGTCTTCCGCTCGAGACCATGAAATTTGGGGTCATTTATTTAGTAAATATTGCATACATAAAAAAATAATCTCACTGACATGTGGGTCCTACGTGCCAGTCGGGTATCCGTTGGATATCCGTGGAGCGAAACTACTACCCATGCCCGCCCCATAAATTAACGGATATCCGCCTCATGAAATTCGTGGATGTAATTAGGACTCCATACCCTTGCCCATCGGGTCGGATATCCATGGATACCCGGATCCATGGATAAAATTGCCATCCTTAGCGTCGACGAGCTACCGGACGAAAGCGTATGTACGGTTAGCTTCTGCTCGAATGATTTCGCAAGGAGAAACTAGTATAGTAGCACCGTAGCAGGTAATTATTTTGCAGCAACAAAGCAATGTGGTATTGTTTGGCCAGAAGAAATGGTCGGTTTCCCCACCGAGAAATAAAAAAAGGAATCCCAGGCAGGCAGGCAGGCCCACGGACGGGGCCAGTCTCAGTCAGCTTTGTCAATGCCGGGCCATCGCTGTCCCCGTAAAGCGGTCTGTGTGACCAATGGTTGCACTCTGCCCGTACGCCGTCTCTCCCTGCCCGGTCGGCCCCGCCACCACAGGGATCCTCTGTGCCGGGACTCACTGGCTCTGCGTAGGCGTAGCTCCAGAGAGGGGACAAACTTGCCACAGAGGATCTGGCATGTGATTACACAACGGAGTTAACCGTCCATGCGTGGGTTACCGCGTGCGGGCGAGGGCGTGCGTGCAGACTGCAGAGTTGTGTCCCTGGGATTCCGTGGAGAACCCCAAAAAATTTGCGTCACGCGTCGGGCCACGCATCCTCTGTCTGTCACCTGGAAGGGAGTTCTGATTTTTATATCAGCTTACGATTGAGCTCACCCTGGTCATCCCTGTCTCAAACCTCCTAAATTCAAATTTTACACCGAATACATAGAATCTTTATGCGCCGATCCAGGCCAAATAAGCTTGGCTCATTAGTAATGTAACTTTTCCTTATTCCTAGCCTGGTTCACACCCTAGCCAACTCGTGCAGAGATTGCCCTGCTAATGAAAGCTACAAGTACTAGTAGTAGTAAGAAGTAAAGAAGCCAAACTGGGCCCAACATGAGACACTGAGCAAACCATCAACAGGTTTTTTTTTTCTGAACAAGGAGGCCCCCGAAGTGACGGGAAACATTTATTAAATCCAAGCGGTGGATGTATAACTGATAACAAAGGATCCCATAAAATATAAAAAAAATATAGGTCCCTGATGAAAACAGAAAAGACCTCGCTAAAAGATGAAAGATAACAATCAGGTCCTTCTCTTTCTCCACCACCGAGCCGGAAGTCGAACACACCGCCATCAAACTCGGACGCGGGGACAAAACCACTTGCTTCCAAGCAGACGAGAAACACGGCCATCGACCTCGATAGGGGCCTCTCCGAGGAGGTTTGACAAATACCGGGACCCTTCGCCGGCTGCTGGATAGGCCGTTTTCTGACCTTGGATGTCGGACGGCTATCACCTGTCGACGAGGTGGTGCTCAAGAAGATTGCTTCCCAACTCCATTGCTTTTTTGTTGCTTCTGGGGCGGAGCTCTCCATTACACCCAGGAGAGCAGATAGCACCGGCCCTCTTGCTGGCAAGATGACACTCGAGGGGAATCGCAAGCTGATGACCCCATCCACCACCTGCCTCGCCCAAGAAGAAACAACAAGGTCTCCACCCACTCCTCGCCGCCACGGCCGGCCGAGAGGTGGCAGAACCACACCGCCTCCCCCAGAGCAAGACAGGAAATACGAAAGCGCTTATTCCAGGGGAAGCCCGCAACCGAGACGCACCCTGTCTTCCTCTTCCATGGAGGCATGGCGTAGAAGCTCGGCACCTCCCCGTCGTCGCCGTGCCACAACACCGCAGGGATGACTTCCCGTCCTCCTTCCCACCGGCTCCTAGCCCTTCTCTCACACCCTCGTCCCTCGCCTCCACGGCTGGCCAACAGAGGAGGGAGAAGCACATGAGGCACCACAAGAGGGAGGACGCCTAGGTCCTTATTTATGGAGCAACCATGGCCGCCCTCCACCAACAACTCCGGCCACCGGAGCAATAGGAGGAGCACCACCAGCAGGCAGGGGAGGAGATCGGCCTGAAGAACTCCACACCAACTCCCGGCATCACTCCAAGCCACGGCATGAAGCCACACTCTAAACCTACCAGACCTAGATCTAGCCCCGGCGCCTCTCCGTTCCTAACTCCGGCCGGCGGTGGCGTACTCTCAAGAGGGCGGGGGGATAAGGACGGGGCGAGGGGATAAGGGTCAAAACCATCAACAGGTTAGAGCATCCCTAACAGACAACATAAAATATCCAAAACCGCAAAATTTTGACGGACCTAAGGGTTAATAGAAACTGTAAAATGGCCCGGACCTTATTTTTTTCACGGGGCCCAGTGGACGGCTCGGCTCGCCCCCTACTTCTACCGGCAGAAGTAGCGCACACGGGTCCATACCCGCAGTTCTCCCCCGCAAAACATAGCACAGCAGCGTCGCCGCCTTCCATTCCGAGCTCCGACGAGTAATTGCGGGGCATACAATCATAGGTCGGATTCACCGACCCTCCATGGCATTGTTGTGCCGACGTTGTGGCCAGGGGAAGGCAGTAGCGGCGGGGAGAGCGGTTGTGGAGGCGTTGGAGGAGGCGGAGGTGCCCGTGCGACGACGAGCTCCCCAAGAAGTGGGTCTGCTCCATCGGCATGAAGAAGCGAGCGATGAGGCGGTGGACCAACTGGGGTCTAAGGCCGTCGCAGTCGCTATGTCATACGTGGAGGATCTCTCTGATGAAGCTCCGCCATCGCCGCCTTTGGATCCTCTGTCTCCGGAGCACATCCCCACCATCCGAAGGTACGCACATGTCGGGGAGTCCTCGCTGAGCGCTCCCCGACACTCCCCCTCCCACCCACCATTTCGTCGGTGGACTGGGCGCGTGACAACGACGAGGAGGGTGTCGTGCTGGCGTCGGGGAGTCGTCGCCATCGCGTCGGTTCGCCAGATGGAGGACCCCCACAAGCGCACCCTCCCGCGAGCCCAACGTCGAGGTCATATTCCTTGACGAGTAGGCGCCGCCATGCCCGTGGAGCTCCTCTGGCGAGCTCGATTTTGGTAAAAGGGTGCCACGTCGTCGTACCCGTGTAGCTCTGGCGGCCTCCAAATATAATCACCTTTTTTTTTGCTACTTTTAATGTAAATTTGAACTATGTATGCACTATGGATGATCATCCCAGCAAAATTTCCCTAAAATTGATTAACTTCGTGGTTTCAGTGCTCCGTGGACCGGATTTCTAGTTCATACTTTTACGGTGGGCAAAATCCGAATATTTGGCATCAATGTCTATATGAATAGATTGAGACGCTGATATTATTATGCAAAATGTATATAGATGAGATATTGAAAGAATTCAATATAGAAACGACAAGAAAAGTACTTGCCGTACAGGAAGGATTGAGTCAAGATTCAATTGTTTTGACACTTGGTAAGTAAAACGAGATTTAAGAGTTTTGATACTTGATGAGTAAAATTACAAGAATATTTTAATCAATCTGTGATATGTACACATCCAGATATGTCATATGCTCTAAATGTTATGAGCGTATACCAGAATGATTTAATATTCTTATGATCTTTCAAATAACTAAGAATTTGTTAGCGATGCTCTTAACAGTGAAAAAAATGTAGCAGCACTGTTTCGTGATGTGGCGCAAGCTGCTGGAAAACCGAAGCCAAATGCCAAAGCCGCACTGCTTTTATCGAGAAAGCGAGTTCTCACTCACTCACAGGCCGAACAGAAGACGCAGAAAAGAGGAGGAAAAGATGAATTACTACGAGCCACGAGAAGGTATACATACATAGGTGCAGCTCGTCGCTTTATACCTTTGCAACCCACCCCAGCAAGCAAGCATCATCAGTGCAGCAGACAGTTTCGAAACTGGAGAAAAAAGCTTACTAGTTACTGCTACTGTAACACTGTATTTCCCTTCTCTTTTTTCGCTGCGTTTTCAGTGCATCAACGCAAGAAAAGAAGAGAGGGGAAAAGAGAAGACCCCAAAGGTCCAATGATTGTAGGCGAACGGGACGCAATAGGAAATTTGGACAAGATCGGGAGAAGATTTCCATGTTTAGCTAGTTTATTGTGTCAGTTGGCTGATTGGTTCTTGATGATCGACGCAATTACTGGTTTGATTTGATTTATTTTGGCCACTCATTCGGCCGGAGACATGTTGGGGACTGATGGGAGTGTACCTGTGGGGGATTAAATACGAGCTTGAGCGAGCTGGTGAGTGAGGTCATCTCTACCTGCCTGACCTATTCGGTTGTCTCACATGCGTTTCTGTCCATTTGAGTCGGGGTCTGGTCTATTCGGCCTATCGCGTCCAGAGATGTGACCAATCTGTCCGTTTAACCACCGACAACACCGGCGTATTTTCAGTGTCTTCCCACCGCCACACGGTCTTCCGTCTTTCTTCCCCGCCGCTTTTCGCTAGTTCTGTGCGTTTTCCACCACATCCAGTGCAGCGATAAGGGGAGGTCGCCGAGATGTCTTAGACCATACCCGCACCACCCCAGACGAGCTCCGTGGCAGAGAAGCGGTGCCCGAGTGCCCGCTACCCTCGTGGTGGCCGAACCCGCCAGAGTTACTGGACGTGCAGCCGCCTCCGATTCCGGGGTGCCCGCGGATTTACACGCTGCGCCCCGGGCCGCATCGTCCTTTCTACAACCGTCATGTGACCATCGGCGAGTCTTTTATGATGGAGGTGGAGGAACACGTCTTTCCGCCAGAGCACCGGTGATGGGATCAACTCACATTGGTGCATGGCGACCACCGGGAAGCGGCGCGGGCCAATACCGATGACGCTTCCCTACGTGCCTGCCTCGATCGAGCTGAAGAGGAGTGGCAGACGCAGGAGGCGATCATACGGTCTCTCAATGACAAATGGTGTATCTAACCCGTCGCAGCCGTCGCCCCTAGCGTCGTCGGCGGTGCATAGTTTTAGGTGTGTGCTGTGCTTGTAAAAAATGTTCTAGGACTTGAATAAATACTTCCATTACAAATGGCCAATGCCTATATTGATACATGGTACATGGCGCGCGCATAGCCTAGCCTACTCGTGGAAGTTGGAGTGGTAGTAGCGATAACACATGATGTCGTCGAAGACGCTGACGACGAGCCTTCGTTCTCCGTCGTACTTGAAGACGATGATGTTGCCCGCTTTGATCTGGTGCCCGCGGGCGAAGCACTCCTAGTCGTTGGCGAGGTACATCCGGCCGAGGTGGTCGAACATCAGCTCGACCGAGTACCTGGTGGTCCTGAAACCGTTCGACCACAGAATGACAAGCGGGGGCGGTTCGTCGCCGACCATGGTCGTGAATCTGCGGGCCAGGAGCCGCCTATCACGCGGCATACCGCAGTGGATGGCTACGGTGAACTGGATGCATGGGTCGACCTCGTCGGGCGATGACGTCGTTGAGGGAGAGCATGGTGGCGCGGTGATTTGGCCGCGTCCTCCGCGCCTCCCTCGACGTCCACGACCGGCACGCCCTCCCCTCGATCCATTGTCGCCGGCCATGGCTAGCTACCGGTAGTGGAGAACGAAAAGGAGGAGGATAGTATGGTGTGATGCGGGAGAAGATGGCCGTTCCAGCATCGGATGCCGACGCGGAGGTCGAAGAGACGACATTGAAGTTCCAGTTAGGAGGGCAGGCGTCGGGCGGCGCCTGCAACGGCCATGGACAACGTGGTCTAGTCAATCAGTGTGTCATCTCGTCGTCATTGACGGCGCAGGCTATCGCCGGTCAGCCATCCGCCAGCGCCTTTGAATCATTGTCGTTGCGCGTCTGAATCAATGCCGCGATTGCTGACTGATGTGCTAGCGGCACCAACATGCAAGATACGCCTCCACACGCGTCTGGACCGACGCAGCCATTGTCCAGATTTGATGTACAGATAAGTTGAACGAGAAGCATTCGTCTAAATGAATCGTGCTGCTTAGACGTCGCGCACGTCCTCCATGACGGAGTTCAAACACGGTTGGCCCGATGAACGATCGGCTGCTCCGGAAGCGTCTAGATTCCATCATCCACCTATTACAACCTGCTCACGAGTAAATTGAGACGGAAAATTTTATCCAACCAAGAAAAGGACGACGAAATTTCACTTACTCCAGTAAATATCGGACGTGTACGAAACGCTGCATGTACGCGTAGCAGCATAGGCCAGACGGAGACGGAGGTGGCCTTGGGGCCCAGCCCAAGGCCTCGGATTCGTATCGCACCTCCTAGACTTGTATTCATACAGACGCGTACGTACACAAGGCAGCGCGCAGTACAGTAGAGTAGAGTAGAATAGAGTATAGAGGCAGGGCCGCTGTGAAAACGTCGCGTCTGACTCCGTTTCTCTGACATCCATGAATGGCAACGACAAGGAGCTTGGTCGGTGTATTTCACAAGCCACCACGCCACGCCAGCCACTCTCTCTCCTCTCTCATCTCTCCTGGGCGTCCGTCTCTGATTTTGATGCATTCGAAAGTGACGCACACAGGAGAGAGAGGGGTATAGAGCGGTACGAGTAGGAGTAGCACAGTCAGCGTGGTTTGGCTGCGACTGTGCTTCCATCCCCTTCCGGCAATTTAAATAAAAATAATTTAAAAGTCAAATAAATTTAAATAATAAATCTTATGACAAACTAATTAACCAAACTTCATCATTTTCTGCAACTCCCATCCTCATGGCGCCACTGTAACATCCTAGCATTAGAGCTTAGAAATAAGCTAAACCTAGATGTGTGCATTGCATTCATGCATAGACAATCCGAACAATTTTTGCGCTTTTGAACAAAACTTGTCAAAGTGATTGAAACTTCTCTCAACTTGATGGAACTGAAATAGATCATCAAGTTGACTGCGATAAGTTTCAATATGACCTTTGCTAAAACCTTATTTTGGATAAAAGAGATTTAATCTAAGGGTAGGTCAGATGTGATAAAATTAAACCCTAATACATTGCTTAATGATTAATATCATATCCTTAAGTGATCATTTCATAGTATTCATCACAACAACCCATGAATACCAAGCTATGAATATAACTCAAGTAACAAGCATCCAATAATCAAATCTTGATCTATCTTATTCTTATCCATTCCTACCATCAGCATCATGGTATTTCTTAGACACTAATTCTTTATCACTTATTGAATAGGAAGGAAACTAAGTCAAGATCATTTACCATATATCTTTCTTTCCATATCAATCCTTATCATTTTATTGAATCATATTCTAATATCTGTTGTTCATCAATGTTGAGTAATCAACTATTGATTCACCAATTCTTAACCTATGAATTCTTGACTTAGCAACTCTTGTCCTTATCATAGCATTCACTTAAAGTCCTTTAGAGAAAGAAGTAAGAAGAGGTAAGTGGTAATGCAAGATTTAAATATCATTTATAGGATGGAAGTGTTGGAAGAGAATAAGATCAAAGTGATAATTGATGGAGATAACTCACTCCTGAAATGATAGAAGAGTTATTTGGAATATATAATTATATGATGATAAAGAAGATTACAAGGATGAATCCTGAAGAAAGTTACCAGGAGTAATCCTATTGGATCAAGTAGGTTTAGACAATGAATAATATCTCTTAGTCCAATAAAGATAAACAGAAGATAATTATAATACAACTATAATGTTGTATTGATGAAGGCCTTGATTAGCCAACTGGAAACTTAAACCATAAAAGATCAAAGGATTATAATGATCTTGCTTTAGTCACCAAGATTGAATGCTTATATCATGTATAAGTGACATTGGTGGATAGAACATGATTGAACCCTAGTATAGATATGTTATTATAGGTTAGCCATTACAAGTCACCATGATATGATGTAAAGTTTGTATATAGAATACTCGAGTTAAGTAGATATAAGACATTATAATTAAGCTAAAGCTAGAGTAGCATGGAGTTATTAAAGTAGTGTTATTCCTCTTAAAGAACAGTAAGCTTTTGAGGAAAGTAGAATTTGATATTTACATCTATTGGAGTAATAATAAAGATGGATATATTCTTTTCATATCCTTAGCTATATTAAACCGTTACGATTACACTCATAAGGAGGAAATAAAAATCATTTTTATAAGTTCTCAACATATATAAAAAAGGGTAAATCCCTAAAGCCCTAATTCTTATTTATTCTACTCAATAAATAACTTCTGATATAATTATGAGCATTGAAAAATACCAACATGGTTAGAGCAAACAATTAGTATAGTTATCTTTAGAATATTTAAAATACTGTACAAAAATTATGGTATTTAAATCCTTGAGGAAATTTGAATTGAAAACAAAATATTAAAAATAGAAAACAGAAAAGATAAGAAAAAGATAACAGTCAGCATTGGCCCAAGGCCCATCTCTCCTCTCGCTTAACTAACGCTCGCGTGCAACAGCAGCCGTCCTCTTCTCGCTTTGCTACGGCCCACTTGGCCCAAGTCCATCCCGTACCAATTCATCACCTATCACCACTTCGTCATCCTCACATAGGCAAGAAGCTGCGTGGGCGGCGCCGATGCCGTTCGCCGTCGCCGCTACGATTCCTGCCACCGCCGAGGTCGCCCTGCGAGGATAAGAACCCCATGTCGACGCCCTTATCCTCCTCTATCTCTCAATCCCCAAATCTCTCACTCTCTCACTCTATGTCGCACACACACTGAGGCTCTGGAAACCCTAGCCTGAACCGCCGATGCACGCTGACGTCTGGAGACCACCCCGGAGCCGTTCGAGTATGTTATGAGCTTCGTGTCATCGCCCTCGTCATCCTGGAGGAAGGAATCGAGCCGGGATGCACAGGATCGACCGAATCGAGACCATCTTCTCCGACAGAGATCATCATCAATGATTAGACCACTCCCGACCACCTTCGGCCTCGCCGAGCCCTTCATCGTGTTCCTGGTGAGCTCATGAACCTCCAGCGCTATCTAGCTCATTTCCCCGTAGTCTCTAAGCATGTCCGTTTCGTTGGGCATAGTGCGCCGCCATCAGCCATCGCCGTACTCACTGTTCTGATGACCATCAGAGAGCGGCGCTACCCCATATGGGTTCTGCATACTCCCTTGCATTGAAAACCTCGAGCCACACCCCCTAGAAACCTCTCTATCGCCATCCCTGGTGCAATTCTAGTGAAGCTCCGGCATGCACATGTGGCAGCTGATGTGGCCATGCGCCCACCTGTTCGTGTCTCTGGCTAGATTAACTAAGAGTGTAAAAAGGATTTTGGGTTCGTGCTGATGTCATCGTGGCGTCACGCCTGTGTCATCCTTGACCAGGTCCACTGTTGACTAGTCCATTGCCCATGTGGCATCCAACATGGCCAGTACCCCACTAGTCAGTGACTAGGGTAGGTTTAGTCTGGGTATGGAATGTAATTCATGTTTGCAATATTATTTAGAAAATGATTAAATCTTGTTAAATTAATAACTTTTGTTTTATAATTCAGAAAAATATGTTATATATATGAAAATTTTCAGAAAAATAAAATCTATAACATTAAACAATTATTAAACATTATTATGTTAATAATTTAAGTAATTATTATTTAATAAAGATTTTATAAGTTTTAATCTTTGAAAATTCATATTTCAATATTGGTAAACGTTAAAAAATATAAATCAAATACCAAAAATCTTAGAAAAATAAGAACTATAATTTAAAACTATAATCATGCATTATTATTTCACCTAGTTAAATATTTATTGTTTATTAAGTATTTATAAAGTAGTAAATATTATAAAAATCATATCTTATTATTTATATATCACAAAAATAAATGTAATATACCAAAATGATCAGAAAAATAATACCTACATGTTAAAAATATAATATTCCACTTTTGAGGTAAATAAAAATTTAAACCCTATAATAACTTGAATTTAAACCTATTTCCTTAGTTGATAATTCATATAAGGGTAAATAAAATTTGCTAATATTTCTAAAATTAGCCAATTGAGTCTAATAAATAGTATTAGTCTTAAATATTGATAGTATGAAGTCAAAATGGTTAAACACATTTCAAATACAATTTCATTGAGTTATCATTCAATTACAAGTTTATAAACATACCAAAACACTATAGTGAATCCATAAGTAGTTAAGTAATATTATTTCCTTAATTACAAACCATAACCACTCATTTATAAAAAGATTAGTGGATTATATTATAGTGTTGAGAAACCACTACACCAAATAAAGTAGTATCATTAGCATTACATCTTAAGTCCCTCTATGTCCCTAAAGTTAACTTTAAGTCTACAAGCCTTTAAACATAATACTAAAACCTTATGATGTGTTTTATAGTTAACTTTGGTCTATTATAATTAAGTCGTAAAGCATCTCAAGTCCAAACTATTCAAGCAAGCATAAACAACATCAATCATATTCTAAAAGCTATCAGGATTGTTTAAACCTTAGTGAAGAAATCTTTTCTTCAAATATTATTCTTTTTTCCACTTCAGATGATAATTAATAGTAATCACATTACTTTATACTTTACTTGTATACTTAGGATTGTTAACACTTAAATTCCTTATAAATGCCATTACTTGCAAAGTAAAACTTGAAGATAAGATAATTCTCATATAAGTAGTCTTTGAGTAGCGTACCTCAAAAGTATATCTTATTATTGTATACCATAATGTTTACATGTTGTTTCACACACACTCACAAGCCTTAGTAAGAAGCACAAATGTGAATCTGATCTAAAAGTATAACACATTCGAAAGAAACCATTCCTAGCATTTAAACCCTAGAACAACGTTATCTCCGGGAATCGAGTTTATGAAATTGCATTACATTACTTATGCATAATTGCATCTTGCTTCTTTAAACATTAGTACTTACCGGACCAATGATGCTGATTTCAGATATTGGATCTTATATTGTCTTAAAGACCGTAAGTGCGTAATCTTGCAATCACAAAAGGCAAGTTCACACTTGATCATGTCCTTTTCTTATTTTCTGTAAAGTATCTTCTTAACCCTTGATAGATTCTGAAGCCAATATAAACGACATCTACATCAAGTTATACTCTAGGAATCATCACCAGAAGCTAAAGATCTTCAATAAAGTCAACATATACATCAACTCAAGTGAAGAAAAAGTTACTGATTAGATAGGAATATAATCTCTAGCCATAGAACCTATTTCTATAGTGTATTGCAATAGCAGCAATGCCAGACCAATAGTTCAGATACTAGTCTTATTACTATGATAGTTTTTGATTTGTTTATTTCCGATTCTTCTTTGTAAGAAGTTTCTTTCTCTCTCTTTAACCTAGAGTGTTCTCTGGATCTTGTGTAAAGAGTTGATGAAAGAACATGTTAGGCCCCCATGTGTGGTTTTGGTAATTAATGACAATCTTTATGGACTAATGTGTGTATTAAGTTGTACTTGTAATAATTGTCCATTGGCATTGCTTGGAGCATGTGTTGACTTCAAGATAGATGAAATGAGAAGAAGATGTGTTGTGCAAGCTCAAAATGCACCATCTAGAGTATATCTCATGTTTGTTGCTTGCCATCCTCGGCTATCATGGATTGATGATGAGGAATCAAGATAGGCGTTCCATCTTGAGAAGGTCAAGTTCGTCTACATCGAGTTCAAGAGGAATGCTCAAGGCAAAGGTATAATATTGATAGGTTTTCCCTTTTGCCGGTCTCATGTTGTGTGTGGGAGACCGGGTTTAGGATAGATAACCATACTATCAAGAGGGGCTCTCGAATGAGTGATTCGGTCACATCGTTCAAAGAGAGCTCAAACCTTTGCATACTTGCATCATCGTATTTGGTTGTTATTTGGTCTCATCAACGTGAGAATATAGATCTTGTGGTAATCTCCATAACAAGCTCTTGTTCATCAAAATCGGATCTTCCGTTTGTATCTTGTTGCGATTTTGATCTTGCCGGCTTTTCGTTTTTTCACCAAGTGAGGTACCTCACATTATTATACTTGATACTTTCTCACTTGGTGATAACCAATATTTTCGGTTTTATAGGGTATCTTTTGTCGTCCTCTTTCCAACGCAATTGGAATCAGGTCAATCGGAGCTACCAATCAAAAGTTATGTGCGTTTGAATATTCGCTGATTTGATTCTAAAAAGAAAAAAGAAAAACTGTTTTACTGGGCTGTCCGGTACTACCGGGCCTAGTACCGGTCACTACTGTTTCGTCCCGTTCGCTCTCAGTACTGTCCTGTAGTCCAGACAGGCACTACCGACCCGTGCGGTACTACCGCCCCGGGCGGCCGGTAGTACCGGGCCGCCAGCGCCAGGCCCATTCCCGCTCCTGCTTGCTGCCCGCATCGCGCTGCCTAGATCCCGCGCGCACGTCGCCCGCTCGCGTTGACCGCGTTGTTGCTGGCTCGCTTCTCCCGTGTGCGCACGCGCTGCTGCCGCTAGCCTGCTGCGGCAGCGCCTCGCTTGCCTGGCTGGCCCACCATGCCTGCCGCCTCGCAGCTGGCCCCGCGCGGGCGCCCCACTCCCTGGTTGCCGCGCTCGCGTGCGTGTGCCCCGCGTGCACCCCGCTGGGCCCTGCTGCAGCAGCTTCTCTCGCGCGCTCAACTGCTGGGCCTCGCTCTGCTGCGCGCCTGCTCCCGCTGGCCCCCACTGGCCCGCTGCACGCGCGTGCTCGCGCGATGCCGCGTGCCTGCTCGGCTCGCTGTGGACCCGCCAGATCTGCTGCCCCTGCTGCCTTTTTGCTGGAGCATGCGGTACTACCGGTTAATTCCGGTAGTACCAGACCGTTCAGAAAACTGCCCCAAACGGCTAGATTTTTTGGGGCTCCTATTTAAGGCTTTGTCCGTTTTGAGTTTAGAGGGCTTCTCTCTTATCTATTAGGCTAAGCTTTGTCCACACTTGCTCTAGATCTTAAAGCTTGCCTAATCTTTTCCCTCCGATGATTCTTGCCCATATTTGAGTGGAAGAGAGAGGAGATCTAGACCCACATTTTGACCTAACCGATTCATCTCTTTGTGAGTGCATCTTTGGGGATCTAGATTTTGGGGGATTTTGTGTCTCTCTTTGATTCCTTCTCTCTTGTTCCCCCAATAGCTTTAGTAGCTTTGTTGGAAGTTGAGAGTGAGGGATTTGAGCACCTTTGTGGTGTTCTTGCCATTTGCATTTGGTGCATCGGTTTGAGTTCTCCTCGAAGGATTTGGTTTGAGTTACTCATTGGAGCTTGTCCCTATTGAGTTCTTGGAACCCTAGACGTTTTTGTGGCCTTGGTGGCATTGTGGCCTTTTGTGGCATTTGTTGAGAGCCTCCAATTAAGTTGTGGAGAAGTGCCCCAACCTTATGAGAGGTTCCGGTTGCCACTGACAAGTGCACCGATAGTGGAAGCGTGGATTGATCCCGCTGGGGTGAGATTCACCGGAGAATAAGGGAGGCCTTTTGTGGCGTTGGTGGTTTGATACCACCCCTTCTCCAAACGAGACGTACTCCATGTTGGGAGGAACTCGGTAAAATATCGGTGTCCCCACGTGCCTCGGTTATCTCTATACCCGAGCTCTTTACTTATGCACTTTATATTGTGATAGCCTTCGTGCTTGAAGTAATATATATCTTGCTATCACTTTGTTGCTTGTATTGCTTAGCATAAGTTGTTGGTGCACATAGGTGAACCTTAGTTGTTCTATGTTGTGCTTAACAAAGTAAACACTAGTTTTATTCCGTCTTTGTTGAGCCACTCTAGGAAAAGTTTTAATCTCCTATTCACCCCCCTTTAGGCGACATCCGTATCCTTTCAGTCGAGTTGTAACCTATAGTCATGTCTTGGACCTGCTGTGTTTCTGTTGTACAACTCTGAGGGATGTAATACTAGTGAACGGTGTTTCATTGGTGTTATGTCAACGACTATAGTATACTACATCATGTAGTGGTATGCTGGGTCACCGCAACTTATCTACACTTTGAGGTGCTTTTTACATGTTTTCTGGTACTAACCTATTAACAAGTTGTAACAGTGCCAGATGCCTATTTTCTGCTGTTTTTGGTTTCAGAAAAGTTAGTAAAGAAATATTCTCGGAATTGGACGGGACAAACGTCGGTACGGTCGGCGGGGCATGGCGTGGCCGGAATCGTCGGCAACGACGACGACCGTCGTCGGAGAAGAAGCGGGCGGGGAGCTCGACTGAGGGCGCAGGGCTTTGATTGCTTCGGTGAGGCGACCTAGGACAACATGGGGAGCTCGAATGTAGCCTTGTCTTCGCCCGGGGTGGCCGGAGATGGCGACGGCGAACGGCTGCTACGACTAGGGTTACGGGCGCTCGCACGGGAGGGAAGAGAGAGGTCGCTAGAGAGGGGAAAAGTGGATGGGGGCAACGGGGACGTGGCCGCGTCGTTCTTATCCACGCTCGGGGCTCGACGGATGGTCGGGAGGAGGCGGCGGGGATCGACGACGCCGGTGACGATAGGCAGCTCCCTGCCTGTATGGAGGAAGACGACGAGAGGCAGGGCGAAGGGGTACGGGCCGCACTTGGGCTGGCATGGGCCACTTCTAGGCCTTAGCTGCTGCGCGTTGGCGACAGAGAGAGGAGAAGGAAGAGATGGGTCGGCCTGGTTGCCTTCCTGGCTTGTTTATATTTGGCAAACCCTTTTTCTTTTTCTGTTTGCAGTTTCTGTTTTGTATTTTCCAATTTGAATCTGTTTTGAATTATTTCAAAAGTACCAGAAGGTTTTAAAAATATATAAAATACTGTAGGAACCCCTTTAGACAATTTGGGACCCATACATTTTGATACTTTTCAAAATTCAAAACCTCTTTGAATAGATTTGCAAATAGAAAGATAGGGAAAAGCTAGGGTTTTAGGGTTTGATTTATTTCTTCAATGCACAATTTAAATGATGATGCTTATGAAATGCACAATCAAACCCTAATTGGTAATTAGCTAAAACTGGGGTGGTACAACAACCCTATTTAAAATATGGTTTGGTGTCAAATCCGGCTCATTCCGCTCACTCTTAATAATTATGTTGTGCAAGATCACACATGTATTCATCACCTTCCACATCTGAGATTTCGACCAGATCAGAGTGGGGTACCAGACAATAGCAAATTGAGGTTGGAGCAAAAAAGCCGTTCACTCGACATTCTTCGTGCAAACATCTTGCTCTTTCGCAAAGTTGAAATTCTTGACTACAACATACTTTGAGATAGTCTACACAAATATTGGCCATCTTGATAGGTGCCTTCTGCCAGGTAGTAGACCATTTTTTAGCAAAATGGGCAATTTTTCCTACGGCGGCGACGATGAAGGGAATAAAGGAAAGGCTGATGGCGGCTTGGGTTCCCGTGTATCCAGAGGAGGCAAGCTCGGGGGTTGGGGGTGTTACAACTGATTACTATAAATGCCCGATCCTTTCAACTGCGCACTGTAGTACAACTTGTTGTAGTAGTGGAGCAGATGGTCCGACTTAAGAGGGGAATGCTTACTCCCATTTGAACTGACGCACTGACGGTTCGTCGCCATCTACTCAAAACATCTCCAGCAGATATCGTATATCGGCCATCTCACAAAATTTTGTACCGATATACGGTACCGTAGCTAAAAATGGCGTTTCAAGGTATCGGTGATGCAGGTTATCGCATTTTGGTCTCCTTGCACCGAATATATGTCGCATGGACGGACCCAAATGCAGGAAACCAAATTAATTAGCTATGGTCGGCCAATCACTACACAATTTGAGGGGAGACGGTGGCGCTTTTCCGCGGCGCGGCGGAAGCTCCAGGTCTCTTCCTCACACGCCACCGCCGTCGTCGGAAGAGCTCCACCGTCGTCACGCCGAGTAGGCACGCGCGCGCAGCGCCTTTTCTCGCACCCAGAACACCTCGGCACCAACAATGGCAAGGCCGGAAGCTCGAGCGCGGCGACGCGCGTTGGCCCTATGCTCTGCGCACCCGCTTCGCCTCCTATCGCGCCCGCGATTCTGGTGGCCTCCGACAGCGCCGCCAATGACGATAATGTCCGCGGGGCCAAGTTCAACTCGCTCGGGACCCTCATCTCCGACGTGTGGGATCGCGCGAAGCGCCACCTTGTCGAGCGCACCGCCATGCAGCGGGACCTTCGCCACGCCCTGCACCGTTCCTTGCTCGAGCACCAGACGCGATTCGTCCTCCTCGTCGTCCACTACTCTGTCGATGACACCTCCGACGACGAGGAGGAGGAGACGCGCGCCGCCGTTGGAGATGCTCTGATGAGTAGTGACCGTCGGTAGCTAGGATAGAGCGCGTGCTAGGTTTGTTTCGATGCTGCAAACGACATCGATTTTGCTTGTAAATTTGTTGATCTGGGTAATCAGAAAATTCCCTCCTATGTATGAACTAGTGTGGATCTTTTTTTTTGAGAAACATAGTACAACCATAGACGCTCACAACACGTACATGCACCCACCCCTATGAACACACACACACCCTACCCCTATGAGCACGTCCGAGAGACCGAGTCGGCGGATCAGGTCTTGAGATTGACGAAGTCACCACATGCGCCTCGCTGTCGACGGGAACGTCGCCTCCCACTGAAAGAATATTCCACCCTTTATGCAACACACAGTGTCAAACCTGAGGTTTGAACTCTGATGGGCTGGGGATACAACCACCCTCCTAGCCATCCAACCACAGATTGGTTTGCGAACTAGTGTGAATCTGGTGCCGATGATGTTTTTTAAATTATGCACTGCAATTACTATATGCGAAGAATTTTCGTATTACAAACCATTTTTGACAGTACACGCATTTGCACTATCGGCTAGAGATGTTTTCAAGATACTCACACACGTCAAAATCAGCCTCGTGAGAAGCCCACGGTGACCTAGCCCATGATATCATTTGTCGTATTTTTTTGTTAAATTTGCCCAAATCTGGTAACTTCAACCAAGTCTGACCCCTCCACGAAACTAATTCGGAATCTGACTCCTGGGATCGGCACCATTTTAAATGACGCCGAAGTTGTGCAGTTCGGCGCCAAGTCGCAGCAGCCGGGAAGCAAGCCACTCGGCGCTGTATCAAATGGCGCCGACCCCTCTGGCCTGCTCCCCGGCTGCTACGACTTGGCGCCGAACTGCACAACTTCGGCGCCATTTAAAATGGCGCCGACCCTAGGGGTCAGATTTCGAATTAGTTTCGTAAATTGGTCAGACGTGGAATTAGTTTCGCCAAAAGGTCAGATTTGGCAAAAAATACTGATTTGTCTTCCCACCCCCTTCCATTTTTTGTGTGTAAACCAATCATAGAGTGGAGCCGTGCATGATATGATAGGTCTCTGGTCTGCTGTAGAGGAAATAAATAATACTGTAATAATAATTGGAGCACCCAGTTTCTCCTTGATGATCTCACGAGCTAAAGCTGAACACACGTCCTCTAAAAAGCTAGCTAGCTAGCGACTAATTGAGCATGCAAAGACATTTTTACCAGCCCAGCCCCACATGCAAGCAGACTTGGCCATGCAAATCTCGAACGTGATCAATTCTATTGCAGTCTACTAGTACTTTCTCTGTTTCAGTATACTCTGCGCATAACTTTTTCTTGGATTTTTCATATTACTATGCGCATTGCGCCTGTTTGCCAATTCTCATCCCTTTCTCGTTGGGATGAGAAGACGTAGCGTCGAGCAATGACCAAACTCAGACACAAAAGCAGGGACAAGGCAGGCAAGGGAAAAAGAAAGAAGCGCTCCACTTGCCATTGGTATGCGGGTCTAGTACTATGCGCAGACTAAATTGAAACAGAGGGAGTACTATATATGAAGTAGTGCACATTTGTAGGTAAAATTGCATTCCAACATGTGTTATTTTTACCGGTAGCAAGAACTATAGCTTGCTAATCAGAGCTGCTCCCGCAGTTTAAAATATAAGAACTATACCTCTACGAACATACAGTATATACTATAGTAAAAAATGCTTAGACACATTTGATTTGCAAAACTAAAACGTCTTATATTTCTGAACGACGGGAGTAGTATTGTTGTCCTTCCTTCTTGTACACAACTACGAAGTGATATGTCCAGCTTCATTTTCTACTCCCATTGGAGATTGGTGAATTCAGTTTGAGATCTGCTGAACTTGAAGGGTACAGAACCCATAAGACACAAGAGGAGTGATGAAGCAACTATATTGTCTTGACCCAACAAATAATTTCGGTCCCTGACAATTATTCGGGTCCACGCTAGCACTCATCGGTCCACATGCATATGCTTTGGCACCCCGGCGGAGTATATAGAAACAAACAAATCAAACAGGGGCTTTGCCTACATTGTCGTCTTCACCCCTTTCAAACGGTACAGAAATCATGGACCATCTGCCATGCCCGGTCTCAAACAAAGGCCGGAGTAGGTTCACTAGTGCCACTTTATGATCTAATTAAAACCTAGCTAAGCCAGCAACCGACCCTTTCATCGGCATGGGAACGCTACTTAACATCAAGGTGGAGTGGAATATAGGAAGACGTGGAAACATGACAAATCACAATTCCCCAACGATTCCCTTCTTCCAAGATCTCCATTTTTTTATCAAAAAAAAATCTCCATTCTTTTAGTACTGATAAGAGAGGATATCTGGAGCTAGCATCCTGCAAAAAAATCCCAATAACGCTAAATCGTCCAAAAGGAACGGCGAAAAGGTGTCATCACCTAATGAAGCATAGAATACCCACATGCTACGCCGTGTATTATAACTAGATAAATCACACATGATTTCTTAAATCCGATTTCGGAAGTGCCTAGATTTTAGGCGCCCAAGAACTTTTTATATCGAAGTCGCTGATGCCACTCTATTATTTGTATAAATTTTTAGTTGCAACCTAGTTACAACTAAGGTTTGTACTAATTCTCAGTTATTCATTAAATTCTCAGTTACATCCTAATTGCAACTCATGTATAACTCACACATTGTATGAATCACGAGATAAATCGAATGGTGGAAAAAGTGATTAAGACCTAAAAAGTTCTCAGGCGTCTCATAACCAACAAATCCAATTTCTTAATGTAGTCGATTCAAGCAGTGTAAAATACCCAGCTCTCGTACAAATGTATTGTACTCCCTCCGTTTCTAAATATAAGATGTTTTAGATTTGTGAAGCAAATGTATCTAGACTACTTTTAGTATGTAGGTTCACTAAGGTTTAGAGTGAATCTAGATACTAAAACAAATCTAGATATAATTTCTTCACATACCTAAAACATATTATATTTTGAAGCGGTACTCCCTCCGTTTTAAAAATATTAAATGTTTTAGCTTTGTGAAATAAGTTTATCTAAACTTTTTTAGTGTTAGTTTTGGAATGGATCTACACAAAAGTAGATCTATATATACGCTCCTTTTACGAACCTAAAACATCTTATATTTTAGAACTGAGAGAGTAATTTTTTCTTAACCGGGTCAAGGTAGCGGTGGTTGGAAGCCACAAAGTGGTTACGAACAAATCCAATTTAAGGATCGATGAGAGATCAGAAGGGGTTGCCTGACGTCGCGTCGGCACCCGCAGACACATCGCCATTGTTGGCTTGGAACCTTGTACAGTAGGCCGTAGTCCTATTTGCTCTCGAGCGAGCGAGCGACACCGGCTCACTCCGCGCTCGCTTGCTTGTCTGTTTCTTCCCAGAAACAAAAATGATGACGATGAATAAAAATGATGCATGCATAATTGCAGGAGATGTCTGAATTTATGGTGCTGGGGAACTTAATTGTTTTTTCCGTGCCCTGTGCGCGCGTGAAGAAGAATAATGGCCGCAATAAACCTTTGCAGGTGAGGTGAGGTGAGGTGAGTAGCATCAAGCATGGCATGGTCCACGTACGATCTGGCCCTCTGGGACAGGAATTTTTAGTTTCTCGTGAAACGCACCGCCGGGTGAAAGCAGTTGTAAGTAAAATCTTCCTTTTTTTACTCCAAGGAGACAACGTGGAATATATTTAACTTTTAGTAAAGAAACATGTATGTATTTGTAATGCTATTAAGGTACTGCAGAGGTTTAGTATAATTAGTATTTCCACAATATTAATATATTTATTTTGTTAAAAAATATATTAAACAAGCAGATTTTAACCCGCCATAGATGAACATCTAAAAGCCCTTGCGTTAATATTTTGAGTATTTTTCTTCTGTGTCCCACTCTCCAAACTTTTTTTTTGAACTTCACTTCTAACTTTGGCAATATGAAACTCGTGGGCGACCAGAATGTTCAATACCTCTTCGTTTCCAAAGTTCATACGAACCCGCTGAAGCCCGTATGGCCCGTTTAGACATATACACACCGTACGCGTAAACGTGTGCCAACATAATCGCCGCAGATCAGGTATAAAAATCCTAGCGACGAACCAATCAAACAGTAGAGATGAACAGATTAGCCAAGCGACGTGATCACTGCGGAACTTAAGTAGCAACCGAGACAGAATCGATCTGAGCCGCCTTACTCCTTAGCTAGGACCGTGACTCAAACAACGCCGCCGGTGAGGAGTTGCGATAGTAGCGGCAACCCAAATTCGAAATGCAACATGAAAGGACGTGGATCGCGATAAGAGAAAGTGTGATCGACGTGATGACGTGGAGTATACCCGTCTCTACCGAGTATACTGATACAATATAATACAGGGATTGGATATCAGGTTGAGTGGGGCAAATAACTCATTCGTACAAACTTAAGTTCATGAGGGGACACCGCAGTACACCTCTATTTTGAGAGATCGTGAGGATAAAAAGGAAAATTCATAATACTCCTTCTGTTTCAAAATATAACTCACTAAAAGGTGTCTAAATCCATGTGTTTTAAAAAAGGCTAAAACCTTATATTTTGGCACCGAGGGAGTACAAAAGAAGTAGATGTTTCACAAACGCGCAGCAAACCGATCCATGGACATCCACATTTGCGGCTTGCCCTGCTTCGAAACCTTCTTATTTCCATCAAGCGCAACCTTCTTATTTCCATCAAGCAGAACATTAGGAAATGAAAAACACAATTAAAACTGCAGCAAAAAAATGCACCAACTGCATTGTAGCAAAAATCTACAAGCTATCATCACGACCTTCACCTTTAAAAAGGTACCGAGGGGAAAAGGCATAAATGTAGCAAAGATCTAGCACATGAAACTAAACAAATCTAGTAAACATCCTACACATGAAACCTACCACACTATATCAGATCCTAGCATAAGGTAGCAAAAATTCCTAGTGACAAAACACATGTAGAAAAACTATCTACCGAAAACTAACAAAAACAAGTCACAGGGAACATGGCCCTTGAAAAGCTAATGAACACCTATCAAACTATAGCAAAACTACAACAACTACTAAACTAGCAAAATCTAGTGAAGCCCAGCATAATGTAGCAGATCCTAACATAAGGTAGCAAATCCTAGCCAATGAAAACTAGTAAAAACTAGTGAACAAAGTTTATGCACCTTGAAAACTACTGAAAACCTAGCATAATTTCTGTAATACAGCAACTAAAACCTGTCAATATCATGTGAATAGAGCACACCAACTAGGTAAGTATACCAACAGAACACTAGCATCCTAAAATCAAAGCGAAATGGAGACATGAATATTGGTAACGAAGTGGACGAAGAAGGATTTGAACTCACATGGAAGTTTCTGGCGCAGAGGTGGATCCTCCCAACGCGGCGGCCGTCGGTGGCGCATCCATCCCTAGGGTTTCAGCATGGAGGCAACAAATCAGACACGGTGCGCTCGCAAAGCTTGCGAGTGAACTACAGATGGCGGTGTCACTTGTTACAATTATTAGTATTGTATAAAATCCAAAAAACTTCAGCATTTTTTAGTTAAATCCAGTTTTTTCACCAGGGAGAGTGAGATAATATTGTGAGACTTTGATTAAGTATTTAAGTTACTCCCTCCATCCCAAAATAGATGCCTTAGGTTTTTCAAAATTTAGATAAATTTATATACTAAATACTGTCTAGATTCATCCAAATTTTGACAAATTTGAGACATCTATTTGGAGACGGAGGAAGTATATGTATTGTAAAACAAAGTGGTTTATACTAACACATGATCTTCAAGTTAGTTTATATGAGGAAGCTTCTTAGGGCATCTCCACTGGGCCGACCAAACCAGTCGCCCCAAACAGTCGGTTTCTGTCCGTTTGGGTCGGGCTGCGGTCGATTTGGGGTCATGGTCCGTCCTGTCCGGATGACCGCGCCCATCGGTCTGACCCATCTATCTGTCACCCTCCCGCTGTCACCGGTTGACACCCTCGCGATGGGACGTTAATGACGACGAGACGTCAGCTATCAGCGCCGACGGCTTCCCACCCGGCCGGCGTTTCCCACCATCATTTCCCGCACGCGCCTCACTTCCCGTGGCCAGAAAACTTCCCACGCCTCCCTATCCGTTTCCCACCTTCGTTGCGGTCTATAAAAGACGACCACTGGTGCGGCGGAGAAAACGGGCCCAAAGCAAGAGCAAACCAGCAGCCAAAAAGCTCCAGCCACCAGCAGCCATGCCTCGCCGCAAGATCGCGACCTGGTCCAAGATCCGGAAGATGTGCCGCACCCGCTTCCCAGAGGTTGAGGTCGACGATGTACACCTCGAGGCCATGTTGCTGGTCAGGCACATGAGCCAGGCGCAAGTGTTGGCCTTCGAGAAGGAAGGCCAGGCGGCCGAGGCATCACTGGAACAGGTGGTGGAGGCGGCCTCCATGGTGGCAGCCCAGTGGGAGCTGCGCGACATACACCACGTCGCCGCCAAGGAGGTGATAGAGGCGGTGGCCTTGGAAGCCGCATCAGCTGCTCTTCGCGAGATCCACCACGAGACGGCCATGACCACGCTGGTGGAGGTGGCCAAGGAGGCCGCCAAGGTCGCCATCCATGAGCTTCGCCACGCCGCCAAAGCGCGCACCGACGCGGAAGAGGCGCGGCGCGAGCACGTCGCCGACTGAAAGTGCACTTCCTATTCTTATGGTTTTGATGTTTGATGATAACACACCTATCGGTTTAATCGTGCGCTAAGTGTATCTGTTGGGGGGTAACCCTGGGGTTGGCCCGATCTTTCACGAATTCCACGAGAAACGAGGGGAAAGCGGGGGTCGGAGGATGAAATCGAGGAAGGAGATGAAATCCGCGAACACACGCACACCAAAACACGATACACGCCTGCTCCTCACGCCGGTGGCAACCGGTCCAACATAATCCCTAGGATCGGTGTTGGGCGAAGCTCGCTCTCCACGCCAACAACGGGGGATGAGGTGCTTGGTGAGATCTTGACGACTTGGGGGCGAGACACCGAGAACCCAAGGCCTTGTACAACTTGAACGCACTAGGCAAGATCCAAGAGGGGGGTGGATAATCCGGTGCTCCTTGGTAGGAGCATGAGACCAATAGATATAAGTTCCTCAAAGGGTTTCCTTAATATCTATTATTATCCAAGTCTAGGGTTTACAATAGAGGGTGGGGGCTATATATAGGCCAACCACATAAACAGGGGTAGTTTGGGAACAAATAGCGAAATATAGAGAGGGTTACAAGGCGCTGGGCCGAAATAACATGTTTAGGCTCTGCCAGATCCGGTAGTACCGGTCCAGCCCGACCGGTAGTACCGGTCATGCGGTAGTACCGCTTCCTGGCCGGTAGTACCGCTTGTCATCCTGGGACTTGCGCTGGGGCCTTCTGTTGGTGGCGGTAGCAGGTGGCGGTAGTACCGCAGGCCGGTAGTACCGGGCCGGGGCCGGTAGTACCGCCCGAGACAGAGAGTTCTGGGGCAGCTCTGGATCCTTCTGTTGCTGGCAGTAGCATTCGGCGGTAGTACCGCCAAGCGGTAGTACCGGGTCCGGGGCCGGTAGTACCGCTGGCGACAGAGAGTTTTTGGTCTTGTCTGCTGGCGCGCCTCCGTCCTGTGGGTTCTTCTCTTCGTACCTGATGATGCACAAGGCGTGGTTATGAAGTAGCAGGCCATCCAAAGGTGTATCGAAGTCACACAAGGAGAGGAGCGAGTTCACCTTAGCTTGAAGGAGTTTGGCTCGGGCGCGAGTCATGGTTCCACTTGGGGAGCTTGTGGGAGTAGATGTAGTAGCGGTCGTAGGACGGGCTGCATCAGCTCCCCCCCCTTGGGAAAGAGTCGTCCTCGACTCTTCAACCTTCTCAACTTCATCTTCTCCATGGTAGGGTGAGAGGTCCTTGACATTGAATGTCGAGCTCACAAGATACTTTGATGTTGGGATATCGATGACATAAGCGTTGTTGTTGATTCTCTTGAGCACTTTGAATGGTCCATCACCTCTTGGCTTTAGCTTGGAGTCGCGTTCCTTGGGGAAGCGGTCTTTACTCAAGTGGATCCACACAAGGTCACCCTCATCAAAGATCATCTCTTTCTTGGTCTTGTTTAGCCTTGAAGCTTGACGAAGGACATGTTGCTCGATAGTAGCTCGAGTGTCTTCGTGGAGTTTCTTCATTGTTTGGGCACGCTTGACAACGTCCATATTGGCACGTTCATGAAGTGGAAGTGGAAGTATATCGAGCGCGGTGAGAGGCTCGAAACCGTAGACGATCATGACGGGCTCCTCATGGTGGTGGAGTGCTTGGCGCGGTTGTAGGCGAACTCGGCGTGTGGAATGCATTCCTCCCAGTCTTTAAGGTTCTTCTTTATCAACACCCGGAGGAGTGTTCCAAGGCTTCGATTGACTACCTCGGTTTGTCCATCGGTTTGAGGATGCGAGGCGGACGAGAAGAGTAGCTTGATGCCGAGCTTGGCCATGAGAGTCTTCCAGAAGTAGCTCATGAATTTTACATCGCGGTCGGAGACGATTGTTCTAGGCACACCGTGTAGCCGAATTATTTCCCTGAAAAACAAATTGGCTATATGTGAAGCATCATCGGTCTTATGGCACGGAATGAAATGTGCCATTTTAGAAAAGCGATCCACGACTACAAATATGGAATCATGTCCATGTTTAGATCTAGGCAAGCCTAATACAAAGTCCATGCTAATGTCCGACCAAGGTGCATGAGGAATAGGTAATGGCATATAAAGACCAAAGGGGTTGGACTTAGACTTAGCTTGGATACATGTAGTGCATCGTTGGACGTGGCGCTTCATCTTTGGCCAAAAGTAGTGAGTGGAGAGCATGTCATATGTCTTGTCACGGCCAAAGTGACCCATAAGCCCTCCACCATGGGACTCTTGAAGAAGCAAAAGTTGGAGAGACGATTTCGGAATGCAAAGCTTGTTTTGTTTGAAAAGAAAACCCTTATGCAAATAGAAATCATCAATCCCTTTGTCTAATGAACATTGGGCAAATATTGGACCAAAGAAAAGGTCGGATGCGTACAAAGATTTGATGTCATCAAGACCCAACACATTGACTTCGAGTCGTGTAAGAAGGCTTGTGTTTTTGCGAGACAAGGCGTCTGCTACCACATTTTCTTTGCCCTTCTTGTATTTGACAATGTAAGGAAAAGACTCCATAAACTCAACCCATTTTGCGTGCCTTTTACTCAAGTTGGCTTGACCCTTAAGATACTTCAACGACTCATGGTCGGAATGGATGATAAATTCTTTAGGCCAAAGATAGTGTTGCCACACTTGAAGAACTCGAACCAAGGCAAAAAGTTCTTTGTCATAAATGGGATAATTGAGGCGTGCGCCATCAAGTTTCTCACTATGGTAAGCAATAGGACGCCCATTTTGCATAAGGACGCCACCAATGCCAATACCACTAGCGTCACACTCAATCTCAAAAGTTTTTGTGAAATCCGGCAAAGCAAGAAGTGGTGCTTCGGTGAGCCTCTTTTTGAGCTCATCAAAAGCCTTTTGTTGTGCTTTTCCCCAAACGAACGTGACATTTTTCTTGGTCAATTCGTTAAGGGGGCAAGCAATGGTAGAAAAATCCTTCACAAAGCGACGGTAAAAGCCAGCCAACCCATGAAAACTACGAAGTTCACTAACATTTGTTGGGATGGGCCAATCTCGTATGTCTTTGACTTTTGAGACATCCACTTCTATGCCATTAGAAGACACAACAAAACCAAGGAAAATCAGCTTGTCTCTTGCAAAAGTGCACTTTGGGAGATTAGCATAAAGCTTTTCATGACGAAGGATTTGAAGGACCTCCTTAACATGAGTAACATGCTCCTCTAGTGACTTGCTATAGACAAGGATGTCGTCAAAGTAAACAACTACACTCTTCCCAATGAGAGATCTCAAAATATGGTTCATGAGGCGCATGAAGGTAGATGGGGCATTGGATAAGCTAAAAGGCATAACCAACCATTCATAGAGACCAAGCTTGGTCTTGAAGGCGGTTTTCCACTCATCACCTTCTGCCATGCGAATTTGATGGTAACCACTACGAAGATCAATTTTTGAAAATATAGTGGCTCCACATAACTCATCAAGCATGTCATCAAGACGCGGTATAGGATGTCGATAACGCACGGTGATAGCATTGATTGGACGGCAGTCCATGCATAACCGCAACGTGTCATCCGTTTTTGGGACTAGGATCACGGGAACCGCGCTTGGGCTAGTGCTTACTTGGATCAAACCTTTGGAGACGAGTTGGTTGATTTGACGTTCTATATCCTTCGTCTCTTCCGGGTTCGTGCGATACGCGGCGCGATTTGGGAGTGGAGCGCCGGGTATGAGGTCGATGCGGTGCTCGATTCCACGAAGAGGAGGAAGGCCATGAGGAAGCTCTTCGGGAAATACATCTTGGAATTCCTGCAAAATAGCCATCAAAGAAGGAGGAACATTTGTCAAGTCGTTAGTTCCTTGCGCTAGTCCCTTGCAAACAAGAACATAGTGCAAGATGGATGGGTTGTTCCGCACTTCTCTCATCTCACTTTTGGTGGCAAGAAGAACACTCTTAGTTTTTCCACTCGAGTTTGGCTTGTAGCTCTCACTCACTATGGTGTGGTTCTCTCGCTCACCACTCTTCTCACAAGGTGGTTTTGTATATTGCGCCCTCGCTAAAGCCTTTGCATTGTCCGCAATTATTTGGCTAGGAGTCATTGGTTGCAACACACAAGTTTTATCAAGCCATTTGAAGGTGTAAGTGTTTGAGTGACCATTATGCAAAGCACACTTGTCATATTGCCACGGCCTTCCGAGCAACATGTGACAAACCGTCATTGGGACCACGTCACATTCCACCGTGTCCTTGTAGTGCCCAATGGAGAACGTCACCGAGACGGTGTGCTTGATCTTGACGGATCCTTGATCACTTAGCCATTGGATATGGTAGGGGTGTCTATGCGGATGAAGGGTGAGGTTGAGTTTCTCACACAATTCCGTACTTGCAAGGTTGTGGCAACTCCCTCCATCGATGACAACTTTGATGGACTTCCCATTGATGCCGGCACGAGTTTGGAAGATGTTCGAGCGTTGGTCTTCATTTTCATTGACTTGGGTAGTCAAGACCCTTGTGACCACAAGCGATGGACTTGCGTCATGCTCACACACGAGAAGTTCTTGGTCCTCTTCCAAATGTTGCCTTGCCATAGCTTCCTTCACTCTTGCATCAAACTCTTCCTCACTCAAGTATTCTTCATCGCCGTTGTCATGGATAAACAAAACTTTCTTGTTTCCACATGCATTCGACTTGTGCCCTTTGCCTCCACACTTGTAGCATTCACCATTGAATGGTAGATCATCCCTTGTGTGTTTGCCACTTGGGGGCTGTTTTCCTTGAGGGAGAGTGGGCTTGAAGGGAAGCTTGGTGGTACCTGAGGAGCTTCCACTTGGTGTTGTTGGGGTAGTGGTTGATGCTTGCTTGTAGGTGAAGTACGTTTTTGGCTTGTTGTACTTGATGTCCTCTTGCACTTGACGCTCGGCCTTGGATGCGATGTGCACAAGCTCAACCATGTTGTTGTACCTTTGGAACTCGGTGATGCGCTTGATGGGATGGTTCAAGCCATTGAGGAAGCGTGCCATTGTTTGTTCATCTCTCTCTTTAATGTTGGCACGGATCATGTTGAGCTCCATTTGCTTGAAGTACTCTTCCACGGTCTTTGTCCCTTGACTAAGCGTTTGAAGCTTGTTGAAAAGGTCACGGTGTAGTGTGAAGGAACAAAACGGGATCTCATATGAGCCTTCATATCTTGCCAAGTTGTGATTGGAGGCTCTTCTTTTGCTTCGCGAGCGAGTTGGACTTGTTCCCACCAAAGGTTGGCATACTCATCAAACTCGAGGGATGCCATGGCCATCATCTTCTCATTGCTATAGTTGTGCATGCGGAAGATCTTGTCGACCTTGAGTTCCCAAGAGAGATATTCTTCGGGCTCATTGGAACCGGTGAACTTGGGCATGGTGAATTTGAGCTTGCCAAAAGTTTCTTCTCCATTGCGGTTCCGGTTGCGTCGGTTGCCATGATCTTGGCGGTCATCATCATCATCATCCGAGCTCTCATGTCTTGCTTGGTGATTGTTGCGTTGCTCTTGCGGTTGTTGAGGTGCCGCGTTTGGTGGTGGAACTTGTTGTTGACGACGAGCTTGGGGAGCTTGCTCGTTTTGTTGACGCGGTTGAGGACGAGGAGGAGGTTGATGGTCCTCACGACGAGCTTGGGGAGCTTGCTCTTGTTCTTGTCGTGGTTGATGCCGAGGCGCATTAGCTTGCGCCATGTGGCGAGGAGGACGTCGAGCCGCGTGCGCCATGGGCTGCTCTTCTTCTTCTTGGTGTAGGGGAGGCTCGTCATGACCATCATGTTGCCGACGTGGACGATCATGTCGATGATGACGCCTTGGAGGATCTTCGAGTGCTTCCCGTCGACGGTGATCGTGTTCGTCCTCTTCGGAAGCTTCACTTGTTGTTGAAAGGACATGTCGACGTCGATGGCCTTGGTGGTCCATGCGAGGTTGCTCTTGTTGAATCACAAGTGCCCTTGGTTGTGGCCGGTTCGCTTCGCGCCTTGGAGGTCTTGCGGAGAGGTCACCATCATAGCTTGACGTTGCGGCGTGACGCGGAGATGGTACCGCTTGTGAAGAGCTCATGGATTGAAGAACGGTTCCATCCCGATGCCTTGAAGCGTGACGGCGAGGTGCACTTGATTCACTTGAGGAGTGCTGAGATGAGCTTGATTCGCGCGAGCGTGGCCTTGCGAGTCCATCGATGATGCGTTGAAGCTTCTCATCCGTTGAGGCGAGTGCACGACCAAGAGCTTCATTTTGATGACCGAGGTTGTGTTGCATGGCATGCATTTGGCCACGGACTTCTTCGAAGCGGTTGTCGATGTTCTTGAATTCCACACGGGCCTCGCTAAATTGTTCATCTTGGCGCCGTTCGAGAGCTTCACAACGATAGTTGAATTCTCCTCGGACCTTCCAATGGTCCCATCTTGTCATGAATTGTGTGTCATCCTCCGGAGGTGGTGGAGGTTGAGATGGCTCTCCATGCCTGTCCATGATGCAAAGCCACAAGGGTTGTATATGGAATAAAGGAAGCGTAGAGTTAGCCTTTTACCTCACCTTGGAGATTATATCAAATCAATTGCCACACAAATGAGCTAAAAGCGTGCAAAGTGAAATGGCAAGAACTCACACACAAATATGCTACAACTCTCAAAAGGCTTTTGGTGGAAGGTTAGGATTGTGGAAAACCAAACAAAACGATCCAAGCAAAAGGTTATTGTCTAACGTGGTAAAGAACCAAAGATCAAAAGCAAAAGGATACGATCTACGAAAAACACGGAAAACACACACGTGGAGAAAAACGGGGTTAGCACGACTATGAAAATGAGCACAAAAGGTCCTAACGAAGACTACGCTCGGGTGTCGTGCCAACTCAAGGAGAGACCACAACTCGTTTGCCAAAAGAGGATAAGCAATAGATTTGTGCACTTGCCTCGGTGCGCTCTTTCTTCTCTCTTTCTTGGCTTACAAGCTTGGTATTCTCTTTGGTTGGGGAGACTATGTATCTTTCTTCTCTTTTTTTTTTTTTTTTTTGATTCTTTCTCCTTTTTCTCCCTTGCTATGCTACTATGTTAGCTTTTGTATTTGGCCTCACACTCTCACTTTCCGAAGGCAAGTGCACAATGCTTAGACAAACACAAAATGAGTTGCTCTCAAAGGATAGATACACACAAAGGAAGATATGGGGCTGTCAAAGTGGCGCAAGTTATACCTTTGGTATTGTTGAGGACTTGCAACCGTTGGTGGTGGATGATGTTCGAGTGTTGCGGTGTCGATGAGCGCGGAATACTTGGATGCGGAAGCTTGTGTTAAGATGGCGACAAACACGCGAAACACGAACAAGCGAAAGGGTAAAAAGTCAGCCAGCGAAAATGAGGTGTCAAGAAGAAAGAAAAACTTTCTGTCACTGGCGGTAGTACCGCTTGTACGGGCGGTAGTACCGGACGGCGGTAGTACCGCTTGTTACGGGCGGTAGTACCGGACGGCGGTAGTACCGCTTGTACGGGCGGTAGTACCGCTGGTCACAGAAACACGAACGAAAACGAGATCCACTTGACACAAACCTCAAATCCGTGGGAAAACTGACCGAAAGGCGGGCTAGGAACAATAGGGGCTATAGATCGACTCCCAAAGCAACAGATCTATGGACCAAAACCACGAAAAACTCACCAAATCCAGAGATCGATCCGAAGGCAAATTGGGGCTCTTTTTGGTGGGATTTTCGATTTTAAGGTGGAAAAAAGAAAAATTGGGGGCAAATTCGTGATCAACCGTGCTCTTGATACCAATATGTTGGGGGGTAACCCTGGGGTTGGCCCGATCTTTCACGAATTCCACGAGAAACGAGGGGAAAGCGGGGGTCGGAGGATGAAATCGAGGAAGGAGATGAAATCCGCGAACACACGCACACCAAAACACAATACACGCCTGCTCCTCACGCCGGTGGCAACCGGTCCAACATAATCCCTAGGATCGGTGTTGGGCGAAGCTCGCTCTCCACGCCAACAACGGGGGATGAGGTGCTTGGTGAGATCTTGACGACTTGGGGGCGAGACACCGAGAACCCAAGGCCTTGTACAACTTGAACGCACTAGGCAAGATCCAAGAGGGAGGTGGATAATCCGGTGCTCCTTGGTAGGAGCATGAGACCAATAGATATAAGTTCCTCAAAGGGTTTCCTTAATATCTATTATTATCCAAGTCTAGGGTTTACAATAGAGGGTGGGGGCTATATATAGGCCAACCACATAAACAGGGGTAGTTTGGGGACAAATAGCGAAATATAGAGAGGGTTACAAGGCGCTGGGCCGAAATAACATGTTTAGGCTCTGCCAGATCCGGTAGTACCGGTCCAGCCCGACCGGTAGTACCGGTCATGCGGTAGTACCGCTTCCTGGCCGGTAGTACCGCTTGTCATCCTGGGACTTGCGCTGGGGCCTTCTGTTGGTGGCGGTAGCAGGTGGCGGTAGTACCGCAGGCCGGTAGTACCGGGCCGGGGCCGGTAGTACCGCCCGAGACAGAGAGTTCTGGGGCAGCTCTGGATCCTTCTGTTGCTGGCAGTAGCATTCGGCGGTAGTACCGCCAAGCGGTAGTACCGGGTCCGGGGCCGGTAGTACCGCTGGCGACAGAGAGTTTTTGGTCTTGTCTGCTGGCGCGCCTCCGTCCTGTGGGTTCTTCTCTTCGTACCTGATGATGCACAAGGCGTGGTTATGAAGTAGCAGGCCATCCAAAGGTGTATCGAAGTCACACAAGGAGAGGAGCGAGTTCACCTTAGCTTGAAGGAGTTTGGCTCGGGCGCGAGTCATGGTTCCACTTGGGGAGCTTGTGGGAGTAGATGTAGTAGCGGTCGTAGGACGGGCTGCATCAGTATCTTAGGTCTTTTAGGGTGTGGCACAAAAACTTGCATTGCCCACACTTGGCACTTGCCAAAGTCACCAGTGTTGACCGGTAGTACCAGAAGTTACAACCGGTACTACCGCTTGGCACCGGTACTACCGCTCCCTAGTACCGGTCGCATCTGATTGAGAAGGAAAGGTTTCGTTATTCCTTAGTACCACCCGGTACCGCGGGGCGGCACTACCGCTCCAACCGGTAGTACCGCTTGCGACAAGCGGTACGACCGCTTGGTCACGGTAGTACCGCTCGTCTGTACCGGGCGACACTGAGGGAGGACAAGACCTCTTCATCCCACTCAGTACCAACCGGTACCTGGGGCCGGTACTACCGCCCTGACCGGTAGTATCGCCTCTCATGTCCGGTACTGCCGCTTGCCGGTAGTACCGCTAGGTGGTTTCGGTGGTGACTGAGGCTGGCTCAACCATGTGGCGCATACCCGGTACCTGGTCCAGTACCTGACAGGTAGTACCGGTTGTGTCCGGTACTACCGCTTGAGTACCGGTAGTACCGGTGCATTTAATGCCCAACGGGCAGATCTCCTCAGGGAGCTATAAATGCCCCTCCACCTACCTTGGGAAAAGTTGGTCGTTGCATTTAAGAACACCACGTCCATTTGAGCCACAAAATCGCCAAGATCTCTTCACTCAACAATCCAAAGTCGTTGATCTTTGGAGAATCGAAGGAGGAGCCCTTGATCTATTGATTCACCAAGAGAGATCTTCATTCCCCCCTCATTCACTTGAGGGCCCCTTGGTCTAGTGTTTCATTGGAAACTCTAGTTCTAGATTTGGTTCTTACAAGTTTGTCTTTGATTGTTTGACAGCTTGCTTGTATCTGGGAGCCTCCAATTAAGTTGTGGATGTGTGCCTCGAACTAGTTGTAAAGGTGCCGGCTTCCACCTCGAAGGTTTTCGATATAGTGGAAGAGGTGAATCGAACCCATTGGGGTGAGGTTCATCGGAGAACAAGGGAGGTCTTTCGTGGCGTAGGTGGTTTGATACCACCCCATCTCAAAACGTAGACATACTTCCCCTCAAAAGGAAGGAACTACGGGAAACAAATCCTTGTGTCTCCGCGTCCACCTCTTTGGTTGCTTCTATCATTTACCGCACTTTACTTAACTTGTGCTTGCTTAGTGTTGTGCTAGTTTGTACTCGTTTGACATATAGGTAAATTCACCTTAGTTGCATAATATAGAGAATTTACCTTTCTTGTCAAACCCTAATTTGAAAAAGAAGAAAATTTGAAGTAGCACCTATTCACCGCCCCTCTAGGTGCCCATACGATCCTTTCAATTGGTATCAGAGCCTCGGCTCTTTATTCGGGCTTTACCGCCTAAGAGTATATGGGTAGCAACGATGGGGAAGGTGGTCGTGAGCGTACCTCGGTGACCATGGATGATCTCAAAAACTTGGAAACAAGATTGAGCTCATCCTTGGTCAACGAAGTCAAGAAAATGCTTGATCAACTTCTTAAACATAAAGATGGCTCATCATCCCCTTCTCCTCAAGAGGAGCCTCCATCATTAATACCTAAGGGGAATGCCCCGGTATCACCCGAGGGTATGATGGTGGGGGGTAATCAAGACAACACTAATTCCTCTACACAAAAGGATGGGGGAAGGGTGAGAACCATGATTCTCATTCATGGTATTCTCCCGACCCTCGAATTCCTCACCCTCATATAAACAATAGAGGAGACCCAACAAAGCTTGAAGCATCTACTACTTTTGCTCAACGGAAATATTTAATGAAAACTCATGTGCGCAGCTCTTGCATTGAACTATGGAACATCATCAAACAAGGACTCTATATTGGGGATCCAAACAACTTGACAAGAAGAGAAGTTGTCAATAGTCAACTCAATGCCACCGCCTTGCACATGATTCAACAAGGATTGGGTACAAAGGATTATCCACACATTGAGAACCTCAACACCGCCAAGGAAGCTTGGGATGCTCTCACAGTGTTGTTTGTTGGGAACGAGAGCATGAAAAGGAACCGGTATCATGCACTAAGCAATGAAGCCGAATGCTTCCATATGAAGGAAGATGAAGATCATGAAGACATGTATCGTAGGCTCAAATCCACTGCCACCGCTTTTAGGAATGTTTGTGCCTCACATGTGGATGATGCTTGGATAAAAAGGAAATATGTGAGTGCACTCATGCCCTTTGAGCCCACCGACAATGATGATGATGAGGAGGAAGAGGAAACTTCAAGTGGTGTGGCTACTCTAGCCACTACTTCTACTCTGACATTCTCCCTCTTTGATTCTCCAAATGAGAATACTCCCAACAAGAACGTCACTTGCCTTATGGCAAGAGGAACGGAGGTATCCTCATCATCTCACTCCACTCCCTTAGCTATTGATGAAATAGATGATGAGATGTCTCTTGAAGTAAAAAGGGAATTAGTTGCTTTTGATGAGTTTGTGACTAACTTACAAGGGGAGACCAAGATGCATTTTGGGAACGTCTTAGATCAAGTTTCCCACACACAAGAGCTTCTTGATGTAAGATGTAAACTTGGGAGAGAACACGAAATTGAGATAGAAGCCCTAAACAAGGCTCTAGAAGAAGAACAAGAGACTAGGATGTCTCTTGAACTAAAACTTGAAGGGCTTGATGAGGCCAATGACATAATTGTTAATATACTCATCAAAGAACGTGATCAAGCTATTGCTAAATATAAAAGGGCTAAAAAGGACAAGATTGAGTTTGGTGTGGTTCATGAAAAAATTGCCGAGGACTTTAGTTTACTTAACAAGGCTCACAAGGCATTGTAAAGTGAACTCTTGTCTCTCACAAAGTCCCATGAAACACTTCAAACTCAATTGACCAATATTCCTTCATCTAGTAATTTCATTCCTTCTAGTAGTACTACTATTCTTGAAGAAAATGCTAGGTTGAAGGGGGGGCTATCCAAGGCCACATTTCCAAAAGGTAACAAGTCCATTGATGACCTTTTGAGTAAGAAAAGGTCAAATGGTGAGAAAGGGGGCATTGGTTTTGTCTCCAATGCCAAGAATAAGAACAACAAGAAGAAGAAGGCCAAGCCCGCACAAGAGAAAAACATGGCCATTGTGGATAGTAAGACCACAAGTGGTAAAACTATGTCTCATGATGATTTTGCGGGAAGTGCTAACCCTCACTATGTTCTAATGCGTGATTATTATGGTGATGTGTATGCATAATATGTTGGCCCATATGATGGTTATATTGCTTGGTCTATTTGGTTACCCTTGTTGCTAACAAAAGAGGACCCATTGAAAAATGGGTACCTAAAAATTAGCTTGATCTTTTGTAGACATATGCTTCCGGAGGGTCAAAGTGGGTGCTTGATAGTGCTTGCACAAATAATAAGACCGGAAGCTCGTCTATTGCCAAGGACTTAAGGCCAAATGATGATCAAATAACCGTGACATATGCCGACAAGTCAAAGTCTAAGGTAATGGGTTTCGGCAAGGTAGTGGTTGCTCACGATATTACACTCGTGAACATCATGCTTGTTGAGACCCTTGGATATAATGTACTTTTAGTCCGTGCTCTTGGGAAGATGGGCTTTGCCGTCTTTGTTTATGATGATATTGTGGTCCTCATGTGGAGCAAGTCTCTCAAGGTCGCTTTCGTTGGGTACGTCGAACATGACTTGTATGTGGTGGACTTTTCGGGGCAAACCACTACAAGTGCGATGTGCTTATTCGGAAAGGCCGATGTGGGTTGGTTATGGCATCGCCGACTAGCCCATGTGTGGCATCCCGCAAAACCACTACTAGAAAATCGCGTTGTTTTTGTGCATTGCATCATCATGACCGCATGCTCATGTCATCATGCCACCTTACGTTTGAGCATCGTCATCATCTTGCATTTGTTCGCATAAAACTATTTTCGGAAAAGCCTAATTTTGTTTTCTAAACGCCCCGTCTTTGTTCAAACGCAAAACCCGGGTCTCCGGGTTACCTTGTTTTGTCTGCCAACGATTTGCAAAAGCCCCGTTGGAATAAATAAAATGTTTATTTTATTTTTAGGGGGCAGCCAAACCGGGCCGATCCAACCCAGTCGGCCACCCCCAATTCAAAATAATCAACCTAAAACCTAAACCCTTTTCTACCTAAACCTAGTCTACCCACCAACCCCAGATTGCCACCTCACCGTCCCTCCACCTCACCCTCGGCCCAGCCACCTCACCAATCCACACCCCATCCCCTCTCTCTCTCTCTTCCTCACAGCCAACCCCACCCCCACTTCCTCTCTCACCCGCCTGCTTCCCCCCTCTCCCTTACACCCCGGTCCCACCGTCCCTGTCCCTACCTGCCTCTCAACCCACCCACACCACACACCACGCACGCACCCCGCGGGTCCCACCCCGACCCCACCTCCCCACCGCGCCTCGCCCACCCTCTCTCCCCGTCTCCTCTCTGCCATCGTCCCCGTCCCTCCCCTTGCTGAGCCCACCGCCGCCACTCTCCTCCGCGATCGCGGCCTCCTCCCTCCTCAGCTCGCCTCCTCCTCCCCTCAGCGCGAGCGCGCCGCGCCTCCTCCTCTGGGCCACGGCCGCGCCGCCGCGGGTCCCCGCCCGGCCTCCTCCGTCCTCTTCTCCTCCGGCCAGGCGAGCTCGCCCCGGCCGCGTTGCCTCCGTCGCCGCCCCGCCCTCTTCTTCCTCGGCGCTGGCAGCCAGCGTCGCCGTCGCCCTCCTCGTCCGCCCCCGCTCCTCCCCAGTTCCCGCGCCGCCGCAGGCCGCCCGAGCCCGTCGCGCCTCACCTCTCCTCCCAGGTCGCCGCCTCCCCGCCCCAAGCTCCGCCGCCCGGGATGGACAACAGCGCCGCCGGCCGTCCCCTGGTGTCGCGCTGCCGGTTCGGCAGAAGTTCCGCCGCCGCGGCCCTCTCCCTGTTCCACCTCCGTCGCTGGCAGCACGCTGCGTCGTGCACCCTGCAAACCTGCTGCCCATGTCGATGACAGCAAGTGTCGACGTGGGTTTTGCTCTTCTGTGGTTTGGTCCTCTGCCGATGTGGTGTAGGCTTCAGATCTGTGAAGGGGTGTAAACAAGGATCATGGTGTGGTGTTGGTTTGGTAGCCACTGGATCAGACGCCTGATGACCTATGTTTTGAATCGGAGTTAGGCCATGCGACAAGATCGACAAACTGGAAGCACAAGCAGGCACATTGACAAGTTTATCCAAGAACTTCACGGAACCTAAGCGACGAGACCCGACGACGAACCAAGTCCGTCAACGATGAACAAGTTGGAACCCCAAGATCTTCCCCGACACCGAGGACGCCGACACGGAACGACAAGATCGCCACACGGACGCCATGACCTCCTTGAAGGATCCGATGGCCGAGATCGGACCGAACCCTGGCACACCAAGCTCTTCTTCACGGGGATCAAAGGCCGTTGTCCGAGACCCCGAAGACCGATCCCGGCGCCCGAAGCCGAGAACCCCGACAAGAACCACGACACGGATACACCGAGTTCTCCATCGAGGACACCAAGGCCGTCGACATGGAACCCAAGGACGTCAAGCACTGCACCCCGAACGCCAAGACCGTCCCGATACACGGACCCGACAAGATCTGCGTGTCGGCAAGATCGACCGCTTGGACCCAAGTTCTCCTCTTGTATCAGAACCTCGCCGATCCCGTCGAACCCTGAGACCAACCCCGAACCCTCGGCGAACCCCAAGATCGTCGAACCCTAATGTGTGAACCTTTTCCCGAGCCCCTATTTTATAAATGCTAAATATAAAACCTGTTGCATATTAATCATTCATCTCGCATGCATATTTGTGTGGTTTGGTTGCCTTATGCCGATTCACCTTATAATCAAATATGGGGTCCATATGCGGGCAAATCTAGTCTTATATTGGCCCCATTTAAATTTGTGCATCGAACCGTTGTCATATTTTGCCTTGTTAAGACAACATCTAAATTGTGGGGTAGCTAAACAACATGAACCATTTAATTAATCGTCGGGACCTTGGTTCCGCTTAATATGACCTAATTGCATTGCATCTTTGCCATGTCATACATCATACATGCATCATGCCCGATCTTTTGTCGTAGTATTAAATAGTGCATCCGGTGTTTATTTTAGTGTTTTGGTTCTTCGCGGATAAGGCCGTTGAGTTGATGCGAGTGTCGACCCGATCTTCGGTTGAACCTTCGACAATGTTTTCAGGCGAGCATCTCCCCCTTTCTACCTATCTTACTTTTATAGTATTTATTCCCTCCTGTTGATCTATTGCTACCTGTGTTGCGATGCTCTAGTTTTCGTACCCGTGATATCCCTTGCAGCCTTATATTGCCTTGGACACCTCCTATTACCTGTGGTTTGGTAGATAGTTGGACTTGCGCGTCGTAGTCGCTTGCTCAAGTGCTGTTGCGTGTCGCCAAGTGCCCCAGTTGTTGGAGTATCTGCCGCATGTTTATTGTTGGAGATGTTCATAACTTTAATTATTGTTTAACAACTAAAATTGAAGTAGGTAAGCAGAGGCACAGGTGGGCAATAGATGTTATTTGGTTGTTAACCGTCCACTTGTGTCCCGTAGGACCCCGAGTACTTGATACCTGTTCCTTGAATATTCGCGCTATCCACATACGGGGGAATTATGGGACCCCCTGAGCCAGAGCTTGATTCATTCTTATTTCTTGGGCCCACAAACTAGTTTGAGGTTTTATTTACTATCCTGTACTTATGCCATGCTTTACTGCTTTATTTACGTTTGTGCGAGGAGCACCTGTACTGTTTAGGATCGGGACACGTTTTCGCGGTATCGACAAGCCCAGTTTTGGGTTCCCAGTCGTTTACAGCCGTCCACCCAAACCTTGAGTCCGTCTCGGAGTCAGCTAGCTTCGTTGCGGGTGTACTCAACGGGGTGGCCCCCTGAAATATTTCTGAATCCTGTGATTGCTTTGTCGTGAAAGCCTCGTTGGGTTTTGATTTGGTTTTTCCGAGGTTGATCGAGTGTGTGTTGCTATTTGTGCACCCCTGCAGGGTAAAACTTTCTGAAAGCCGTGTCCGCGGTTATGGACGACTTGGAGCACAGTATCTCGATCATAGACAACTATAACTAAAGTAGTGCTATAAATTTGACTTTATAATGACTAGTAATCAGCTTCACTATAATGGAATGGCTAAATAAAACTGCCAACAATTGCTTGTTTGGGTTGTCGCTTGCGACCATTGTACCTGACTAGTAAGTATTGCAACTACAACGGAATGGCTAAATAAAAGTACCAACAACTGCTGGGTTTTGGGTTATCTCATGCTAATTGTATCTGACTAGTAAGTGTTGCAACTACAACGGAATGGTTAACTAATATGGCCCACTGCTTATTTTATCAGGATGACTATCTATACCTGACTAGTAATTGCTGCAACGATAACTGAATAAATAAAACTGCCAACTGTGTGAGTTCCTCGGTTGACTTCCTCGTTTGGTCTCGAGGGGGAAACACCAGGATGGGTTTGTCTGATGGTAGTATCAGATTGGTACCGAATAGGTCTTTCTTACCCCTCTCTGATAGCCGCCAGTTGTATCGAGTCTCTATAGGTTGTTTAGTGCATGCTGCCGCTGCCGCTTCAGTCCACCATACCTATGTAGGCGAGGACCGCCGAATTCTAGCCTCGCCGTGTACTGGCCTCAGTACTGACGCTCCTCTTTTTCCTTTGCCCTTTGTCGGCACCCCTTTTGTTTAAGCAGGTTTTGAGATCGACGTCGTTAGCAGGGTTACCCTTCCGGCTTGGCCTGGGCAGGGTTATGGACGCCATTGGTTATTCTTCAGGGCTCTTAGCCCCATTTGCATCTTGTCCGTAGTCGGACGCTCTATCATTTTCAAGGTGATTTGGATCTTTGTATATTATATCGGTATTCTTGACTCATGGAGTCGTGTTGTATATATATCTGTTCTGTGGGTCCCATCGAGGACTGTTGTGTAATGTTATTACTTCGTTTTCCACCCGCACGAAAGTGCCTGGTGGGCACCTTTGAATCGTTTCTATGCGGGTTTGGCGGGAAGCGCTGAAACTTGCATAGGGTCGATTCTGAGGGTGTTACACCATGTCAATATGAGAACTTTGCAAAGTCTCCCCAAGGAGGGCCATATTGTTGGACTAAAATAAAATGTTTCCTTTGCCAAAGATCGTGTTTGCAGGGCTTGTGTACTAGGAAAGATGCATGATGCTCCCCACAAGCCAAAGAACCGCATCAATTCAACAAAGATCTTAGAGCTCCTTCATGTGGATCTCTTTGGTCCTCCATCTCATGCAAGTCTTGGTGGGAAGAAATATTGTTTGGTGACTGTTGATGACTTTTCAAGATACTCATGGGTATATTTCTTCAAGTTGAAAAGTGAGACCCAAAATACCTTCATCGACTTCATCAACTTGGTTCAACGTCAATACAATGTCCCGATGTTGATAATAAGAAGCGACAACGGCACCGAGTTCAAGAAATACACCTTGAATGATTTCCTTAGTGATGAGGGGATAAAACACCAATATTTCGTTGCATATACCCCTCAAAAAAATGGTGTTGCCGAGAGGAAGAACCGGACTCTTATTGAGATGGCTAGGACCATGTTGGCAGAGTTTAAATCTCCATACAACTTTTGGTCCAAAGCCACCTCCACCGCTTGCCATGCATCAAACCGACTCTACCTCCGCAAATAAATCAACAAGACTCCATATGAAATACTTACCGGTAACAAGCCCAACATATCTTACTTCCGGGTGTTCGGTTGTAAGTGTTTCTATCTCATAAAAGGTGTTCGTTTGTCCAAATTCGAGTCTAAAGCATTAGAGGGTATTTTTGTTGGCTATGGTCTCGAATCTCACACTTATATAATCTATGATAAGCTCTCCGGAGCCATCATAGAATCTTGTAGTGTGACCTTCGAAGAGTATGATGGTCCCTAAGGGGGACGTGTTGATGCTTGTGATGCAGATGATGAATGCCTCGGGATGCCATAGGAAGAATGGGTGTGGGATATATCCGCCCCATTAAGGAACCCCTTGTGGTGGATCGAGAAGAACTATGATCTACTCAAGTGGAGCCCTCATCTTCACAACAACAACATGTTCCAACTACCGAGGTGGGCAATGACCCAAGCCAAAGACAAGCTGTGGACCCTCAACATATTGATCAAGGTGATATATCTAGTAAGGAGGAGCTTGATTCATTCTCCAGGATGTCAAGTGGTGCCAAGTTAATTACTCAAGGAAGATCCATACAAACTGCCTTGAGACAAGCTCAAATCGATGCTAGAAGAGTGTCTGATCAATACCAAGGTCAATATTTGCCTCTTAATGAAGAGAATGATTCCGGTGATGATCAAGGTTAATTTGATGGTCAAGACGAGGACCAAAATGATGAAGAGGCTCCTCCAAGAAACAACAAGGAGATCCACACTTGTCGTGAAGCTAGAAAGGAGAAGATGTTGGAATTAAGAGACCACTCTCTACAAAATGTGGTTGGTGACCTAAGGAGAGGCATTTCCACAAGAGCACAATTGAAGAGGTTTAGTGAGCACCAAACACACATCTCCATGATTGAACCAAAGAAAGTGTGGGAAGCTCTTGAAGATTCGGATTGGTTGGAAGCAATGCACAAAGATCTCAACAACTTTGAGAGAAACAAAGTATGGAAGTTAGTTGAGAAGCCAAAGGATTGCCGCAATGTTATAGGCACCAAGTGTATATTCAAGAACAAGCAAGATGAGCATGGAATTATAGTAAGGAACAAGGCAAGATTGGTTGCATAAGGGTTCTCTCAAATTGAAGGCATTGACTATGGAGAGACATATGCACCCGTGGCTCGCCTTGAGTCCATTTGTATCCTTCTTGCTTATGCGGCACATCATAACTTTGAGTTGCAACAAATGGATGTAGAAAGTTCCTTTCTTAATGGTCCATTAAATGAGTTGGTATATGTAAAGCAACCCCCGGGATTTAAGGATCCCAACTTCCCAAACCATGTCTGCAAACTTGATAAGGCGCTCTATGGGCTCAAGCAAGCCCCACGCACGTGGTATGAGCACCTTAGAGAGTTGTTGTTTGACCGTGCATTTGAGGTTGGGAAAATCGATCCTACTCTTTTTACTAAGAAAGTCAATGGGGAGCTTTTTGTATGCCAAATATATCTTGATGATATTATCTTTGGCTCATATAAAAAAATCTTTTAATGATGAATTCTCAAAGCTTATGACTAGGAGGTTCCGGATGTCTATGATGGGGGAGTTGAGAGTATTTCTTGGTTTTGAGATCAAGCAAGTTATAGGAGGGACGTTCTTCAACCAAGCCAAGTATACTCAAGATATGCTCAAGATATTCAATATGCAAGATTTAAATGGAGCTCCTACTCCCATGGCTACAAAGACTCATCTAGAACAAAATCCAAATGGTAAAGATGTGGATCAAAAGGTATACCGGTCTATGATTGGTTCTTTGCTTTACCTTTGTGCATCTAGACCCGATATTGTGTTGAGCGTAGGTGTGCGTGCAAGATATCAAGCGTCTCCTAAAGAAAGCCATTTAATGGCGGTCAAGAGAATCTTTCGATATTTAGTTCATACCCCATATTATGGTCTTCGGAATCCTCGAGGGTCAACATTTTCCCTTTGTGGATACACGGATTTGGATTGGGCTGGTGATAAGGATGATATAAAATCAACATCCGTGGCTTGCCAATTCCTTGGTAGGTCCTTGGTATGTTGGTCTTCTAAGATGAAAAATTGTATATCTCTCTCCACCGCCGAAGCCGAGTATGTGGCAGCTTCTAGTGCTTGCACCCAATTGCTATGGATGAGGCAAACTTTAAAGGAATACGGTGTCCTTTGTGACAAAGTGCCTCTTCTATGTGATAATGAAAGTGCCATCAAGATTGCATACAACCCGGTGGATCACACAAGGACAAAGCATATTGAGATTCTTCATTACTTCATTAGGGATCATGTTGCTCGAGGTGATATTGATCTATTATATGTGTCAACCAAAGATTAACTGGCCGACATCTTCACGAAGCCACTTGATGACGCAAGGTTTTGCTATTTGAGGAATGAACTAAATGTCATAGATTCAAGGAGCTTGACTTGATCACATTGCATACTCACCTATGTCTTGACTCTTATTTGGTTTAGGTGTAGGCATGGATATAGGGGGAGTGCGGTCCTAATTGATTGGACTATCCCTCCCCCCATTATGCCCAAAGCGATAAAAATCATTCCTATTAATATCATTTTGTGATACGTGAGCTTAAATGATGAGTTTCGATAATGGACCCAAGATATATCTTCGTGGTGCCAAGCCGAGTATACTCAAACATGGTGGCCTAGGCCACCTCGATCTCTCATTCGAGAGGTTGGCATTTACTCGTGTTTGTCATTTGTTGATCTTAGTTTCATGCACTCTGCTTTGGTTTTTTATATCTTTATCCCTATTTCAGAGTGCATGTGATTCACACATTGTGATTATATCAACCCAAGCCTTTCTACTTCCTCGAAAAACCCTCATCCAATCCGCACAAGAACCCTTCGTTTGACCCTAGCTATGGAATCAGGTGGAACCGGTACTACCGGATTAGGAGCGGTACTACCGGACCTGGGTGGTTCCCAGTGTAGGGGTTCGTAGCATGGATAACAAAAAAATTCTACCGCATGCACACAAACAAGCCAAGATCTATCTACTAGATTGTAGCAACGAGTCGATAGAAGCACTCACCCTCGAAGATTCCAAAGCGGTTAACGAGAGCAGATTCTCATGGGTGATGTAGTCGTACACTTGCCGATTTCAAGATCGCGTAGACGATCCTTCCGGCACTGCGTTCCGGCAGCGCTTCCGCAGTCGATCACACGCTCGGTACTCGATGAAGACCTACCTTTCCCTTGTTATAGCAGGCAGCGGAGGTTGTAGTTCTCCCCTTGCGATTCCGGCAGCACGACGGCATGGTGTCGGAAGTAGAGGGAAGATCCCGCAGGGCTTCGCCTAAGCTGGTGCGAGTTATTGTGGATTAGGGTTTCCCGGAGATCTAGGGTTTAGAAGACCGGGAGGAGGAGAAGATGTCAGTGGTGTCTAGAGCGGCGGCGGGTCGGGTGGAGAGGGGTTAGGGCTTGTGGTGTTGGGGCAGCCCTCCCCCGCTATTTATGAGAGGGGGGCAGCCTTGGGAGGGGTGGGTTTGAATCCAAACCCAAACCCAAGTTGGATTGAGAAAAGGACTTGTTCCTTCTTGCACTAGGAAACCATTGTTGTAGTTTGACTTTTCAAACTCCCGTTTGACTTTCAATTTAGAGCTTTAATTCTCTTTTGCAAATGCCCACACCAAGTGACCTAGGATATGATCCAATCATTCCACTTACCCATGATACATTCATGGACTATTCTCCTTCCAGACCAGTGAACCTTCTAGAACCTCTCTGATGAAAACATCGGAATCTTTCCTGAACTCCAGAATCGGACTTTCCTTATATGAATCTTATTCTCCGGACCATTCCGGATCTTCTCGTGATATCCCGGATCCCATCCATGACTCCGAACAACATTTGGTATCCCTACTAACATTCCATATCTACTAAACAACATTTAATCCTTAAGTGTGTCTCCCTACGGTTCGTGAATTATGCGGACATGACCGAGACACTTCTCCGATCAATAACCAATAGAGGAATCTAGAAATTCATATGGCTCCCACATATTTCTACGATTACTTTGCGATCGAATGAACCACTTACATACGATACCAATTTCCCTTTGTCTCACGATAGTTTACTTATCCAAGGTTTTGATCGTCGGTATCTCTGCATACCTAGTTCAACCTTGTTACCGATAAGTACTCTTTTCTCGTTCCCGTGATATGTGATCCCTTGTGAGCCAGTCATATGCTTGCAAGCCAATTGGATGGAATTCCACTGTGAGGGCCCGGAGTATATCTATCCGTCATATGGATGGACAAATCCCACTCTTGATCCATGTGCCTCAACACATACTTTCCGAACACTCAATGCCACCTTTATAGCCACCCAGTTACGGTGTGGTGTTTGATGTCATCAAAGCATCCTTCCGGTGATGGTGATTAGCATGATCTCATGGTCGAAGGAATTAGGTTACTATGTATCAGAAAGCTTTATAGCAAACAAACTATTGAAATGACTTGATCTTAATGCTATGCTTATCTATAGGAGTATGTCCATCATACCATTCTCCCAATGATATGATCTTGTTGTCAACAACACCTCAATGCTCATGATCGAGAAACCATAATCATCTATTAACCAACAAGCTAGTATTACATAGAGGCTTTACTAGGGACTCTAATTTAGTTTACAAATCACACAAGTATTAATGTTTCCAGTTAATACTGTTATAGCATGAATGTAAACATTTATCATAAACACAAAGATATAATAACAAACACTTTTATTATTGACTCTAGGGCATATCTCCAACAGTCTCCCACTTGCACTAGAGTCAACTAATCTAGATTACATGGTAATATACCGAACACCCATGGCAGTTTGGTGTTGGTCATGTTTTTCCCTCGGGAGAGGTTTAGTCAACAGATCTGCCACATTTAGATATGTGTGTACTTTGCAAATCTTTATGTCACCATCTTGGACATGCTCTCGAATAGCGTGAAAACGTAGCTTGATGTGCTTCAACTTCTTGTGTGACCTTGGTTCTTGCGCATTGGCTATAGCGCCCATGTTATCACAGTAGATAGATATTGGGTCCAACGCACTTGGAACCACACCGAGCTCTGTAATGAACTCCTTCATCCATATCGCTTCTTGTGAAGCCTCCGAAGCAGCTATGTATTCCGATTCAGTTGAAGATCTCGCCACAACGCTTTGTTTTGCACTCCTCCAGCTAACTGTTGCACCATTCAAAGTAAATACGTATCCAGATTGAGATTTAGAATCATCCGGATCGGTGTTCCAACTAGCATCGGTGTAACCATTAACAACGATTTGTTCATCACCTCCATAAGAAAGAACCATATCCTTAGTTCTTCTCAAGTACTTAAGGATGTTTTTGACCGCTGTCCAATGATCCACTCCTGGATCACTTTGATATCTGCTAGTCAGACTAACAGCATATGCAATGTCGGGTCTAGTACATAGCATGGCATACATAAGAGATCCTATGGCTGAGGCATAGGGAGTCTTACTCATTCTTTCTCTATCTTCTGCCGTTGCAGGACTTTGAGTTTTACTCAAGGTCGTATTGGGCAACATGGGCAAGAACCCTTTCTTGCTATCTTCCATTCCAAACATCTTTAGAACTTTGTCCAAATATGTACTTTGTGACAATTATATTAGGCGTCTTGATCTATCTCTATAAATCTTTATGCCTAATATGTAAGCTGCTTCGCCAAGATCTTTCATTGAAAAACAATTATTCAAATAATCCTTGATAATATTAAGAAGGTCTACATCATTCCCAATCAACAATATGTCATCTACATATAGTATTAAGAATGCAAGCTTCTCCATAAGTTTGTATAAAACCAAAGCTTTTGATTACCTTATCAAAACGTTGATTCCAACTTCGGGATGCTTGCTTCAATCCATATATGGACCGTTGAAGTTTGCATACCTTGTTAGCATCTTTAGGATCGACAAAACCTTTGGGTTGCATCATATACAACTCTTCATCAATGTCTCCATTGAGGAACGCCGTTTTGACATCCATCTGCCATATCTCATAATCATAATATGCAGCGATTGCTAACATAATCCTCATTGTAATCAACTCCTTGAATTTGTCGAAACCCTTTTGCGACAAGTCGAGCTTTATAGACATTAACATTACCATCAGCATCTGTTTTATTCTTGAAAATCCATTTGTTCTCGACAGCCTTCCGGCCATCCGGTAAGTCCACCAAAGTCCATACTTGGTTTTCGTACATGGATCCAATCTCGGATTTCATGGGTTCTTGCCATTTATTGGAATCTGGGCTCATCATCGCTTCCTCATATGTTGCAGGGTCATCGGTGTTGTCCACCAACATGACACTCATAACGGGATCATACCAATCAGGAGTGGTACGAGTTCTTGTCGACCTACGAGGTTCCGTAGTAACTTCAACCTCATGATCAACATCATTAGCTTCCTCTCTTATTGGTGTAGGCGCCACAGGAACTACTTCCGGTGCTGCGCTACTCGCAAGTTCGAGAGAAGGTTCAACAACCTAGTCGAGTTCTACTTTCCTTCCAGTCACTTCTTTCGAGAGAAACTCCTTCTCTAGAAAGGATCCATTCTTGGCAACGAAGATCTTGCCTTCGGATCTATGATAGAAGGTATACCCAATAGTTTCCTTCGGGTATCCTATGAAGACGCATTTTTCCGCTTTGGGTTCAAGATTGTCCGGCTGCAACTTCTTTACATAAGCTTTGCAACCCCAAACTTTAAGGAACGACAATTTAGGTTTCTTCCCAAACCATAATTCATACGGTGTCGTTTCAACGGATTTAGATGGTGCCCTATTTAAAGTGAATGCGGCTGTTTCTAATGCATAACTCCAAAATGATAGCGGTAAATATGAAAGTGACATCATAGAACGAACCATATCTAAGAGAGTTCGATTACGACGTTCGGACACACCATTACGCTGTGGTGTTCCTGGCGGTGTCAATTGTGAAAGTGTTCCGCATTTCTTCAAATGCTCGCCAAACTCGTAACTTAGATATTCACCTCCATGATCAGATCGTCGAAATTTAATCTTCTTATTACGTTGATTCTCTACCTCACTTTGAAATTCCTTAAACTTCTCGAAAGTTTCGGACTTATGTTTCATGAAATAGATATACCCATATCTACTCAAGTCATCCGTGAAGGTAAGAACATAACGATAACCACCGTGTGATGCTACACTCATTGGGCCACACACACCGGTATGTATGATTTGCAATAAGTCCGTAGCTCGCTCCATCATACCAGAAAATGGAGTCTTAGTCATTTTACCCATCAGACATGCTTCATATCTTTCAAGTGATTGGAAATCAAGTGATTCAAGAAGTCCATCGGAATGGAGTTTCTTCATACGCTTCACTCCAATATGACCAAGACGACAGCGCCACATATAGGTTGAGTTATCGCTTAATTTCAAACGTTTAGCTTCAATGTTATTAATGTGTGTATTACCACAATCGAGATTCAATAAGAATAGACCATCTATCAAAGGTGCATGTGCATAAAACATATTACTCATATAAATCGAACAACCATTATTATCAGACTTAAATAAGTAACATTCTCGCAATAAACATGATATAATGTTCATGCTCAACGCAGGCACCAAATAAAAATTATTTAAGTATAAAACTAATCTTGATGGTAGATGAAGAGGTAGCGTGCCGACCGCGATCACATCAACCTTTGATCCATTTCCAACGCGCATCGTCACCTCGTTCTTCGCTAGCTTCCATTTATTCGGCAGTACCTGTTTCTAGTTACAAATATGAGCAACCGAACCAGTATCAAATACCTAGGCACTACTACGAGTACTAGTGAGATACACATCAATAACATGTATATCGGATATACCTTTCTTCTTGATGTTGCCGTTCTTTAAATCAGCCAAGTACTTTGGGGAATTCCGCTTCCAGTGACCTTCTCCCTTGCAGTAAAAGCTCAGTATCAGGCTTAGGCCCAGCCTTGGTCTTCTTTGCCGGCACGGTAACTTTCTTACCGCCCTTCTTGAAGTTTCCCTTTTTATTAGACTTGCCTTGCTTCTTGAATTTGGTGGTCTTATTGACCAACAACACTTGGTGCTCTTTCTTGATCTCCACTTCTGCAGATTTTAACATGGAGAAGAGTTCGGGCAACGACTTGTCCATGTTTTGCATATTGTAGTTCATCACAAAGTTCTTGTAACTTGGTGGTAGTGATTAGAGGACACGGTGAATCCCCAAAGCATTAGGAATTACTATACCCAAGCTTTGGAGTTTACTTGCGTGCCCAGACATCTTAAGCACGTGCTCACTGACGGAGTTGCCCTCTTCCATCTTGCAGTTAAAGAACTTTTCAGAAGCCTCATAACTCTCAACTGCCGCGTGAGCCTCAAGTATCATTTTGAGTTCACGAACAATATCATGTGGGTCATGGTTCTCAAACCTTTTCTGAAGCTCCGATTCCAAACCATACAAGATAGCACACTGAACTATGGAGTACTGATTCTTCCGAGCGAGAAAAACATTCTTTACCTCATCGGTAGCATCAGCTACAGGCGGTGACCCAGCGGTGCATCCAGCACATAGGTCAAATTACCAGCATTGAGGACAATCCTCAAATTGCGGAACCAATCCGCGAAGTTTCTTCCATTGTTTTTCAACTTTTCTTTCTCTACGAACGCATTAAAATTGATGGTAGGGGCCGCCATTGATCTACATCATATTTGCAATAGTTTAGACTAAGTTTATGACAAATTGAGTTCTAATTAATAGTTAAATTAATCTAGGTGAACTCCCACTCAAAACAATATCCCTCAAATTGTTTTAGTGATCACACGAACCAAATCCACCACATCAAAACCGATCATCACGAGAGTTGATGTAGCTTCAATGGCGAACAATCAACATGTTCATCATATCTACTATATCACTCATGCTTTACCTTTCGGTGATCCGTGTTCCGAGACCATGTCTGTACATGCTAGGCTCATCAAGATCAAACCTTAGATTCCGCATGAGCAAATCTGGCTTGCTCACGTTGTATACACTCGTAGAATCTAACACACCCGATCATCACGTGGTGCTTAGAAACAACGAGCTTTAGCAACAGTGCTTACTAAGGATGAACACTTTAAAACTTGAAATTTTGTGCTTGAGGGATCATCTTATAATGCTACCGTTGTGAACTAAGCAATACAAGATGCATAAATGGATTAACATCACATGCAATTCATAATATGTGATATGATATGGCCTTTGTTCTTGTGCTTCCGATCTCCATCTTCAAGCACGAACATGATCTCCATCATCACCAGTATGGCGTCAAGGTCAATGGCGCCGCTTCATAGTTGTCATCCACCAGCATCAACTATTACAACTACTTTGAATAGACACGCGGGTCTTAACGGAATTAAAAATACAACCATATGGCTCCTGCCGGTTGCCGACTTACAATAAGGAACATTGCATACATCATATATAATCACAATCATGGCCATATCACATCACAACACACCCCTGCAAAACAAAGTTAGACGTCTCTAATTTTCTTTGCATATTTTACGTGGTTTGGGGCTTTCAATAAGTGTTGTTCTAACTTACGAACAAGAACCACAACGTTGATGCTTGAACTATCAAGTGCCCGTTGTAAATTGAATCTATACTATGATGGGAGAGACAGACACCTGCAAAGCCACTTATGCAATACAAGTTGCATGTTAAGCGTGGATCAAGTCTCATGAACGATGTCATGTAAGGTTAGCCCGGGCCACTTCATCCCATCATACCGCAAGATGCAAAGTACACAAAAGGAAATTGATAATAAAAGCACCACCGCCCACAATGACCATTGTGTTCTACTCGTGCAACAGATCTACATATAGACACGGCTCTGATACCACTATAGGGGTTCGTAGCATGGAAAACAAAAAATTTCTACCGCATGCACACAAACAAGCCAATATCTATCTACTAGATTGTAGCAACGTGTCGATAGAAGCACTCACCCTCGAAGATTCCAAAGCGGTTAACGAGAGCAGATTCTCGTGGGTGATGTAGTCGTACACTTGCCGATCTCAAGATCGCGTAGACGATCCTTCCGGCGCTGTGTTCTGGCAGCGCTTCCGCAGTTGGTCACACGTTCGGTACTCGATGAAGACCTTCATCTCCCTTGTTCCAGCAGGCAGCGAAGGTTGTAGTTCTCCCCTTGCGATTCTGGTAGCACGACGGCGTGGTGTCGGAAGTAGAGGGAAGATCCCGCAGGGCTTCGCCTAAGCTGGTGTGAGTTATGGTGGATTAGGGTTTCCCAGAGATCTAGGGTTTAGAATACCGGGAGGAGGAGAATATGTCGCCTGCGGCGACGGACCGGCGGCGGTGGCGCAGGCGGCGGCGCGTAGGCGGGTCGGGTGGAGAGGGGCTAGGGCTTGTGGTGTTGGGGCAGACCTCCCCCTCTATTTATGAGAGGGGGCAGCCTTGGGAGGGGTGGGTTTGAATCCGAACCCAAACCCAAGTTGGATTGAGAAAAGGACTTGTTCTTTCTTTCACTAGGAAACCATTGTTCCAGTTTGACTTTTCAAACTCCCCTTTGACTTCCAATTTAGAGCTTTAATTCTCTTTTGCAAATGCCCACACCAAGTGACCTAGGATATGATCCAATCATTCCACTTACCCATGACACATTCATGGACCATTCTCCTTCCAGATCGGTGAACCTTCTAGAACCTTCTAGAACCTCTCTGATGAAAACATCGGAATCTTTCCCGAACTCCGGAATCGGACTTTCCTTATATGAATCCTATTCTCCGAACCATTCCGGATCTCCTCGTGATATCCCGTATCCCATCCAAGACTCCGAACAACATTCGGTATCCCTACTAACATTTCATATCTACTAAACAACATCGAATCCTTAAGTGTGTCTCCCTACGGTTCGTGAATTATACGGACATGACCGAGACAGTTCTCCGATCAATAACCAATAGAGGAATCTGGAAATTCATATGGCTCCCACATATTTCTATGATTACTTTGCGATCGAATGAACCACTTACATATGATACCGATTTCCCTTTGTCTCACAATAGTTTACTTATCCAAGGTTTTGATCGTCGGTATCTCTGCATACCTAGTTCAACCTTGTTACCGACAAGTACTCTTTTCTCTTTCCCGTGATATGTGATCCCTTGTGAGCCAGTCACATGCTTGCAAGCCAATTGGATGGCATTCCACTGAGAGGGCCCAGAGTATATATATCCGTCATATGGATGGACAAATCCCACTCTTGATCCATGTGCCTCAACACATACTTTCTGAACACTCAATGCCACCTTTATAGCCACCCAGTTACGGTGTGGTGTTTGATGTCATCAAAGCATCCTTCCGGTGATGGTGATTAACATGATCTCATGGTCGAAGGAATTAGGTTACTATGTATCAGAAAGCTTTATAGCAAACGAACTATTGAAATGACTTGATCTTAATGCTACGCTTATCTATAGGAGTATGTCCTGTTGGAGATATGCCCAAGAGGCAATAATAAAGTGGTTATTATCATATCTTCATACTTATGATAAATGTTTACATACCATGCTATAATTGTATTAACAGGAAACATTAATAATTATGTGAATTGTAAACATAAAAGAGTCCCTAGTAAAGCCTCTTGTTAAACTAGCTTGTTGGTTAATATATGATCATGGTTTCCTGATCATGAACATAGAGATGTTATTAACAACAGGTTCATATCATTAGGATAATGATGTGATGGACATACTCCTATAGTTAAGCATAGCATAAAGATCAAGTCATTTAATATAGTTCATTTTCTATAAGCTTTCTGATACATAGTAACCTAATTCCTTCGACCATGAGATCATGTTAATCACCATCACCGGAAGGATGCTTTGATGACATCAAACACCACACCGTAACTGGGTGGCTATAAAGGTGGCATTGAGTGTTAGGAAAGTATGGGTTGAGGCACAAGGATCAAGAGTGGGATTTGTCCATCCATATGACGGATAGATATACTCTGGGCCCTCTCGGTGGAATGTCATCCAAATATCTTGCAAGCATGTGACTGGCTCACAAGGGATCACATACCACGGGAACGAGAAAAGAGTACTTATCGGTAACGAGGTTGAACTAGGTATGCAGAGATACCGACGATCAAAACCTCGGATAAGTAAACTATCATGAGACAAAGGGAAATTGGTATCGTATGTAAGTGGTTCATTCTATCGCAAAGTAATCGTAGAAATATGTGGGAGCCATATGAATTTCCAGATTCCTCTATTGGTTATTGATCGGAGAAGTGTCTCGATCATGTCCGCATAATTCACGAACCGTAGGGAGACACACTTAAGGATTCGATGTTGTTGAGTAGTTATGGAATGATGAGTAAGATACCGAATGTTGTTCGAAGTCTCGGATGGGATCCGGGATATCATGAGGAGATCCGGAATGGTCTGGAAAATAAGATTCATATAAGGAAAGTCCTGTTTCGGAGTTGGAGAATGATTCCGGTGTTTTCATCGGGAATGTTCTAGAAGGGTCCGGAAGGTCCGGCACTCCGGAGGGGAAGGGTGCATGAATGTGTCATAACATGTTGGAATGTTTGCATCATGTACTAGGTGTCATCGCTGAGAAAAATAAAGGGATAAATCAAATCCTAGTTTGAAAAGTCAAACGCCAATTTGAAAAGTCAAACGGCAAGTTTGCTTGGTGAAGGGAGAGTAGGAAACCTACTTGGGGAGGAAGTCCCACTCCCTCCACCCGCCGGCCAAGGAGGAGGAGTTGGAGGAGGACTCCCTACTCCTAGGCGCCTCCCTCCCACCTATAAAAGAAGGGGCAGGGGTGCCCCCTCTACCTACACCTCTCACACCCCAAACCCTAGCCCCAAGTCGCCGGCCACCTCCAGTGCAGCCGCCGCCTAGGGCATCCTCTAAGTCGCCGAGTTAGGGTTTTCCCAAACCCTAGCCGCCGGCCAAGCTCTCCCCTTGGTGCCTCTAAACCCTAGATCGCCAAGGCCCTCTCTCATAGACCACCATACTCGCTTTGGCTTAAGGCAAAGCCCTACGAGATCTCCCCTCTACTTCCGGTACCACGCCGTCGTGCTGCCGGAATCGCGAGGAGAGTGCTACAACCTCCGCTGCCTACTGGAACAAGGGAGAGGAAGGTCTTCATCGAGTACCGAACGTGTGACCGACTGCGGAAGCGCTGCCGGAACGCAGCGCCGGAAGGATCGTCTACGCGATCTTGAGATCGGAAGTGTACGACTACATCACCCACGAGAATCTGCTCTCGTTAACCGCTTTGGATCTTCGAGGGTTAGTATTCTATCAACTCGTTACTACAATCTAGTAGATAGATCTTGGCTTGATCATAGATTAGATCTTGATTGTGTGTTCATGCGGTAGAATTTTTTTGTTTTCCATGCTACGAACCCCTATAGTGGTATCAGAGTCGTGTCTATATGTAGATCTGTTGCACGAGTAGAACACAATGGTCATTGTGGGCGTTGATGCTTTTGTTGTCGATTTCTTCTTGTGTACTTTGCATCTTGCGGGATGGTGGTATGAAGCGGCCCGGGCTAACCTTACATGACATCGTTCATGAGACTTGATCCACGCTTGACGTGCAACTTGTATTACATAAGTGGCTTTGCGGGTGCCTGTTTCTCCCAACATAGTTAAGATTCAATTTACAACGGGTGATTGACAATACTAGTATCAATGTTGTGGTTCCTGTTCGTAAGTTAGAACAACACTTATTGAAAGCCCCAAACCACGTAAAACATGCAAAGAAAATTAGAGGCGTCTAACTTTGTTTTGCAGGGGTGTGCTGTGATGTGATATGGCCATGATTGTGATTATATTTGATGTATGCAATGTTCCTTATTGTAAAGTTGGCAACCGGTAGGAGCCATATGGTTGTCTTTAAATTCTATTAAGACACGCGTGTCTATTCAAAATAGTTGTAATAGTTGAAGCCGGTGGACGACAACCATGGAGCGGCGTCATTGACCTTGATGCAATGCCGATGATGATAGAGATCATGTTCGTGCTTGAAGATGGAGATCGGAAGCACAAAGAAGAAAGGCCATATCATATCACATATTATGAATTGCATGTGATGTTAATCCTTTTATGCATCTTGTATTGCTTAGTTCACGACGGTAGCATTATAAGATGATCCCTCAAACACACAATTTCAAGTTTTAAAGTGTTCATCCTTAGTAAGCACCGTTGCTAAAGCTCGTTGTTTCGAAGCACCACGTGATGATCGGGTGTGTTAGATTCTGCGAGTGTATACAACGTGAGCAAGCCAGATTTGCTCATGCGGAAGCTAAGGTTTGATCTTGACGAGCCTAGCATATACATACATGGTCTCGGAACACGGATCACCGAAAGGTAAAGCATGAGTCATATAGAAGATATGATGAACATGTTGATTATTCGCCATTGAAGGTACATCAACTCTCATGATGATCGGTTTTGATGTGGTGGATTTGGTTCGTGTGATCACTAAAACAATGTGAGGGATATTGTTTTGAGTGGGAGTTCAACAACAATATGATTAAAAGTTGAACACTATTTATCATAAATTAAATCAAAGTGAATTTGCATAGTTGTTGTAGTCATTGGAATCCGTTTACCACCTTGCGCTTAGTTATAATTGAGATGATAGAACTATAGAATTCTGGTTAGTTACTTTACGAACTGGTATCGTATTGTTTTGAAGTGTTAATCTAAAGTTTAAAATTCCTATTGCAAACTTCAGTAAGTTCCGGTTACTCCATGAAGTTTAATAATTGGTATTAAATCAAGAGTGACAATTCCAAGTGTTAGTGTATGAGTATCATGTTTGTCTCCATGATTCTTGATATTCAAAGGATTGTCTTAATATCAAGGTTATCTAGGATTTGAAAGAGTTGTTTCAGAAACCATGATGTGTGGAAGATATTGTGATATCTGAAACGAAGTTTTGGTTGCAACATGATAGAGTATAATATGGCAAAAGTCATGTTCTCATATTTGATGAGAATTTGCAAAAGGTTGGAGACACTAGTTTTCCTAATCCTCCAAAAGGTTTTAGAGAGCAACATTATACTCGCAATTCACCATTATAAGCTAAAATTAGCTTGATCATGGATAATTCCATGATAAGGGTGAATATTTGATGTAGGTAAAATGTTTACTACACCAAGAGATTACTAAAGAAAGGAATTTGAAAGAACACCAAACATTTGATAATGGTGATCTACTTCAAAGTGCAAGTCCAAAGACAATGGTATTTAACTATACACGCTTTGGACTATGTGTCATGTGTATGGCTCCACTATTGATGTTGATAGATTCTTTCAAACAGAAAAGAAATACTGAAAGAGAATCTCATAAATATATGGCAGAAAAGAAAAGACTAGAATTGTTCAGTTTAGGTATATAAAGGATATACGTGTTATGGCTATATTCTTTGCTTATTAAACAAAGTGGTTCTTAAGTATTTGATATTGAATTTGTTGGTATGAATCGTCATACGAAACAACAGAATTCATGAACTACAATGGCCTAAGTAACTAGCAAAAGAATATGTGATGATGTTCATCGAGAACAAATAAAGGGTTATTGTGTTGCTCGTTAAAAATCAAAGCTTGCCTTCAAGATTTGTTTTATCAGGTATTATGAGAACAAAAGGGTTGTTCAAATAATTGCCGTAATCCATAAAAGATGGATGATTCACAAATCTCGTTGGAGAAATCACATCCATAAAACTAGTGCTAAAAATGTCGAAAGACAAATTGATTGAAAGATCACTTAGGAAGTGACATCGCCGTTTAAATTATATTGGAAAGAAAACATGAAGAAACTCCATGTGTATGGAATTTTGGAGTCTTTTGATTTTTGATCAAATGACGCTTGTGAAACTTTCCTAGAGATAATTAAAACTTCGTTCATAGGCCAAAAGGGAACGAATGACTAGCTTATTGGAACTTGTACATATTGTTGTACGAAGTCCATTATGTGTAGTCAAGAGCGATGGATTTCAACTTCATATGCTTTCTTCGAAAATTTGAGTGAATATATGAATATTTACTTAATAAGGATGAAGTATGAAACATTTGAAAAGTTCAAAGACTTTCAAGATGAAGGGCAAAATCATTGTAACAAGAATATAAATAGTTTATGATAAGATCATAAAGGAATATATTTGAGTTACAAGTTTAGCATAATACCTAAGATTTAAGGAATCGTTCCGTGGATTTGCATTTTTCAAAACACCATAAGAGTATGGAACATTCGAGATATGTAATTAAACCTCGTTTGACATGGTAAGATCGAAGGTGTAATTCATAAAACTGCCATTAAATTTTAAAGATTAAAAGCTTTAGAGACTACCGTTTTTCCACTGAAAAGAGCTTCATCATAATCCATTGAAATGACACATATAAAGTTATGGTTTGGGATAAAACCCAAGTTGTCCTTTTTTAAACATTGGCATGCTATTCATAAGAAAGATGTTTGCAACCAAAGTCGGATGAACCTGTCTTTGTATGTTATTTCGAATAACTGTTCCTCCATAACATCGGAGACAAAAGTGTTTGTCGCTTAGAACGTCAAGTTTCTTTGAGAAGAAATTTTTCGTGAAAAGATAAGTGGGAGGACAATAGAACTTTGATAAGGTTAAAAGAACCTTAGCTATATGTGCAAAGTTGCGCAGCGCCGAAAAGTGTTCCGGAGGCAGCAACAATGCTCATGGCTCACGTGCCTCAAAGGTTGTGGTTACGGAGGTCAAAGTTTCTATTGAACCAAGTAGGTCGAGTAAACAATCAAATACCAAGATTTGAGGGTTGAATCATTATTTGAGAATAATGAACGGACTACATGCAAAGAAGCGATGATGGGCCCTGAATCTGTAAAATGGCTTGAAGCCATAAAATCCGTGATAGTTCCATACACGAGAAATCAAGTTTTGAACTTGAAGGACCCTCGAGAAAGGTGTAAGACCTTACAGTTGTGTTTGGATCTATAAAGAAATAGACATGGGTGTTTCACATCTATGAAATAGTCGACATGTTGGGAAAGAGTTCACAACAATGTTCAAAGGTTGACTATGACAAGATTTGATCTTTCATAGCGATATTTAGTCTAGACGGATTAATGTAGCAACTACTACATATAATTTTGTTATGTGGTAGTTGAATAAACAAAACAAGTTCTTCTAATAGAATTGTTACCTAGGACATGTGCATAACACGGTCCATAGGGTTTTGTTAATTCAAAGGATGCTAAAAGCATATGCAAACTTCAATGGTTGAAGTAAGCATTGCGGAGTTGGAATCTTCACTATGATGAAACTGTTAAAGGAGTTTAAATTCGTCGGAGACGATGAAGATGCTTGCATTTGCAAGAAATTAAGTGGGAGCGCTAAGACATGTTTCTAATACATTATGTGGAAGACATATTGTTTATTGGAAATGATGTATCTTTCATTAACACATATTAAGAATTTCATCCCGATGAAAGATTTAGGCAAAACCCAAATATTTGGCATCAATATCTATATAGATAGATTGAGACACTAATATGGTTGTGTTGAAAGTACATAGATGATATATTGAATGAGTTCAATATAGAAACTACAAGAAAGGTTCTTGTCGCACAGAAAGGATTGAATGAGTTCAATATTGATGATATATTCAAGTGTGTTGATAGTGGGTAAGTGAAACAAAGATTCAAGTATAGATTGATACTTGATGTATGAAATCACAAAGATTATTTATATCAATCATACTGTGATATGTACAAATCCAGATATGTCCTATACTCTAAATGTTATGAGCATATACCAGAATGATTCATAAGATGATCATTGGACAATAGTAAGGATATTCTTATGATCTTTTGGAAGAACTAAGAATATATTATTTGTAGAAGTGACAAATAGATGGTTAGTTCATTGTAAAAGTACTACATTGATACTAGTTTTTGTCACAAAGTACAAATTAAGTTTATCTCAATTTAAACTAAGGGTGGCACAATATAATAGAAAGTAAGTTCCATAATGGATTTGGATGAGTTCAAAAGTTAAGACATTGTGACAGATACTACAACAAAAGGCTAAGTATATAACTGCTATTATAGCAGCAAAAGAGGGCATTTGTGTCAAGTAGTTTGTTATTAAACTAGGTGTAGTTCACAGCAGGGATAATACTATGAAGATATATTGTACGACAATATTATCAACATGTTTTAACCCCAAAGAACTAAAGGTCACACCAAAGGACCAAATTTGTACAAAGCCATCTCATTAGAGAATGAGTGATGCGTAGAGACGCAAAGACATGCAACTACACACGGACCTGGAAGTGTCAGATCCGGAGATCAGTTGACCACTAGCAATCGTGTACATACGACACCAGAAAGCCAAAGGTGTTGAATACACAAAGGTTTGAAACTAGATTATTGACTCTAGTGCAAGTGGGAGACTGTTGGAGATATGCCCAAGAGGCAATAATAAAGTGGTTATTATCATATCTTCATACTTATGATAAATGTTTACATACCATGCTATAATTGCATTAACAGGAAACATTAATACTTGTGTGATTTGTAAACATAAAAGAGTCCCTAGTAAAGCCTCTTGTTAAACTAGCTTGTTGGTTAATATATGATCATGGTTTCCTGATCATGAACATAGAGATGTTATTAACAATAGGGTCATATCATTAGGAGAATGATGTGATGGACATACTCCTATAGTTAAGCATCGCATAAAGATCAAGTCATTTAATATAGTTCATTTGCTATAAGCTTTCTGATACATAGTAACCTAATTCCTTCGACCATGAGATCATGTTAATCACCATCACCGGAAGGATGCTTTGTTGACATCAAACACCACACCGTAACTGGGTGGCTATAAAGGTGGAATTGAGTGTTCGGAAAGTATGGGTTGAGGCACATGGATCAAGAGTGGGATTTGTCCATCCATATGACGGATAGATATACTCTGGGCCCTTTCGGTGGAATGTCATCCAATTAGCTTGCAAGCATGTGACTGGCTCACAAGGGATCACATACCACGGGAACGAGAAAAGAGTACTTATCGGTAACGAGGTTGAACTAGGTATGCAGAGATACCGACGATCAAAACCTCGGATAAGTAAACTATCGTGAGACAAAGGGAAATTGGTATCGTATGTAAGTGGTTCATTCGATCGCAAAGTAATCGTAGAAATATGTGGGATCCATATGAATTTCCAGATTCCTCTGTTGGTTATTGATCGGATAAGTGTCTCGATCATGTCCACATAATTCACGAACCGTAGGGAGACACACTTAAGGATTCGATGTTGTTGAGTAGTTATGGAATGATGAGTAAGAGACCGAATGTTGTTCGGAGTCTCGGATGGGATCCGGGATATCATGAGGAGATCCGGAATGGTCCGGAAAATAAGATTCATATAAGGAAAGTCCTGTTTCAGAGTTGGAGAATGATTCCAGTGTTTTCATCGAGAATGTTCTAGAAGGGTCCGGAAGGTCCGGCACTCCGGAGGGGAAGCGTGCATGAATGTGTCATAACAATTTGGAATGGTTGCATCATGTACTAGGTGTCATCGCTGAGCAAAATAAAGGGATAAATCAAATCCTAGTTTGAAAAGTCAAACGCCAATTTGAAAAGTCAAACGGCAAGTTTGCTTGGTGAAGGGAGAGTAGGAAACCTACTTGGGGAGGAAGTCCCACTCCCTCCACCCGCCAGCCAAGGAGGAGTTGGAGGAGGACTCCCTCCACCTATGCGCCTCCCTCCCACCTATAAAAGAAGGGGCAGGGGTGCCCCCTCTACCTACACCTCTCACACCCCAAACCCTAGCCCCAAGTCGCCGGCCACCTCCAGTGCAGCCGCCGCCTAGGGCATCCTCTAAGTCGCCGAGTTAGGGTTTTCCCAAACCCTAGCACCGGCCAAGCTCTCCCCTTGGTGCCTCTAAACCCTAGATCGCCAAGGCCCTCTCTCATAGACCACCATACTCGCTTCGGCTTAAGGCAAAGCCCTGCGAGATCTCCCATCTACTTCCGGTACCACGCCGTCGTGCTGCTGGAATCGCGAGGAGAGTGCTACAACCTCCGCTGCCTGCTGGAACAAGGGAGAGGAAGGTCTTCATCGAGTACCGAACGTATGACCGACTGTGGAAGCGCTGCCGGAACGCAGCGCCGGAAGGATCGTCTACGCGATCTTGAGATCGGAAGTGTACGACTACATCACCCACGAGAATCTGCTCTCGTTAACCGCTTTGGATCTTCGAGGGTTAGTATTCTACCGACTCGTTGCTACAATCTAGTAGATAGATCTTGACTTGATCATAGATTAGATCTTGATTGTGTGTTCATGCGGTAGAAATTTTTTGTTTTCCATGCTACGAACCCCTACATGTCCATCATACCATTCTCCCAGTGATATGATCTTGTTGTCAACAACATCTCAATGCCCATGATCGGGAAACCGTGATCATCTATTAACCAACAAGCTAGTATTACATAGAGGCTTTACTAGGGACTCTAATTTAGTTTACAAATCACACAAGTATTAATGTTTCTGGTTAATACTGTTATAGCATGAATGTAAACATTTATCATAAACACAAAGATATAATAACAACCACTTTTATTATTGCCTCTAGGGCATATCTCCAACACCTAGGTCATTTCCTGGAAACTTCTCCAGGAGCGGTACTCCCGCTTGTATGTCTGGTACTACCGGTCACCGGTACTACCGGTTGCTGAACCGGTACTATCGCGCGCAAGCGGTACTACCGCTTTCCAGCACCGGTACTACCGGTCGGCGTTTCGGGTATAGGTTGGGACACGCGGGGAGGGGCACCCTTCAGTGCCTCATTATTCCCCCTGCTCCCCACACATACCGCCGCCGCCCCCGGAGCTCCTGCCGCCACCGGAGCCTCGCCGCACCCTCCTCTTGCCAGATCCTCATCGGATTCGGCCTCCTCGTGGGCTCCCGGTCCTTCTCCACCGCCATGGATCTCAGTACAACCGTCCCCTCCCTCTCACTCTTGTTTTCTTCATTGGGTCTAGGTTTTGCTTAGATTTTTGGAAGAAGTAACTTGTTTTGAGGTTGTACCGCCATACATTCCTTGTTACTTAGAAGAATCAATGCTTTATGACGTGTTGGGGCCAATTTGGGATCGTGCCCTTGTAGGGTTCGCAGCATAGAAAATAAAAAATTCCTACAATGGGAACTATGTACCAAGATCTATCTACTAGATACAAACAACGGGCGGATGTATATCCGTAGAGAACATACCCTTGAAGACCGACAAAGCTTAACGAGTTCGACTCGTGGTTGATGTAGACGATCTCTTGCCGATCTCAAGATCGAGAGGAAGTCCTAGCGCCGCAAATCAGCAGCGCATCCGTGCTCGCACACACGTTCGAGGCACCGAGCAACCTCCGCCTCCTCGCTCCAGCGATGCAGCGGAAGCACAACTCTTTCTTGTCGAATAGCCACCGGGAACATGTATCTCGCTAGTCCGAGACCATGGGGAATAAATTCTAGAGGGGGAGAGAGATCCTTCACGAGGAGGTGTGAGTGAGAGAGAGGGAGGGGGCTCCTTTTATAGGGAGGGGGGCACCCAAGGGGCCATGCGCCCAGCCATGGGGCTGCCCCCACCTCTTCCACATTCATGTGGGTGGACACTCCACTCACTCAAATGCCTTTCAATTCCCTCCACTCAAAAACCCACTCAAATTCCCATTAAATTTCCACCAAATTTAATGCAAACTCTCATTAAATAAAACTCCTTTTATTTATTCAGAATTTTGTCAATTACTTTAATGAAAAACATTCACATATAACCCCTTGCTAGTATTTCATTTCACATGCAGAAACACTTTTTGCAATTTCACACGAAAACCCGTTTCGGTATCTAGTGAAATAAATTCCTGCGCTTGTTATTCTTTTCGGCATGAAACTTTTGCTCCAAATGGATGTCGGTGTCTCTTAAGTGTGTCACCCTACGGTTCGCGAATAATGCGGACATGATCGAGACCCCTCTCAGATCAATAATCAGAAGCGGGATCTGGAGACCCATACTGACTCCCACGCATTCAACGATGACTTTCTTGTGATCGTCGGAACCTTTTACGCTAATATCTTAATCCCTTTGTTTCGCGATATATTACATGTCCGAGATTCTATCATCGGTATCTCCATACCTAGTTTGATCTCGTTACTGACATGCACTCTTTTCTCGTTCCCGTGATATAACATTCTAGTGATCAAATCACTTGCTTACAAGATAATCAATGTGATATCACCGAGAGGGCCTAGAGCATATCTATCCATCATCGGGATGAACAAATTCCACTCTCGATCCATGGGCCTCAACATAACACTTTAGTAGTTCTGAACCCATCTTTATAATCACCCTGTTACGGTGTCATGTTTAATGTTATCAAGAAACTCTTTCGGTGTTAGTGATTGACATGATCTCATGGTCTAAGGATTTCGATCACTTCGTAAGTTGTTATAGCAATATAAACTCAATGACTTTGATCGTAATGCTATACTTCGGATGAATGTTCATCACACCATTACACTAATGTTATGACCTCGTTATTAACAACATCCAATGTCCATGATCAGGAAACCTTTGATCATCTTGTTAATCAACGAGCTAGTTTATAAGAGAGGCATAACTAGGAACTTCCCTTTTGTTTATTAAACACACATGTATTAACGTTTCCGTATTAATACAATCATAGCATGTAAAATAAACATTTATCATAAATAAGAAATACGATAATAACCACTTTATTATTGCCTCTCGGGCATATTCCCTCCAGTCTCCCACTTGCACTAGAGACAATAATCTAGTTTGAAAACTTTGCGTATTGAACACATATGGCTTTCTGGTGTTCCATATACGCAATTGCAAGTGGTTAACATAATCTATGGATCTGACGCTTCAAGTCCTTGTGTATTTGCATGTCTTTGCGTCTCCATGCATTACTCATTCTCTAATGAGATGGCATTGTATAAATTTGGTCTTTTGGTGAGACCTTTAGTTCCTTGGGGTTAAATCACGTCGATACTATTGTCATACAATATATCTTTAGTGTTTGCCCGTTGCGAACCACACCTTAGTTTGATAACAAACTACTTGACACAAATTCCCTCCTTTGCTGCTACTATAGCAGTCATATACTTAGCCTTTTTGTTGTAGTATTCGTACAATGTCTTAACTTTGGAACTCTTCCAAATCCATCATGGAAACTTTCTTTCCATTTCATTGTGCCACCCATTGTAGAAGGAGTGTCCCTACCTTTATTTAATATAAGGTGGAGTCCCCTGTGTTTACAATGCTAGTCCCTGGATCAATAGCTAGCATCCACAGTTAAGATGTAATATCAAGAAACAAAGGTCATAATATAACTTTATAACCAGGAATAACATAATTTTATTACATCTTACATAGCTCATTTGGCTATTACATTATATTGCAGCGGAATAACTATAAGCATGGGTTCCTTCATCTTCAAAGTGCCACAGGCAGACATGTTGGTTGTAGGCTTTGTAATCCTAATCAATCAATCAATCTTCTCTAAAACAATCAAACCTGCAACATTACAAGTTACAGCCACAAGGGTCAATACATTTGAATTGTATTGGCAAGTTTCACTACTATGTAGAATATAAGTGGATCCTATCATTACATGCATATTTGGCTAAGTAGGGTTTTAGGCTCATTTGCAGAAAGCAAAATTTATCCTATCTTTTCAAATGGTTTTATTTCCTTTGTCAAATCTTTCTGAACTCCTTGGAATCCACCAAGTGTCTTTGTCAAAAATCTCTTGAGTTCCTTGGTAACCCCAAGTACATCAAGTTTTCATCAAAATATCTTGAGTTCCTTGGTACCCCCAAGTGCATCAAGTCTTTTGTTGTCACTTAAAAATTTTCCTTTTAGAAATTGGAATGTCGAGATTTCCCATAGCTTCAAGCTTTAGTTGCTCAGTATTGTCCATAACCGGGGACACGGCTAAGTACTTAGATTTTATTATCTTCTGCAGAAGTAGTACACTTTACCCACATGTCACAATCCCATCTTGTTGCCACCAGTGGCCACTTGATTAGCACTCACCAAGATGGAGTACTGGCAGATTGAGAATGTGACGAAGTCTTTCCAGAGGGTCCTCCCATACACCATTGCTAGCTTGTCTTCAGTACCCATGTAGGATTCCAGGTCCTCATGTCCAGTAACCTGAAGACAATGCATGGGTCTTCCCAATGTAGTTGACTAAGCCAGAGCCATAAATAGCATGTGGTTGCACACGAAAGCCACAATTGGAGAAACATGTTCAATCTCTAAGTTTCCTGGGTGGTTTTCCTTTGGAGCACAACACAAAGAGATTGCCATAGACATGGTTCCTTTTGTTGCCACCTTCTCCAAAACTCAAGGTCCTTGTCCACCCAGGTGGTTCATTGAGTCCTTGTTTTATTATATAAAATCACAAGTCCTTTTCTCAACTTCATAAAATCTCAACATGTATCTCTTTTCAAAATCTAGCATGGCTAAGCATGTAACAACTACATTGTTTTCACTAAGAGATGTATAGGGTATCCTATTAGGATTTAGCATAGCATAAGTATAGAAATTCTTTTCATGCAAGTTTCAAAATCCACTAAGTATAATGAAAATAGTAGGACTTTAGATGATAGTGTAACTTGCCTTTCTTTTGGTAGGGAATGTAGGTTCACTCCTTGATCTTGCTAGTCTCACACTTTTCTAACTTCACTACAATCAATCAAGCAAACACAATATCAACTAGCATTCCAAACCAATAATCAATCAAACAATTCACACACATAAAACAAGAGAAACTAAGTCATGCATGCAAGCATGCAAAAGGTAGTTTTATTTGCAAAGTTGGTTTCTACTAGGCTCTACACTTTGTAAGGCTCTAGGTGGTCACTTCCTAAAGTGGCAAAGTCATTTGCAAAAGGGTTTTATTCATAAGCCATTTTTTTAAATCCATTCATTATTCTATGTGGTGGAAAATATTTTTATCAAAGCAAAAACTTTAGGTTGTTCACCAAATAAGTTGTTGTTTCTCAAAACTTGGTGTTTAGGGTCAGTAGGTTTGCTTCCAATCATTTTCCCAAAGTTTTCTTTCCAAAACATTTTCATAACAAAACCAATATTTTTAAATGGCTAGAAATGGGCTAAATCAATTAATCCATCCTAAATTTCACCAAATTCATTTTTAAATCCATGGGTTGGTTCCTAGGGCCAGTAAGTTCACCACAAACCAATTTGCAAAGATTTCAACCTTTAAAACATTTTTGAACAAATTTTCTAATCTAAACAAGCATACAAATTATTCTATAAAAACAAACAATCTAACAGATACTATTTACTAAACAAATGGCATGGTTGAGTAGGGCTTATTCCACTGATTCCAACGATATAAAGTTTGAAATTTTTGGACATGTGGATCAAAAGTTACAAGGGTTTCAATTTGCAACTCAAATCTGTTTTCAAATTCTGTTTTAAACAAGAATTGGCCATGCGTCATGTTTTGATTGGACGGTACCGGTTCGGGTGGATCACATGTTGTAGGCCGTTGGATCTAACTGTTATCGCACGGCGCAGGCTCACTTGTACCCCTTCGACTTGATTCTAATCTTATGCGTCCGATTCAGATCTAACGGCTCCTACGCATTTGACCAAAACGCAGCGGCGCTGATGGTGGCTAGCGGCGGCGACGGTCAGATGGTGGCGGCGCCGGCGATACAGGAAGGAATGGAAGGTGGGGTGATGCTTACAATGATCGCAGGGCGACGCCGAAGCTCAACTTGGAGTCGTCTTGTCAAGGGGCGCACGGGGACAGGAGGAATCGCTCACCGGAGTTGGGCCTGGCGACGGTTGCACGCGGTCGTGGTCGGAGGTGACGCTGTGGTTCGCCCCGAAGCAAAACGAAGATGCGGTTAGAAGCGCAAGATCAAGGCGAAGCTGTGTGCGTGAAGGAAAGGGCGCGGGGTGGTCTGTTCTTACCAGGGAGTTTCGCCGGAGAAGAAGGCAGACACGGTGGCGCTCAGTTGAAGACGGAGCCGACGTTCTGGAGCGCCCGCGATTGAACGGAGGGCACAGGAAGAAGCGCCTGGGAGTGGGGAGTGTGCTCGTGTGCTTGGAAAGGCAAGGGGTGGCGAGGCTCGGTCGGAATTGAGGAGGGACGATGGTCGGAGCAGTGAGAGGGCAAGCTCGATTCAGGGCAGCCTGGGGGCAGAGAGAGGGAGGCGCGTGAGGGGAAAGGAAGAGGAGACGTAGGCGGTTAAATGGGCGTGGTCGCGGGGTGGATTAATGCGGCCATTTACGCGAATTGATCGCCGGCGTTTCCTGCTGCAACGGCCGGGCGTCGTCTGCGCGAGGAAGAAGATGAGCTGGAGGGGTGGGGTCCGGCGTCAGCGAGGGAGTGAGAGAGAAGGAAGGGGCCACCAGTCAGTTGCTCTGCGGGTCAGTTAATAGGTGGAAAACTTTTCGCAGAGGAGAGTGGGAGTGGGCTGGTACTGGGCTTAGTGGGCTTTGTCGACTGGGCTGTTGCCTGTTTCTATTTTTTTTCCTTCCTGAATGTTTTTCTTTTTCCAATTCTATTTTCTGTTTTAAAATTCCAAACAACAATTCAAGCATTCAAATCAATTCAAACTTACACCAAACATTACAATTGAATTTGGTTCTGTTTAACAACATAAACCAAAGTCCAAAGATCAAAATAATATTTTTATTTTAGGGTCCATTATTAATTAAATAAATAGACCTTGTTTAATAAATCAAAATTGAATTTGTTTTATTTTAAATTCTCCATTTGAAAACAAATTATTTCCAAAACCAAATTAGTGGGTTTTATTTGAGAATATAAAACACTTGGAAACTTATTTAAAATAATTTAATAAGTTTTGATGTTTTATTTAAACTGGTAAAACCTTTTTATTTAAATAAAATTTGATACTAAAACCTTATTATTTTATTTAAACAAACCTTTTACTATTTTTCTCAAGTGGAAATATTTTATTTCAAAAGCTTGGCCAAGTTTTAATTTGGTTTATAATTTGTAAAACTTCTATTTCATTTGAAAACCAAATCTTTTTTATTTAAGAGATCCAAAATATTAATTCCAAATATTTTTATTTTCCTTTATCAAATGTTTACCTTTTTAAATCTCTTTAGGATTTTATTTGATCCAAATTGGTTTGAAGGTTTCCAATTGGATTCAAAAAGTTTCTTCTCACCCTAAAAATCAAACAAAGTTTTATTTTATTCATTTATTTTTCACATTATAAGATTTGGAAAATCTTGGGATGTGACACCCATAGTCTAAATTGAGATAAACTTAATTTGTATCTTGTGACAAAACTAGTATCAATGTAACGCTTTACAATGAACTATTTGTAATTATTTGTCACCTCTACACAAATATATTCTTAGTTCTTCCAAAAGATCATAAGAATATTCTCACTATCGTCCAATGATCATTTTATGATTCATTCTGGTATATGCTCATAACACTTAGAGCATAGTACATATCTGGATGTGTACATATCATGGTATGATTGATCAAAACATTCTCGTGATTTCACTCATCAAGTGTCAAAGCACTTGGATCTTGCTTCACTTATCAAGTGTCGATACACTTGAATCTTGATTCAATTCCTTTCCATGCGACAAGAACCGTTTCTTATCGTTTCTATATTGAAATCCTTCAATATCTCATATATGTACGTTTGGCCCAACCATATTAGCGTCACCGTCTATCCACTATAGACATTCATGCTAAATATTCGGGTTTTGCCTAAGTCTTTCATCAAAATGAAATCCTTAACCTTTGTCAATAAAAGATACATCATTACTAATCAACAAGATGTCCTCCACATAATGTATTATAAATATGTCTCAGCGCTCCCACGTAATTTCTTGCAAATGCAAGCATCTTCATCGTCTCCAGATGAAAACTCCTTTTTCATCACGGTGAAGATTCCAACTCCGCGATGCTTACTTCAACCATTGAAGTTTGCATGCCCTTTTATCATCCTTTGAATTTAACAAAACCCTTTGGACCGTGTCTTGTACACGTCCTAGGTAACCATTCTATTAGAAGAATTTTGTTTTGTTTATTCATCTACCATATACCAAATTATATGTAATGGTTGCTACTTTAATCCATCCAGACTAAATATCGCTATGAAAGATCCAATCTTGTCATAGTCAACTCCTTTGAACATTGTCATAAAATAATTTACGACATGTCGACTATTTCATAGATGTGAAACATCCATGTCTGTTTCTTTATAGATCCAAATACGACCGATAGGTTTTTACACCTTTCCGGAGGGTCTTCCAAGTTCAAAACTTGATTTCTCGTGTATGGAACTATCACGGATTTTATGGCTTCAAGCCATTTGACGGAGTCAGGGCCCATCATCGCTTCTTTGCATGTAGTCGGTTCATCATTGTCAAACAATAATGATTTACTCTCAAGTCTCAGTATTTGATTGTTTATCTGACCGACTTGGTTCAATAAGAACTTAGACCTCTGTGACCACAACCATTGAGGCACGTGAGCCATGAGCATTTTGTCTTCCTTCGGAACATTTTCTGGCATAGCGCAACTCAGCACATGTAGCTAAGGTTCGTTAACCTTATCAAAGTTCTATTGTCCTCCCACTAAACTTTTACGAAAAATTCCTTTTTCAAGAAACTTCACATTTCAAGCGACAAACCCTTTTTTCCTTGGTGTTATGAGGAATAACCAATTGTTATTCGAAATAACCTACAAAGACATGCTCATCCGACTTTGATTGTAAACATCTTACTTATGTTTAGCATACCAAAATTTAAGAAAGGACAACTTGGGTTTTACCCCAAACCATAACTCATATGGTGTCATTTCAACATATCAAGATGGAGCTCTTTTCAGTGTAAAAGCGGTAGTCTCTAAAGCTTTAATCTTTTAAAACATAATGGCAGTTTTATAAATAACACCTTTGATCCAACCCTGTCAAACAAGGTTTTATTACAAATCTCAAACACTCCATACTCCTATGGTGTTTCAGGAGATGTAAATCTAGGTGTTTTGCTAAACTTGCAACTCAAATAAATCCCTTTATGATAAAATCATAATTCATTTATTTTCTTGTTACACTTGTAACTCAAATAAATCCCTTATGATAAAATCATAAACCATTTATTTTCTTGTTACAATGATTTTCACTTCATCTTGAAAGTCTTTGAAACGTTTTTCAAATATTTCATACTTCTTTCTCATTAAGTGAATATTCACTCAAATTTCCGGAGAAATTATATGAAGTTGAAACCCATCGCTTACGACTACACATAATGGACTACATACATCGATATGTATAAATTCCAATATTTTAGTCGTTCGTTCTTCTTTGGCCTTTGAACGAAGTTTTTAATTATCCCGAGGAAAGTCTCACAAGCGTCACTTGATCAAATCAAAGACTCCAAAAATCCATGAAAATGGAAATTCTTCATGTTTTATTTCCAATATAATTTAAACGGCGATGTCACTTCGTAAGTGAATTTTCAATCATTTGTCTTGCGACATTTTAGCATTAGGTTTTATGGATGTGATTTCTCCAACTAGATTTGTAAATTATCCATCTTATATGGAATACGGCAATTATTTGAACAACCTTTGTTCTCATAATATCTGATTTAAATAACAATTATTAAAACAAATCTTGAAGTCAATTTTTGATGTCAACGAGAAATACAAACAACGGTTTGTTTGATTTTGATGAACATCATCACATATTCTTTTGCTAGTTACTTAGGCCATTGTGGTTCATGAATTGCGTCGTTCTGTATGACATTTCATACCAACCAATTCGGTATCCAATACCCAAGGACCACATTGTTTAACAAGCAAAGAATACAACCATAACATGTATATCATCCATATACCTAAATTGGATATTTCCAATATTTTCTTTTCTGCCAAATATATTTTATAGATTCTCTTTCAGCATTTCCTTTTCCTTTTTAAAAGAATCTATCAACATCAAAAGTGCCGCCATATACATGACACATAGCCCAAAGCGTGTATATTCAAATAATAAGACCTTTGGACTTGCACTTTGAAGTAGATCACCATCATCAAAATGATCGGCATTCTTTCAAAATCCATTCTATAGTAATCTTTTAGAGTAGTAAACACTTTACATACATCTTCTATTCACCCTTATCATGACGACTTTCATGATCAAGCTACTGTAGCTTATAAAGGCGAATCGTGAGTATAACATTACTTTCCAAAACCCTTTTGGATGATTACGATGTCTAGCATCTCCAACCTTCATAAATTCTCATCCAATATGAGAACATATATTATACTCAATCATATTGCAACCAAAATATTGTTTCAGATATCGTTATTTCTGCCACACATGATGGTTTCTAAAACAATTCTTTCAGCTCCTAGATAAACTTGATATTAAAACAATCAAGAATCATGGAGGCAAACATGATACTTAAGATACTAACACTGGAATTGTTACTCTCGATTTAATACTAACTATTAAATTTCACGGAGTAAATACAGTTTGCCGAAAGTTTGCAATAGGACTTTAAACTTTAGATTGACACTCAACACAATACGATACCAGTTCGTAAAGTATATATATCCAAAATTCTATAGTTTTATTATCTCAATTACAACTATGCATAAGGTGGTGAACGAATGCCAAAGACTACAACAAATTATGCAAATTCACTTTGATTTAATTTATGATAAATTGAGTTCTACTAATCCAAATTAGAAATGAACTCCCACTCAAAAACGACATCCCTCGTGCCTTTTTGGTGATTACATGAACCAAATCCACTACACCAAGTCCGATCATCACGTGAGTCGGTGTAGCTTCAAAGGAGAGCATCAAATGGTCATCATATCAAAACATATGACTCATGCTTAACCTTTCGGTCCGTGTTTCGAGGCCATGTCTGTACATACTAGGCTCGCCAAATTAGAACCTTAGTATTCGCGTGTGTAACTGTCTTACACCCGAGATATGCTCGTGGATTCAAGTACACCCGATCATCACGTGATGTCTTGAAGCGACGAAATATTGTCGGTGTATACTTAAGGAAGAACACATTCTTATCTTGATATTTAAATGAGGGATCATCTTATTATGCTAATAAAATTCCAAACAAGCAATATAAGATGTAATCAAACATCACATGTTAATAAGTGAAATGATATGGTTCCCGCATATGATCTCCATCATGTGCACCGTGGTATGATCTCTATCATACCTCTTTGTGTAAGGCCAAGGTCTATGGAACCTACACGTTATGTGTGTTGCAAGAGTATCATCTCATACTTCTACTTACAACATCACCTTATCATAACACTAGCCCAACAACAATCTAAACTAGACGCCTCTAATTTATCCATTGCAAGTTTTACGTGGCTTAGGGCTTTCGAAGATAGAACCGTTCTTACCTACGAACATGAACCACAACAAGGATAACCAAATTGTTGAAAACTCATTGCAAATTAGATATTGACTATAGTAGGAGCGACAGACACCCGCTAGCCACTTATGCAAAACTAGTTGCATGTCAAGTGTGGAACAGGTCTCATGTGCGAGGACATGTAAAGTTTGTCCGGGCCGCTTCATCCCACTATGCCACCAATATCCAAAGTACAACTAAGAAGCAATAAAATGATCATCGTCGCCCACATACTCATATGTGTACTACCCGTGTCGTGGTGGTGGCACGACAGATGCCATGGGTAGGCTAAAGTATGGGGCCAATAGATGCTAGAGGGATCTGGGGGGAAGATGTAGTTAATTCTACACACAAATGACCGACGTACAGATCTTTATTTCTCCTCTCGTGGACTACAAGTGCTCCTCGAGCTATGTGCAGGAAAAGAAGATGAACACTGCAAGCCTAATGGTGTAGAAAAATGAGCTGATCCCTTCCTCAGTACCCAAGCCTCTCCTTATAAAGGGTGCCTTGGATCCTCTAGGGCTGACGTGGCAAGCATATTCGAGGAATATGCTTGTCCCAATATAGTAACTCGGCGAGCTCCTTTCCGTGTCCCTCTTCTAATGAAGGAAAAGTTCCAGAGAGCCCCACCTGCATGCCTCGGGTTCCAGGACTGTCACCTCCGTGACCTCCTTATGCTTCTCTGCTGCTCTGCGCCTTGTCCTTTGCGCTTGGCTCTGTTCAGATTCTTCCTAGCCCGAGGCTAGGGTTTGACCTTAGGTTCTTCCTTCTCCTGCAAGATTCGTGTTATTCGGCCCTGCCTCGCTTAACTCGGCTCGGCCTTCACCTGCATTATGTCTTATTCGGACTTGCTCGGCCGACCTGACTCGTACGTCGACCGAATAACGTACAGCCCCTCTGGTAAACGTCATGGTCATGCTCATCTCGGCCGACCTTTACATGATTCGGCCGATATATCCAGTAACTCGGCATAAGACCGGGGAAACTCCTTTTGGCTTCCCCCGTCTTGACCCTATCCGGGGTCACCCCCTCTCCCCCAACATTAGTCCCCGAAGCTGGTGTGGTCCCGTCCGCACCTCGGCCGGGTCACATCAGTTTCCCAATAGTCATTTCTCCTTATTTTCGAGTTACCCTCTCTTATCCGAGGTATCCGTGTAGCTTCTTGTGTAGGCCTCATCCTACGTGTAACACTCATCATTATTTCTCTAGTTTTTTGTTCCTCTACAGTTCCCGCTGACAACGCTATAGTGTTTACTGCGCCTGTCGCGTCGGCACTGTGACGCCTTGCGCACCGCATCGGTCAGGAGGCCTGATCCTCTCCTGCATCGTGCGGTCGTCGGTGTGGTTCCACTCAGCCGCGAGCGGTTACGCCGCATACACGATCTACACGGTTAGTGCCCGCACGCACGATCCCACTACCGCTAAGGCCACGCGGTTATAAAGAGGGGCACGGGGCTAGAGGATTTACTTTCCTCCTTCGCTCCTCGTTGCCCTTCTTCCTCCTCTCACCCTTGCGCCTATTCGTGCTTCTGCGGCCGCGCGCTCGTCGGAATCTTCGACGGCGAGGTGCTAATCCCTCTGCTTCGTCGACCTCGTCCCCGTACACTTGCTCCGGCGCCGTCGCCGGTGAGTTTCTCTGTGGATTCATTCCCTAGATTTATCTCTAGACGCGTTTGCCGCTCTCTAGGTTCCCCGCGGCGGTTCCTTTTCTACTCCGCCGCCGTTCTCGCCTAGGACCACGACGGGGCCCTGCACCTCTAGGCTTCGCTCCGCCGCTAGTTTCTCTTCGGTAGATTACTCCGGCGACCCCATGTCAAGCTCTGTTAGCGGCGTGCTCATCGAGGATGACGATGAAGCGTCTGGTCCAGAGCGAGGCTCCTGGCAAGGTTCCACCATCACCCGCCGAGAGATTGAGTGGCTAATCAGAACCCGATTCCTGCCGAGGTAGCCTGTCGCTTACCCGGCAACGAATCTTCTCCGTTCTTAACGAAGGTGAGTATGTCGTCTTTATGTCCCATTTCGCTCGCGGGTTTGGTCTTCCTCTTAGCGATTTTGCTAGGGAATTCCTCGATTACTTCGGCCTGCAACCACATCATCTTCCGGCCAACGCCATAGCTTCTCTATCCGCTTTTATCTCGGCATCCGAAGGATACTTCGGCCTCTGGCCGTCAGTGCATGTATGTTCTAAGTTCTTCCAGATCCGATCCAATGTCGTTCCAGAAAAATCCCTTCAACCTTCCGAGAAACTGCTTACCCAGTGTGGAGCCGCGTCCATCACACCTCGGAGGAAATCCGAGTTTCCTCGCGTCGCTAGTCTTGAGTCATGCAAGAAATGGCATAGATCATTTTTCTATGTCAAGAATTCCGGGAAGGAAGACAAGATTCGGCTCCCTGCCTTCTCCATCGGCCCCCCTTCTAAGAAGAACTGGACTTATAATCCTAGGAAGAGACATGCCCTAGCCGAGGCCTTTGAGATTCGGCTGAAGGAGCTGATCCGCGCCGGGTTACGTGGCGAGGATCTGATGACCACCTTCGTCAGCAGCCGGATCTGCCCTTTTCAGCAACGCACGCATAAGCTCTGCTATATGAGCGGACCCCTTGATCCCAATCGAGTCTCAACGGTTGAGCTCGATAATTATCTTATTTTCAAGCGTGTCCGAGCTATCTTTAAGACGGAGATGCCGGAGGATTGGACCTGGGGACTGAAGCCGTTCACCCGTGGGAACCCCCCTCCCGAGGTAAATTCATGCATTTATGTTTTGCCCCCCAATTGCGTTTGTGATTCCTTTTGCTAATTCTTTTGTCTCTTTTCTTGCAGAGATTTGCGGAGCAGAAGATTGAAGATGCCGAGGTTTTGGCCCTCCTGTGGACCGCAGATCGGAACACCCCGGATAGCGGGGAACCTAACTCGGAAGAGTTCGATCCCAAGTCGGACCTCGCTCCGGCTCGTGCCCGTGGCAAGACCTCGGCTCACGAGGAGTAAGGTGATTCGGACGACGTCCAAATTCTTGAGGTAGTTGCCGCAATGCCTATCTCTTATGCATTTCCGGCTTCTACTTCCCCAGCTAATCAGGCCGGTCAGGTGCACGAAGCCGAGCCTCTCGCCTCCCAACCTCCTGCTACCTCGCGGAAGCGTGCCGCTCCAACGGGTGCCTCCGAATCCGCCCCCAAGAAGCGAACTAAAAAGTCATCCCAACACCTCCCGAAGCGTAAAACTATGCCCGGAGTTACTGGGTACGATCATTTTCATTTGTATTTCTTGTTTCTCTTTTTCCGTCCTTTGATTTGACTTTCTGTGCTTTTGCAGCACTCCTCTTTCTGTTAAGCCCAGTGGTCCAAGCATGACGAGTCATACTACTCGACTGCCTTCTCCTCCGCCTCCTGAAGACACCAAAGTTCCTAGTCCAGCTCGCGTGGACTGTCCTCCTGCTCCGAGTAAAACATTACCTCAGCAAGATGCACCCGTGGTTACCGTTGCTGATGCCAACGTAACCCGGACAGTTGATCCTCCTTCCGAACCCGTTGCCCCCATCGTGAACCCCGGAGTTTCCCCCGTGACTCCTTTAGCCCGCGCAGTTTCAACCACAACTCCAACTCCAGCCGAGGATATCACCATCTCGGCGCCCTCAGAAACTTTAGTTCCTCCTATCTCCAAAGACACCACCCCTAGTGCCGAGGTAACGGATCTTGCCGACGCCTCTTCTAAGGCCAAGAAGGTCGTCGTCACCAAACCTCCCTCATCTCAGAAAGGGCTTGCTAGCTCTTCTCAGCCTACAATTGCTGATGCCCTCCGCAAGGGGGTTTCTTCTGCCAAGACCGTTGTCACCCCGGCCGCTGATACTCAGCTTGCTCTTCACAAGAGTCCCGCGGTGGTGGTGGTTACACAACGCGTCCGAGGTAAAGTCCTGACTCATACTGAGAGTGGGAACAACCTCGGCTCGTTGGTTGAGTATGCCAATAATTGGAACGCAGCTGATCAGCTCGAGGGCAATCCAAGCAGTCAGCCATTTCAACTCTCCGACATAAGCAGTCGCTTGCATCTGGCTGCCAAGATCGTGCTTGACAGCGATAAGATGAACGAGGTAATTGTTTTTATTGACGTTCGATTAGTCATTCGAATGATATTATATATACTCTAGTCCCCGAAGCTTGCAAACGAATAACTTGTTATTCGTTTGGAAGTTTTATTAGGTTTTGCCTGTTTCGGTTTTGTCTTAGTGTTTGAATATCCAGTCATCCAGATCTGAGTTATGCTTTGCTTAATTCGGATCTGTCCTAGTGTTAAAATATCCAGCCACCTAGATCTGAGTCATGCTTTGCTTAATTCGGATTTGTCTTAGTGTTCAAACTTCCAGCCACCTAGGTCCGAGTTAAGCGTTGCTTGATTCGGATCTGGCTTAGCTTCGAATATCCAGACACCTAGGTCCGAGTTAAGCGTTGCTTGATTCGGATCTGGCTTAGCTTCGAATATCCAGCCACCTAGGTCCCAGTTAAGCTTTGCTTGATTCGGATCTGGCTTAGCTTTGAATATCCAGCCACCTAGGTCCGAGTTAAGCTTTGCTTGATTCGGATCTGGCTTAGCTTCGAGTATCTCACTGCTATTTATTTTGTCGCTTAGGTTGCGCATGATCGGCGGACTGCCGAATTCCAAAGGCTGCTTTTCGCACATAAGAAATTGCAAGATAAGTATGAGAAAGTCATTCCCGTGGTGAAGAAAGATGGTAAGTTAACAAACTTTTGTATTGTCCCTAAAGTTCTTATTGTTTTGGACTTGAGGTGTTAGCTCATTTTGCTGGTGAGTAGGTAATATCAACAATCTTAATATCCTTCTTGAGAAGAAAGTCAAGGCCCTGGAAGGTTAGTTACCCTTTTTCTTTACAGATTTCCGTTCGAAACTTATCCCGGGTTTCTTTTAACCTTTTGGCTTTGGTATAGCCGAGTTACAAACTCTTGCAGCGTCACATCAAGAATGCATACCCATGCCTGATATGATGCTGCATTTTTTAGAACAAGCCGCTACTCACTTGGCGCAGCTGAAAGAGAAAGATGACGAGATAATTCGCTTGCGCGCCGAGGTGGAGTCCCTCAAGCTCTCTCAGAAGTCTGAGTTAGAGAAAGTTGACCAGGAGTTCTCCGAAGAGAAGAATCGGCTAGCTCTGCAATTGCAGAAAAATAAAGAACTCCTCGAGGGTGCCGAACTCAAGACACGGGCGATGAGCGAGGAGATCACTCGCTTTGAGAAGACCAAGGGTGATTGGGCTCAAGATCTTCAGAGAATGCTGAGCTATATTCATCGTAAGCCTCTGACCGTGGCCGAGTTATTTTCTTCTCTTTCTTACTGTTGACCGATGTACTTTTATTTTGCGTATACCATTTTCCAGAAGCTAAGCCCGTGAGCTCTAGAGTGGTGATTAATGCTCGTGTGCACCGAGGTGTCCCCGTAGATGCGAGCCCAGAATACTCGATGGAAGACTACTTGGTTGTCGTTGGTCCGATGAAGATTATGGGCAGGGACTTGATGCAGGCAGCCATCCGGGCCTACCATGTTCTCTGGCCGATTACTTCTAGAACTCCTGATATTGATGAGATCAAGATACTGGTGGAAAGATTGATGGCATCCCAGAACCAGTTAAATCTCTGGAGGGAGTCCGCTGGACGAGCTGGTGCTGATATGGCGCTCACAGTCGTTATGTCACGGTACGAGGATATTTCGCTCGATACCTTGATAAATTTGCGCACTGGCTCCCGTTGGGTTGAGGATCCAGAATTCGTCGCTCGCCGACAAGCTCGTGCCTTCCAGCTTGTTGAGTATGCGGACGTGCATAACTGGATTGAAGGGCCGAGTTTCCTTTCTAACCCGGCGGATGATGTCGAAGTCGAAGATGCCTCTGATGATAATTCGGCCGACCAGGACGAGGATGAGGGCGACTCGGATACTTCTGGTGATTCCAGCGCAAGATCGGATGGGGACAGCGACGCGCGATCATCCTCCAAAGGGACTGTGCATTCTCAAGCTCAAGATAATGTTTCTCAACAGCCCCGGGCTTCCCCCGAAGTCGCTCCTGGTTCTGTGGAGGGCGAAGCAACTTCGGCCGAGGTGCCGTCTACCTCGGAGCGCCTAGTACCTGACCAAGTCGCTGCCCCTTAGGTTCAAAAAACTTTAAGTTGTTTCTTATCCCTGGTATGTCGGGCGTATGATGTGTGTGAAACAATTGTCCGACTTTGTGTGTGGTATGAACCTCTTTTGCCTTTTTCCACTAAGGCACATATGATGGTGATCGTTATTATTCTGTCTAAACTGATCTAGTTGGTTTAAATCTTTGCTTTGGTGGCCTTTAATTTCGTAAGTTCGGATTGTGTGTTTGCATTTGTCCCACCGTAGTTCGGCGTTTAATATTGCCTGACCTTTATAAATTTGACGGCTCAACCATTGTGTTCTTGATCTCTATCCGAGTTATAAATCTCGAAGCCCACATTTGGGGAAAGCGAAATAATATCGTTCTGGGTGCCGAAGTTTAATACCCATTTTTGTAACAAGGGACAACTGTGGGGCAATTCCCTAGTCAGTGTTCTAGAAATCGAGGTTTTAATGCCTAATTCGAGATAATGGATAATACGTCATAGTCCCCGAGTTCCTTGCTCGAGGTCCTGAAGCTTAACACATAACTCTGGAAAAAATGACGTTTGGGCAATCCCCGTGCCACTGCTCCAAGTGCATAACTCAAAGTGCCGAGGTTTAGTACCTACCCCAGAATGTGTAACAAGATAGGGCAGTCCCCGTGTTACTGCTCAAGGTGCCGAGGTTTAACACATCACTCAAAATGCGAAATAACATAGGGCAATCCCCGAGTTACTGCTCAAGGTGCCGAAGTTTAATACATCACTCAAAATGCGAAATAACATAGGGCAGTCCCTGGGTTACTGCTCAAGGTGCCGAAGTTTAATACATCACTCAAAATGCGAAATAACATAGGGTAGTCCCCGAGTTACTGCTCATGGTGCCGATGTTTAATACATAATCCAAACTGAGAAACAATATAGGGCAGTCCCCGAGTTAATGCTCAAGGTGCCGAGGTCTAATACATAGTTGATACTTCGTCCTAAAGCGTCACTTTACAACATGTCATAGATGACTCCTACGAGTAAAATGGACGAAGTAAAGCTATGTTCCATGGTCTTTTCGATTCTTCGCCGGCTTTGTTTGCCTTGTTCTTTTATGGTGACTAAGCATCAATTAGGTAATATGCATCATTGTGCAATGATTTGCTCACGATGAATGGTCCTTCCCATGGGGGTGATAGTTTGTGCATGCCGGCCGTGCGTTGCACTAACCGAAGAACCAAATCTCCTTCTTTAAACAATCTTGGATTGACTTTGTTGCTGTGATATCGTCGCAAGTCCTGTTGATAAATAGCTGATCTTGATAGTGCCAACTCCCTGGCTTCTTCTAGCAGATCGACATCATCTTGCCGAGCTATCTCATTTACCTCAGCGGTTGTATACTGGGTAACTCTTGGCGAGTCGTGTATTATGTCGGCTGGAAGCACGGCTTCTGCTCCATATACCAGAAAAAATGGTGTATACCATGTTGACCTGTTTGGGGTAGTTCTGAGGCTCCATAGTACTGCTGGTAGTTCCTCGATCCAACACCCTTCCGACCTTTGCAGCGGTTCGATGAGTCGTGGTTTTATTCCGGACAATACTAGTCCATTAGATATTTCTACTTGCCCATTAGATGCTGGGTGAGCCACCGAGGCGACATCTAGTCTTATATGTTTTTCTTGACAGAATCTAGCGACGGCCCCTTCAGCAAAGTTTGTGCCATTGTCTGTAATAACACTGTGTGGGTAACCATATCTCAAGATAATATCTTTGAGGAATTTTACTGCTGTGGGTCCATCACATTTTTTATTGGTTTCACTTCAATCCATTTTGTGAATTTGTCGACCATGACTAAAATGTGGGTCATCCCGCCCCGGGCCGGTTTGAATGGTCCCACCATATCTAATCACCATACAGAAAATGGCCAAGTAATTGGTATTTTTTTTAACTCGGACGATGGCATATGTATCTTGCTAGCATATCTCTGGCAAACGTTACATTTTTCCACCAGTTCTTTGGCCTCTTTCAACGCTGTTGGCCAATAAAATCCATGCCTGAATGCTTTGGCCACTAAAGCTCTGGATGAGGCGTGATGCCCGCACTCTCCTTGATGTATATCTAGGAGAATCTCCTGGCCTTCCACCGAATTCACACATCTTTGCAACACGCTTGTGACGCTCCTTTTATATAGCTCATTGTTTATGATTGTATAAGATTTAGTTCTTCTCATTGTCTGTCTAGCCAACACCTCGTTATTCGGCAAACTCGCATCTTTAAGGAATAAAAATATGTGTTGCGCCCATGTTGCTATGATTCTCTCTTGGATAATCTCACTATCTATTTCCATATTTTCCGCCGACATAACTACCTCAGATTTTTCCATATCCATCCGTGCATCAGCCGGGTTCACTTTCGGAAATTCTGGGTTACATTCTTTGTCAATTTCCATCGGCATACTATCTTCTCTTGATTTTGCCAGAATAAAGATGGATTCGGACTCTGGTGATGGTGTTATTGATGGTTTTCTCAGGTGCTCTAGGGCGATACCTGGGGGAATTGATTGCCTGGTTGGTCCGAGCTTTGACAGCATGTCTGCGGCATCATTTTCTGCCCGAGATATATGATGAAATTCACATCCATCGAAGTATCCACTGAGTTTTTGCACATGGAACCTATATAAGTCCATATTGGCATCTAGCGCATCCCAATTGCCTGATACTTGTTGTACTACTAGATCTGAATCTCCGTAGCATAAGATTCGGCGTATCCTAATATCTTTTGCCACCTTTAATCCATGGATGAGTGCTTCGTACTCGGCTACATTGTTTGATGCGGCAAAATGTATTTGTAGCACATATTTCAGCTGATCTCTTTTTGGCGAGGTTAGCACTATCCCTGCCCCCAAGCCATTTCTCAGTTTGGAACCGTCGAAGTGCATCGTCCAATAATTCGGATCTGGTAATGGTGGCTCATATTGTACCTCGGCCCAATCCACGAAGAAGTCGGCCATATCTTGAGATTTGATCGCATCTCGCCTATCGAATTGTGGAGCATAAGGTGACAATTCAATTGCCCATTTTGCTATTCGGCCGCTTGCATCTTTGTTGCTCAATATGTCGGCTATGGGTGCTTCACAGATTACTTTGATCGGGTGCTCTTCGAAGTAATGTTTAAGTTTCTTTGCTGACATGTATACTCCATATGCCATCTTCTGATAATGTGGGTAATTTTGCTTTGAGGCCGATAGTACCTCGCTTAGGTAATATACCGGCCTTTGTACTGATTTATCATCTTCAATTCGTTCCACCACGATCACAGCACTTACTACTCTGTTGGTGGCGGCTATGTAAAGTAACATAGGCTCTTTTGACAATGGAGAGGCCAGGATTGGCGCTGTGACCAACATCTTCTTCAGTTCATGGAACGCATTATCTGCTTGTGGTGTCCAAATGAACTTATCGGATTTTTTCATCAGTTGATAAAGTGGTAATGCCTTCTCTCCCAGCCGACATACAAATCGGCTAAGCGAGGCCAGGCAACCTGTGAACTTCTGTACGTCATTTAGACATCTCGGCAATTCCATCCTTTCTACTGCTCTTATATTAGTTGGGTTGGCCTCTATACCTCGGCTAGATACGAGAAAACCGAGTAGTTTTCCAGCCGGTACACGGAAGGTGCATTTTTCCGGGTTAAGCTTCATTCGGAACCTTCTCAAGTTCGCAAATGTCTGCCAAATATCATCCAGTAGCGTTTTGATTTCTTTGGTTTTGATAACCACATCATCTACATATACTTGTACATTTTTTCCTATCTGGTCATGCAGACATTTTTGCATACATCTCTGGTACGTTGCCCCTGCGTTACGCAGGCCGAATGGCATGGTGCGATAGCAATAAGCCCCGTACGGGGTAATAAACGCAGTCTTTATTTGATCGTCCGGATTTAACGGTATCTGGTGAAAACCAGAATATGCGTCTACAAATGATAACAGCTCACAACCAGCGGTCGAATCAATGACCTGGTCTATTCTAGGTAAAGGAAAAGGATCTTTTGGACACGCCTTGTTCAGGTTCGTGTAATCAATACACATTCGCCATACGACGACTACATTTGGATCGTCCTTTTTCTTTTCTACCAACACCGGGTTTGATAACCAGTCCGGATAAAGCACTTCCATGATGAACCCGGCCGCCAGGAGCTGAGCTATCTCATCCCCTATTATTTTTCTCCTGTCTTCGGCGAAGCGGCGAAGAGGTTGCTTCACCGGCCTTGCTCCTGGCCTTACATGCAGAGAGTGCTCAGCTAACTCCCTCGGCACACCTTGCAGGTCTTGAGTTGACCATGCAAAGATGTCCCGATTCTCACGGAGGAAGTTGGTGAGCTCGCCTTCCTATTTGGCTTCTAGACCGGCACCAATAGTGATGGTGCGTTCTGGGAATTGCTCATCTATCTGGACTTTTTTCGTTTCTTTAGTCGGCTGGAAGGAAACGCTTCCATGCGGGTTGGCCAATGCCGGCATATTCAATTACGCCGACTGAGCGAGAGCCGATACCTCCTGAATCCTTCCTTTTTCTCTTGCGATCACCAATGACTCGGCCAGGTTTGATCGGCCGAGGCACATTCCATCGACTTCCTGTAATCTCCTGCTACTGTTATCACCCCTTGTGGTCCGGGCAGCTTCATTTTTAAGTAAGTTATGTGGCAACTGCTCATGAATTTGGCCAATGCTGGCTGCCCGAGTAAAGCATGATAACAACTCTCTAGATCCACTACTTCAAACTCCAAATCTTCTGCTCTGCAGTTATCCCTTGTGCCGAATAACACATCTACTCGAACCTTTCCAATGGGTTCGCATGAAAGTCCTGGGACTATTCCATGGAACGTGGTTCTCGTGGATTGCAGCATATTCTGCGATATTCCGAGTTTATGCATTGTATCCTTGTACATGATATTGATACCGCTCCTATTGTCAATGAGTACTTTTGAAAATTTCACATTAATGCTCGGTCCGACAAATGTCGGATCTAGTACGAGTGCGTACGACCCTGGATTCGGCATTATTTTGGGGTGATCCTTTATGCTCCAAGTTACTTCTTGATCTGACCAAGGCACATATCTTGGTACTGCTGGCATAACTGCATTTACTTCCATATGTCGGCGCTGTACACTTTGCCTATCTTGCTGTTCTGTTGTGAACACGCAATATGATTGATGATTTTCCCTGTAATCATTGCGTCCATTATTTCCTGGGTTCGTCCTTCCATCCTAACCCTGATTTATCACTTGATGCACTGCATCTCTCCGGTCCAAGTTATCATACCTCGGGAGAGAAGGGGGTAACATTAGTTGCTGTGCATTTGCTCCAGTCCGGCTGCTGCTGCTGATGTGCCTGATGGGAAGGTGCTTGCATGCCCGTCGGGTTAGCCATCGCATTTTTCATCAAGGTGCATTGCCGAGTTGTATGATTGGCCGGCTTGGCCGGGTTTGGAGTGTGAAACTTACACGGTTGATCCAACATGGACTCAAACGTGTACTTCGGCCTTTCCTGCCATTGCTTCTTTTGTTCTGGTGTCCACTGTCTCTTCCCTTCATTACTTGGTGTCCATTGCTGAGGACCATTCTTCTGCCGCTGACTGTTTCCGTGACTCGGCTGATCTTGCACTACCGCTGCTACCTGATTGGAGGCATATCTGTAATCCGGTCTTTCCTCTCTTCTTCTTCCTCTGAACTCATTGTGCCTCGATGACCCGACTGCATCTCTTGCATATTGATCTTGATGCTCTCGATGATCTGCCGACATCAGCTCTGGTTGCGTCGGATCTCCCAATGCATACGAATCCGCTATCCTGATGGTTTCTACCAAAGTGGTTGGCATATCTCTTTGCAGTCGCTGCCACAAGACACTAGCATAACGACATCCTTGAGCGAACCAAGCTATCGCTTGTGATTCTATAACTCCCTCGCATGAATTTCTGAGGTTACACCACCGAGTTAAGAATTCTCTGTCTGTCTCAGTCGGCCTTTGCTTGCACATTGCTAGCTGTTGCGGCCTATTTGGCCTTTTGTAAGTACTGGTGAAGTTGCTGACAAACATCTCTTCAAAATCCAACCAGCAGTTGATGTTGCCTGGGGGCAGATTATTCAGCCATACTCTGGCTGGCCCTTCCAGCATTTGCGGGACATATCTTACTGCCCATCGCAAGTTTCCACTGGCTATTTTTACAACAATGGCATAATCAATCAACCAATCCTGCGGTTTGGTGCCCCCATTGTATGTTTCCGTGCCTCTTGCCAGCTGAAAGTTCGGCACTGGTGGCTCGCCCATGATCTGTGGTCCGAAACATGCCGGACCCGGCGGACCTTGCTCTTCTAACAACTCGGACCGGTACAGCCGGTCCAGTTTCACTCTTGCATCACTTGACGGCAAATCTCTGTACATAATTCTTTCCTGCATTCCATAGTGGTTATTTCCACCGTGAGCCGCATATTCCATCTCTGAATAACCATCATTGTACCTCTCATTCACCTGATTGTGGCGAGCTGGTCTCACTTCTCTTTCCTGCCAAGGTTCATATCTCGGTTGAGGATTAGGCGGCGGATCTCTCCTTCCTTCTGCCGGGATATTATTTTATGATTTCCTCTTCCGAGATCCCCATTACCTCGGCTTCCGTTGCCTTTATCGGCACGACCGGGGTTTCTTTCGCCACTGTCACCTCGGCTTCCATTGACTCTGTTTTCATTTGCTTTTCCTGCTACTGCCGGATCATATGGAACAATTTGCTTATTTCTTTTTCCCGAAGTTACTGCTCTGTCTTTTCGCGCATTGTTTCCGGGTGAGGATGCTGCTGCTACAGATAGGGCGGGTGCTGCACCAGCCGAATGAACCATTCGCGAGGCACCAGGCCTTGCCGGGTCTGCCCTGAGCATTTCTTCATTCTGCTGGTTCGCAATGCACACCAGCTCATTCACTCTTTCTTGCTGTTTTTGCCGGGCTTCACCGGCCAGCCCTTCCAATTCCAGTGCCGTGGCATTTGCAGCCCTTAGGTTTTTTGCCGGGGTGTTATACCTCGGCAAACCTAGATCGACTGAATCTCCCTCACGGGCTTCATGTTCTTTGTTGATATCATTCATGAGGTTTTTTCCTCTCAACCTTAACTCATCAACCCGCTCAGGGGCAACATCTAACTTATTTGCCTTAGCATATTCTCGCAGGGTCCTGTTTAAGGACTCCCGCAATGCCGACAACTTTTTTGCCTCTACCAGTACTTTTTGCCTGGTTTCTTCTAATTCTGCCTGAGCATTAGCCGGATCAAGTATCGGCGCTACAGGCATAGTCAGATTATCTATAGTTGCCTGGATAATATTTTCTGGTCTTTCCAGAGGTGGCCATCTTACCCTTGGTGCCTTTGGGGTCGTATCCTGCACCTCGGCTGGGTTGGATGCTGAAGGATCTACCTCAGTGGGCGGTGGAGCTGCCTGCTTTGTGGTCACCTGCACACCCGTCGTCGGATCCTTGCTTGATCCGGCGCCCGCTGCTCCCGCCTGCACCCCGGCTGCGACCATCACCTCGACGCAGCTGACGAGGCGCTCTCCGCGCGGACCGTTTGCGGCGCTAAGGGGAGGCTCTCCTGCAACAATAACTTGGTGAGGATAAACGCCGGAGGTGTCGACGCCGACGTAGATCTGGTGCATGCCCAAGTTGATGAAGACGCCGTTGCACGGAGGAGTTTTTCCCCTGAAGCTGCCTACGTTATCGCTGACATAGTCACAAAGATCAAATCTCCGGACTAAGCCAGAGACAACGCGCTCGCCAGTATGGATGAAGTTTCCCGTCCGGATCATGACTCCAGCTAGCACCGCTGCTGGCCCCACGGTGGGCGCCAACTGTCGTGGTGGTGGCACGGTAGATGCCATGGGTAAGCTAAAGTATGGGGCCAATGGATGCTAGAGGGATCTGGGGGGGAAGATGTAGTTAATTCTACACACAAATGACCGACGTACAGATCTTTATTTCTCCTCTCGTGGACTACAAGTGCTCCTCGAGCTGTATGCAGGAAAAGAAGATGAACACTGCAAGCCTAATGGTGTAGAAAAATGAGTTGATCCCTTCCTCAGTACCCAAGCCTCTCCTTATAAAGGGTGCCTTGGCTCCTCTAGGGCTGACGTGGCAAGCATATTCGAGAAATATGCTTGTCCCAATATAGTAACTCGGCGAGCTCCTTTCCGTGTCCCTCTTCTAATGACGGCAAAGTTCCAGAGAGCCCTACCTGCATGCCTCGGGTTCCAGGATTATCACCTCCGTGACCTCCTTCTGCTTCTCTGCTGCTCTGCGCCTTGTCCTTTGCACTTGGCTCTGTTCATATTCTTCCTAGCCCGAGGATAGGGTTTGACCTTAGGTTCTTCCTTCTCCTACAAGCTTCGTGTTATTCGGCCTTGCCTCGCTTAACTCGGCTCGTCCTTCACCTGCATTATGTCTTATTCAGACTTGCCCGGCCGACCTGACTCGTACGTCTGCCGAATAACGTACAGCCCCTCTGGTAAACGTCATGGTCATGCTCATCTCGGCCGACCTTTACATGATTCGGCTGATATAACCAGTAACTCGGCATAAGAGCGGGGAAACTCCTTTTGGCTTCCCCCGTATTGACCCTATCCGAGGTCACCCCCCAACAACCCGTGCAAAGCATCTACGCATAGATCCGGCTCTGATACCACTGTAGGGTTCGCGGCATAGAAAACAAAAAATTTCCTACGATGGGAACTATGTACCAAGATCTATCTACTAGATACAAACAACGGGCGGATGTATATCCGTAGAGAACATACCCTTGAAGACCGACAAAGCTTAACGAGTTCGACTCGTGGTTGATATAGACGATCTCTTGCCGATCTCAAGATCGAGAGGAAGTCCTAGCGCCGCAAATCAGCAGCGCATCCATGCTCGCACACACGTTCGAGGCACCGAGCAACCTCCGCCTCCTCGCTCCAGCGATGCAGCAGAAGCACAACTCTTTCTTGTCAAATAGCCACAGGGAACATGTATCTTGCTAGTCCGAGACCATGGGGAATAAATTCTAGAGGGGGAGAGAGATCCTTCACGAGGAGGTGTGAGTGAGAGAGAGGGAGGGGGCTCCTTTTATAGGGAGGGGCACCCAAGGGGCCATGCGCCCAGCCATGGGGCTGCCCCCACCTCTTCCACATTCATGTGGGTGGACACTCCACTCACTCAAATGCCTTTCAATTCCCTCCACTCAAAAACCCACTCAAATTCCCATTAAATTTCCACCAAATTTAATGCAAACTCTCATTAAATAAAACTCCTTTTATTTATTCAGAATTTTGTCAATTACTTTAATAACAAACATTCACATATAACCCCTTGCTAGTATTTCATTTCACATGCAGAAACACTTTTTGCAATTTCACACGAAAACCCGTTTCAGTATCTAGTGAAATAAATTCCTGCGCTTGTTATTCTTTTCGGCATGAAACTTTTGCTCCAAATGGATGTCGGTGTCTATTAAGTGTGTCACCCTACGGTTCGTGAATAATGCGGACATGATCGAGACCCCTCTCAGATCAATAATCAGAAGCGGGATCTGTAGACCCATACTGACTCCCACGCATTCAACGATGACTTTCTTGTGATCGTCGGAACCTTTTACGCTAGTATCTTAATCCCTTTGTTTCGCGATATATTACATGTCCGAGATTCTATCATCGGTATCTCCATACCTAGTTTGATCTCGTTACTGACATGCACTCTTTTCTCGTTCCCGTGATATAACATTCTAGTGATCAAATCACTTGCTTGCAAGATAATCAATGAGATATCACCGAGAGGGCCCAGAGCATATCTATCCGTCATCGGGATGAACAAATTCCACTCTCGATCCATGGGCCTCAACATAACACTTTAGTAGTTCTGAACCCATCTTTATAATCACCCTGTTACGGTGTCATGTTTGATGTTATCAAGAAACTCTTCCGGTGTTAGTGATTGACATGATCTCATGGTCTAAGGATTTCGATCACTTTGTAAGTTGTTATAGCAATATAAACTCAATGAATTTGATCGTAATGCTATACTTCGGATGAATGTTCATCACACCATTACACTAATGTTGTGACCTCGTTATTAACAACATCCAATGTCCATGATCAGGAAACCTTTGATCATCTTGTTAATCAACGAGCTAGTTTGTAAGAGATGCATAACTAGGAACTTCCTTTTTGTTTATTAAACACACATGTATTAACGTTTCCGTATTAATACAATCATAGCATGTAAAATAAACATTTATCATAAATAAGGAATACGATAATAACCACATTATTATTGCCTCTCGGGCATATTCCCTTCAGCCCTGCCGTGGTTGTGCTCGTACCGATCGACCGGTAGTACCGGAAAAAATTTCTGGTACTACCGCTCGCAAGTAGGTTCCTAGATCCGGTAGTACCAGTCCCAGCTGACCACAACCTTTTGCTAAAGCATGGATTCTTCTTTGTTTGTTCTGGGTTCTTGTGCCCTTACCCTCCCTGTTGTTCTCCCTCTTGCTATCACAGGTGAAGGTGGTTCTAGGGGTGCTCGTAAACGCTCCAAGTCAAGTCATGAGATTTTAGAGGAAGAGACGGAGTCCGAGGAAGAAGTTATGCCTCAGCCCAGCCGTCGCATGAAGATTCCAGCCACTCGAGGTGGTCGTGGGGGTCGTGAGAGAATCACCAAGCGGTCTCCTGGTCATGGAAGTTCTCCCCATCCTCATCCTCCCTCCTCGGGGCGCACCAAGGGTTGCAGCTCAGGGCCATCGGGGCCAAAGAAACTGTCTAATATATCTGATTTTGAGTTCCGCTCCCTGAGGATTGATAATCCCTATTTCCACGCTCGTGATGAGGGTAGGGAAGACAGTTTGTTCTACAATGACTTCCAAGAGTGCGTATACAATGAAGTTCTTTTGAAGAATATTCAAATGGTTGTGCCGCAGCTGTGGATTGATATGGATCACATCAACAAGCATCTTGAGTACTTTGCTGAGGCCAAAGAAATCTGCTCTCACCTTGGTTTGTTCCCCATTATGGAATTTCAGCACGATTATGAGCCTCTGCTCATTGCTTAGTTTTATGCCACTGCTCACTTCTCAACAGGCCGAACTCGTGCTCAACATGCCAAACTCGTGCGGGCAACAAACATGAGATTCATGGATATTCAGTTGATTTGTTTCTCAACACCTTTCTCAACCGCGACTTCGGCACCCCTCTTGATGTGATGGACTTTATCTGGAATGAGATGGTCGCTGCGGCTCACTCCCGGAGGGTTCCCCCTTTCGCTCCCTACGCCATGGCTCTTATTGTTGCCAAGTGTCCTCCCATTGCCAGGACTTTTCCTCTCGTCCTCTAGTTATGCACCGGTTTAAGGCCCTCAAGATAAAAAAGCATGCCAAGCCTCGCAATGTGGAGGGTGATGAGGTGGATGAAGATGGCAATGTGATTGAGGATGATTCTGATGATGCAGACAGTGGCCGTGATGCTGATTATGTTGTCTCCCGTCGCAAGCATGCCCAACCATCATGAGCCAAGAGTATTGAGGCCAAGCTCAAGAAGGTCTTTTGCTTCCATGTTGACAATCAAAAGCGCATGTATGAGGCTCATGTGTATGCCAAGAAAGCTTGTGCTCGGCAGAAGGACATGATGGAAGCTCAAGGATTGACCATCACCAAGGGTTCCGAGAACAACATCACTCCCGAAGACCAATGGATCTCCAAGCACAACCACTGGGATGATGATGTCTCTTCCTCGTACCGTGCTCCACCAACCTATGAGGAGGACTTTAATGATGATGAGGATTGACTTTCAGGGCGTTAGTCTTGATCTTGTCCCTTTTGGGCGTCTTGATGCCAAAGGGGGAGAAGGTGCACCTTAAGCATGTGGGTGTTGCATGGGAAAGTCATAAGCTCGTTCTTGCTTTGATCTTTTAATTGCTTGTGAACTTTATTTGCCTCATATTATGTATGAACTCTATGTACTAATTATTTGGGAACTACTCATGCTATGTATGTTGAAACTATGTGGGTATTTCACGGATCCATCTTGTGATGATATGCGTTATCCATTGCCAATATTTTTCCCATCACAATTTATTGTGCAAAGGTATGAGTTCAAATGCTATTATCTCTATTTGTGCACTCTTGGTGGGTTTGTAAAATAGAGGGGGGATTGATCCTATTCATCCAGGGGGAGCCCCGTCTCTATTTTCCAAACGCCATGATTATCTTCCTAATGCTATCTTGCAAAGGTGTGTTGTCATCAAACACCAAAAAGGGGGAGACTGAAAGTGCACTTCATTCTTATGGTTTTTATGTTTGATGATAACACACCTGTCGGTCTAATCGTGCGCTAAGTGTATCTCAGGTCTTTTAGGTTGTGGCACAAAAATTGCATTGCCCACAGTTGGCACTTGCCAAAGTCACCAGTGCTGACCGGTATTACCAGAAGTTACAACCGGTACTACCGCTCCCTAGTACCGGTCGGATCTGATTGAGAAGGAAAGTTTTCGTTATTCCTCAGTACCACCCGGTACCGCGGGGCGGCACTACAGCTCCAACCGGTACTATCGCTTGGTCAGGGTAGTACCGCTCGTCTGAACCGGGCGACACCGAGGGAGGAAAAGACCTCTTCATCCCGCTCGGTACCAACCAATACCTAGGACGGGTACTACCGCCCTGACCGGTAGTACCGCCTCTCATGTCCGGTACTACCGCTGGGTGGTAGTACCGCTAGGTGGTTCCGGTGATGACTGAGGCTGGCTCAACCATGTGGCGCATACCCGGTACCTGGTCCGGTACCTAACCGGTAGTACCGGTTGTGTCCGGTACTACCGCTTGAGTACCGGTAGTACCGGTGCATTTAATGCCCAACGGGCAGATCTGCTCAGGGAGCTATAAATGCCCCTCCTCCTACCTTGGGAAAAGTTGCTCGTTGCATTTAAGAACACCACGTCCATTTGAGCCTCCAAATTGCCAAGATCTCTTCACTCAACCATACAAAGTCGTTGATCTTTGGAGAATCGAAGGAGGAGCCCTTGATCTATTGATTCACCAAGAGAGATCTTCATTTCCCCCTCATTCACTTGAGGGCCCCTTGCTCTAGTGTTTCGTTGGAAAATCTAGATCTAGATTTGGTTCTTACAAGTTTGTCTTTGATTGTTTGACAGCTTGCTTGTATTCGAGAGCCTCCAATTAAGTTGTGGATGTGTGTCTCGAACTAGTTGTAAAGGTGTCGGCTTCCACCTCGAAGGTTGCCGTTATAGTGGAAGAGGTGAATCGAACCCATCGGGGTGAGGTTCGTCGGAGAACAAGGGAGGCCTTTCGTGGCGTAGGTGGTTTGATACCACCCCCTCTCCAAACATAGACGTACTTTCCCTCAAAAGAAAGGAACTACGGGAAACAAATCCTTGTGTCTCCGCGTCCACCTCTTTGGCTGCTTCTATCATTTACCGCACTTTACTTAACTTGTGCTTGCTTAGTGTTGTGCTAGTTTGTACTCGTTTGACATATAGGTAAATTCACGTTAGTTGCATAATCTAGAGAATTTACCTTTCTTGTCAAACCCTAATTTTAAAAATAATAAAATTTGAAGTAGCACCTATTCACCCCCCCCCTCTAGGTGCCCATACGATCCTTTCAGCGGTGGAGGAGGAGTGCGTGGCTATGGCCGCTGAGGCGGCGACCTCCTGGGCTCTTATCGAGGGCAACGAGACGGAGGTGGCGGAGGACGACAAGGAGGGGGAGAAAGTGGATCAGGTGGGGAGGAGGAGGTGGATCCGCTAGGGGAGGAGGAGGTGGATCCGCTAGGAGAGGAGGAGGGGGAGGCGGTGATCGTCGTCCCCGTGTAGATCGCGCATGCGCTGGGGTTCGGCCCCAATGGAGCTCCGATTCCGGCTCCTTCTCCAGCGGAGTTGCTCGCGGCTGAGGCAGAACTTCAGCGCCAGGCGTCCGCCACTGCCGCGGCAAATGAGCTCGTCGACCAGGAGGCGAGGGACCACTGGGCCACCGAGATGGATAAGACCCTGGCATACCGGGCGGCGGAAGACCTCAGGAAGGCGGTGGGCGATACGGTGGCTCGCGGCCTGACGCGCGACCGTAACCGCGAACACGTCCAGTAACGGGTCATCTAGTCCGCTAGGGCAGCGATCGACGGGGTCGGCGGCAGCGGCAACGGTAGTCGCGGCAACGGCGGCGAGTAGCCGCCGCGACGTCCTCCACCAGCAGTCGTAGCAGTTGCAGATGTAGCATCCCTCCTATTTTGTTCAAATGGCCTTTTCGTAACTTGGCTTAATCTAATAAATAGCAATGGTTAAATACTAATGTTTCACTTATATATGGGCCCCGAGTAGCCGACGGGTATAACACCCGCGCTGTTCGTATAGGTCTGGACCGACACAACCGTTGCGAGATTAGATGCACAAATGAATCAAGCCGGATGCATTTGTCCGGATGCATCGGGATACTGAGACTCGCGCATGTTTCGCATGTCCGTACGGGCCAATTTAGATGTTTTCGGACGGGATAGTCCAAGCCGGTGGAGATGCCTTTATTTCAGATGTTGCGTGAGTTGATAAGTTGTACTTAGACTAGTACGGATCAACGCATTGGATGACACGGCATGTGGAAGAGTTTTTAGCTGTATCCGGCCAGCTACCAAAACCGGCGACCTCCTTGCTGAACCACCTGATGAGGTGAGGAAAGAATGTACGTGATCCAGCACGCATCTGTTATTGCTGACGCTGCAGTGCCAGTACCCCCCAAAAAAATCAATATCTGTGTTAAGTGCATCTTTTTCCTTGAGAAGATTTTTTTTTGTTTTTAAGCATGTCGGTGGAGCATTTAAAAAATATGGTCTGCAGCAGTGGTACGTACGATGCGTACGTATGCCTCTGTTTGCCACGTGCCGGGCCGTGAGGGCACGTGCGACGGGGCCCGCCTACGCCACCACGCCCCTCGGCCCGTACGATCGCAGGCGGATCTTCCTGCTACGGCGTCAGATGCGCGCCCGCCGTCGAGATTTGCGCTCGTGTGAACGTGAGCACGGAGCACAGTCCCCCTTCCGCAAGGCGACAGAAAAGGCCTCCGCTGCTTGCTCCGATGTCTCAGCTTTATTTTTTTCTTTCTCTCTGCTTGTGCTTTTCAGATTTGATTTGCTTGAAATTCCTCGAAAGCTGTACTAGGCCACTAATTACGTCCCAGTAATCGTACCACGACAAATCCACCAGGATCTACTTAAAGCGTTTGATGAAGTTCGTTTGAAAAGTCGGAACCGAGGTCGACTCACTAGAGAATATTACTCCTAAATTGTTGATGAATTCGAACTGTTTGCTCATTACCACTGACGTTCCTACCAAGGCCTCTACACCCCTCCCGTTTTCGCCGTCATTTCCTCTTTCGGCTATAACTGCTGGCGCCCTCGCCGACATGGTTGATTACGTCCAGGCGGCCATCATGGCCATGGAGGATCTGGAGATCGCTGAAGACCGTGGTAGTCTAGTGTACTGGGAGAACTTCTTCATCGAGCGCTGAAACAAGCAACTGGCTGCCTACGACGGGGTCGGCACGCCGCCGAAGCGGCACAACGCCGCAGGATGCCGTAGTTGGTGGAGCGCACCAGGACGGACGCTCGCGGCTGTCCTTGAGCACATCACCAGCTGGGACTGTCCTAAGCTGGGCTACCCTCCTCTCTCGTCGCCGCCGGCCACCCGGCGGCCAACTTGCTGTCGAGGAGGATCGGCGACCTCACCTATTCCTCCTCCTCCTCGTCGGCGTTGCACTCCTCTGGCTCGGCGCCGGCACAGTCGCCTCAGGCCATGCCTCCACTCCGATGGTGAAGCGGGAGGTGGAGTCGCCAATGCGCTCGCCACCGAGGACGTGCTCATGCGGCCTCGTCATCAACGAAGGCACACACCATCACTACCGACCGGACGACTCTCTCGGAATGATGTGCTGCCCATGTAGGCCCCCGAGGCCTGCGTCTTGTCCAAGGCAGACTAGGAGCGGGAGGAGGCCGACCGTGTTCGGCGTCTACAGGAGCAGGCCGAGCGCCAGGCGGCGCGCGGCGCTCGCTGGCAGCACGCCTAACAGGGTGCGCCGCTTATTGTCCTCGACGACGAGGAGGAGGAGGCTAGGCCCTCCTCGCAGCCATGGTACTACGGCGAGACCGGCCAGGACAACTCTCGTCCATCATAGCCGCCGAGCGACGACGACGAGACCCAGGATGCTGACTAAACGTGCTTCTACCGCGACTTCTGTATGTGAACGAAGCGCCCGACGGCATCGACATCACCTAGTACTTATTTCTATGTTTTTTGTTTTTTCTTTAGCCTGTTGCCGTCAAAATTTGGGTATATGTTCAAAATTGACGTACATATGTATGAACTCGTCTATATTTTAATAAAATCACCTATATTCGTCCATATTTCGGCCTAGTTCGGCATAGTTTGACCTAGTTGGCCTAGTTTGGCATAATTTGGCCTAGTTCGGCAAAGTTTGACGACATTTCGCCCAAATTTTGCTCAAATTTGGCTCAAATTTATCATAGTTCGGCGTAGTTTGACCTACTTTGACCTAGTTAGGCATCGTTTGGCCTAATTTGGTGACATTTCGCCCGAATTATTCTCAAATTTGGCCTAGTTCGCCCTAATTCGACGACGACATGGCGGCGAGGGGAGAAGAACGGCTCGGCCTTGTGTCGCCGACAGGGTTGGTCCACCCTCTTTTCGCTTCATCCAGCGTTTTCAGACGGTTCCCGGCGTCCTGGTTTTGGCCTGGAAAACGGACAAATTTTTACCGTTCAGATAAAAAAATCATCCTAAAAAGGCCTCTGTGAGAACGCCAAGGAATCTTCTCTGCCAAATCCCATATAGACAAAGTAGTATACGTAGTACGATTTTTAGCCAAAGCGTCGACGAGCTACCGGACGAGACCGTATGTACGTTTAGCTTCTGCTGGAATGATTTCGCAAGGAGAAACAAGTATAGCACCGTAGCAGGTAATTATTTTGCAGCAAGAAAGTAATAGGGAATTGTTTGGCCGGAAGAAATGGTCGGCTCCCCAGTGATGATAAATAAAAAAAGAATCCCATGCAGGCAGGCAGGCCCATGGGGGACCCATGGACGGGGCCAGTCTCAGTCAGCTTTGTCAATGCCGGGCCATCGCTGTCCCCGTAAAGCGGTCTGTGTGACCAATGGTTGCACTCTGCCCGTACGCCGTCTCTCCCTGCCCGGTCGGCCCCGCCACCACAGGGATCCTCTGTGCCGGGACTCACTGGCTCTGCGTAGGCGTAGCTCCAGAGAGGGGACAAACTTGCCACAGAGGATCTGGCATGTGATTACACAACGGAGTTAACCGTCCATGCGTGGGTTACCGCGCGAGTGCGTGCGTGCGTACGTGCAGAGTTGTGTCCCTGGCTGGGATTCCGTGGAGAATCCCAAAAAAATTGCGTCACGCGTCGGGCCACGCATCCTCTGTCTGTCGCCTGGAACGGAGTTCTGATTTTTATTTCAGCCTACGATTGCGCTCACCCTTGTCATCCCTGTCTCAAACATCCTAAATTCAAATTTTACACCGAATACATAATAAAAGCATCTCCACCGGGACACCAAAACAAGCTATCCAAACAATCCGTTTTAGTTCGTTTGGATTAAGCCATCAGCGTATTTCGATCATGGTCCGGCCTGTCTGATCTATCATGTCCAACAGTGCGACCCAAACATATAAAATCGGACATGCCAGCCTAAAAGAGAGGAGAAAGAAAAAAGGCTCATTGCTTGGCTGCAACTGGGTCAGTTGGCTATAGGCGAGCGTCCGCGTATGTCTAAACAGATCCATCCGATCATTAGATTTTTATCACAAATAGAAAGATTCGGCCTGAGTTAGTCTAGATGGGTTGTCCCGCTGGGACGCCACGTACGCCCACGTGTCCGTATAAACGAATTAGACTCGCTCGGACGGGTTGGTCTGCCGATGGAGAGGCCATTGAGCGCCAATCCAGTCCCAAGTAAGGCCTTTTACAATGGGATGTCTCTAAGCTCGTTATCCTAGGTAGTGGTGTATCTTAAGAAACAACTAGTACAATGGATTGTATCTTAAGAGTTGTATCTACATTTAATGATTTTGGGTATATGCATGCATGTGATTGGGCTAACCATGTATTTTGCCTATGATACCGTGCAAGGCTTGTAGCTAAGCTAAGATACAACCCCACCTTCTCTCTTTATTAAGTATAGTGCCACATAAGCAATTTGCCTATGATGCCGTGCTAAGAAACACCCATTAAAAAAGGTCTAACTTTATTCCTAGCCTGTTTCACACCCTAGCCAGCTCGTGCAAAGATTGCCCTGCTAATGAAAGCTGCAAGTACTAGTAGTAGTAATAGTAGTAAGAAGTAAAGCAGCCAAACTGGGCCTAACACGAGACACTACCATCAGTAGGTTAGAGCATCGCTAACAGACCACGTAAAACATCCAAACCTGCAAAATCTCCACGGACTTAAGGGCTAATAGAAATTGTAAAAGGCATGGCCCGTATTTTTTTCAAGGAGCCCTGTGAACGGCCCGGCTCGCCCCCTACTTCTACCGGCAGAAATGGCGCACACAGGGTCAAACCCGCAGTTCTCCCACACGAACCCTAGCACAGCAACATCACCGCCTTCCGTTCCGAGCTCCGACGAGCTATTGCGGGGCATACAATCATAGGTCGGAGTCACCGACCCTCCATGGCATTGTTGTGCCGACGATGTGGCCAGGGGGAGGCAGTAGCGGCGGGGGAGCGGCCGTGGAGGCGTCAGAGGAGGCGGAGGCGCCCGTGCGACGACAAGCTCCACAAGAAGTGGGTCCGCTTCGTCGGCACGAAGAACCGGGCGACGAGGCGGTGGACCAACTGGGTTCTAAGGCCGTCGCCGTCGCTCTGCCCATACGTGGAGGATCTCTCTGATGAAGCTCCGCCATCGCCGCCTTCGGCTCCTCTGTCGCCGGAGCACATCCCCTCCATCCGAAGGTACGCACACGTCGGGGAGTCGTTGCTGAGTGCTCCTCGACCCCCCCCCCCCCCCCCCCCCCACCAACACCCACCCACCATTTCGCCGGTGGACTGGACGCGCGACAACGACGAGTAGGGCGTCGCGCCGGCACGAACCTAGTTTACCTATTTACTGTCTTGTTAGAGATGCTCTTAACAGTGAAAACGGTGTAGTAGCACCGTTTCGCGATGTGGCGCAGAGCTGCTGGAAACCCGAAGCCAAATGCCAAAGCTGCAGTGCTTTATCGAGAAAGCGAGTTCTCACTCACTCACTCGCTGCACTCACAGGTCGAACAGAAGACGCGGAAAAAAGGAGGAAAAGATGAATTACTACGGTACGTGCCACGAGAAGGTATACATACACAGGCTCGACTCGTCGCTTTATACCTTTGCAACCCACCCCAGCAAGCAAGCATCATTAGTGCAGCAGACAGCTTCGAAACTGGAGAAAAAAGCTTACTCAGTTACTGCTACTGTAACACTTTTTACTGCTACTGTAACACTGTATTTCCCTTCTCTTTTTTCGCTGCGTTTTCAGTGCATCAGCGCAAGAAAAGAAGAGAGGGGAAAAGAGAAAACCCCAAAGGCCCAATGATTGTAGGCGAACGGGACGCAATAGGAAATTTGGACAAGATCGGGAGAAGATTTCCATGTTTAGCTAGTTTATTGTGTCAGTTGGCTGATTGGTTCTTGATGATCGACGCAATTACTGGTTTGATTTGATTTATTTTGGCCACTCATTCGGCCGGAGACATGTTGGGGACTGATGGGAGTGTACCTGTGGGGGATTAAATACGAGCTTGAGCGAGCTGGCGACTAGTGGAGTACAAGCAATGTGTTTTTGGACATTTGCCTTCACTGTGATTAGGGCATCTCTAACCGCATGTAAGAAAAACGATTCGAGAAGTAAAAGATGCCTTTTTATTTCTCTAACCGGATCTAACGGAAGCCCAAAATGCTTTAGTAGAGTAAAAAATTTACTCATCGGATCCGTCGATTCCTAAATTTACTCATCCGAGTGGTGCATGAGTAAAAGATTTCTTCACCGATTCTGCGTTCACACATACTTCGCCTCGCCCTCTCCTCCACCTCCGGCGACCACCACCAACCTAGCCACCACCAGAGACCACTGATGGCCGGATACTTTCGCCGTGCCATCCCCGCCACCCATCCCCAGCACGCGTCGTTGGCGCAGCCCCCCGCCGCTCCCGCTCCCCGCCCCAAATCCCCTCTTCGATTAGCGCCCCGAAAACGGCGGCGAAAGCCCCGGTGCTCCGCCGACACCCTCGACTTGCCGGTGTCGCCGACGCGGGTCTACCGTGGCGTGTGGCAGCGGTCGTGGGGGGCGTGGGTCACCGAAATCACCGACCGCAACACCCACCGGAATGTCTAGATCGCCAACTTCTAGTCTCTGAGCAGACGGTGTTGGCATACAACGTGAAGAACGTCGAGCTCCAGGCTCTGACTGCGGCGAGCTCAACATCCCGCTAGGGTTCTGCATGGTGCCGGACTTGGAGTCGGTCGGCCTCCGACTCGTCTCCGATCGCAAGCGGCAGGAGGACAGGGAGGCCCGCGAGCGCCTCGAGGCAGAGCACTGCGACGCGGCCATGGCGGCAACGCTTGCCGGGCTCAACCCAGAGCTCATCGAGGAGGAGTGACAGCGGTTCAAGGAATACGCCGAGGCCAAGCGGAAGGCGGACGCGGCGAAGAAGAAGGGGGTCGCCGATGCTGCGGGGCCATCGATAGCTCCGACGCTGGCTAGGGTGAGCGAGGAGGACGTCGAGAGTTCCGTTGGCCCGTCGACGGCCATCGAGCTCGACATCGACTCCTCCTCCTTCGAGTGGGATGAGGATTATGTTACATTTGGGAAATTCGACCTACTTTTGAGTGTAATATGTATAAATTAAAGTAAATGAAAAAATAGGTTTTAAATTCGGTTTGAATCAACCAAAATTCGGTCAAGCGGTGATCATCTGATTTACTCCTCTAAGTTTTGTACTTCGGTTAGAAACGACTAACGGTTAGAAGAGGATTTTTACTACTCCCTCCGACCCATATTAATTGGCTTGGATTTATCAAAATTTGGATGAACCTATATACTAAATAATGTCTAGATTCATCCAAATCTAGACAAATGTGAGTCAATTAATATGGGTCGGAGGGAATACTTTAAGTTTTCTCTAGAGGTTTTACTCCTCTAAACTTTAGGGGATTGGTTAGAGATGCCCTTAGTTAATTGATTGTGTCATTTGGCTGATTGGTTCTTGATAATCGACGCTATTACTGGTTTGATTTGATTTATTTTGGTCACTCATTTGGCCGGAAACATGTTGGGGACTGATGGGAGTGTCCCTGTGGGGGATTAAATACGAGTTTGAGCGAGCTGCCGGTGACTGTAGTGGAGTACAAGCAATGTGTTTTGGACGTTTGCGTTCACTGTGATTACGTAGTACTGAACGACTGGATGCTCCGGAAGCGTCTAGATTCATCCACCGGTCGAATCTGCTCATGAGTGAATTGAAACGGAGTTCTGTGCTCAAATGTACGTAGTACAATAATAATTGAGCTTAAGTTCAATGGATTTGCGCATCCATACGATTTTCATCTTGGTCTATGGAAATTTTATCCAGGCAAAAAAATAACGTGGTCATCTTATCCAAGCAAGCAAAAGAGAGGAAATTTTACTATACTCCAGTAAATACGGACGTGTACGAAACGCTGCATCTACGCGTAGCAGCAGAGGCCAGACGGACGGAGGTGACAGGTCTACCAGTATTGAAGGCCTTGGGGCCCAGGTCCTCGGATTCTTATCGCACCTCCTACACTTGTATTCATACAGACGCGTACGTACAGAACGCAGCGCGCAGTACAGTAGAGTAGAGTACAGTACAGAGGCAGGGCCGCTGTGAAAACGTCGCGTCTGCCTCCGTTTCTCTGACATCCATGAATGGCAACGACAAGGAGGTTAGGGCATCTCGACCGTTCGTCCCAGTGCGTCTGAACGAGCGGACTGACGGACAGGTGCAAGAGCAGCGGGATGATCCATTCAAATAATCGCGTGCAGACCGATTCATTCATCATGTACCAAAGTTGGGCCTTGTTTGGATAGGTCCGAACAGCGTGTTTGTTCTCGCGCGTCCTTCCTTTATCTTTGTCGGTCCCTCTCGCCAGTGGTCGAAACCACTCCAATTCTTTCTCCAAAACCCTCTTCTAAATTTACAGTAGCGCGAGCGGGAGGAAAGGTGATGGATCCCACCCCCATGGCTGATGCGGCGCCCTCCGACATTTGCGCCGCCAAGAAGCACGGCCGGCCGAAGAATCACGCTAAGGACCAGACGGCGAAGGAGCGAAAAGTTGAGTCGGACAAACGCGATGTTCGGCGGGTAGCGGCAAGATCTCGACACGTCGCCGCCAAGCTCGATAAGGAGCGCCGGGAGGAAAACAAGCGCTTCCTCGCCAACCAGAACAGGGTTGACACCAACGAGCTGGCAGTGAATGCCGCCAAGCACGACATCAACATGATCAAGCATGAGGCAATGGCCGCCGCTTTCGGCGGCACCGTCGCTTTCGATGGCGCCATCACTCTTCCTGGCCTAGCCATGGCCGGCACGTCCTCTACCAGCTCCGTCACTTCCATACCTAGGGGTCGGCCACCAGGTCAGCCCAGGACGCTAGGCCCGCACACACCCTCGCTTGGAGGCCACACTAGGATCGTGGCCTTGCTCTCCCGGTTCGTCAACCCCCCACGGCGTCGTCGAAGGCGGGAGAGCTCGTCATCAACCTAAACCGCACTCCAACGATCGCAGACGCAACCCCGAAGGCGTCGAAGAAGCGGCGGTCCATCCCTGTCGCGAACATGCCGACGCTAGTCAACCTGTTCAGCGAAATGCCCGACGATATGCCGACCGCCAACGACACGGTAAGGTCGCGACATGTATACTGCTCCAACGATAGCGAGGACGGCTTGCACATTGCCAGTATACTGCTCCCGCCACTTTATGATGGTCAAGTTGAGTGTAGAATTTTGTGGCCAACGATAGCGAGGACGCCTTGCACGACATGATCAATGAGGGTGGCGACGGGCTATGCCGACAACGGCGAGACCTAGCCAGAGAGGCAGCAAGAGACCCAACAAGACACTCAACAAGATGCCTACAACATTGCGGACGAGTAATTGTTTGGAAATGACGGCACTTCCATGGGCGAGGGGTCACGACCGCGTCGTTGGCCGCTTCACTTGTGGCGTCACTTGTTGACACCAAGAAGTTGAGCCAAAGAACCTCGAGCTACACCACCGACGAGGACAAGATCCTACGCAAGGCATGGATGGAGATTTCACAAGATCCACTATGTGGCGCCGAGCAAAAGGCTTTGCCTATTGGAAAAAGGTGGGCAAGTTCTTCCATGAGAATAGGAAATTCGGGAAGGACGACTTCTATAGCGATCGAAATAATCTCTCCCTCTCCAAGCGTTGGGCACTATCCATGTCGAGTGTAGAAAGTTCCAATGCTCCTATGAGATGGTGACGAAAAGGAAAATAAGTGTCATGATGCATGTTAACATGGTAAAACCTCTTCCTCTCTTTGTCAATATCTTGCATTTGCGTTGAGCCATTGTTGGAATCCATATGTGTAGGTCATAAAAGCAATGGAGCACTTAAAGAAGGTGAATGATAACAAGGCCTTCGCGTTGTCCCATTGTTAGACATTGATCAAGGACACCAAAAAATAGGAAACTAACTATTCCCTTTGGAAAGAAATAGACAACAAGAAGAAGGCCAAGAGTAATGCTTCTACGGGTGGTGTAATCGACCTAGACGACGGCAATGACAAAGGCTTCGTCAACCCTACAGGCAACGGGACTGCGGGTCATGCCTGCTGGCCACAACGCAACGAAGGCCGACCTCGCCTGCCAGGCTTGTTCCTTGGCATTCCAGGAGACCTTGAGGAAGATCCTGCAAAAGAAGGAAGAGTCCATGTCGAGAGGGAGGAGAGGCGTCGCAAAGAGAAATAAGCCATCGCCAAGACCTTTGTCAAGCTGAAGACGAGGTATATCGAGGTGGAGGAGGCCAACTCCAAGGCTAGTGTAATGGAGATCGAGACCAAGGCAAAGGAGAATGAGGCCGAATCCAAGGCCAAGGAGGCCGAGGCTAGGTCTAGGGTGTTGGAGGAAGAGGCGAAGGCCAAGGAGGCGGAAGCCAAGATCATGAACGAGGAGAATGCCATCATGCTCAACAACCTAGATAGCATCATCGACCCCGATCGCATGGCTTGGGTCACAAGGAGCCAGCATACCATCCGGGCTCGTGATGCTTGAACGGTAATGGTGACGGCGAATGCAACTTTTTGCATAGATAAGCTGTCATTTTTTGGACATTGTGTATGATATTGCCCCTTTTACACATTTCAGATCCACTGGACACTTGTTGGCGATGTCCAAAGGATGATGGCACACATATGCCATATTATTTGATAGTCAATTTGTGTGTTTTTGCTTGTCAATTTTACTGTTTCAATTGATTGGCAATGCCTTGCGCATGAATAGCGCTAACGAACGCCATGATGGACAGATGGATCGTACGGCTGGGCGCGGTCGCCGGACAGGCCGAACCATGACCTTAAACCGATCGTGACCCTATCCAAACAGACAGAAACGGATCGCCGTTGGGTCGCCCGGTGGAGATGAAGATTAGGGCATCTCCACCGGGTCTACCCCAAACGGTCCGAACTCGTCCATGCGGACGTGCTGGACGTACGCAGCGTCCCAACGATACCACCCATTCGGACTGACGCACCCCGGACCGACCAATTCGGACATCAAATATGGGTCACGAATGCGTCTGCCTGGACAGACACAAACATAGGCTGGCGCAGATGCAGTCCCATAAATGGGCCTTCTTCTCTTGAGTTAGACTGTCTGTTTTTGTCCGTTTGGATCGCGCTGCTGTGCGCGGCTGGCCAAACAGGCCGGACCACGACCCAAATTGACTGCGGCCCGACCAAAATGGACAAAACCGGACAGTTTAGAGCAACCGGATAGGTTGGCCGGGTGGAGAGGACATCTCCACTGGGCCAACTTAAACGTTCTTCGCTTGTCCGAAACTGTCTGTGCGGACGTGCGCGGCATGTGCGGCGCCCAGCGGGGCGACCCATCCGGTGAAACGCGTCCGGCTCGACCCATCCATGCATCTAATCTGGGATTCGGTTGCGTTGGCCTGGACGCGCGCGGACAGCGCGGACGTCGTGCCAGTTGCCGACGTGGGCCCATATGTAAGAGAGACATTATTACTTAACGATAGCTTTCCATTAGATTAAGCCTGCCAGTTATGAAAAGGCCATTCAAACTAATTAGGAGGGGGTGCTACTACTGCTACTACGGTGACCCAGCATACCACTGCATGATGTAGTACACTATAGTCATTGACATAACACCAATGAAACACCGTTCACTAGTATTACATCCCTCATAGTGGTACAACAAAAACACAGCAGGTCCAAGACATGACTATAGGTTACAACTCAACTCTTTACACAAGATCCAAAGAACACTCCAGGTTAAAGAGAGAGAAAGAAACTTCTTACAAAGAAGAATCAGAAATAAACAACTCAAGAACTATCACACTAATAAGACTAGTATCTGAACTATTGGTCTGACATTGCTGCTATTGCAATACACTAGAGAAATAGGTTCTATGGCTAGAAATTATATTCCTATCTAATCAGTAACTTCGTCTTCACTTGATTTGATGTATATGTTGACTTTCTTGACTTCATTGAAGAACTTTAGCTTTTGGTGATGATTTTTGGAGCATAACTTGATGTAGACATCGTCTGTACTGGCTTTAGAACCTAGCAAGGGTTAAGAAGATACGGTGAGTACGAGCGTACTCAGCAAGTTCACTAGAAAAAGAGTGTTTGATGCACTATATCTACAGCCATAGACCGTAGGTCATAGGCAATGCAAGTTTTCGTAAATATTTCTTCAAAGGTTGCTTTTATTCTGAAAAGATATGTCCATCAGCCTTCATGGGTTTACCAGAACTTTTACGGAGTTCCTTTTCCGCCGCGTTCGCAGCTCCTTCTCGGAACAGGGAGTAACAAGTTACAGTTCTTACACTCTGTAGAGGTGCGTTACTTTATCCATGAGAGATCTTAGCTTTGTTGCACATCCGAGTTGCCTTCTCGTCCACACTTCCTTGGTGTGGGGCCCAGACTAAGATCCAAGCCAATCACTGCCCCCTTCGCGACCCCGCATGTCTCCTTGGTGTACATCATGCCCACCAATTGAATTACGGCAATGGTTTATACAGACCATTAGATGCTAGAACTATCGTGGGATGTTGAGGGTTCCCACCCATATGCTGCATATCCTCTACGAATTACCAATTAATATGCACGCTACGAGTGATAACATCCACGACCTGCACATCCGGCTACATGCGAGCGGAAGAAGATACAACTGACTTCTCCGTCCCATTCCAAACCTCATGGTTAATGCGTGATATACGGCGCAAGAATCATTGGCGATATTGGTTGTTAAGTCCTAAATCATATGTTACTTTACCACCAGAACTTTCATAGTAGGTTATTACCTCATGGTAAACAACCCATAATCATTTTATTATGAAAATAATGTTTTCTGACCTTTTTCAAATGTAGGTGATGATAACACTGGATTTGTAAAATACTTTATAGAAAATAATCAAACGACATGAGCAAGTGTGAACTTGCCTTTTGTGATTGCAAGATTATGCACTCACGGTCTTCAAGACAATATAAGATCCAATATCTGAAATCAGCATCATTGGTCCGGTAAGGACTAATGTTTAAAGAAGCAATATGCTATTATGCATAAGTAATGTAATGCAATTTGGTAAATTCGAATCCCCGGAATAAGCGTTGATCTAAGGTTTGGATACTGGAAATGGTTTCTTTAAAATGTGTTGTCCTTTTAGATAAGTTTCACACTTGTGCTTCTTATTAGGGCTTGTGAGTGTGTGTGAAACAATATGTAATTATAATATCATACAACAATAAGATACAAAATTGTGGAATGTTATTCAAAGATTACTTATATAAGAATTATTGTTTGAAGTGGCAAAAAGAATAACATTTGAAGAAAAGATTTCTTTTCTAAGTTCTGAACAATCTTCGTGGTTAATTAAAGGTGGTCGATGTTGTTTGTGCTTGCTTAAATAGTTTGGACTTGATATGCTTTTGGTCTTAATTAAAATAGACCAAAGTTAACTATAAAACACATACAAAGTCTTTAGCATTATATTTAAAGTCTTGTAGACTTAAAGTTAATTTTTAAGAACATAGATAGACTTAGGTGTATTACTTATGATACTTGTATTTTGTTCACTTGATAATGTTTCCCTAAGGATACTTTAAGAGTGGTAACACTTCCATTTTAATAGTGCTTTCCTAACCTTATAAATGTATAAAAGGATTTATTTCCTTATAAGGGTGTGGTTATGGTGTGTGAATAAGTAAACAATATTATTTACTACTTATGGATTCATTATAGAGTTTTGGTATGTTTATAAACTTGTGGTTGAATGCTAGCTCAATAAGATTGTCTTTAAAATGTGTTGAACCATTTTTACTTCACATTATAAATATTTAAGACTAATATTCTTTATTTGACTCAATTGGCTAATTTTAGAAATATTAGCAATTTTTATTTACCCTTATATGAATTATTAACTAACGAAATAGGTTTAAATTTAAGTTATTAAACGATTTTAATTTTTTATTTTCCTCAAAAGTGGAATATTATATCTTTAACATGTAGGTATTGTTTTTGTGATCATTTTGGTATACTACATTTATTTTTGTGATTTATAAATAATAAGATATGATTTTGATAAGATTTATTATTTTGTAAATACTTAATAAATAATAAATATTTAATTAGGTGAAATAATAATGTATCATTATAGTTTTCAATTATAGTTCTTATTTTTGTAAGATTTTTGGTATTTAATTTATATTTTTAACATTTACCAATATTAAAATATGAATTTTTAAAGTATTATTACTTATAAATCCTTATTAAATAATAATAATTTAAATTTTTAACATAATAATGTTTGATGATAATTTAATGTTATAGATTTTATTTTTCTGAATTTTTTCATCTATTACACATATTTTTTTCAATTATAAAACAATAGTTATTGAATTTACAATGTTTATTCATTTCCTAAATTTTTAAAACAAAATAATAAAATAATTACTACATCACTGCTAACATCATCACTTAACCTAACCTTTTTACACCGCACCTGCACCTAGCCCCCAGTCACTGACTGGTGGGGCACGGATCACGTTGGATGCCATGCAAGCAGTGGACTAAGTCAAATTTCGTTGATTGGGCGAGGATGACGTCGGCATGATGTCATGCTGACATCACACAAGATGATCCTCACTGGTTGAGGATCGATTGAGCGTGTGTGCGCGATTATGGAGGGCTGTGTTAGAATAAGGAGGTCGAGGCGAGCCTAATAGTGGTGGCACTGCCCAGTTTTGGTCACCGGAGCTACTTCGGCGACCACCTACTGCGGCGGCCGACGGTGGTGCGCGGTGCAATGGTGATTTACGGCGAGATAAAATGATTGGAGGTTACTGGAAGATCCAGGAGCTCACCCTGATGAAGATGGAGAGGTCAAGGAGGCGTGGGGAGGACCGGAGACGGTGTATTTTCGTCGATGGCTACGGTGGCCGGGGAGATGCCGACCTCGATTCCACGCAAACGACAACGCCCCGACTTGCAAGACTCCACGAGAACGCTGAGCGTGATACGAGGCTTCTTTCAGGCATCACGACAGGACGAGACGAGGTTAGGAACGTCGATGATTCGTCGGCCTTTGTAGCTAGGGTTCAGAACAAAGGAGGAAAATGGCGAAGAGAAGGAGATAAGGCTCTCCGGTGCGATGGTGGTCTTCTTATAGGAAACGAACAGCGGCGGCGCGGATCTTGGCATCAGTGGGGATCGCGACGACGGCGGACGGCGGTCGATGTGTCAGGCAGCTGCTTCGCCGGCGCAGCTTTCTCACGAGAGGAAGAAGAAAGGAAAAGAAATGGTGAAACAGTATGGGCTGTGGAATTGGGCCAGTTGGGCCGTGGCAAAGTTTGTCATATGGGCTGCTGCGGCTGCTAGTGGCGACAGATAAGATGGAGAGAATATGGGCTGCAGGCCAGATGCTGCTCCGTTTTTCTTTTCCATCTAAATTTTTCTATTTTCTGTTTTCTTTTCTAGCTTTTGTATGTAACCAATTGTTTTGAATTTTCTTCATGAAGTTTCTTTGGTATTTACTTACAGCAATAATAAATGGTATTTAAAGTCATTTTGTGAGATCTTATTATATAGTGTTATCATTTCTTTATTCTCTTTATATATATATATACTTTCCTTTTATTATTTGTAGGGTCTTTTCATATGAATTTAATTTGTCTAATACCCATAAGCTTATTAAAGAATGCATTACTATTAACTCATGAGATTTGATTCTTATTAACTTATAACATTAAAGAAACTTTTATATATAATGATCCTTCATTATTTCTTTATACATAAAGTTTTGATTAATTTATATGGTTAGTATTATTCTCATAAATTTAGGAAATAGCAATGTATATATTTATTATAAGTTAACATAGGAGTTAGGGTTTGAATTGTAAATGCTTACCCTAGGTTTTAGGGTACTTAATACAGTTATATTCTTTTGTTGATGTGAGTAAAGATTAATGGTTAAACATATTGTCTTTATGTTTGTGATCTTTAATGATATCACCCTTTAAAATAGAAAGTTATTTTCTAGAATGTCTTATGGAAAAGAATTGATAAAGATAACTCCTAAGCACATATGGTTATGATAATTGGAAATGTCAAAAATGTGCTTAAGTGATTGGCTGTAGGAAAATATTCCTATAAAGCATTGTGCAAATAAGATGATAGATCAATCATATGAAATGGATATTATGTTTGGTTAATGATTTAAAGTTGAGTGTTTACCAAGAATTCCTATCTTCTATAATTCACAATCTTGGACTTCTAATTAAGGAATTCCTTTCCTAGATATACTACTTCTTCATATCCATCATCATGTGTTAACATGATGAGCTTTGCTTCACAAAAATGTTCCTATCAATAATTTCTCCTCCTAAATCCATTTGTAAATCCAATGAGCTTGACACTAAAGCTTTTCATAATCTTCTCATATCTATACTTGGTTATCAAACTATTGTACTACTAATAATCTCCAATCCAACAAATAGTTACTTCTAACTCCATTCATATTCTTCCTTAATCACCCATCATTAATATTACTCTAATAGATGTAAATATCAAATTCTACTTTCCTCAAAAGCTTACTACTCTTTAAGAGGAATAACACTACTTCAATTACTCCATGCTACTCTAGCTTCAGCCTAATTATACTATCTTATATCTACTTAACTCTAGTATCTTATATACAAACTTTACATCATATCATGGTGACTTTTCATGGCTAACCTAGAATAACATATCTATACTAGGGTTCAATCATGTTATATCCACCAATGTCACTTATACATGATATAAGCATTCAATCTTGGTGGCTAAAGCATGATCATTATAATCTTTTGATCCTTTATGGTTTAGGTTTCCAGTTGGCTAATCCAGGCTTTCATCCATACAACATTACAGTTGTATTATAATTATCTTCTATTTATATCTATTGGACTAAGAGATATTATTCATTGAATTTACCTACTTGATCCAATAGGATTGCTCCTGGTAACTTTCTTCAGGATTCATCCTTGTAATCTTCTTTATCACCATATAATTATAGGTTCCATATAACTCTTCTATCATTTAGGAGCGAGTTAACTCCATCAATTATCACAATGATCTTATTTTCTTCCAACACTCCCATCATATAGATGATATTTAAATCTAGCATTATCACCTACCTCTTATTACTTCTTTCACTAAAGGATTTAAGTGAATGCTATGATAAGGACAAGAGTTGATAGATCAAGATTTGATAGGTTAAGAATTGATGAATCAATAGTTGATTACTCAACATTGGTGAACAACAGATATTAGGATAAAGTTCAATAGATATGATAAGGTTTGATATGTAAAGAGAGATATATGGTTAATGATCTTGACTTGGCTTCTTTCCTACTTAGTCTTATTAAAGAGTTAAGGTTAGGTATTACCATGATACTCATGGTAGGAATATATGAGAATAGATAGGTAAAGATTTAGTTACTAAATTCTTGTTACTTGGGTTGTATTCTTAACTTGGTATTCATGAGTTGTGTAATGAATACTATGATATGCTTTATTAAGGATCAACTATTAGTCATTAAGCAATGTGTTGATGGTTTAATTTTATTACATTTGATCTACCCTTAGATCAAATCATGTTTACCCATAATAAGGTTTTAACAAAGATCATATTGAAACTTATCGCAGTCAACTTGATGATCTACTTAAATTCCATCAAGTTAAGAGAAACTTCAATCACTTTGGCAAGTTCTGTTCAAAAGCGCGAAAATTATTCGGATTTTCTATGCATGAATGCAATGCACACATCTGTGTTTAGCTTATTTCTAAGCTCTAATGCTAGGATGTTACAGCTATGGCTGCCGCTACTGCTGGAGGAGGACGGCGCGATGGCTACTCGCCGCCGTTGCCACGGTCGTCGTTGCCGCGGCCGCCGGCCCTTCGATCGCCACCCTAGCTTTCCAGATGGCCCGCTGCTGGACGCGTTCGCGGATACGGTCGCGAGCCGCCGTCTTGCCCTCCAGCTTCTGCCGGTCCTTCGCTGCTTGGTTCACCAGGGCCTTGTCCATCTCGGCGGCCCAGTGGTCCCTCGCCTCCTGTTGGGTGAGCACCTCCACCGGAGAAGGAGCCGGTGCCGGAGCATCATTGGGGCTGAAGCCCAGCGCCCATGCTATCTGCACTGGGATGGCGAGCTGCGCCTCTAGCTGGTCCACCTCCACCCCTCCTCGTCGTCGTCCACCGCCTCCTCCGTGTCGGCGACCTCGCCCTCCTTCTCGAAGGCCAGCACCTGCGCATTGCCCATGCGCCGGGCCAGCACTGTGGCCTCGAGGTGCACCTCGTCGACCTTCACGTCCGGGTAGCGGGCGTGGCACATCTCCTGGATCTTGGACCATGTGGCGATCTTGCGGCAAGGCATTGCTGCTGGAGCTTTTTTGGCGGCTGGTTTTCTCTTGGTATGGGGCTTGTTGTCTTCCCCGCGCCTGCGGCCATCTTTTATAGACCGTGGCGGAGGCGGGAAACGGACTGGGATGCGCGGAAAGTTTTCTCGCCGCCGGAAACGAGGCGCGCACGGGAAACGAAGGCAAGAAACGCCAGCCATGCGGAAAGCCGTCGACGCTGACAAGACGACTGACAGCCGACATCATGTCGTCATTAACATCCCATCAAGAGGGCATCAACCGGTGACAGCGGGAGGGAGATGGACAAATAGGTCGGACACAGCGGTGCCTGGCCGGACAGCTCGACCTAAACGAACAAAAACAGACAGTTTGAGATGACCATTTTGATTGGCCGGGTGAAGATGCCCTTGGTTGGTGTATTTCACAAGGCACCACGCCACGCCAGCCACTCTCTCTCCTCTCTCTCCTCTGTCCTGGGCGTCCGTCTCTGATTTTGATGCATGCGAAAGTGACGCACACAGTAGAGGGAGAGTGGGAGGGGTGGGAGCATCGGTGGTATAGAGTGGTACGAGTAGTAGCACAGTCGCTGTGGTTTGGCTGCGACTGTGCTCCCCCTCCTCGCTCTCGCTTGCTTTTTCCCTTCCCCCTCCGCCCCCTCTCCCTTTCTTCATCGTGTCTGTCGACCCACAGCCATTTGTTGCAGAGCTCGTGAGAGCAGCAGGAGGAAGAAGTGGGATTCTCCTGCTACCTAGAGATAGCTGCAAAAGCGAAAGGGGAAAAAAGAGAAAGGTGAGGGCGCTGGCCGCTGCTTGCACCTCTATTTCTTTCTTGCTCACGAGTTGCTCGTCGACGGACCAGGGCTTGCATTTCTGAGATGGGATGGGAGGGATTGTGTGGAAGTTTCTAGTGGTTCTTGGACGATGGGGGGGGGTGCAAGAACGTGTTGCGGATTCGTGAAATGGAGTAGATTTGTGATGCTTTGTGTGCCTTCTTGACCGACCGATCGATCCCCGGTTTCAGGCGGTTCCGGCCGGCGATGCTGCGGAGGATGGTGTCGGACCAGGGCCCGGGCTCCGCCGCCGGAGGAGAGGCGGCCAGGCCCCGCGGCGCCGGCGGCGCGCTCTTCGCCGTGCCGCGCCTCTTCGTCGGGCTCGCCGCCGCCAAGCGCTCCCCGGATGGCAGCGGCGAGTCGGAGCGGAGCCCCACGTCACCGCTCGACCCCAAGGCGCTCCTGCTCCGCTCCCCGCGCTCGCCGAGGACCTGGGACGCGGAGCCGGTCGGGCTGGGCCTCGTGGTGGACGTCGCCCTCGCCGGCTCCGACAACACCAACGGCAACACCTGCCTGCTCAGCCCACGCCTGTGCCTCAAGTCCGCGCCCAAGGGCTGCGGCGGAGGCGGCCACTCGCAGCCGGAGCTCGGCAAGACAGTCTCCTGCCCGGCCCCCGCCACCGCCGGCATGTCCGTGCCGTGCAGCAGGTTCTTCCACGCTGGGGATCTGAAGTCTGGTCCGGAGGCCACTCGGCCCGACGCTGGACCTCACTCCAGCGCCAAGCGTCATTGCTTCCACCTCGGCGAGCTCCCGGGGCCGGGCTCCCTGCCGGCGTCGATCGCCGGAGGAGGCCGCCGCCGATTCGTCGGCTCGGTCTCGGCCAGCGAGGTCGAGCAGTCGGAGGACTACACCTGCATCATCGCCCGTGGCCCCAACCCCAAGACCACCCACATCTTCGGGGACTGCATCCTGGAGCCCCAGAGTGTCGGGAAGAGCGCCATGGAACTCAAGGACGGAGCTGCCAAGTCCTACCTGGTGGTCAAGTGCGCCACCGAGACCGCGGCCGATGCCAATGAGGATTTCCTGAGCTCCTGCTTCGCCTGCAAGAAGAAGCTGGAGGGCAATGACATCTACATCTACCGGTATGTGATTGTCGATGTCTTCTCTTCTGCTTCGAGCGCATTGTTTTGGCAATCATTTCAGATTGAAAAAATGTTTTTTTACAGAAAAGTGAATGCTGATCTGAAATAAGTATAACAGAGTTCATCGAACGACAGACTGCCGCATTGGTCATCTGGGACCGTTCCTAATTATTTTGGGGGAAGAAATCTTGCTAAAACCTGAAACAATTGGCAACCAGTTTTTTTTGGGTTTTTTTTCTGAGATTGTTACAATCTATCTAGAACGATAACAAACTGAACAAGTTGCTTGGGCGTGCATCAATCTGACTGCAGTATCTGTTCTTTCGCTGCATCTTCAGAAACAAAGGCACACTGAATGAACTAACTGATCTGTCCGTTGTGCTTTCTCTTGCAGCGGCGAGAAAGCATTCTGCAGCGCCGAGTGCCGTGACCAGGAGATCCTGCTCGAGGAGGAAGCCGAGAACAACAACATCAACCTGGGCTCCCCTCGCTCCTCCTGCTCGTCCCTGCACGAGGACATCTTCATGGCCGGCATGATCGTCGCGACATGACCCTCCGCGACGATGGCCCGGCCATGAGCACACACACACCGTCTTCGCCTCGACAAGCAAGCATGCACTCAACCAATTTTTCCCTCTGCTATCACAGCCAGCCAGGGGGCTGATGATATCAGAGATACAGATCCATCCACATTCATCACCAGTGCACATTGCCATCGTCGATGAGCCTGCTGTTTATTTGATTCAGCAAGTGAAGAGCTGGAGAGGAGGAGAAGGTGTTGGTTCGTTCTTCTTGGCGGGTCATCGTCACTTGTGGGGGTCTCGGATCGGATGAGCTGCTGCTGCTGCCATTTTTACCAGTCCCGGAAACCTGCGGGGATCTGGGCTTTGTAGTAGAACCGAGAAAAAAAAAAGAGGTCGCCTGCCTGCATGCCTTTTAGTCCTGTAGTTTTGATCTTAAGGCTGCTGGCTAGTGCCACCCATCCTTTTTCTTCTTCTTTTTTTGTTTTGTTTTTCCTCCTGCCGGCAGCAGTGACCATGTCTGCACATTGCCACACTACCCTGTGAGAGATAATGACATTGAGCTGCTTTGGGTCATTTCCATCCCTCTCTTTTACTTTGAGCTGCAGTTGCACTGATGATGATGATGATCATGATGGACAGACAGGACATGATCGATGATGATGATGATGGTTTAACTGACTTGATTTGCCTGCTCCACTACAACTAAAAATAAAGGCATCTTTTCTCCATGGCCTACCAAAACCTGTCTAGCTAGGGCTAGATTATACTACATAATGGTGTGAGATCAAGAGCAGGGACAGTAGTCAAAAACTCATTAACTAGTGGCTGAACTGCTGAAGTGATCAAGCAAGACAACCAGACTAGAATATAATCTCTCAACTAACATGGAGAGATGAGCATTACTACCTGTGTGCAAGATGAAAATTCAACATATTTGACTGATGATCAGTACAATGTGCAATGGTGATCCTGGAGGCTAAATATAGCAGCACCAGTAGCAGTAGGCCAATGACTGGCAAGAGGCAAGTGACGCACGCAGCGCAGCGCAGGCGAGACGCAGTGGCAGATCGAATTAAGAAAGCTTTTGCTGAATTCCATGGTGAGATCAGATGAGCAGATATATTCACCGCGGCAGGCAGCGAGAATTCGGGATGGATGGAGCCGATTTTTCTAGAAATGGGGCTCTGCCGATCCTGGAAATGAACCTGACAGGGCAGGGCAGAGGCCCCTCCCTGTATGGCCGTATGTATAGGATTCAGAGCCGGCCATGCCCATTGCTGAGATGAGCTCGACGTCTGCGTCTCTTTTTATCGGGATGGCAGCGGCAGCGGCTGGTGACGATGATGGGCGGGTACGTCGTGTGAGTGTGCGTGCGTGCGTGCGACGCTGCAAAACCACGGGCGCGCAGTGGCCGCGCGTGCGTCAGCTATTCTTTTTACGGCGGTAGTTTCGGAAAGTTGCTGGCACGTTTTAACCGCGAGGAGCAACGGACGGGAACAGACAGAGCGTGCTGCACAAAAAGGAAAGGACACGCTGCGTACAATTTACACGTTCTGTTGTCTTTTTTTATAATGTTAGCAGAAGAACCACTAAATTTATTGATTAGATAGAAACTTAAACAAAGTAAGACCTTGTTTACTTCTAGGTATTTCGGGGACAAGGGGGATTATTTTGTATCCTGGAATTTCCCTGATAGGTCGTTTACTAGGCCGGATTTTGAGGGGATATTTCCGGATTATCCCCACAAATCCCCTCCACACTAGTGTATTTTTAACTAGATTAAAAACTCTCCATCATGGTAGAGTATTTTGGGGGAAGGGTATTTGAGGGGATTTGAGAGTATTGGGCGAACACCAAATCCCCGCATATTCCTGCGTCTTTTCGGGATAAAAAACCGGAGAAGTAAACAAGGCCTAAAGGGGTGGAAAAAAACAAGGACAGAGGAATCCCGGTCACCCCTGACAAACAGAAACAAGAGGAAACAAAAAAAATGAAGAAACTAGAAATCAGCCCTGGTCCAAGAGGAATTTGGCGCCTGCCATGTTCCGAAGGAGGGCTTCATCATTGCTGCGGACAATAAGGCCGTCAGCGTTTAGTTCTTCATGTTGTTCCTTTCAGATTTTTCACGACGCAAGCAATTGCATCAAGTGCGTGCCACTTCTTTTGTGTGCGCCTTCTGAATATGAGTGGGGCTCCTCAAGCCAAAACTGTGAAAACCTCATTGAGTTTTCCCTGCAGCAATGCAGCCATTGTGAGACAGCTTGTGCTTCGTTCCATGCCGTGGGGTTTAGGGCTGGCAGGTTAAAAGACGCGGCAACCGTTTCCTAGATAGATCGCGACCATGGGCATTCCACTAGAATATGCCAAGAAGTCTCCAAATTTCGGATGCAAAGCGGGCAGAAATAGTTGTTTTCCCAACCCCGGCGTTGCAGTGCATCGGCGGTCAAAATACACCCAAGGGCCGCCGTCCAAAGGAAAAACTTGCATTTCCCCGGCGCCTATCCCTTCCAGATGGTGGTGCAGAAGTCGGACTTGGTAGCCCCGCTGAATTGTAGGAGGTAAGCAGAGCGGGCAGTGTATTCGCCGGAATCCTCAAAACGTCAGTAGATCGTGTCCACTCTTGTCTCATCTAGCTGAACCCCGTCAATGGCACGAGCAAGATTCGGAAGTTAGGGTAGCGTGTCCTCAGAGAGTCCCTGGCTTAAGTCGGTGAGCCATCTAGTTGCGTGAAGAGCCTCTTTGACTGTTCTGTTTTTTGCGAGAGGATGCTTTGTAGAGATTTGGAGCTATGTCCATAGGTGCAATGCCCAAGAGCCAACGGTCTCGCTAAAAATTGGCAATAGAGCCGTCCCCAAGAGTGATCTCAGTGGCCGCTGCGAAGAGACACCTGTCTGTCTTATCGAGGTAGCTTAGAGCCAACCCAAGGTCTGTGTGGCGATTTCCAAGCCCGTCAAAGCCACCGTAATCTGAGCGCGCGACCGAACTTTCATAGGTCCATGATGCTAAGCCCACCAAGCTGCTTTGGTCTATAGACCACCTGCCAGCTGACTCTCGGCAGTTCCCACCATTGCATGAGCCTTCTCCTCTCCATAGCCAGGCTCTACATTTCTTCTCGATATGCTCCAAGACCCAGGACAGAATAATGTGGCAGGTCATCAAGTAAATGACCACCGAGGTAAGCATGCTCTTAAGCAAGACGAGACGTCCTTCACGAGATAGAAGGGAGCCCTTCCAGGCTGCAAGGAGCGCGCCGATCTTGTCTAGGAGCTCCTGAAAATCCCCTTTCCGAAGCTGAGTTAGGGATAGCGGCATGCCAAGATACTTGCAGGGGATTTTTTAACTGTGATGCCTAGAGGTTGCGGAATACTTTCAATGTCTAGACCACCGCAGCGGATGGGCATGGCCGAGCTTTTGTCAATGTTCGTTGTTAACCCAGTGGTAGCTGCAAAGAGGTCGAGCACATAGTTGATCATAGATGTGTCGTGTCGAAGTGGTCTGACAAAAAGCGCAACATCATCGGCGTATAGGGAGGTTCGGATCAGTGAGCGCCGCCTAGGGAGACACTTCTCGGAAGTTAATAGAATTGGTGGTAGTTCTCGTAAGAAAAATAAAACACCGGGCGTCATTTACCGGTGAAAATCTGGGTGTAGACAGAGAGGGAAGATCACAAGTCGATGGAATTTGAATCTGTTAACCATTTCTTTTGAGTCATTTTCACATGGTCCTCGCGTGGAAGCGAATCCACAACTCAGTGGCTAGAAGGGTGGTTGTATCCCCAGTCCACTAGAGTTCAAACCCCAGGTTTGACATTGTGTGTTGCATAAAAGGTGTAATATTTTTTTCAGTGGGACGCGACATTTCCGTCGACAACGAGGCGTCTGTGGTGACTTCGTCAATCTTAAGACCCAATCCGCCGGCTCAGTCACTCGAAGGTGTTCATAGGATAGGGTGTACGTGTATGCGTTCATAGGGGTGGATGCATGTACTTGTTGTGAGCGTCTACTATTTGTACAGTGTTTCTAAAAAAATACATCTAACTTAGTGTAGCTAAAGTCAGCAAATCCATGGCCAATTACCCTTTAAGAGCAAAAACAAATTGTCGCCTTGACCACACTTGCTCAATGGTCACATACTTTCTACTCCTAACAACCCGCTCTCTATATAACATAGGGAACCCCAACCCCACATCCCATGCCCCCCCTCCTATCCTCACCCGTCGCTAACCAACTCTCGACGCAAAGGCAACATACAACAAATACCATATCTCCTCTACTAGTAGGGAAACTCCATGAGCCCCGATCTTATGCAGAGCTAGCCGCGCACGATCTTGTGTGTCCTATCTGCGTCGGATCTTGCACAGCCCATGAGGCCGTGTCATACTCGTTCGGCAAGTTTGTTCGTTACCCTCTCTAAACATTGTAGGGTTGCATGCATGCAAAAAATCGCCCCACACGAACCAACAAGATCATGTATGAAGATTGCAAGAACGAGATTAGATCTAGATCATCATACCAACGTTGAAGCAGAAGAACTTGGTGATGATCATTGTTGCAGAACTTGATGAATTCCTCAATTAGATCTCGCGAGGATCTCAAGTGTGATCCCTCCATCAGTATTCAACGTATATTCATCCAATCCGTCAAATCTTTGTCGTACAGAACGTCAAACTAACGATGAGAATATCGCAACCTTTCGGCATCCATGTGGAGAAATCGCCGTTAAGGAGAGATAGATAGATAGAGGGGGGCTACACCTCACGTGGAGAATATTGTGTGTTACGAGGTGCTCCCTCATGGGATATATAGGTGAAGGGGAGAGGGAGGTGAGCTTGGAGAGGGGCAAGGGAGGGGGGGGGGGGGGGAGACGGGAAGCCACTGCTGCCTTCCCCTTTTTGTCGCCAACCCCTAGGAGGAAACCCTAATGTAATATCCCAAAAATACTAAGCTTGGATCATCAAAATTAGGGTTAACAAAAACTTTTCTAAATGAAATCATAAATGCATGCATATGTGTATGCATGGATTTTGAAATCCTTTAAAACCACCTTGTTTGTTTGTTCCATTGCTTGTAAAATGTTTTTTAGGTGAAATAAACATCATCTAAAACATTTCCCACACATTTCCTAAAGACAAGTAAATCAAAACACATATATGAAATGAATGGTCATTTTGGCCAATTTAACTCTCATGCCTACTTTGGCTGTCTCAAACTTTCAGAACCTAACAAAAACTTTTCTGGATCTTTGCACCCCTTGAATTTACTCATAACAAGGTATCAAGGCCCACTTTGTGATCATCCAAAAACTTTCAAATGCATAGTTTAAATAACAATTCAAAATTGAATCTTTATCATATGGGAAGATCCCACTTTTTCAAAAACTACTCAAACAAGCTCAACTTTCAAAACCCAAGCATCTGCAGACTCACCAGCACCAATCTAGCAAACCCACCAAAAATTATTTCAAAATTCAAAACTTGATTTCATGCGGCCATTTCATCAAACAGGTTGCAGACACAAATCAAACAAACATCAAACACTATTGTGAGCAGTGATTCTTGCCTAACTGGTTCCCCATTTAGCTCACACACAACTCAGTAGATCATCTAGGAAGATTAGCCAGGAACTAGCACCACTGTGAGCTTGCCATTGTCATCAATGGTGAATAGCCGAGCACCCTCTTGCCACCCCATAGTCGACAGCAAGCTAGGAGCAGCAGCAAGCCTAGCCAGCATGTCTGGGAGGCAGCCCACCGTCCACCGCCACTCACTGTCCCAGCCGCGAGCGTTGCCAAGCCCTGGACCACGCGCACAAGCCGCGCCTAGACCATACCGAGCGTGCGCCAGAGCGCCACCCTCGACCATCACCCACAGACCGCGCGCCGCCCTCACCGCGTGCATACAAAATCCCCACCGACCCAGGAGACCGCCAGACATCCCCGTTTGCCGCCCCGTGCCGCACAGCCACCGCCCGCCGTCGAAGACGCCGCCTCTTCCGCGCAGAGCACCGCTCGTTCCAGACCAAACCACACCGCCCCATGCCTCGAGACCATGTCGTTGAGCATCACCAGGAGACACCGCACCGTCCCCTACCCTTGCCCATGCCTTTAGCCATCTGTAACCTCGCCCCCGACAAGCTCACCGTGCGCCCCGACGGTCCCCTCGCTCGACTATAAATAGAGGCCACCCCCGCACGATTTCTTCACACCATCTCACTCCCCTATCCTCACTGATCGTGCCACACCATTCTCAGAGCAAGGCGAGCACCACCTCGCCGGAATTTCACTGGAGCCTGCCGCTGCCGGAGAAGAAGGGAGCCAGCGATTGGAGCCGCCCCAGGAGCTGCCGCGACCACCCCTGAGTTCGCCGTCGTCGACTTCGTCGTTCGCCCGCCTCGCCGACCCTCGCCAGCACCCCGGTGAGCCCCCAGCGACCCTCACTGGCCGCGCTAGGTTTCGTTCTCGCCGGAGTTGTCTTGCGTCGACGATGACTCCCAGCCGTTAGATTAGAACTAGATCGAATGATCCACGTCGCTCCATACCGCTTCGCCCAGCCCCGTGTCACTGATGAGTGGGGACACCCACTTAAGCAGCCCGCGGGAGCACTGCGCTTAGCAGGCCGTCCCAGTAACTTTTCCCGCGCAGCCCAGTTATTCAAATTAAACCTTTTTCTATTTCAATTCAATACACACTTCTGTACCCAACTTCAAAAATCAACCCAGATCGATTCAGTGCACCAAATTGAATGAAACCAATTTTGTTGGAAAGGTCTGTGAATGCTGAATCCAAGCCCGTTGGATTCAAGTCATTTGGATCTATAGATCACCCATGGTAAAAATAACAAGGCAAAAGCTTTTCTGCATTCAAACATTTTTCAAATTTAAACCATAATAGCTTTTGAGTTGATTCCAACTCTCAAAAATCACATTTAACCATACCTTTCAGAATATATAAAAATATATAGGTTTACTTTCAGAAATAATGTTCAAGTAATAAAAGAATGCTACATAAGCATTTCTAGCCACTTTAATTAATTAAAATAAAAGGGTAAAACCTTATTAAATTGTGACACCACTTTAAATCACATTCCCATGGACTACAATATGTGGTGATGACATGTGTCAACATGATCTCATGTTGGGTTTGGAGAATATAAAATCTTAAGTAGTTTTTCAATGAGTAGAAATTACTTTTCTAAAAATAAAAAGATTTAAACAAAGCCTTAACCTTGTAATGTTAGGGATGATGCTAGATCATCCATAGGACCCTTGTGTGTGATGATTGCAAGTAGTTAAGTATTGTTTGGTGATTGTGTACCTCGTATTTATTCATAGACGCTAGTACCGACCAAGGATACGAGGAGGAAGGAGGATACTACGAATAAGAAGCCGAGGAGAACTTCAACCACTGCTTTGCACAAGGCAAGCCTAATACTACTAGTTGAATGTGCAAGCTAAAACTTGCAAGACACTCTACTTTAACAAGCTTATACTGATATTATGCAAGCTAAAACTTGCAAGACACTCTACTTTAGCAAGCTTATACTGATATTGATGCAAGCTGATACTATACCTATGCAAGCTAACCCTTGCAAGATACCCTACTGATGCAACAAACCCATACTTGTTCTATGACTACTATATGCCTTAAGCATATGTGATCATACCCACTTGATAAACCAATCCTCCTTTTATGTGCAAGCTCCTTACGCTATTTCTTTATCAAAGCTTACTTAGAGTTACTTAAGTGACTGGTAGATTTTGGAAAGATGCTGAAGGTTGCATAAAGAGCATAAAATTTGGCCTAAGTTAGAAACCTTGACATCAGCCTGAGACATGAGGTTGTACTTAGTTGAAACTTCACTAGTTACCACCCCTCATTAATACTACCCCCACCTGTAGATGCTAGTGCTAAGCGTAAAACTTGATCAACTTTTAGATGGGAATACTTGCTGGAAAAATGTTTATGAAAACCTTGGAATGATGGATCATTCTATTGAAATGTTTTGGACATGTGTTTCCAAACACTTGAGAATTTTGGTGATAAAAATGTTGAGGCATGAGACTTAGCCCTTTATAAAACTGATGGTTGTCTGGATGCGATACCATTCCAATTTTATCGTACAACCACAATACCCGAATATTGGGCAGGACTTGACTGGAAACTTATGTACCTTAGTATTAGTTCCCTCACGGCCAAGGTCTGAGCTGAGGCTACCTTGTGAAGATTGTCCACCTGTGCAGTATCCAAGATGACAGTTGGTCATGGTTGGGAGGCCAAACTCACAGGAGAGGTGCTTATACTAGGGCGTGTAATTGAAAGGTTAGGATTGATAATACGCATACTGAGGCTACCTTGTGAAGATTGTCTACCTGTGCAGTACCCAAGATGACAGTTGGTCATGGTTGGGAGGCCAAACTCACAGGAGAGGTGCTTATACTAGGGCGTGTAATTGAAAGGTTATGATTGATAATCCGCATACTGAGTATGGTGAATTCAGGATTTGTTCCTGACGGATGTATTGAATGTTGTGGTGAAAGTGTACAATCTCTGCAGAGTGTCAAACTATTCGAATAGCCGCGTCCGCGGTTATGGACAGTTGGAGTGGCCATACTGTTCCCCCGTCAGACTTTTCAAAATGACCTGTGAGATGAATTGAGACTTTGACTTGACCACAACAGAGTTGTGATATGAAATACAAGTTTCCGCTTAGGAATTATAAAATTGTGACTAGCTTTGGAGCTTAGTAGAGATAAATCTGGCTTTTGCAAAACAACCCTAGAGCCTAGTGTCCTATTATCCAAAAACCCCCCTTTACCTATTAGTATTAGTTTGCGAGTACTTAAAGAGTACTCATGGCTTTGTCCCTGGCTAGTCCCATGGCCAGACTATGAAGAGGAGTACCTGGAAGATGGACCCCAGGAAGGTTACGACAACTAGGATCATCTCCCATCGTCAACATTGCCTGTGACCCCGAAGATGGAGCTTCGCCTACGCTACCGTTATTATTACATATTCCGCTGCTTGATGTTGTATTAAGAACTGGATCATGAGATCCCTATTTGTGTAAGAACTTATGTATCGTTTGTAATGGATGATGTACTATGGTATCCAATTCTGTTATGTCTCGCAAAAATGGTAATCCTGGGATTGCGATGTATGGCATAACAGGTATCTAGGTCCGGGTGTTGACAAGTTGGTATCAGAGCCATCCTGACCATAGGAGACCCTAGTTAGACTGGACTTTTGAATCAAAAACTTAGTTTCAAAACCAAAGAAAACAAATATTTACAAAAACTTATTCTCATTCTTATCTCTGTGATTCTTTCATAAAAATTCATGTTCCTCAAAAACTCTTGCAAAATACATAAAATTTTGACACACTTGATCACTCTGCTAATCTACTCATCCTCTATTTTTATAGATGGACGTGAAGTACAGCAAGTTTTACCAACTTGGGAATGGGGGAGACCTTATCTTTGAGAGGGATCTGGATCAGATTTCGGAACTTCTGGAGCGTCCGCACCCCGAGTTCTTTGGAGCTTAGCTCAATGATCAAGGAGGAGAAGATCCGCAGTGGCTAATTGTTGCAAGTCTCTGAGGAAAGATTGAACCTCCCACTACGGAGGGAATTCAGTTTACCTTGAGGGAAAACAACTGGCTCGATGGACTTGCCAGAGCAATGCAGGAAGCTCTTTCCCGTCTGTGTGGGCAGAGCATCAATCAGATCAAGGGTACTCTCTTTGAGTTTTGCCCTAGGCGTGATGCAAATGGACAACCACTGGAAGCCCCATACCACCCCGAGCTGAAGACTCAATTGGACCACCTTAGCTTCATGATGTATGATCGTCAGCAGGAGTTGGACAACTGCCGTGACTATTGCAACCACAAGTCTGCCATCATCAAGACGAAGGATCAGACCATCGCCATGCTAGCAAAGGATCGTAAGTCTCGCCGCCGTCAACTCGACAAAAAGGAGCGCATTATTGCCCGTCTTTGCCACCGCATCTCATCTCTGGAGGAGACCATCCACGAGAGAGACATGCAATTGGAGGAAAGGGAGAATGCCGGAGAGGATCTTCGTGGAGACCCTTACTCCTATCTCAGCGATGACGATGAATTTCTGGAGGATCAGTCCATGGCCTTCTTCACCGATGATGATGATTTCGCCTTCATCGATGATTGTAACACCCTCAAAATCGGACCTATGCAAGTTTTAGCGAAAACCCGCCAAACCCGCATAGAAACGATTCAAAGGTGCCCACCAGGCACTTTCGTGCGGGTGGAAAACGAAGTAATAACATTACACAACAGTCCTCGATGGGACCCACAGAACAGATATATATATATAACAGCGACTCCATGAGTCAAGAATACAGATACAATATACAAAGATCCAAATCACCTTGAAAAGATATAGCGTCCGTCTACGGACAAGATGCAAATGGGGCTAAGAGCCCTGAAGAATAACCAATGGCGTCCATAACCCTGCCCAGGCCAAGCCGGAAGGGTAACCCTGCTAACGACGTTGATCTCAAAACCTGCTTAAACAAAAGGGGTGCCGACAAAGGGCAAAGGAAAAAGAGGAGCGTCAGTACTGAGGCCAGTACACGGCGAGGCTAGAATTCGGCGGTCCTCGCCTACATAGGTATGGTGGACTGAAGCGGCAGCGGCAGCATGCGCTAAACAACCTATAGAGACTCGATACAACTGGCGGTTATCAGAGAGGGATAAGAAAGACCTACTCGGATCCGACCTGAAACTAACATCAAGCAAACCCATCCTGGTGTTTCCCCCTCGAGACCAAACGAGGAAGTCAACCGAGGAACTCACACAGTTGGCAGTTTTACTTATTCAGTTATCGTTGCAGCAATTACTAGTCAGGTTTAGATAATCATCCTGATAAAATAAGCAGTGGTCCATTTTGGTTAACCATTCCGTTGTAGTGGCATCACTTACTAGTCAGATACAATTAACATGAGATAACCCCAAAACCCAGCAGTTGTTGGTTCTTTTATTCAGCCATTCCGTTGTAGTTGCAATACTTACTAGTCAGGTACAATGGTCGCAAGCGACACTCCAACAAGCAATTGTGGACAGTATTAATTAGCCATTCCATTATAGTGAAGCTGATTACTAGTCATTTTAAAGTCAAATTTATAGCAATAAACTTTAGTTATGCTTGTCTATGGTCGAGATACTGTGCTCCAAGTCGTCCATAACCGCGGACACGGCTTTCAGAAAGTTCTACCCGGCCGGGGTGCACCAATAGCAACACACACTCGATCAACCTCGGAAAAACAAAATCAAAACCCAACGAGGCTTTCACGACAAAGCAATCACAGGATTCAGAAATATTTCAGGGGGCCACCCCATTGAGTAGACCCGCAACGAAGTAAGCAAGCTCCGAGACGGACTCAAGGTTTGCGCCAATGGCTGTAAACGACTGGGAACCCAAAAGTGTGGCTGGGCTTGTCGATACCGCGAAAACATTCCGCTTACCTAAACAGTACAGTGTGCTCCTCGCACAATCGTAAATAAAGCAGTAGCATGGCATAAGTACAGGATCGTAAATAAAACCTCAAACTAGTTTGTGGCCCCAAGAAATAAGACTGAATCAAGCTCTGGCTAAGGGGGGTCCCATATACCTCCCGGATGTGGATAGCGCGATAAATCAAGGAACAGGTATCAAGTACTCGGGGTTCTACGGGACACAAGTGGGCGTTCGGAAACCAAATATTATCTATCACCCACCGATGCCTCTGCTTACTCCAATTTTAGTTGTTAAACAGGAATTAAAGTGAACGATAAGTAAAACTATGATCATCTCCAACATTCAACATGCGGCAATACATCAACGACTGTGGCACTGGACGACACGCAACAGCACTTGATCAAGCGACTACGACGCGCAAGTCCAACTATCTACCAAACAACCGGGAATAGGGTGTGTCCAAGGCAATATATGGCTGCAAGGGATATCAAGGGTACGGAAAACTAGAGCATCGCAACACAGATAGCAATAGATCAACAGGAGGGAAGTAAATACTATAAAAGTAAGATAGGTAGAAAGGGAGAGATGCTCGCCTGAAAACATTGCCAAAGGTACAACCGAAGATCGGGGCGAAGCTCACATCAACTCAACGGCCTTATCCGCGAAGAAGCAAAACACTAGAATAAACACCGGATGCAATATTTAATACAACGGCAGAAGATCGGCATGATGCATGTATGATGTATGACATGGCAAAGGTGCGGTGCAATTAGGTCATATTAAGCGGAACCGGGGTCCCGACAATTAATTAGGTGGTTCATGTTGTTTAGCTACCCCGCAATTTAAATGTTGTTTAACAAGGCAAGTTAAGATACCGGTTCGCTACACACGTTTAAATGAGGCCAATATAAGACTAGATTTGCCCGCATATGGGCCCCATATTTACTTATGAGGTGAATCGGCATAAGGCCCCCAAACCCACAATATGCATGCATGAACAATTAAGATGCGACAAGTTGTATTATATTATAAAATAGGGTTTCGGAAAGGGGTTCACACATTAGGGTTCGGCAGATCTTGGGGTTCCGGGGTTCGGGGTCGGTCTCAGGGTCCAGGGTTCGACGGATCGGTCTTGACGGGATCGTTCTCGGATATCGGGGGTAGATCTTGGCGTTCCGGGAAGCCGGACTTGGTTCGGTGTCGGGGCGCATCGGATCTTCCGGGTCGGTGTCGTTCTAGTCGTCGTGCAGATCTTGTCGGGTCCCATAGGGTCGAGCTTGCCGTTGCGAGGGTCTTGTCGGGCCCGCGCCATCAAGACGGTCTTGGCATTCGATCGAAGATCTTGGCGTTCCTTGGCGAAGTGCTCGTCGTTCCGGTGACGATCTTGGCGGTCATCGGGTCCGGGCTCGGCGTCCGAGGGAAGGAGTACTTGTCGCACGGTGTCCGGGTAGGCAAAATTGTCGGTTCCGGCTTCGATTGTCAGTGTCAGACTCGGTTGTGGTAGATCTTGGCCATGTCGAAGATTTTGCCGGAGGTTCGTCGAGTGTCATCGGTTCGGTACGGTCTTCGCTTTCCATGATGAAGTTCTTGCGGGGTTGCGGATCGTCTAGGTGAATAATCATCGGATCGGTCTCGGACTTGTGCAGCAGATCATGTCTCTTCAACTCGATCTCGGAGCATCACCGTCTTCTAACCGTCACCACACTACACCATGTCCACATGCGGGACAGAGCGGTGGAGCACCGACGGCGAGGGCGGAAGAGGCGCGGGCTGGTGGCGGCTTCAGGGCGTCGGGGTGCACCGGTGGCGGGCTCGGGGGCCACGGGGGCGACGGGGAAGCGGCCTGGGGCGGCGAGGTCGCTGGGAGGCGCTAGTCGGTGGGGACATGGCGACGGTGGACGCGGAGGAGGCGGGGCGGAGGTCGGGGGTCCGGCGGCGAGGGCGTCGGGGACGGCGAAGACGCGCCGGCGGAGGGCGGCGCCGACGAGGCAGGGGGCGGCTCGGCCAGAGGAGGGGCCGGGGCGGGGCGCTCACGGCCAGCGACGGCGAGGGGCGGTTGTGGGCGGCTCCGGGGAGCCGGCTTAGGGGGGCGAGCTCGCAGGGGAGGTGGGCTTGCCGGGGAGGGGGCGCGGCGAGGCGGAGGGCCCGCAGGCGGCGCTGGAGGGGCCGGAGCGGAGAGGCGAGGTGGAGAGGAAGCTGGGCCGCGGCGACGCTTGGGCCGGAGGGGGGGGGCCGCGCGGTCAGGCGAGCGGGGGTGCGGGGTGAGCGGCGCTGGGGAAGAACACGGGGAGGAAGAGAAGGGAGAGAGAGGCATCGGGGTGGGGGCGGTCGTGGTGGGCCAGGGAGCCAGGGGGGTTTGTCGGCTGGGCAGGTGGAGAGGGGGCTGCGCGCGTGGGACCCAGGGGCGGGGCAGGACGTGGCCAGGGGGTCACGCGGGGTGTGGGATCAGGTGGAGAGAGGAAGGGGAGAGGGAGAGAGGGGTGAGCCAAGTGGCGGGCTGCGATTGGTTAGGGGAAGGGGAGAGGGTGAGGTGGCAAGATGCTATAGGGTGGGGTGAGGTGGAGGCTGGGTTGGGGTAGATAGGTTGGTAAAAAAGGTTTTAGGTTGGGCCGTTTAGAACCGGGGGTGGTCGTTCGGGTCTATCCGGCCCGTTCGACTGCCCCACTAAAAATAATTAACATTTTATTTAATTAAAACGGGGCGTTTGCAATCTGTGTTTAGACAAAACAAAATATTCCGGAGACCCGGGTTTGAATTTGAAAACAAGACGGGGCGTTTTAGAAAACAAAACGGGCTTTGCGAAAATAGTTTTAGACAAACAACACATGATGATGACGATGCAATGCACAAAAACAACGCGATTTTCTAGTAGTGGTTTTGCGGGATGCCACAATTCAACACCACTAACAATGGATCTCGCCCTCGAGATCCGCCTCATGGTACCGGAAGGAAGGTCGGCGATCTGATCCTTCGTGCTTCGTGTAGATCCTCGCGACACCACTAACAAGAGGTCGTTGTCCGTGATCGTCGGGAGAACACTCCGGGGACAAAAGGTCGAAGGTAGAGGTATCAACAAATAAAGCCACCTCTAGCTTCGATGGAAAGAGGGAAACGATGCATTCTCATCCACTTCAATGTACAAAAGCGAATAGAAGGGGTAGTCGGCATGGGGGCCAATCCATCACGCACCCAAACTATTACTCTGCACAATTAGTAGAAAAGAGTGCAACCATTCTCGGAATCAGACTGAAGATCTCGACAAGCGAGGTTCGGAACAACGGAGTAATGCAGACTCTGCATCGGATCTGGCGTAGATGATGTCGTCGCGTCGGAAAACACCGGAAGGGACGAGAAGGAACAAAGAGAAGCCCATCAGACGGAGGGTTCCTCGGATAGCACGTCGACCAAAAGTAGCAACACCGTTACCAAAGGAGGAAGCGAAACCCTGAAGGTACGACGGAACCCAACCACGAGAAATCCTGGACTCGAAGAGAGAGAAGAGAGCGGATTCAAAACACGTAGAGGTAAGAGGACAATTGCAGAGGGGTAAGGAGTAAAATCAGACCTAATCAGAACTATCCAACCGATTTTGCAAAAATAGTTTTGACACTCTACTTCGGCCGTTAGCTAGGTTATCCTACAGGCTGGACTTGTGGGGTATCGCAACTGCTGTGCTCTGATACCACTCTGTAACACCCTCAAAATCGGACCTATGCAAGTTTTAGCGAAAACCCGCCAAACCCGCATAGAAACGATTCAAAGGTGCCCACCAGGCACTTTCGTGCGGGTGGAAAACGAAGTAATAACATTACACAACAGTCCTCGATGGGACCCACAGAACAGATATATATAACAGCGACTCCATGAGTCAAGAATACAGATACAATATACAAAGATCCAAATCACCTTGAAAAGATACAGCGTCCGTCTACGGACAAGATGCAAATGGGGCTAAGAGCCCTGAAGAATAACCAATGGCGTCCATAACCCTGCCCAGGCTAAGCCGGAAGGGTAACCCTGCTAACGACGTCGATCTCAAAACCTGCTTAAACAAAAGGGGTGCCGACAAAGGGCAAAGGAAAAAGAGGAGCGTCAGTACTGAGGCCAGTACACGGCGAGGCTAGAATTCGGCGGTCCTCGCCTACATAGGTATGGTGGACTGAAGCGGCAGCGGCAGCATGCGCTAAACAACCTATAGAGACTCGATACAACTGGCGGTTATCAGAGAGGGATAAGAAAGACCTACTCGGATCCGACCTGAAACTAACATCAAGCAAACCCATCCTGGTGTTTCCCCCTCGAGACCAAACGAGGAAGTCAACCGAGGAACTCACACAGTTGGCAGTTTTACTTATTCAGTTATCGTTGCAGCAATTACTAGTCAGGTTTAGATAATCATCCTGATAAAATAAGCAGTGGTCCATTTTGGTTAACCATTCCGTTGTAGTGGCATCACTTACTAGTCAGATACAATTAACATGAGATAACCCCAAAACCCAGCAGTTGTTGGTTCTTTTATTCAGCCATTCCGTTGTAGTTGCAATACTTACTAGTCAGGTACAATGGTCGCAAGCGACACTCCAACAAGCAATTGTGGACAGTATTAATTAGCCATTCCATTATAGTGAAGCTGATTACTAGTCATTTTAAAGTCAAATTTATAGCAATAAACTTTAGTTATGCTTGTCTATGGTCGAGATACTGTGCTCCAAGTCGTCCATAACCGCGGACACGGCTTTCAGAAAGTTTTACCCGGCCGGGGTGCACCAATAGCAACACACACTCGATCAACCTCGGAAAAACCAAATCAAAACCCAACGAGGCTTTCATGACAAAGCAATCACAGGATTCAGAAATATTTCAGGGGGCCACCCCATTGAGTAGACCCGCAACGAAGTAAGCAAGCTCCGAGACAGACTCAAGGTTTGCGCCAATGGCTGTAAACGACTGGGAACCCGAAAGTGTGGCTGGGCTTGTCGATACCGCGAAAACATTCCGCTTACCTAAACAGTACAGTGTGCTCCTCGCACAATCGTAAATAAAGCAGTAGCATGGCATAAGTACAGGATCGTAAATAAAACCTCAAACTAGTTTGTGGCCCCAAGAAATAAGACTGAATCAAGCTCTGGCTAAGGGGGGTCCCATATACCTCCCGGATGTGGATAGCGCGATAAATCAAGGAACAGGTATCAAGTACTCGGGGTCCTACGGGACACAAGTGGGCGTTCGGAAACCAAATATTATCTATCACCCACCGATGCCTCTGCTTACTCCAATTTTAGTTGTTAAACAGGAATTAAAGTGAACGATAAGTAAAACTATGATCATCTCCAACATTCAACATGCGGCAATACATCAACAACTGTGGCACTGGACGACACGCAACAGCACTTGAGCAAGCGACTATGACGCGCAAGTCCAACTATCTACCAAACAACCGGGAATAGGGTGTGTCCAAGGCAATATATGGCTGCAAGGGATATCAAGGGTACGGAAAACTAGAGCATCGCAACACAGATAGCAATAGATCAACAGGAGGGAAGTAAATACTATAAAAGTAAGATAGGTAGAAAGGGGGAGATGCTCGCCTGAAAACATTGCCGAAGGTACAACCGAAGATCGGGGCGAAGCTCACATCAACTCAACGGCCTTATCCGCGAAGAAGCAAAACACTAGAATAAACACCGGATGCAATATTTAATACAACGGCAGAAGATCGGCATGATGCATGTATGATGTATGACATGGCAAAGGTGCGGTGCAATTAGGTCATATTAAGCGGAACCGGGGTCCCGACAATTAATTAGGTGGTTCATGTTGTTTAGCTACCCCGCAATTTAAATGTTGTTTAACAAGGCAAGTTAAGATACCGGTTCGCTACACACGTTTAAATGAGGCCAATATAAGACTAGATTTGCCCGCATATGGGCCCCATATTTACTTATGAGGTGAATCGGCATAAGGCCCCCAAACCCACAATATGCATGCATGAACAATTAAGATGCGACAAGTTGTATTATATTATAAAATAGGGTTTCGGAAAGGGGTTCACACATTAGGGTTCGGCAGATCTTGGGGTTCCGGGGTTCGGGGTCGGTCTCAGGGTCCAGGGTTCGACGGATCGGTCTCGATGGGATCGTTCTCGGATATCGGGGGTAGATCTTGGCGTTCCGGGAAGCCGGACTTGGTTCGGTGTCGGGGCGCATCGGATCTTCCGGGTCGGTGTCGTTCTAGTCGTCGTGCAGATCTTGTCGGGTCCCATAGGGTCGAGCTTGCCGTTGCGAGGGTCTTGTCGGGCCCGCGCCATCAAGACGGTCTTGGCATTCGATCGAAGATCTTGGCGTTCCTTGGCGAAGTGCTCGTCGTTCCGGTGACGATCTTGGCGGTCATCGGGTCCGGGCTCGGCGTCCGAGGGAAGGAGTACTTGTCGCACGGTGTCCGGGTAGGCAAAATTATCGGTTCCGGCTTCGATTGTCGGTGTCAGACTCGGTTGTGGTAGATCTTGGCCATGTCGAAGATTTTGCCGGAGGTTCGTCGAGTGTCATCGGTTCGGTACGGTCTTCGCTTTCCATGATGAAGTTCTTGCGGGGTTGCGGATCGTCTAGGTGAATAATCATCGGATCGGTCTCGGACTTGTGCAGCAGATCATGTCTCTTCAACTCGATCTCGGAGCATCACCGTCTTCTAACCGTCACCACACTACACCATGTCCACATGCGGGACAGAGCGGTGGAGCACCGACGGCGAGGGCGGAAGAGGCGCGGGCTGGTGGCGGCTTCAGGGCGTCGGCCGGTGGCGGGCTCGGGGGCCACGGGGGCGACGGGGAAGCGGCCTAGGGCGGCGAGGTCGCTGGGAGGCGCTGGTCGGTGGGGACACGGCGACGGTGGACGCGGAGGAGGCGGGGCGGAGGTCGGGGGTCCGGCGGCGAGGGCGTCGGGGACGGCGAAGACGCGCCGGCGGAGGGCGGCGCCGACGAGGCAGGGGACGGCTCGGCCAGAGGAGGGGCCGGGGCGGGGCGCTCACGGCCAGCGATGGCGAGGGGCGGTTGCGGGCGGCTCCGGGGAGCCGGCTTGGGGGGGCGAGCTCGCGGGGGAGGTGGGCTTGCCGGGGAGGGGGCGCGGCGAGGCGGAGGGCCGGGGCGGCGCGGCGAGGCGGAGGGCCCGCAGGCGGCGCTGGAGGGGCCGGAGCGGAGAGGCGAGGTGGAGAGGAAGCTGGGCCGCGGCGACGCTTGGGCCGGAGGGGGGGCCGCGCGGTCAGGCGAGCGGGGGTGCGGGGTGAGCGGCGCTGGGGAAGAACGCGGGGAGGAAGAGAAGGGAGAGAGAGGCATCGGGGTGGGGGCGGTCATGGTGGGCCAGGGAGCCAGGGGGGTTTGTCGGCTGGGCAGGTGGAGAGGGGGCTGCGCGCGTGGGACCCAGGGGCGGGGTAGGACGTGGCCAGGGGGTCACGCGGGGTGTGGGATCAGGTGGAGAGAGGAAGGGGAGAGGGAGAGAGGGGTGAGCCAAGTGGCGGGCTTTGGTTAGGGGAAGGGGAGAGGGTGAGGTGGCAAGATGCTATAGGGTGGGGTGAGGTGGAGGCTGGGTTGGGGTAGATAGGTTGGTAGAAAAAGGTTTTAGGTTGGGCCGTTTAGAACCGGGGGTGGTCGTTCGGGTCTATCCGGCCCGTTCGACTGCCCCACTAAAAATAATTAACATTTTATTTAATTAAAACGGGGCGTTTGCAATCTGTGTTTAGACAAAACAAAATATTCCGGAGACCCGGGTTTGAATTTGAAAACAAGACGGGGCGTTTTAGAAAACAAAACGGGCTTTGCGAAAATAGTTTTAGACAAACAACACATGATGATGACGATGCAATGCACAAAAACAACGCGATTTTCTAGTAGTGGTTTTGCGGGATGCCACAATGATGCTGAAGATGATGAAGCCACAGATTCCGAGCAGTAGTAGCACTGAACACTAGCGTAGTGAGTAGTAGTCGGTCCCACTGTATCGTAGTTCCAGAATGGTTCTTAAAACCATCTGTTTTTCTTTGTTGTGGTGTGTGTTGTACTGTGTGCTATGAGTGAATGAATGAAAAATCAAGTTGCCAGAAAAATCTGAGTCAAACATTTAAAACTTTTCAAAGACCCAAGACCTTAGAAATTTCCCTCTTTTCTCATGATCTATATCAATCTTCAGATGGCACGTGGGGGAAGTGGTTCAGCCTCGGACCCGATGTTGCAAATCCTGCAAATGTTGACTTCTGACCACGAAGCTGAAAGAGCGGAACGTCAAGCCAACCTAGCCACTCTGCAACAGATAGCCCAGCTAGCCCACAACAACCAAGGCCACGGAAATCAGGACAACCATGGATCTAAGCTCAAGAATTTCCAGAATACTAACCCACACGTTTTCACCAAGTCAGAAGAACCCCTAGATGCCGATGATTGGTTGCAAACCATGGAAAACAACCTAGAAGTCGCCGGAGTGGAAGCCAACGAGAAAGTCCTGTTCGCCACCCATTATCTAGCCGGAGATGCCAGGGCATGGTGGAACAATGTTCGTGCAATGACCGGAGGCCAGATGATGACCTGGGAGGAATTCAAGTTCAAGTTTAGCAGAACCCATGTGCCACCAGGTTTGATCAAGAGAATGAGAGACGAGTTCAGAGAGCTGAAGCAAGGAAGGATGACTGTAGTGGAATACCGTGACAAATTTTTGTCATTAGCTAGGTATGCCCCAGACGAGATAGACACTGAAGCCAAGAAGAAAGAAAGATTCCTGAATGGTCTGCATGACGAGATGCAGACGGTGTTAGTCAATATCCCCTTTGCTGATATTGAAGCCCTTGTCGACTCTGCCATCCAGATGGAAGGAAAGATCAACCAAGCCAATGAGAACTGCAAGCGTCGCATGATGCATCAACCAGGAACCCATCAGACCCCAAAGTATCGCCCCAACCCATCTCTAGGATTTGCCCCAAGAACCAATAGACCCCCTATGACCCGTCCGACCTACCCCAACCGTGGAAACCCTAGACCCGGAGGAAATCACAACAACCTCGGCAACTCTAGCAATTTCACCCGTGCCCCACCCAAGTTCAACACCAACAATGCTACCGCCAACACCAACACTTCCCCGAGGACTGGAAGCAATGCTGTGCCTGTCGCAGCCAAGGACAAGTCACAAGTGACCTGTTATGACTGTGGGAATAAAGGCCACTATTCCAACGAGTTCCCCAACAAGAAGAATGCTACAACCCCTAATGCCAATGCCCCAGCTCAGCAGCAGCGTCGTGTCCAGCCAGGGAGAAGATTTTCCCCAGGGAATTCACTCAACCGCAATGGCCGTCTTTTTCTCATGCATGCTGAAGAAGCTCAGGAAGCGCCAGACGTCGTGATAGGTATGTTTTCTGTTAATTCAGTACTTGCAAGAGTGTTGTTTGACTCTGGTGCCTCGCATTCATTTGTCACTGAAGAATTTGCCTGCACTAGTAAAATTCAACCAACCAAACTGAAGCATGTTATGATTGTGCAAATTCCCGGATCAACCACCAAGGCTAGGCAAATTTGCAAAGCCGTCCCTATCCGAATCCAGGGCATAGATTTTTATGCTAATCTAATAGTACTCGGAACTAAAGGTTTGGAAGTAGTACTAGGAATGGATTGGATGTCCAAACATAAGGGATTGATTGGCTGTGCTAAGAAAGCCATCACCATGACCAGTACCGCCGGAATAACAGTCGAGCATATCTCTGAAACCTTACCTCGCCAATTCAAGTGTAACAAGAGTCTAGCCCAACCTACCATTGACGAAGTCCGGATAGTCTATGAATACCCCGATGTATTTTCAAATGTTTTGCCCGGTATGCCCCCAGATCGGGATATCGAGTTTATCATCGAACTAATCCCCGGAACAGGACCCATAGCCCAGAGACCCTATAGTATGAACCCGTCGGAACTAGCAGAACTGAAGAAGCAACTGGATTCCATGCTAGAAATTGGATTGATTCAACCAAGTGCGTCACCATGGAGATCACCTGTCTTATTTGTGGACAAGAAAGAGGAGGTAACAGTTTGTGTACGGATTATCGGAAATTGAATGATGTCACCATCAAGAACAAGTACCCCTTGCCCAAGATAGAAGATTTGTTTGATCAGTTGACCGGTGCCCAAGTGTTTTCTAAGATTGATCTTAGAACTGGCTATCATCAACTCAAAATTCGTGTAGAGGATATTCCAAAGACTTCCTTTACCACCAGATATGGATTGTACGAGTATACAGTCATGTCTTTTGGATTAACCAATGCCCCCGCTTATTTCATGAACCTCATGAATAAGATTTTTATGGACTTCCTGGATAAGTTTGTCGTTGTTTTCATCGATGACATTCTGATTTATTCCAAATCAGAAGAAGAACATAAGCTACACCTAAGGACCATTCTTGGAACCCTTAGAGAGCATCAGATGTATGCAAAGTTTAGCAAATGTGAATTCTGGTTACAGGAGGTAGGATTCCTCGGTCACATTGTATCAGCCGGAGGAATTGCCGTTGACCCTGCCAAAGTGAAAGATGTAGAAGATTGGCAAGCCCCAACCACTCAAACCCAAGTTCATGCTTTTCTCGGATTGGCGGGATATTACCGCAAATTCGTAGAAGGATTCTCGAGTATCGCCCGACCCATGACCCAATTGCTGAAGAAGGACAAAAAGTTTGAATGGACAGACAAGTGTGAAGCGAGTTTTCAAGAACTCAAGAGGAGATTGATATCAACCCCAATCTTAATCATGCCGGATATCACGAAGCCCTTCTATGTGTATTGTGACGCATCCAAGATTGGTCTCGGATGTGTGCTAATGCAAGAAGGCAAAGTTATATCTTATCTATCTCGACAGTTGAAGCAACACGAGCAAAACTATCCAACCCATGACCTCGAACTCGCAGCAGTAGTCCTAGCCCTGAAGACATGGAGACATTACCTAATGGGAAACCGTTGTGAGATTTATTCGGATCACAAGAGCCTAAAGTATATATTCACTCAGAAGGAGTTGAATATGAGGCAGAGAAGATGGATTGAGCTAATCAAGGATTACGACCTGGACATTCACTATCACCCTGGTAAAGCCAACGTGGTAGCCGATGCCCTTAGCATATTGCCGTGCCGCTTGAACTCCATGATTTTGAAGGAGCAACCAAGTTTGCACAAGGAGATGGACTAAATTTTTTGAATGGAATTAGTAAGTGAAGGATTTTTGGCTAGCATAGAACTTCAGCCCGCTTTGATGGTCAGATTAAAGAGGCGCAGAAGGGAAATGCCAGTATCAACGGAATCAAGCGTCGTATCGGTACGGGCAAAGTACCCGGATTCATCGAGGACGAAGAAGGAGTGCTGTGGTACAAAGGACGCCTTTGTGTACCAACAGATTCGGAGTTGAAAGAAGTTATCTTGAAGGAGGCTCATGATACTCTTTATTCTATCCATCCAGGAGGAACTAAGATGTATCAAGATTTGAAAGAGCAATTTTGGTGGCATAAGATGAAGAGAGAAATCGGAAGCTATATCGCCAAGTGTGATATATGTCAGCGAGTCAAGGCGGGACATCAAAGACCTGCTGGATTGCTGCAACCTTTGCAAATTCCGGAATGGAAATGGGATTCTGTAGGAATGGACTTTATCACTGGACTACCTACTTCTAGTAGGGGACATGACTCTATCTGGGTCATAGTGGACAGATTGTCCAAAGTCGCCCATTTCTTGCCCGTCAAAACCACCTATCAGAGTTCGAAGCTAGCAGAGTTATACATCGCTAGAATCGTCAGTTTGCATGGAGTCCCCAAGAATATAGTATCGGATCGAGGAACTCAGTTTACCTCGAGATTCTGGAAGAAAGTCCAAGAAGGTTTAGGAACCCGCCTAGATTTCAGTACCGCGTATCACCGTCAGACCGATGGACAAACAGAGCGAGTAAATCAAATACTCAAAGATATGCTTAGAGCATGTGTGCTAGAATATGGATCCAAGTGGGAAGACTGTCCGGCGTATGCAGAATTTTCCTACAACAATAGTTACCAAGCCAGTTTGCAAATGGCCCCATTTGAATTCATGTACGGAAGAAAGTGTCGCACCCCTTTGAACTGGTCGGAAGTAGGAGAGAGTCAGATTTTCGGACCCGACATCCTCCGGGAAGCAGAAGAGAAGGTTCACAAGATTCGTGAGCACCTCAAGACTGCCCAATCCCGACAGAAGAGTTACGCCGACAAGAGACGTCGAGACCTCGTCTTCAACATAGGAGATTTTGTTTATCTGAAAGTGGCGCCATTGAAGGGAATGCAGCGTTTCCAACTCAATGGAAAGTTAGCCCCCAGATATATCGGACCTTTCAAAATTCTGAACCGTCGAGGAGAAGTATCGTATCAATTGGAACTACCTGAAGAGATGTCAGCTATGCACAGTGTGTTCCATATCTCGTTACTTCGCAAATGTCTCGAAGTCCCCGAGAAGACCGAAGTGTTCAAGAATATCGATCACCAGACCATAAAGATCAACGATGACCTGACCTATCCCGAAGTACCCATACGCATTTTGGAAGAAGCTTTTCGAACTACCTGAACCCGAAGCATCAAGTTTCTCAAGATTCAGTGGAGCAACCACACAGAAGAGGAAGCTACCTGGGAGCGCGAAGATCACATCAGGACGGAGTTTCCCAATCTCTTCAAATCCTAGGTAATCTTTTTATCCTTTTTCAAATCTCGGGACGAGATTTTGTTTAAGGGGGGAAGGTTTGTAACATCCCAAAAATACTAAGCTTGGATCATCAAATTCTAATAATCAAAATTAGGGTTAACAAAAACTTTTCTAAATGAAATCATAAATGCATGCATATGTGTATGCATGGATTTTGAAATCCTTTAAAACCACCTTGTTTGTTTGTTCCATTGCTTGTAAAATGTTTCTTAGGTGAAATAAACATCATATAAAACATTTCCCACACCTTTACTAAAGACAAGTAAATCAAAACACATATATGAAATGAATGGTCATTTTGGCCAATTTAACTCCCATGCCTACTTTGGCTGTCTCAAACTTTCAGAACCTAACAGAAACTTTTCTGGATCTTTGCACCCCTTGAATGTACTCATAACAAGGTATCAAGGCCCACTTTGTGATCATCCAGAAACTTTCAAATGCATAGTTTAAATGACAATTCAAAATTGAATCTTTATCATATGGGAAGATCCCACTTTTTCAAAAACTACTCAAACAAGCTCAACTTTCAAAACCCAAGCATCTGCAGACTCACCAGCACCAATCTAGCAAACCCACCAAAAATTATTTCAAAATTCAAAACTTTATTTCATGCGGCCATTTCATCAAACAGGTTGCAGACACAAATTGAACAAACATCAAACACTATTGTGAGCAGTGATTCTTGCCTAACTGGTTTCCCATTTAGCTCACACACAACTCAGTAGATCATCTAGGAAGATTAGCCAGGAACTAGCACCACTGTGAGCTTGCCATTGTCATCAATGGTGAATAGCCGAGCACCCTCTTGCCACCCCATAGTCGACAGCAAGCTAGGAGCAGCAGCAAGCCTAGCCAGCATGTCTGGGAGGCAGCCCACCGTCCACCGCCACTCACTGTCCCAGCCGCGAGCGTTGCCAAGCCCTGGACCACGCGCACAAGCCGCGCCTAGACCATACCGAGCGTGCGCCAGAGCGCCACCCTCGACCATCACCCACAGACCGCGCGCCGCCCTCACCGCGTGCATACACAATCCCCACCGACCCAGGAGACCGCCAGACATCCCCGTTTGCCGCCCCGTGCCGCACAGCCACCGCCCGCCGTCGAAGACGCCGCCTCTTCCGCACAGAGCACCGCTCGTTCCAGACCAAACCACACTGCCCCATGCCTCGAGACCATGTCGTTGAGCATCACCAGGAGACACCGCACCGTCCCGTACCCTTGCCCATGCCTTTAGCCGCCTGTAACCTCGCCCCCGACGAGATCACCGTGCGCCCCGACGGTCCCCTCGCTCGACTATAAATAGAGGCCACCCCCGCACGATTTCTTCACACTATCTCACTCCCCTCTCCTCACTGATCGTGCCACACCATTCTCAGAGAAAGGCGAGCACCACCTCGCTGGAATTTCACTGGAGCCTGCCGCTGCCGGAGAAGAAGGGAGCCAGCGATTGGAGCCGCCCCAGGAGTTGTCGCGACCACCCCTGAGTTCGTCGTCGTCGACTTCGTCGTTCGCCCGCCTCGCCGACCCTCGCCAGCACCCCGGTGAGCCCCCAGTGACCCTCACTGGCCGCGCTAGGTTTCGTTCTCGCCGGAGTTGTCTCGCGTCGACGATGACTCCCAGCCGTTAGATTAGAACTAGATCGAACGATCCACGTCGCCCCAAACCGCTTCGCCCAGCCCCGTGTCACCGACGAGTGGGGACACCCACTTAAGCAGCCCGCGGGAGCACTGCGCTTAGCAGGCCGGCCCAGTAACTTTTCCCGCGCAGCCCAGTTATTCAAATTAAACCTTTTTCTATTTCAATTCAACACACACTTCTGTACCCAACTTCAAAAATCAACCCAGATCGATTTAGTGCACCAAATTGAATGAAACCAATTTTGTTGGAAAGGTCCGTGAATGCTGAATCCAAGCCCGTTGGATTCAAGTCATTTGGATATATAGATCACCCATGGTAAAAATAACAAAGCAGAAGCTTTTGTGCATTCAAACATTTTTCAAATTCAAACCATAATAGCTTTTGAGTTGATTCCAACTCTCAAAAATCACATTTAACCATACCTTTCAGTATATATAAAAATATATAGGTTTACTTGCAGAAATAATGTTCAAGTAATAAAAGAATGCTACATAAGCATTTCTAGCCACTTTAATTAATTAAAATAAAAGGGTAAAACCTTATTAAATTGTGACACCACTTTAAATCACATTCCCATGGACTACAATATGTGGTGATGACATGTGTCAACATGATCCCATGTTGGGTTTGGAGAATATAAAATCTTAAGTAGTTTTTCAATGAGTAGAAATTACTTTTTTAAAAATAAAAAGATTTAAACAAAGCCTTAACCTTGTAATGTTAGGGATGATGCTAGATCATCCATAGGACCCTTGTGTGTGATGATTGCAAGTAGTTAAGTATTGTTTGGTGATTGTGTACCTCGTATTTATTCATAGATGCTAGTACCGACCAAGGATACGAGGAGGAAGGAGGATACTACGAAGAAGAAGCCGAGGAGAACTTCAACCACTGCTCTGCACAAGGCAAGCCTAATACTACTAGTTGAATGTGCAAGCTAAAACTTGCAAGACACTCTACTTTAGCAAGATTATACTGATATTGATGCAAGCTAAAACTTGCAAGACACTCTACTTTAGCAAGCTTATACTGATATTGATGCAAGCTGATACTATACCTATGCAAGCTAACCCTTGCAAGATACCCTACTGATGCAATAAACCCATACTTGTTCTATGACTACTATATGCCTTAAGCATATGTGATCATACCCACTTGATAAACCAATCCTAGTTTTATGTGCAAGCTCCTTACGCTATTTCTTTATGAAATCTTACTTAGAGTTACTTAAGTGATTGGTAGATTTTGGAAAGATACTGAAGGTTGCATAAAGAGCATAAAATTTGGCCTAAGTTAGAAACCTTGACATCAGCCTGAGACATGAGGTTGTACTTAGTTGAAACTTCACTAGTTACCACCCTCATTAATACTACCCCCACCTGTAGATGCTAGTGCTAAGCGTAAAACTTGATCAACTTTTAGATGGGAATACTTGGTGGAAAAATGGTTATGAAAACCTTGGAATGATGGATCATTCTATTGAAATGTTTTGGACATGTGTTTCCAAACACTTGAGAATTTTGGTGATAAAAATGTTGAGGCATGAGCCTTAGCCCTTTATAAAACTGATGGTTGTCTGGATGCGATACCATTCCAATTTTATCGTACAACCACAATACCCGAATATTGGGTAGGGCTTGACTGGAAACTTATGTATCTTAGTATTAGTTCCCTCATGGCCAAGGTCTGAGCTGAGGCTACCTTGTGAAGATTGTCTACCTGTACAGTACCCAAGATGACAGTTGGTCATGGTTGGGAGGCCAAACTCACAGGAGAGGTGCTTATACTAGGGCGTGTAATTGAAAGGTTATGATTGATAATCCGCATACTGAGTATGGTGAATTCAGGATTTGTTCCTGACGGATGTATCGAATGTTGTGGTGAAAGTTTACAATCTCTGCAGAGTGTCAAACTATTCGAATAGCCGCGTTCGCGGTTATGGACAGTTGGAGTGGCCATACTGTTCCCCCGTCAGACTTTTCAAAATGACCTGTGAGATGAATTGAGACTTTGACTTGACCATAACAGAGTTGTGATACGAAATACAAGTTCCCGCTTAGGAATTATAAAATTGTGACGAGCTTTGGAGCTTAGTAGAGATAAATCTGGCTTTTGCAAAACAACCCTAGAGCCTAGTGTCCTATTATCCAAAACCCCCCTTTACCTATTAGTATTAGTTTGCGAGTACTTAAAGAGTACTCATGGCTTTGTCCCTGGCTATTCCCATGGCCAGACTATGAAGAGGAGTACCTGGAAGATGGACCCCAGGAAGGTTACGACAACTAGGATCATCTCCCATCGTTAGCATTGCCTGTGACCCCGAAGATGGAGCTTCGCCTACACTACCGTTATTATTACGTATTCCGCTGCTTGATGTTGTATTAAAAACTGGATCATGAGATCCCTATTTGTGTAAGAACTTATGTATCGTTTGTAATGGATGATGTACTATGGTATCCAATTCTGTTATATCTCGCAAAAATGGTAATCCTGGGATTGCGATGTATGGCATAGCAGGCATCTAGGATTGAAAAATCCGGGTGTTGACACCTAAGGTGTCTCCTCTCCCTCAAAGAAAGGTTATGGAAGGACCCTTATCCTTTCCTTTCTTAAAATACCGCCTCCCTTAATTCTTAGCACATTCCAAAATCAAGCATATCAGTATATGGAAAATTTCTGATAACCTTAATTAAGTAAGATATGCATATTTGTATAGTAGGAAATATCTCGGACCTTCCAAAATCAACACCGACTATTATATGGAAATGTTTTGGTGCAGCCCAAAGAGGTGCGCCTCACATATGAGGTCATGCTATCCCATGCGACCACCCCTCTCTTCAGGGCTTCACCTCCGGCAACCCTTCGGATTTTCTGATAAAATCCATTATGCATATTTCTCTCTCCAAAAAATTTGAAACCTTTCGACAATTTTTGAAAGAGTCAAGTACATCTTTCTGTAACCCTATATTAACCACGTAAATAATTCTAACAAATACCAAAACCCTTCCAATAACTCCAGAATGTTTTCGATATTTCTCTAGAAATATTTTAATATCTCTCTATCAACCACATACCATAAATGAAAGACTTCTCACAATTTGATTGAATAAACTTAAACTCGTGACTCAAAGGGTTCAGTAATATATAGACATGACTCAAAAACACTTCCAGATGAAGAACCAAGAACATGAGCATGAATTTCCATGTTGGCTCCAATACACTGCACAAATATCATCGAGTGAACCCGTTCAGTATACAGATGTTAATCTGTTTGCTTTGTGATACTTAGGAAAACCGAAGGTGAGACTTCGGTATCCTCGTGACTCATATCCTCATCACTATACCCATTATCCCCGTCCCCACTTCATCCTCTATACTTGTTAACATATTCTGATGTCCTTATAATCATGATCATAAAGTGTATGCGCAGACGATAGGTTGGCATCAAATATCAAGAGGGCCTAGATTGTATCTCTCCATCGTCAGGAGGAGCAAGATGTCATTCTTCAACTATCCAAATCCCCAATCATACTATCAAATATACCCAAAAGCCACCTTTTATAACCAACCTTTTATAGATGATGTTTTGATGATAATCAAAGTATATCTTATAGTATGTAGGAATTTGATATTCTCATGGTTTAAATACTAAAACATAATAAAATTATATTATGATGAACTTTTTTACGGGGACTATTATGATGAACTATGACTTATCAAGATATGGTCTCTAAGTAAATTATATAGTTGGATCGGTTCAGCACTATTGTTCTTCTAACAATGTGCTCTCATTGTTGTTGCCGGTATCCTTATTACATTTAACAATACCCATGATCAGAAAAGATGATTATATTACAACACATGAGTTTGTCTTAGAGACGAGACTAGAAACAGCTTGGTATTTACTTCTCTACGTGTTTATGATTTTCCTTGGATTTTCGTATTAGAGACACATAATAGTTAGGAATACTCATGTGGTTCCCGAAACATGCGTCACATGGCAAAAGGGCAAAGGGAAAAGCCGGGTGACTGTTGAAATATATTGTCTAACCCTTTTCATTAGTTCGGACTGTTTGTTGCGTTAGCTAGCACATGCAATTTAATATGGTATCATAGCAGGAGGTCCTAGGATCAAATTCTAACCAACGCAAAAATTTAAAACAAATATTGTGAATTCCCAAACATGATTCACAAATATATTTTTCTATGTTGCTTTGCGTCACTTTTGTCCGACTGATGAGGCTAGATGGCAGTTAGAAGGGTACATGTTACGGTGTGACATCACGTGATCTCAGTCCGTGCCGAAGGCCTTCAATACTGGTAGACCTGTCACTTCAGTTTGGTCGCTTGTGCTAGCCTCGTACAGGAGTGTGTGTTGTATTTTTCTTTGCACAATAAAAGGGTCGAGTCGACCCTAGAAGCTGCATGTTGGCCCCTTACAAATAAAACCCTAGCAAAGATAGAAAAGAAGAAAATGGGCCTCCACTTTAGGAAAACACCTCAAAACTAAAGGATAAAAAGCAATCAAGTCCCTGGGCGTTTCTGTTAAACGGAGTCGATTAGGACTGCTGTCAATCCTAGAATCTGTTACTAACCAATGGTGATTAGATATCTCTGTAGATAGCTAATCCTTTTCAATCCTAACAACTTTGTAATGTTGTGTTTCTAATATATAAGGAAAGCAACGCCAGCCCTAGAGGCACGCGGCACAAATCAATCTACTCATATTTTCTTACATGGTATCAGAGCTTCAGGCTCCTAAGAAAACTCCATGGCTCCACCCAATCCACCTCCATAACATCATTGCCGCGCTGGCCGCTGCCATCACAATCAAGCTAGATCAGGATAATTTCCTGCTCTGGAAAGCTCAGGCTCTGCCTGCGTTGTACAACAATGATCTGTATGGGTTCGTTGACGGAACCAAGGCGGCCCCGCCAAAGAAGTTCGCCGCTTCAACCGGGAGCTCTAACGAAGTTGACAACCCTGAGTATCCCATCTAGTTCAAGCAAGATCAGCAAGTGCTGAGTGGCATGCTTGCCTCCCTCACACCGTCCGTTCTTGGCCATGTCCAGCTCCTCAAGACTTCGGCCCAGGTGTGGGAGGCCCTAGAGAGGACGTTCTCCTCCAGATCCAAGGCGCGGATCGTGCAGCTCCGCACTGCGCTGGTGAAGCCCAAGCGCAGGGACATGTCGATGTCCAACTACTACCACCACACAAAGAAGATCGCCGACACGATGTCGGCAATTGGGAATCCGCTTGGCGACGACGAGATCGCCTCATACATCCTGGCTGGTGTGAGCGAGGATCACGAGAATTTTAGCACATCAATGTACATGCTTCCTGGGAAAGAGTGTTGGAGATATGCCCTAGAGGCAATAATAAATGTAGTTATTATTATATCTTTGTGTTTATGATAAATGTTTACATTCATGCTATAATAGTATTAACAAGGAAACATTAATACTTGTGTGATTTGTAAACTTAATTTGAAGTCCCTAGTATAGCCTCTATACTTCACTAGCTTGTTGGTTGATTAATGATTGTGGTTTCCATATCATGAACATTGAGATGTTATCAACAACAAGATCATATCGTTAGGAGAATGATATGGTGGACATACTCCTATAGATAAGCGTAGCATAAAGATCAAGTCATTTCAATAGTTCAATTGCTATATGCTTTCTGATACATAGTAACCTAATTCCTTCGACCATGAGATCATGCATATCACCTTTACCGGATGGATGCTTTGATGACATCAAACACCACACCGTAACTGGGTGGCTATAAAGGTGGCATTGAGTGTTCGGAAAGTATTGGTTGAAACACATGGATCAAGAGTGGGATTTGTCCATCCATATGACGGATAGATATACTCTGGGCCCTCTCGGTGGAATGTCATCCAATTAGCTTGCAAGCATGTGACTGGCTCACAAGGGATCACATATCACGGGAACGAGAAAAGAGTACTTATCGGTAACGAGGTTGAACTAGGTATGCAGAGATACCGACGATCATAACCTCGGATAAGTAAACTATCGTGAGACAAAGGGAAATTGGTATCGTATGTAAGTGGTTCATTCGATCGCAAAATAATCGTAGAAATATGTGGGAGCCATATGAATTTCCAGATTCCTCTATTGGTTATTGTTCGGAGAAGTGTCTCGATCATGTCCGCATAATTCACGAACCGTAGGGAGACACACTTAAGGATTCGACGTTGTTTGAGTAGTTATGGTATTATGAGAAAGAGACCGAATGTTGTTCGGAGTCTCGGATGGGATCCGGGATATCACGAGGTGATCCGGAATGGTCCGGAGAATAAAATTCATATAAGGAAAGTCCAGTTTCGGAGTTCGGGAATGATTCCGGTGTTTTCATCGGGAATGTTCTAGAAGGTTCCGGAATGTCCGGCACTCCGGGGGGAAGGGGTACATGAATGTGTCATTACATATTGGAATGATTGCATCATGTACTAAGTGTTCTTATTGTTCCAAATAAAGGATTAAATTGAATCCTAAAACAGAAAAGTCAAATGGCCAGTTTGAAAGTCAAACGGCTAAAACAGGAAACTGTGGGAAACAAGCAAGAGGAGGCAAAATCGACTTTGGGGAGGAGTCCCTCCTCTCCAAGCCGGCGCGCCACCCAAGGCCGACTTGGGGAGGGACTCCCTCCCCTTGGCCGCCCCTCCCACCTATAAAAGGAGGGGCAGGGCCTCCTCCTCTAGACACACAAGTTCCTATCCTCTAATCTCCGGTTTAGAGCCGTTTTGGTTTAGAGCTTCTAATTGCCCTAGCCTTCGGTTTAGAGCCTTCTAATTGGTGTGTATAATCCCTAGACCACTAATAGCTTTCTCATACTCCACCATACTCGCTCCGGCTTAAGGCGAAGCCCTGCGGGATCTCCCCTCTACTTCCGGTACCACGCCGTTGTGCTGCCGAAATCGCGAGGAGAGTGCTATAACCTCCGCTGCCTGCTGGAACAAGGGAGAGGAAGGTCTTCGTCGAGTACCGAACGTGTGACCGACTGCGGGAGCGCTGCCGGAACGCAGCGCCGGAAGGATCGTCTACGCGATCTTGAGATCGGGAAGAGTACGACTACATCACCCACGAGAATCCGCTCTCGTTAAACACTTTGGAATCTTCGAGGGTAAGTTATTCCATCGACTCGTTGCTACAATCTAGTAGATAGATCTTGGCTTGTTTGTTTATATGCGATAGAATTTTTTTGTTTTCCATGCTACGAAACCCTACAGTGGTATCAGAGCCGTGTCTATATGTAGATCTGTTGCACGAGTAGAACACAATGGTCATTGTGGGCGTTGATGCTTTTATTGTCGATTGCTTCTTGTGTACTTTGCATCTTGCGGTATGTTGGGATGAAGCGGCCCGGGCTAACCTTACATGACATTGTTCATGAGACTTGCTCCACGCTTGACATGCAACTTGTATTGCATAAAGTGGCTTTGCGGGTGCCTGTTTCTCCTAGCATAGTTAAGATCCAATTTATAATGGGTGATCAACAATACTAGTATCAATGTTGTGGTTCTTGTTCGTAAGTTAGAACGACACTTATTGAAAGCCCCAAACCACGTAAAATATGCAAAGAAAGTAGAGGCGTCTAACTTTGTTTTGCAGGGGTGTGCAGTGATGTGATATGGCCATGATTGTGATTATATTTGATGTATGCAATGTTCCTTATTGTAAGTTGGCAACCGGCAGGAGCCATATGGTTGTTTTTAATTTATGTTAAGACCCGTGTGTCTATTCAAAGTAGTTGTAATAGTTGAAGCCGGTGGACGACAACCATGGAGAAGCGTCATTGACCTTGATGCAATGCCGGTGATGATGGAGATCATGTTCGTGCTTGAAGATGGAGATCGGAATCACAAAGAAGAAAGGCCATATCATATCACATATTATGAATTGCATGTGATGTTAATCCTTTATGCATCTTGTATTGCTTAGTAGACGACGGTAGCATTATAATATGATCCCTCATGCACATGAATTTCAAGTCATAAAGTGTTCACCCTTAGTTAGCACCGTTGCTAAAGCTTGTTGTTTCGAAGCACCACTTGATGATCGGGTGTGTTAGATTCTGCAAGTGTATACAACGTAAGCAAGCCAGATTTGTTCATGCGGAAACTAAGGTTTGATCTTGACGAGCCTAGCATGTACAGACATGGTCTCGGAACACGGATCACCGAAAGGTAAAGCATGAATCATATAGTAGATATGATGAACATGTTGATTGTTCGCCATTGAAACTATATCAACTCTCGTGATGATCGGTGTTGATGTGGTGGATTTGGTTCGTGTGATCACTAAAACAATGTGAGGGATGTTGTTTTGAGTGGGAGTTCACCTAGTTTAATTACATTAATTAATTTGAACTCAATTTGTCATAAACTTAGTCTAAACTATTGCAAATATGTTGTAGATCAATGGCAGCCCCTACCATCAATTTTAATGCGTTCCTAGAGAAAGAAAAGTTGAAAAACAATGGAAGCAACTTCGCGGATTGGTTCCGCAATTTGAGGATTGTCCTCACAGCTGGTAATTTGACCTATGTGCTGGATGCACCGCTGGGTGACCCACCTGCAGATGATGCTCCCGATGAAGTAAAGAATGTTTACCTCGCTCGGAAGAATCAGTACTCCATAGTTCAGTGTGCTATCTTTATGGTTTGGAATCGGAGCTTCAGAAAAGGTTTGAGGATTCAGACCCATATTATATTGTCGAGGATCTCAAATTGATTTTTGAGACTCATGCGGCAATTGAAAGCTATGAGGCTTCTGAAAAGTTCTTTAACTGCAAGATGGAAGAGGGCAGCTCCGTCAGTGAGCATGTGCTTAAGATGTCTGGGCACGCAAACAAACTTCAAAGCTTGGGTATAGTGATTCCTAATGCTTTGGGGATTTACCGTGTCCTCCAATCACTACCACCAAGTTACAAGAACTTTGTGATGAACTACAACATGCAGAACATGAACAAGACGTTGCCAGAACTCTTTGCCATGTTGAAATCTGCAGAAGTGGAGATCAAGAAAGAGCACCAAGTGTTGTTGGTCAATAAGACCACCAAATTCAAGAAAGGCAAGTCTAAGCAGAAGGGACACTTCAAGAAGGGTGGTAAGAAAGTTACCACGCCGGCGAAGAAGACCAAGGCTGGACCTAAGCCTGATACTGAGTGCTTTTACTGCAAGGGAGAAGGTCACTGGAAGCGGAATTGCCCAAAGTACTTGGCGGATTTGAAGAACGGCAACATCAAGAAGAAAGGTATATCTGATATACATGTTATTGATGTGTATCTCACTAGTACTCGTATTAGTGCCTGGGTATTTGATACTGGTTCGGTTGCTCATATTTGTAACTCGAAACAGGTGCTGCAGAATAAACGGAAGCTAGCGAAGAACGAGGTGACGATGCGCGTGGGAAACGGATCAAAGGTTGATGTGATCGCGGTCGGCACGCTACCCCTTCATCTACCATCGGGATTAGTTTTATACTTAAATAATTGTTATTTGGTGCCTGCGTTGAGCATGAACATTATATCGGGATCTTGTTTATTGCGATACGGTTACTTATTTAAATCCGAGAATAATGGTTGTTCGATTTATATGAGTAATATGTTTTATGCACATGCACCTATGATAGATGGTCTATTCTTATTGAATCTCGATAGTGGAAATACACATATCAACAACATTGAGGCTAAACGTTTGAAATCAAGCGATAATTCGACCTATATGTGGCACTGTCGTCTTGGTCACATTGGAGTGAAGCGTATGAAGAAACTCCATTCCGATGGACTTCTTGAATCACTTGATTTTGAATCACTTGAAAGATGCGAAGCATGTCTGATGGGAAAAATGACTAAGACTCCATTTTCTGGTATGATGGAGCGAGCTACGGACCTATTGGAAATCATACATACCGATGTGTGTGGTCCAATGAGTGTAGCATCGCGCGGTGGTTATCGTTATGTTCTTACCTTCACGGATGACTTGAGTAGATATGGGTATATCTATTTCATGAAACATAAGTCCGAAACTTTCGAGAAGTTTAAGGAGTTTCAAAGTGAGGTAGAGAATCAACGTAACAAGAAGATTAAATTTCTACGTTCTGATCGTGGAGGTGAATATCTAAGTTACGAGTTTGGCGAGCATTTGAAGAAATGCGGAATACTTTCACAATTGACACCGCCGGGAACACCACAGCGTAATGGTGTGTCCGAACGTCGTAATCGAACTCTCTTAGATATGGTTCGTTCTATGATGTCACTTACAGATTTACCGCTATCATTTTGGGGTTATGCATTAGAAACAGCCGCATTCACTTTAAATAGGGCACCATCTAAATCCGTTGAAACGACACCGTATGAATTATGGTTTGGGAAGAAACCTAGATTGTCGTTCCTTAAAGTTTGGGGATGCGAAGCCTATGTAAAGAAGTTACAGCCGGACAAGCTTGAACCCAAAGCGGAAAAATGCGTCTTCATAGGATACCCGAAGGAAACTATTGGGTATACCTTCTATCATAGATCCGAAGGCAAAATCTTTGTTGCCAAGAATGGATCCTTTCTAGAGAAGGAATTTCTCTCGAAAGAAGTGACTGGAAGGAAAGTAGAACTCGACGAGGTTGTCGAACCTTCTCTCGAAATTGCGAGTAGCGCAGCACCGGAAGAAATTCCTGTGGTGCCTACACCAATTAGAGAGGGAGCTAATGATGGTGATCATGAAACTTCGGTTGAAGTTGCTACAGAGCCTCGGAGGTCAACGAGAACTCGTACCACTCCAGATTGGTATGATCCCGTTATGAGTGTCATGTTGGTGGACAACACCGATGACCCCGAGACATATGAGGAAGCGATGATGAGCCCAGATTCCAATAAATGGCAAGAAGCCATGAAATCCGAGATTGGATCCATGTACGAAAACCAAGTATGGACTTTGGTGGACTTACCGGATGGCCGAAAGGCTGTCGAGAACAAATGGATTTTCAAGAAGAAAACAGATGCTGATGGTAATGTTACTGTCTATAAAGCTCGACTTGTCGCAAAAGGGTTTCGACAAATTCAAGGAGTTGACTACGATGAGACTTTCTCACCAGTAGCGAAGCTAAAGTCTGTGAGGATTATGTTAGCAATCGCTGCATATTATGATTATGAGATATGGCAGATGGATGTCAAAACAGCATTCCTCAATGGAGACATTGATGAAGAGTTGTATATGATGCAACCCAAAGGTTTTGTCAATCCTAAAGATGCTAACAAGGTATGCAAACTTCAACGGTCCATCTATGGATTGAAGCAAGCATCCCGAAGTTGGAATCAACGTTTTGATAAGGTGATCAAAAGTTTTGGTTTTATACAAACTTATGGAGAAGCTTGTATTTACAAGAAAGTGAGTGGGAGCTCTGTAGCATTCTTAATACTATATGTGGATGACATATTGTTGATTGGGAATGATGTAGACCTTCTTAATAGTGTCAAGGAATATTTGAATAATAGTTTTTCAATGAAGGATCTTGTCGAAGCAGCTTACATATTAGGCATAAAGATTTATAGAGATAGATCGAAACGCCAAATATCATTGTCACAGAGTACATATTTGGACAAAGTTCTAAAGAGGTTTGGAATGGAAGAAAGCAAAAAAGGGTTCTTGCCCATGTTGCCCAATACGACCTTGAGTAAAACTCAAAGTCCGACATCGGCAGAAGATAGAGAAAGGATGAGTAAGACTCCCTATGCCTCAGCCATAGGATCTCTAATGTATGCCATGCTATGTACTAGACCCGACATTGCATATGCTGTTAGTTTAACTAGCAGATATCAAAGTGATCCAGGAGTGGATCATTGGACATCGGTCAAAAACATCCTTAAGTACTTGAGAAGAACTAAGGATATGGTTCTTTCTTATGGAGGTGATGAACAACTCGTTGTTAACGGTTACACCGATGCTAGTTGGAACACTGATCCGGATGATTCTAAATCACAATCCGGATACGTATTTATTTTGAATGGTGCAGCAGTTAGCTGGAGGAGTGCAAAGCAAAGCGTTGTGGCGAGATCTTCAACTGAATCGGAATACATGGCTGCTTCGGAGGCTTCACAAGAAGCGATATGGATGAAAGAGTTCATTACAGAGCTGAGTGTGGTTCCTAGTGCGCTGGACCCAATGTCTATCTACTGTGATAACATGGGCGCCATAGCCAATGCGCAAGAACCAAGGTCACACAAGAAGCTGAAGCATATCAAGCTACGTTTTCACGCTATTCGAGAACATATCCAGGATGGGGATATAAAGATTTGCAAAGTACACACAGATCTGAATGTGGCGGATCCGTTGACTAAACCTCTCCTGAGGGCAAAACATGACCAACACCAAACTGCCATGGGTGTTCGGTATATTACCATGTAATCTATATTAGATGACTCTAGTGCAAGTGGGAGACTGTTGGAGATATGCCCTAGAGGCAATAATAAATGTAGTTATTATTATATCTTTGTGTTTATGATAAATGTTTACATTCATGCTATAATAGTATTAACAAGGAAACATTAATACTTGTGTGATTTGTAAACTTAATTTGAAGTCCCTAGTATAGCCTCTATACTTCACTAGCTTGTTGGTTGATTAATGATTGTGGTTTCCATATCATGAACATTGAGATGTTATCAACAACAAGATCATATCGTTAGGAGAATGATATGGAGGACATACTCCTATAGATAAGCGTAGCATAAAGATCAAGTCATTTCAATAGTTCAATTGCTATATGCTTTCTGATACATAGTAACCTAATTCCTTCGACCATGAGATCATGCATATCACCTTTACCGGATGGATGCTTTGATGACATCAAACACCACACCGTAACTGGGTGGCTATAAAGGTGGCATTGAGTGTTCGGAAAGTATTGGTTGAAACACATGGATCAAGAGTGGGATTTGTCCATCCATATGACGGATAGATATACTCTGGGCCCTCTCGGTGGAATGTCATCCAATTAGCTTGCAAGCATGTGACTGGCTCACAAGGGATCACATATCACGGGAACGAGAAAAGAGTACTTATCGGTAACGAGGTTGAACTAGGTATGCAGAGATACCGACGATCATAACCTCGGATAAGTAAACTATCGTGAGACAAAGGGAAATTGGTATCGTATGTAAGTGGTTCATTCGATCGCAAAATAATCGTAGAAATATGTGGGAGCCATATGAATTTCTAGATTCCTCTATTGGTTATTGTTCGGAGAAGTGTCTCGATCATGTCCGCATAATTCACGAACCGTAGGGAGACACACTTAAGGATTCGACGTTGTTTGAGTAGTTATGGTATTATGAGAAAGAGACCGAATGTTGTTCGGAGTCTCGGATGGGATCCGGGATATCACGAGGTGATCCGGAATGGTCCGGAGAATAAAATTCATATAAGGAAAGTCCAGTTTCGGAGTTCGGGAATGATTCCGGTGTTTTCATCGGGAATGTTCTAGAAGGTTCCGGAATGTCCGGCACTCCGGGGGGAAGGGGTACATGAATGTGTCATTACATATTGGAATGATTGCATCATGTACTAAGTGTTCTTATTGTTCCAAATAAAGGATTAAATTGAATCCTAAAACAGAAAAGTCAAATGGCCAGTTTGAAAGTCAAACGGCTAAAACAGGAAACTGTGGGAAACAAGCAAGAGGAGGCAAAATCGACTTTGGGGAGGAGTCCCTCCTCTCCAAGCCGGCGCGCCACCCAAGGCCGACTTGGGGAGGGACTCCCTCCCCTTGGCCGCCCCTCCCACCTATAAAAGGAGGGGCAGGGCCTCCTCCTCTAGACACACAAGTTCCTATCCTCTAATCTCCGGTTTAGAGCCGTTTTGGTTTAGAGCTTCTAATTGCCCTAGCCTTCGGTTTAGAGCCTTCTAATTGGTGTGTATAATCCCTAGACCACTAATAGCTTTCTCATACTCCACCATACTCGCTCCGGCTTAAGGCGAAGCCCTGCGGGATCTCCCCTCTACTTCCGGTACCACGCCGTTGTGCTGCCGAAATCGCGAGGAGAGTGCTATAACCTCCGCTGCCTGCTGGAACAAGGGAGAGGAAGGTCTTCGTCGAGTACCGAACGTGTGACCGACTGCGGGAGCGCTGCCGGAACGCAGCGCCGGAAGGATCGTCTACGCGATCTTGAGATCGGGAAGAGTACGACTACATCACCCACGAGAATCCGCTCTCGTTAAACACTTTGGAATCTTCGAGGGTAAGTTATTCCATCGACTCGTTGCTACAATCTAGTAGATAGATCTTGGCTTGTTTGTTTATATGCGATAGAATTTTTTTGTTTTCCATGCTACGAAACCCTACAGTGGTATCAGAGCCGTGTCTATATGTAGATCTGTTGCACGAGTAGAACACAATGGTCATTGTGGGCGTTGATGCTTTTATTGTCGATTGCTTCTTGTGTACTTTGCATCTTGCGGTATGTTGGGATGAAGCGGCCCGGGCTAACCTTACATGACATTGTTCATGAGACTTGCTCCACGCTTGACATGCAACTTGTATTGCATAAAGTGGCTTTGCGGGTGCCTGTTTCTCCTAGCATAGTTAAGATCCAATTTACAATGGGTGATCAACAATACTAGTATCAATGTTGTGGTTCTTGTTCATAAGTTAGAACGACACTTATTGAAAGCCCCAAACCACGTAAAATATGCAAAGAAAGTAGAGGCGTCTAACTTTGTTTTGCAGGGGTGTGCAGTGATGTGATATGGCCATGATTGTGATTATATTTGATGTATGCAATGTTCCTTATTGTAAGTTGGCAACCGGCAGGAGCCATATGGTTGTTTTTAATTTATGTTAAGACCCGTGTGTCTATTCAAAGTAGTTGTAATAGTTGAAGCCGGTGGACGACAACCATGGAGAAGCGTCATTGACCTTGATGCAATGCCGGTGATGATGGAGATCATGTTCGTGCTTGAAGATGGAGATCGGAATCACAAAGAAGAAAGGCCATATCATATCACATATTATGAATTGCATGTGATGTTAATCCTTTATGCATCTTGTATTGCTTAGTAGACGACGGTAGCATTATAAGATGATCCCTCATGCACATGAATTTCAAGTCATAAAGTGTTCACCCTTAGTTAGCACCGTTGCTAAAGCTTGTTGTTTCGAAGCACCACTTGATGATCGGGTGTGTTAGATTCTGCAAGTGTATACAACGTAAGCAAGCCAGATTTGTTCATGCGGAAACTAAGGTTTGATCTTGACGAGCCTAGCATGTACAGACATGGTCTCGGAACACGGATCACCGAAAGGTAAAGCATGAATCATATAGTAGATATGATGAACATGTTGATTGTTCGCCATTGAAACTATATCAACTCTCGTGATGATCGGTGTTGATGTGGTGGATTTGGTTCGTGTGATCACTAAAACAATGTGAGGGATGTTGTTTTGAGTGGGAATTCACCTAGTTTAATTACATTAATTAATTTGAACTCAATTTGTCATAAACTTAGTCTAAACTATTGCAAATATGTTGTAGATCAATGGCAGCCCCTACCATCAATTTTAATGCGTTCCTAGAGAAAGAAAAGTTGAAAAACAATGGAAGCAACTTCGCGGATTGGTTCCGCAATTTGAGGATTGTCCTCACAGCTGGTAATTTGACCTATGTGCTGGATGCACCGCTGGGTGACCCACCTGCAGATGATGCTCCCGATGAAGTAAAGAATGTTTACCTCGCTCAGAAGAATCAGTACTCCATAGTTCAGTGTGCTATCTTGTATGGTTTGGAATCGGAGCTTCAGAAAAGGTTTGAGGATTCAGACCCATATTATATTGTCGAGGATCTCAAATTGATTTTTGAGACTCATGCGGCAATTGAAAGCTATGAGGCTTCTGAAAAGTTCTTTAACTGCAAGATGGAAGAGGGCAGCTCCGTCAGTGAGCATGTGCTTAAGATGTCTGGGCACGCAAACAAACTTCAAAGCTTGGGTATAGTGATTCCTAATGCTTTGGGGATTTACCGTGTCCTCCAATCACTACCACCAAGTTACAAGAACTTTGTGATGAACTACAACATGCAGAACATGAACAAGACGTTGCCAGAACTCTTTGCCATGTTGAAATCTGCAGAAGTGGAGATCAAGAAAGAGCACCAAGTGTTGTTGGTCAATAAGACCACCAAATTCAAGAAAGGCAAGTCTAAGCAGAAGGGACACTTCAAGAAGGGTGGTAAGAAAGTTACCACGCCGGCGAAGAAGACCAAGGCTGGACCTAAGCCTGATACTGAGTGCTTTTACTGCAAGGGAGAAGGTCACTGGAAGCGGAATTGCCCAAAGTACTTGGCGGATTTGAAGAACGGCAACATCAAGAAGAAAGGTATATCTGATATACATGTTATTGATGTGTATCTCACTAGTACTCGTATTAGTGCCTGGGTATTTGATACTGGTTCGGTTGCTCATATTTGTAACTCGAAACAGGTGCTGCAGAATAAACGGAAGCTAGCGAAGAACGAGGTGACGATGCGCGTGGGAAACGGATCAAAGGTTGATGTGATCGCGGTCGGCACGCTACCCCTTCATCTACCATCGGGATTAGTTTTATACTTAAATAATTGTTATTTGGTGCCTGCGTTGAGCATGAACATTATATCGGGATCTTGTTTATTGCGAGACGGTTACTTATTTAAATCCGAGAATAATGGTTGTTCGATTTATATGAGTAATATGTTTTATGCACATGCACCTATGATAGATGGTCTATTCTTATTGAATCTCGATAGTGGAAATACACATATCAACAACATTGAGGCTAAACATTTGAAATCAAGCGATAATTCGACCTATATGTGGCACTGTCGTCTTGGTCACATTGGAGTGAAGCGTATGAAGAAACTCCATTCCGATGGACTTCTTGAATCACTTGATTTTGAATCACTTGAAAGATGCGAAGCATGTCTGATGGTAAAAATGACTAAGACTCCATTTTCTGGTATGATGGAGCGAGCTACGGACCTATTGGAAATCATACATACCGATGTGTGTGGTCCAATGAGTGTAGCATCGCGCGGTGGTTATCGTTATGTTCTTACCTTCACGGATGACTTGAGTAGATATGGGTATATCTATTTCATGAAACATAAGTCCGAAACTTTCGAGAAGTTTAAGGAGTTTCAAAGTGAGGTAGAGAATCAACGTAACAAGAAGATTAAATTTCTACGTTCTGATCGTGGAGGTGAATATCTAAGTTACGAGTTTGGCGAGCATTTGAAGAAATGCGGAATACTTTCACAATTGACACCGCCGGGAACACCACAGCGTAATGGTGTGTCCGAACGTCGTAATCGAACTCTCTTAGATATGGTTCGTTCTATGATGTCACTTACAGATTTACCGCTATCATTTTGGGGTTATGCATTAGAAACAGCCGCATTCACTTTAAATAGGGCACCATCTAAATCCGTTGAAACGATACCGTATGAATTATGGTTTGGGAAGAAACCTAGATTGTCGTTCCTTAAAGTTTGGGGATGCGAAGCCTATGTAAAGAAGTTACAGCCGGACAAGCTTGAACCCAAAGCGGAAAAATGCGTCTTCATAGGATACCCGAAGGAAACTATTGGGTATACCTTCTATCATAGATCCGAAGGCAAAATCTTCGTTGCCAAGAATGGATCCTTTCTAGAGAAGGAATTTCTCTCGAAAGAAGTGACTGGAAGGAAAGTAGAACTCGACGAGGTTGTCGAACCTTCTCTCGAAATTGCGAGTAGCGCAGCACCGGAAGAAATTCCTGTGGTGCCTACACCAATTAGAGAGGGAGCTAATGATGGTGATCATGAAACTTCGGTTGAAGTTGCTACAGAGCCTCGGAGGTCAACGAGAACTCGTACCACTCCAGATTGGTATGATCCCGTTATGAGTGTCATGTTGGTGGACAACACCGATGACCCCGAGACATATGAGGAAGCGATGATGAGCCCAGATTCCAATAAATGGCAAGAAGCCATGAAATCCGAGATTGGATCCATGTACGAAAACCAAGTATGGACTTTGGTGGACTTACCGGATGGCCGAAAGGCTGTCGAGAACAAATGGATTTTCAAGAAGAAAACAGATGCTGATGGTAATGTTACTGTCTATAAAGCTCGACTTGTCGCAAAAGGGTTTCGACAAATTCAAGGAGTTGACTACGATGAGACTTTCTCACCAGTAGCGAAGCTAAAGTCTGTGAGGATTATGTTAGCAATCGCTGCATATTATGATTATGAGATATGGCAGATGGATGTCAAAACAGCATTCCTCAATGGAGACATTGATGAAGAGTTGTATATGATGCAACCCAAAGGTTTTGTCAATCCTAAAGATGCTAACAAGGTATGCAAACTTCAACGGTCCATCTATGGATTGAAGCAAGCATCCCGAAGTTGGAATCAACGTTTTGATAAGGTGATCAAAAGTTTTGGTTTTATACAAACTTATGGAGAAGCTTGTATTTACAAGAAAGTGAGTGGGAGCTCTGTAGCATTCTTAATACTATATGTGGATGACATATTGTTGATTGGGAATGATGTAGACCTTCTTAATAGTGTCAAGGAATATTTGAATAATAGTTTTTCAATGAAGGATCTTGTCGAAGCAGCTTACATATTAGGCATAAAGATTTATAGAGATAGATCGAAACGCCAAATATCATTGTCACAGAGTACATATTTGGACAAAGTTCTAAAGAGGTTTGGAATGGAAGAAAGCAAAAAAGGGTTCTTGCCCATGTTGCCCAATACGACCTTGAGTAAAACTCAAAGTCCGACATCGGCAGAAGATAGAGAAAGGATGAGTAAGACTCCCTATGCCTCAGCCATAGGATCTCTAATGTATGCCATGCTATGTACTAGACCCGACATTGCATATGCTGTTAGTTTAACTAGCAGATATCAAAGTGATCCAGGAGTGGATCATTGGACATCGGTCAAAAACATCCTTAAGTACTTGAGAAGAACTAAGGATATGGTTCTTTCTTATGGAGGTGATGAACAGCTCGTTGTTAACGGTTACACCGATGCTAGTTGGAACACTGATCCGGATGATTCTAAATCACAATCCGGATACGTATTTATTTTGAATGGTGCAGCAGTTAGCTGGAGGAGTGCAAAGCAAAGCGTTGTGGCGAGATCTTCAACTGAATCGGAATACATGGCTGCTTCGGAGGCTTCACAAGAAGCGATATGGATGAAAGAGTTCATTACAGAGCTGAGTGTGGTTCCTAGTGCGCTGGACCCAATGTCTATCTACTGTGATAACATGGGCGCCATAGCCAATGCGCAAGAACCAAGGTCACACAAGAAGCTGAAGCATATCAAGCTACGTTTTCACGCTATTCGAGAACATATCCAGGATGGGGATATAAAGATTTGCAAAGTACACACAGATCTGAATGTGGCGGATCCGTTGACTAAACCTCTCCCGAGGGCAAAACATGACCAACACCAAACTGCCATGGGTGTTCGGTATATTACCATGTAATCTATATTAGATGACTAGTGCAAGTGGGAGACTGTTGGAGATATGCCCTAGAGGCAATAATAAATGTAGTTATTATTATATCTTTGTGTTTATGATAAATGTTTACATTCATGCTATAATAGTATTAACAAGGAAACATTAATACTTGTGTGATTTGTAAACTTAATTTGAAGTCCCTAGTATAGCCTCTATACTTCACTAGCTTGTTGGTTGATTAATGATTGTGGTTTCCATATCATGAACATTGAGATGTTATCAACAACAAGATCATATCGTTAGGAGAATGATATGGTGGACATACTCCTATAGATAAGCGTAGCATAAATATCAAGTCATTTCAATAGTTCAATTGCTATATGCTTTCTGATACATAGTAACCTAATTCCTTCGACCATGAGATCATGCATATCACCTTTACCGGATGGATGCTTTGATGACATCAAACACCACACCGTAACTGGGTGGCTATAAAGGTGGCATTGAGTGTTCGGAAAGTATTGGTTGAAACACATGGATCAAGAGTGGGATTTGTCCATCCATATGACGGATAGATATACTCTGGGCCCTCTCGGTGGAATGTCATCCAATTAGCTTGCAAGCATGTGACTGGTTCACAAGGGATCACATATCACGGGAACGAGAAAAGAGTACTTATCGGTAACGAGGTTGAACTAGGTATGCAGAGATACCGACGATCATAACCTCGGATAAGTAAACTATCGTGAGATAAAGGGAAATTGGTATCGTATGTAAGTGGTTCATTCGATCGCAAAATAATCGTAGAAATATGTGGGAGCCATATGAATTTCCAGATTCCTCTATTGGTTATTGTTCGGAGAAGTGTCTCGATCATGTCCGCATAATTCACGAACCGTAGGGAGACACACTTAAGGATTCGACGTTGTTTGAGTAGTTATGGTATTATGAGGAAGAGACCGAATGTTGTTCGGAGTCTCGGATGGGATCCGGGATATCACGAGGTGATCCGGAATGGTCCGGAGAATAAAATTCATATAAGGAAAGTCCAGTTTCGGAGTTCGGGAATGATTCCGGTGTTTTCATCGGGAATGTTCTAGAAGGTTCCGGAATGTCCGGCACTCCGGGGGGAAGGGGTACATGAATGTGTAATTACATATTGGAATGATTGCATCATGTACTAAGTGTTCTTGTTGTTCCAAATAAAGGATTAAATTGAATCCTAAAACAGAAAAGTCAAATGGCCAGTTTGAAAGTCAAACGGCTAAAACAGGAAACTGTGGGAAACAAGCAAGAGGAGGCAAAACCGACTTTGGGGAGGAGTCCCTCCTCTCCAAGCCGGCGCGCCACCCAAGGCCGACTTGGGGAGGGACTCCCTCCCCTTGGCCGCCCCTCCCACCTATAAAAGGAGGGGCAGGGCCTCCTCCTCTAGACACACAAGTTCCTATCCTCTAATCTCCGGTTTAGAGCCGTTTTGTTTTAGAGCTTCTAATTGCCCTAGCCTTCGGTTTAGAGCCTTCTAATTGGTGTGTCTAATCCCTAGACCACTAATAGCTTTCTCATACTCCACCATACTCGCTCCGGCTTAAGGCGAAGCCCTGCGGGATCTCCCCTCTACTTCCGGTACCACGCCGTTGTGCTGCCGGAATCGCGAGGAGAGTGCTAGAACCTCCGCTGCCTGCTGGAACAAGGGAGAGGAAGGTCTTCGTCGAGTACCGAACGTGTGACCGACTGCGGGAGCGCTGCCGGAACGCAGCGCCGGAAGGATCGTCTACGCGATCTTGAGATCGGGAAGAGTACGACTACATCACCCACGAGAATCCGCTCTCGTTAAACACTTTGGAATCTTCGAGGGTAAGTTATTCCATCGACTCGTTGCTACAATCTAGTAGATAGATCTTGGCTTGTTTGTTTGTATGCGATAGAAATTTTTTGTTTTCCATGCTACGAAACCCTACAAAGAGGACTTCATGCTCAGTGACCTGTATGCTCACATGGTCGCGTACGAGGCGCGCACAGGCGACCACACATCTAGAGGCCAGTTTCAGCACTCCGCCAACAACACCGGGCGCGATGGTGGCCGTGGCGGTTTCAAGTGTGGCGGAGAACGTGGCGTGGCGATGGCAGCCGCGGCAATGGAGGAGGACGCCACAATGGTGGCTACAATGACAACGGTGGCGGCCACAATGGATACCGAGGTGGCTATGGTGGCTACCAAGGCCACCAAGGAGGATACCATGGAGGTGGCAACGACAGCGGCCGTGGCCACAACCCTGGGCACGATGGATCAGCTCAGGGAGGAGGAGGACGTGGACACGGTGGCGGCAAGTCCACGTGCCAGATCTATGGCGTATACGGCCAGGACACACTCTGCTGCTACAATCGCTTCAACCACGCCATCCAGCCGAAATCTTCGAACCGGAAGGCCTCCTACTCAAACTCCAACGAGTATGATGAGAATTGGGTGTTGGACTCCGGCACGACGAACCATATGACGAACGACCTGAGTTGGCTTCACGTTCATGACGTCTACCATGGCAACGATCAGATCCATGTGGAAAATGGTACGCATATACCCATCCTACATATCAGTGAATCATCTTTACCTGGTTAAACTCATCCCTTACGTCTTAAAAATGTCTTACATGCTCCTGATCTTTCTAAAAATCTATTATCTGCTAGTAAACTTGCCTTTGATAATGACTGTTTTGTTGAACTTCATCCTCGTTCTTTTGTCATCAAGGATCGCATCACGAAGGAAACTCGACTACAAGGTAGAGGTCATCGTGGACTCTACCCCGTGCCACACCCCCGCCCCCGCCAAGCCTTCCTCACCACACCATCCAAGGACGTGTGGCACCAGCGCCTCGGTCATCCCTCTTCTGTCATCGTCCAAGCCATCCTCTCCACAAATAAGTTAGAGTCGTCCACAAATAAAGATTTAGTCACACATGTGTGTGATGCGTGTCAGCAAGCTAAAGTTCATTAGCTTCCCTATGAGTTGTCTAGTCGAGTTTCCCATGTTCCCTTAGAACTTGTCCACACAGATGTGTGGGGTCCTGCGATTAAATATGCAGGCGGTTTTAGTTACTATGTAAGTTTCTTGGATGATTTCAGTAAATTTTCTTGGGTTTACTTATTAAAACACAAATCCGATGTTGAGCATATCTTTTATCAGTTTCAGAATCGTGATGAACGTTCTTTTAACAAGAAAATATTATCCATCCAATCTGATTGGGGAGGAGAATATCACAAATTAAATCGCTATTTTTGTGACACTGGCACTACCCATGTCTCTCGTGCCCACACACGCACCAACAGAATGGTGACATTGAAAGAAAACACCGTCATCTTATCGAAACAGCCTTGGCTCTTTTAGCCCAAGCCTCTCTTCCTCTCCGCTTTTGGGATGATGTTGTCCTTACTGCTTGTTATCTTATCAACAGAATTCCTAGTCGTGTTATTCACAATGATACATCGGCTCATAAACTTTTTCAAACTCCCATTCGTTACGATCTCCTTCGCATGTTCGAGTGCGCTTGTTGGCCTAACTTGCACCCTTATAACAACCGAAAACTTGATTTTTGGTCACGCCTGTGTGTCTTCCTAGGGTACAACCCTGATCACCTCGGTTTCCGGTGTCTCGATCGCTCGACGGGGCATATCTATGTGTCTTGTGATGTAGTGTTCGACGAACGCGTGTTCCCGTTTGCAGCTGAGTCTCCCCAGTATTCCCTTCCTACCGAAGATCTTTTGCTCCTTCCTGAACCAGTTGATTCGCCTTTATGTAGTGATAAGGCACCTGCTACTAATTCTGCCCCAAGTTTTGTTGTTGTTTCAAGTACTGACGACGACATCGATCATGCACTGCATGGCCTGCATGCACCCCCTCACGTTGATCTCGGGGGGCCAGTGGTGGGCGCTGAAGATGGCCCACCCGAGGCCCATCTCGATGCCCCGGATGCGGAACCATCTCCGCCTTCCTCTCCGGCTACCCCACCTACTGGGCCGCCCATGACGACCCCGGCCCGTCATCTCCTTCATCACCGTCCTCTGCTGGCACGCCATCACCAGCCCCGTCACTGCCTCGAATGCGCACACGTCTTCAGAACAATGTCGTGCGTTGATACGTCGGAAACGTATCAATAGTTTTTGATGCTCCATGCTTGTTTAGTATCTACTTTGCTTTACTTGTCCACACTTTTAGGTTCTTTTTACATGTTTTCTGGTACTAACCTACTAACAAGTTGCAATAGTGCCAGATGCCTGTTTTCTGCTGTTTTTGGTTTTAGAAAAGTTAGTAAAGAAATATTCTCAGAATTGGACGGGACAAACGACAAAGTTAATTACTTTTCGTGGGGAACAAGAAGACCAGAGGAGAGCCAGGGAGGCGAGCTAGAGGGGACAACTCCCTCCCCCAGGCGCGGGCCCACCTGGCTACCTGGCTGGCCCCTCTGCCTCCCCCTTCGCCTATAAGAAGCCTCCGATGCAGAAACTCTGAGTTCTCGATCAAATATCTACGAAATCGTCTGTAGCCGCCGGCACCATCATCCCTAGATTGGAGGGGATCTGAAGTTCATCCCGGCACCATGCCGGAGGGGAGATCATCCCGGAGGCCTTCTCTCCGATATGATGCGTGAGTAGTTCCACCTTGGACTATGGGTCCATGTAGTAGCTAGATGGTTGTATCTCTGAAGGGAATATGCCCGAGAGGCAATAATAAAGTGGTTATTATCGTATTCCTTATTTATGATAAATGTTTATTTTGCATGCTATAATTGTATTAATACGGAAACGTTAATACATGTGTGTTTAATAAACAAACATAAAGTTCCTAGTTTTGCCTCTCTCATAAACTATCTCGTTGATTAACAAGATGATCAAGGTTTCCTGATCATGGACATTGGATGTTGTTAATAACGAGATCACAACATTACTGTAATGGTGTGATGAACATTCATCCGAAGTATAGCATTACGATCAAAGTCATTGAGTTTATATTGCTATAACAACTTACGAAGTGATCCTAATCCTTAGACCATGAGATCATGTTAATCACTAACACCGGAAGAGTTTCTTGATAACATCAAACGTCACACCGTAACAGGGTGACTATAAAGATGGATTCAGAACTAATAAAGTGTTATGTTGAGGCCCATGGATCGAGAGTGGAATTTGTTCATCCCGATGACGGATAGATATGCTCTGGGCCCTCTCGGTGATATCGCATTGATTAGCTTGCAAGCAAGTGATTTGATCACTAGAATGTTATATCACGGGAACGAGAAAAGAGTGCATGTCAGTAACGAGATCAAACTAGGTATGGAGATACCGATGATCGAATCTCGGACATGTAGATACTAGCGTAAAAGGTTCCGACGATCACAAGAAAGTCATCGTTGAATGTGTGGGAGTCAGTATGGGTCTTCAGATCCCGCTTCTGATTATTGATCCGAGAGGGGTCTCGATCATGTCCGCATTATTCGCGAACCGTAGGGTGACACACTTAAGAGACACCAACATCCATTTGGAGCAAAAGTTTCATGCCGAAAAGAATAACAAGCGCATGAATTTATTTCACTAGATACCGAAACGGGTTTACGGGTGAAATTGCAGAAAGTGTTTCTGCATGTGAAATGAAATACTAGCAAGGGGTTATATGTGAATGTTTGTCATTAAAGTAATTGACAAAATTCTGAATAAATAAAAGGAGTTTTATTTAATGATAGTTTGCATTAAATTTGGTGGAAATTTAATGGGAATTTGAGTGGTTTTTTGAGTGGAGGGAATTGAAAGGCATTTGAGTGAGTGGAATGTCCACCCACATGAATGTGGAAGAGGTGGGGGCAGCCCCATGGCTGGGCGCATGGCCCCTTGGGTGCCCCCTCTCCCTATAAAAGGATCCCCCTCCCTCTCTCTCACTCACACCTCCTCGTGAAGGATCTCTCTCCCCCTCTAGTATTTATCCCCCATGGTCTCGGACTAGCGAGATACATGTTCCCGGTGGCTTTTCGGCAAGAAAGAGTTGTGCTTCCGCTGCATCGATGGAGCGAGGAGGCGGAGGTTGCTCGGTGCCTCGAACGTGTGTGCGAGCACGGATGCGCTGCTGTTTTGCGGCGCCAGGACTTCCTCTCGATCTTGAGATCGGCAAGAGATCATCTACATCAACCACGAGTTTGGAATCGTTAAGCTTTGTCGGTCTTCAAGGGTATGTTCTCTATGGATATACATCCGCCTGTTGTTTGTATCTAGTAGATAGATCTTGGTACATAGTTGTTCCCATCGTAGGAAATTTTTTGTTTTCTATGTTGCGAACCCAACAGTGGTATCAGAGCCGGATCTATGCGTAGATGCTTTGCACGGGTAGTACACATATGAGTATGTGGGCGATGATGATCATTTTATTGCTTCTTAGTTGCACTTTGGATATTGGTGGCATAGTGGGATGAAGCGGCCTGGACAAACTTTACATGTCCTCGCACATGAGACCTGTTCCACGTTTGACATGCAACTAGTTTTGCATAAGTGGCTAGCGGGTGTCTGTCTCTCCTACTATAGTCAATATCTAATTTGCAACGAGTTGTCAACAATTTGGTTATCCTCGTTGTGGTTCATGTTCGTAGGTAAGAACGGTTCTATCTTCGAAAGCCCTAAGCCACGTAAAACTTGCAATGGATAAATTAGAGGCGTCTAGTTTAGATTGTTGCTGGGCTAATGTTATGATATGGTGATGTTGTAAGTAGAAGTATGATATGATACTCTTACAACACACATATCGTGTAAGTTCCATAGACCTTGGCCTTACACATAAAGGTATGATAGAGATCATACCACGGTGCACATGATAGAGATCATATGCAGGAACCATATCATTCCACTAATAAACATGTGATGTTTGATAGCATCTTATATTGCTTGTTTGGCGTTTTATTAGCATAATAAGATGATCCCTCATTTAAATATCAAGATAAGAATGTGTTCTTCCTTTAGTATGCACCGATTATGTTCTCGTCGCTCCAAGACATCACGTGATGATCGAGTGTTTTTGGATCCACGACCATATTTCGGGTGTAAGACAGTTACACACGCGAATACTAAGGTTCTTACTTGGCGAGCCTAGCATGTACAGACATGGCCTCGGAACACGGACCGAAAGGTTAAGCATGAGTCATATAGTAGATATGGTGCCCATTTGATGCTCGCCTTTGAAGCTACACCGACTCACGTGATGATCGGACTTGGTGTAGTGGATTTGGTTCATGTAATCACCAAAAAGACACGAGGGATGTCGTTTTTGAGTGGGAGTTCATTTCTAATTTGGATTAGTAGAACTCAATTTATCATAAATTAAATCAAAGTGAATTTGCATAATTTGTTGTAGTCATTGGCATTCGTTCACCACCTTGTGCATAGTTGTAATTGAGATAATAGAACTATAGAATTCTGGATATATACTTTACGAACTGGTATCGTATTGTGTTGAGTGTCAATCTAAAGTTTAAAGTCCTATTGCAAACTTTCAGCAAATTCTATTTACTCTGTGAAATTTAATAGTTGGTATTAAATCGAGAGTAACAATTCCAGTGTTAGTATCTTAAGTATCATGTTTGCCTGCATGATTCTTGATTGTTTTAATATCAAGTTTATCTAGGAGCTGAAAGAATTGTTTCAGAAACTATCATGTGTGGCAGATATAATGATATCTAAAACAATGTTTGGTTTCAAAATGATAGAGTATAATATATGTTGTCATATTGGATGAGAATTTATGAAGGTTGGAGATGCTAGACATCCTAATCATCTAAAAGGATTTTGGAAAGTAATGTTATACTCACGATTCACCTTTATAAGCTACAGTAGCTTGATCATGAAAGTCGTCATGATAAGGGTGAATAGAAGATGTATGTAAAGTGTTTACTACACTAAGAGATTACTAAAGAATGGATTTTGAAAGAATACCGATCATTTTGATGATGGTGATCTACTTCAAAGTGCAAGTCCAAAGGTATTATTATTTGAATATACACGCTTTGGACTATGTGTCATGTATATGGCGCCACTTTTGATGTTGATAGATTCTTTTAAAAAGGAAAAGGAAATGCTGAAAGAGAATCTATAAAATATATTTGGCAGAAAAGAAAAGATTGGAAATATCCAATTTAGGTATATGGATCATATACATGTTATGGTTGTATTCTTTGCTTGTTAAACAATGTGGTTCTTGGGTATTGGATACTGAATTGGTTGGTATGAAACTTCATACGGAACAACGCAATTCATGAACCACAATGGCCTAAGTAACTAGCAAGAGAATATGTGATGATGTTCATCGAAAACAAACAAACCGTTGTTTGTATTTCTCGTTGACATCAAAGCTTGACTTCAAGATTTGTTTTAATAATTGTTATTTGAATCAGGTATTATGAGAACAAAGGTTGTTCAAATAATTATCGTATTCCATATAAGATGGATTATTTACAAATCTAGTTGAAGAAATCACATCCATAAAACCTAATGCTAAAATGTAGCAAGACAAATGATTGAAAGATCACTTACGAAGTGATATCGCTGTTTAAATTATATTGGAAAGAAAACATGAAGAATATCCATATTCATGGATTTTTGGAGTCTTTGATTTGATCAAGTGACGCTTGTGAGACTTTCCACGTGATAATTAAAACTTCGTTCAAAGGCCAAAGAAGAACGAACGACTAAAATATTGGAATTTATACATATTGATGTATGTAGTCCATTATGTGTAGTCGTAAGCGATGAGTTTCAACTTCATATGCTTTCTCCGGAAATTTGAGTGAATATTCACTTAATGAGAAAGAAGTATGAAATATTTGAAAAACGTTTCAAAGACTTTCAAGATGAAGTGAAAAATCATTGTAACAAGAAAAATAAATGGTTTATGATTTTATCATAAGGGATTTATTTGAGTTACAAGTGTAACAAGAAAATAAATGAATTATGATTTTATCATAAAGGGATTTATTTGAGTTGCAAGTTTAGCAAAACACCTAGATTTACATATCCCGAAACACCATAGGAATATGGAGTGTTTGAGATTTGTAATGAAACCTTGTTTGACATGGTTGGATCAAAGGTGTTATTGATAAAACTGCCATTATGTTTTAAAAGATTAAAGCTTTAGAGACTACCGCTTTTACACTGAAAAGAGATCCATCTTGATCCGTTGAAATGACACCATGGAAGTTATGGTTTGGGGTAAAACCCAAGTTGTCATTTCTTAAATTTTGGTATGCTAAACATAAGTAAGATGTTTACAACCGAAGTCGGATGAGCATGTCTTTGTAGGTTATTTCGAATAACAATTGGTTATTCCTTCATAACACCAAGGACAAAAGGGTTTGTCACTTGAAACATGAAGTTTCTTGAAGAAGGAATTTTTCATAAATGTTAAGTGGGAGGACAATAGAACTTTGATAAGGTTAACGAACCTTAGCTAAATGTGCTGAGTTGCGCAGCGCCGGAAATTGTTCTGGAGGCTGCCATAATGCTCATAGCTTATGTGCCTCAAAGGTTGTGGTCACGGAGATCTAAGTTCTTATTGAACCAAGTCGGTCGAATAAACAATCAAATACTAAGATTTGAAAGTAAATCATTATTGTTTGACAATGATGAACAAACTATATGCAAAGAAGCAATGATGGGCCCTGACTCCGTCAAATGGCTTGAAGCCATAAAATCCGTGATAGTTCCATACATGAGAAATCAAGTTTTGAACTTGAAAGACCCTCCGGAAAGGTGTAAAAACCTATCGGTCGTATTTGGATCTATAAAGAAATAGACATGGATGTTTCACATCTATGAAATAGTCGACATGTCGTAAAGTATTTTACGACAATGTTCAAGGAGTTGACTATGACAAGATTTGATCTTTCATAGCGATATTTAGTCTGGACGGATTAAAGTAGCAACAACTACATATAATTTGTTATATGGTAGATGAATAAACAAAACAAAGTTCTTCTAATAGAATGGTTACCTAGGACGTGTACATGACACGATCCAAAGGGTTTTGTTAATTCAAAGGATGCTAAAAAGGGCATGCAAACTTCAATGGTTGAAGTAAGCATCGCGGAGTTGGAATCTTCACCGTGATGAAAAGGAGTTTTCATCAGGAGACGATGAAGATGCTTGCATTTGCAATAAATTAAGTGGGAGCGCTGAGACATATTTCTAATACATTATGTGGAGGACATCTTGTTGATTAGAAATGATGTATATTTTATTGACAAAGGTTAAGAATTTCATTTCGATGAAATACTTAGGCAAAATCCGAATATTTAGCGTGAATGTCTATAGTGGATAGACTGTGACGCCAATATGGTTGTGCCAAACGTACATATATGAGATATTGAAGGAGTTCAATATAGAAACGACAAGAAACAGTTCTTGTTGCATGGAAAGGAATTGAATCAAGATTCAAGTGTATCGACACTTGATAAGTGAAACAAGATTCAAGTGCTTTGACACTTGATGAGTGAAATCAAGAGAATGTTTTGATCAATCATACCATGATATGTACACATCCAGATATGTCCTATGCTCTAAGTGTTATGAGCATATACCAGAATGAATCATAAAATGATCATTGGACGATAGTAAGGATATTCTTATGATCTTTTGGAAGAACTAAGAATATATTTGTGTAGAGGTGACAAACAATTACAAATAGTTCATTGTAAAGCGTTACATTGACACTAGGTTTGTCACAAGATACACATTAAGTTTATCTCAATTTAAACTATGGGTCGCACAATGAAATGGAAAGAAAGTTTCCATGATGGATTTGGATGTATTCCAAAGTTAAGACATTGTGACGAATACTACAACAAAAGGCTAAGTATATGACTGCTATAGTAGCAGCAAAGGAGGGAATTTGTGTCAAGTAGTTTGTTATCAAACTAAGGTGTGGTTCACAACGGGCTAACACTAAAGATATATTGTATGATAATAATATTGACGTGTTTTAAACCCCAAGGAACTAAAGGTCTCACCGAAAGACCAAATTTATACAATGCCATATCATTGGAGAGTGAGTGATGCGTGAAGACGCAAAGACATGCAAATACACACGGACCCGAAAGCGTCAGATCCGTAGATTATGTTAACCACTTGCAATTGCATATATGGAACACCAGAAAGCCATAGGTGTTCAATACGCAAAGTTTTCAAACTAGATTATTGTCTCTAGTGCAAGTGGGAGACTGAAGGGAATATGTCCGAGAGGCAATAATAAAGTGGTTATTATCGTATTCCTTATTTATGATAAATGTTTATTTTACATTCTATAATTGTATTAATACGAAAACATTAATACATGTGTGTTTAATAAACAAACAGAAAGTTCCTAGTTATGCCTCTCTCATAAACTAGCTCGTTGATTAACAAGATGATCAAGGTTTCCTGATCATGGACATTGGATGTTGTTAATAACGGGATCACAACATTAGTGTAATGGTGTGATGAACATTCATCCGAAGTATAGCATTACGATCAAAGTCATTGAGTTTATATTGCTATAACAACTTACGAAGTGATCCTAATCCTTAGACCATGAGATCATGTCAATCACTAACACCAGAAGAGTTTCTTGATAACATCAAATGCCACACCATAACAGGGTAATTATAAAGATGGATTCAGAACTAATAAAGTGTTATGTTGAGGCCCATGGATCGAGAGTGGAATTTGTTCATCCCGATGATGGATAGATATGCTCTGGGCCCTCTCGGTGATATCGTATTGATTAGCTTGCAAGCAAGTGATTTGATCACTAGAATGTTATATCACGGGAACGAGAAAAGAGTGCATGTCAGTAACGAGATCAAACTAGGTATGGAGATACCGATGATCGAATCTCGTACATGTAATATATCGCAAAACAAAGGGATTAAGATACTAGCGTAAAAGGTTCCGATGATCACAAGAAAGTCATCGTTGAATGTGTGGGAGTCAGTATGGGTCTCCAGATCCCGCTTCTGATTATTGATCCGAGAGGGGTCTCGATCATGTCCGAATTATTCGCGAACCGTAGGGTGACACATTTAAGAGACACCGACATCCATTTGGAGCAAAAGTTTCATGCCGAAAAGAATAACAAGCGCAGGAATTTATTTCACTAGATACCGAAACGGGTTTTCGGGTGAAATTGCAGAAAGTGTTTCTGCATGTGAAATGAAATACTAGCAAGGGGTTATATGTGAATGTTTTTCATTAAAGTAATTGACAAAATTCTGAATAAATAAAAGGAGTTTTATTTAATGAGAGTTTGCATTAAATTTGGTGGAAATTTAACGGGAATTTGAGTGGTTTTTTGAGTGGAGGGAATTGAAAGGCATTTGAGTGAGTGGAGTGTCCACCCACATGAATGTGGAAGAGGTGGGGGCAGCCCCATGGATGGGCGCATGGACCCTTGGGTGCCCCCCTCTCCCTATAAAAGAAGCCCCCTCCCTCTCTCTCTCACTCACACCTCCTCGTGAAGGATCTCTCTCCCCCTCTAGTATTTATCCCCCATGGTCTCGGACTAGAGAGATACATGTTCCCGGTGGATTAAGAGTTGTGCTTCCGCTGCATCGCTGGAGCGAGGAGGCGGAGGTTGCTCGGTGCCTCGAACGTGTGTGCGAGCACGGATGCGCTGCTGTTTTGCGGCGCTAGGACTTCCTCTCGATCTTGAGATCGGCAAGAGATCGTCTACATCAACCACGAGTTTGGACTCGTTAAGCTTTGTCGGTCTTCAAGGGTATGTTCTCTACGGATGTACATCCGCCCGTTGTTTGTATCTAGTAGATAGATCTTGGTACATAGTTGTTCCCATCGTAGGAAATTTTTTGTTTTCTATGTTGCGAACCCTACAATCTCCTCCTTTGTGCTTTCATGTATAGATCTTGTGAGCTCCGTTCATGATCAAGATCTAATCTATTTGTAATCATGCATGTTGTGTTTGCGGGGATCCGATGGATATTGTGATTATTATGTTGGTTTGATTAATGTTTTTGTCTTTATGATTCTATCATGTCTGTGTTGTTTGTGATCTTGCATGCTCGTTGCTAGTGGTTATCTTGGCCAAGTAGTTTCTAGTGACTCCAAGAGGGAGTATTTATGCTCGATAGTGGATTCATGCCTCTAGTTTCCAAGGGAAGTGACAATAATCTCTTCGGTTGTAGATGTGTTGTTGCTACTGGGGAGAAAGCAACAGTCTCTTGTTCATGGAACATGTGGATTGTTTACCTTACACACTTTGCTTAAAGCATTTGTATGTTGCTTGCAACTGAATACTGGAGGGGGTTCGGATGATAACCTAAAGGTGGACTTCTAATCATAGATGAAGTTGGATGGCGGTCTATGTATTTTGTTGTATTGCCTAATCGAATATCATAGGATCTTTCTGTCTGGTAATTGCATTGTTATGCATTTCTCAGTTCCTGTTAATTTCCCTACTGTAATTTTTTTACCCTTCATGCGATGTTGTTTATCTAAGGAGAGCACCTCTAGTGAACTATGGACACCGGTCCAATCTTTACCATTATTACATCCTCCAGTTTTACTTGTTTACTTGCTGCAAACCATTACCTTCCACACCATACGTTTAATCCTTCGTTACAGCAAACCGGTGAGCTTGACAACCTCACTGATTCGTTGGAAAAAGTCTTGAGTTTGTGTTGTGCAGGTCTTCGCGTTGCTTGCAACACCTGTGTGGCGTTTCCTTCCTCCTTCTGGTTCGATAACCTCGGTCTCAACTGAGGGAAAACTTGCTGCTTGCTCTTCACACCTTATGCTTGGGGTTACCAATGAAGTGATCCACATCAACATGTCGAGCATCATCATGCGTCCAATCAAACTACTTGCTGACATTCTTCGGTATGACATCTCGAAACGAGGTTTTGCAGCTGAGCCATCTCTCATGTTGATGCACTTGGAGTCCTAGCGTGGAAAGTTGCTATGGACGAAGAGGTTCGAGCTCTTCATCAGAACCGAACCTGGCAGCTTGTCGAAGCGCCTCGTGGGCATCATGTTGTTGGATGCAAATGGGTTTTCAAACTCAAACAAAAACAAGATGGCACTGTTGATCGGTACAAGGCCAGGCTCGTTGCTAAGGGATTTACTTAGCGTCACGACATTGACTACACCGACACATTTCCCCTGTTGTTAAGCCCACCACGGTGCGCTTGATCTTGTCCATCGCCGTGTCTCGCGGCTGGACTCTTCGACAAGTTGACGTTTAGAACGCCTTCCTCCATGGCGATATCCAGGAGGAGGTGTATATGCATCAGCCACCAGGGTATGTTGATCCTGATCGACCGAATCATGTCTGTCGGCTACAGAAGTCTTTGTATGGGTTAAAATAGGCGCCCAGATACGTCTTTGTTCCATCACAAGCAGATACGTCTTTGTTCATCTATGCAAATTCTCGAGTCACCATCTACATGTTGATCTATGTGGACGACATCATCATTACAAGCTCCTGCTCTGCAGCTGTTGGAAAGTTACTCGTTCAACTTCGTGACTCATTTGCTATGAAGGATCTGGGGGAACTTTCATATTTCCTTGGTATTGAAGTGACTCAGAAATCTGATGGCATTGCACTTACTCAGTCCAAATATGTTGTAGATCTCCTTCAAAAAGTAAAAAATGCATACGTGCAAGGTGAGCAGCACACTGATGGCAGCTTCTGATAAACTCAGCAGAACAACTGGAACACCGTTATCTGATGAGGATGCATTCATTTACAAAAGTACAGTTGGGGGACTGCAATATCCTTGCATGACTAGGCCAGATATCTATTTTGCAATAAACAAGGCTTGTCAATTCTTGGCTGCACCGACAGATGTGCATTGGTCAGCCTCCAAGCGAATCTTGAGGTATATCAAAGGTACAGTGGATGTGGGACTGAAGATAACACGCTCAGCGTCGACAGATCAGTGTCTATACCGATGCCGATTGGGCAGGATGTCCAGATGACCGAAGATCGACAGGTGGCTATGCGGTGTTTTACGGGCCCAACTTGATCTCATGGAGTTCAAGGAAGCAGCCAACTGTTAGTAGATCAAGAACGGAGGCAGAGTACAAAGCTATTGCAAATGGTACAGCAGAAGTCACCTGGTTACAGTCAGTACTTTGAGAACTGAAGGTTTTTTAGTCGCAAGCTCCAGTTTTATGGTGTGATAACTTAGGAGCTACTTTCCTCACAACTAATCCTATTTTCCATGCGAGAACGAAGCATATCGAAATTGACTTTCATTTTGTGCGAGATAAAGTGTCAACAGGGGCACTAAAGGTTCAGTTCATCTCAACTCAAGATTAGTTGGTAGATATATTTACCAAGGCACTTGGTAGAGATTCATTTGATAAATTGAAGTATAGGTTGAATTTGGTTAGCACCCGTTTGGATCGAGAGGGGCTGTTAAACGGAGTCGTCTAGGACTGCTGTCGATCCTAGACTCTGTTGCTAACCAACCGTGATTAGATATCTATGTAGATAGCTAATCCTTTGTAATCCTAACAACTCTGTAATCTTGTGTTTGTGATATATAAGGAAAGCAACGCCAGCCCAAGAGGCACGCGAGACAAATCAATCTACTCATATTTTCTTATAGTCTCCACCACCGACGAACTCCGGCGACCTCCAGCCGAGTACCAGCGAGGTCGAGGTCTTTTGCCCGTGACGCCTTCCGAACTGGAGAAGAAGCAGACTACGAGCCATCTTGGCAACGACGGGGACGAACCACTTGCCCTTACCAAGACGTCGAGCTCTGGAACTAAACTTCGAACAGGGGCCTCCGATGGAGGTTGAAATCCACGGTCGCCCTTCGGCCAAGATAGCTTCGGCTTCATCGTCGTTGCTTGGAAAGCTCCTAGGTTGCAGCTTGTCAAATTGGACGCCCAACAGAGAACCACAGCACGCACCTTCCATCTCCTTGATGGCAAGAGCAAGCTGAGGCAGGATCTTCCTAGCGCCATGGACATCGCCCTCCTTCGCAAGCAGAGAGGTATGAGTCGCCTTGCTCCACCTCGCCCCCTCGCCACCATGGCCGGCCGGGGAAGATAGAACCTCAGTGAGTGCCAAGATGCACTCACTCTCCTCCTCGCCACCACGGCCGGCCAGGAGAGGGAGCACATCAGCACCACCCTGCAGCAGAAGAGAGCTCCTAAAACACCCTTTATTAACGAAGCCGCTAGCCACCTCACCGCTCGTCGCCTTCGGCTTCCTCCACTGGAGCTCCGTGACCAGAAGCGAAAGCAGCAGCGAGGGCAAGATCCAGGGCAAGAGATCTCGCCGCAAACTCCTGGCAAAGCGCCAAACCGCGGCAAACTGCTGCAAAAACCTACTACTCCTACACCTAGACCTAGATCCGACGCCGCCCTTTGTCCATCTCCGACCGGCTAGTCTGGCGGAGGGGACGCAAGGGCAGCCCGGCCAGCGGCGGCTGACTCTCAAGGGGAGGGGAGAAAGGGCCAAGGAGAGGAGGGGAGTGTGATGCACTACTGGCTCGTTTTGTACTATTTACTTGTGGCTTGTAGGATAGTAAAATCTCCTCTTTTCGTTTTGCTGACAGACACAACTATACCTGGGCATGTTCCGGGCCTGACAAAGCCCGCCCGTGCAAACCCCAGGCCCGGGCCCGGCCCGGCTGTCGGGCTTGAAAACTAAGCCCAAGCCCGGCCCGTGGTGCACATATTTCTTCGGACCGTCGGGCCGCGGGCCGGGTTTCTCCCTATTTTTCACTTTTATCTGGCCCGAGTCTGGCCCATGCATCCTTCAGGCCGCAGTTGTGAAGCCCAGGCCCGGCCCGTGGGCCTTAAAAGCCCGGCCCGTCGGGCTTTTTTCGGGCTGCCCATGCCCAGGTATACACACGCTCCCATCATGCTAAATGAGTGGCCAAAATAAAACAAATCAAAACTGACCGGATCGATCATCAGAAACCAGGGGCGAATCTATCCGGGTATGCTTCGATAGTCTCGAGTCTACTCTCTCATTTCTTCGGAATATTCCTATGTTGAACAAGATGAATGGTCGCTTTTGATGGGCCATGGCTGTGGGCTTTTTCCTAAAAGGAGGATTGTAAATACCTGTAAAAAAAGTAAGAGGATTGTAAAGACTTAAAGGTGTTGGGTCTAGGTCCATAGATCAAACCATTGATCGTGGCCTACTAGGAAATGCAATTGTCCTCCGATGGTAAAAAAGAAGAAGGAGAAAACACATAGCTACGTGGCTCAATTGTCTATCCCTTGCTGAGTATAACTTCCGTTCTCCTCTAGAAGTATTTCTTTCTTATAAAAGAAATGCTCTACTTGTACAGTTAAAGAGTTTAAAGACGGCTTCCTTGCTTTTATTTTGATAAATTGCAAATACCGGACAATCTATTACGCATAGTTCTTATATTAGAAAAAAGTCCAAAACAAATTAGCTGCAAAATATAAGACTTTCTAGCAGTGCAATTTGAATAGCATAAATTTTATTGTTGAATTAAATTGTCACAAAATTGCCAAGCGTTTTTCATTAGTTCAGACTTTTGGTTATGTTGGCTACTGCATGAAATTTAATATGAGCAGAAGGTCCTAGGATTAAATTCTGGCAAACGCAAGAATAAAAATAGTATCACAGCTTCTCAAATATGCGTCAAAATATGCCAAAAAGGCAAAAAAACGTAGGATGACTTTTAAAATAAATTGTGTAATCCTTTCCATTAGTTCGAATTTTAATTATATTAACTAGTGCATGCAATTCAATACACTGAAATACAGCAAAAAAAAAAGAGTGGAGAAATAAAGTAGTACTACTCTTGAGTAGGATTTTTCTCTTATGGTAATTCAACTTTTTCTCTTTTCTGTATCTCGCTTGCTCTCTTCGGCCTGTGACCGTGAGAGCTTGCTTTCTCAATAAATTAGTACTTCTTTCGTTTTAAAATACAAGATATTTTAGGTTGTAAAAAAAATATCTAGACCTTTTTAACATATTTACTTTAAACTTGAATGAACCTAGGCGTACTAGAAGAAATCTAAATGCATTTATTTCATAAATATTAGGAAAAGTGTCACTGAGTGTAATCTTGCCACAACTCGCCGGGATGCGAGTGTGAACCAGACCAGGAAAAGTGCCAGTGAGTGAACCTGGCATATTTGGACCGATATATACGAACAGTGCTGTTCAAGCTGTTTGTAAAGTGTTACTATACGGGATTCCCATGCCTCAAGACAATCGTACATATACGATTTTGTCTGATACTTGAGTAGCTCTTAGACTCGGACTTGTTCGGTCCAAATCGTACAGCTCCTTTGTCCATCTGGGATTTGGCAGATATTACACGGTGAACACGAATCCAACGACAATTACGAGCAGTTACGTCCATGAAGCCGACCTCAGGGCGAAAATTAAAATTTGGTCCAGTCGCATTTTAAGAACCTGTTTTTGTTCGAATTTGACCAAACTTTGGTCCGGATTTTTAAGGTTATTTTCAGGATTCCAGGAACATCCTGAAAACGACGGTCGAAACGAAAAGGGCGTGGGCCAGCTCTGTCAGCGACACGGCCCCATTTTCCCACACTCACTCGCCCAGTCTGCGACGAAGAGCTTCCCAGCTGTCTCTGTCGCCATGGCTTCGCCAGCGGAGCTCCTCCACGCCGAGACATGCCCACGCCTCTAAATAAGCTCGTTGTAGTCGTCGCCCATTTTGCCGCCGCTTTCACCGCCCAAACTTCGCCGTAGCTCGGCTTCACTGCGAGCTCCCACCACCTCGCCCGCCAAGTGTTCGACGTTTTGTCCGTTTGGCCATGGACTCCGACGACGAGGAGATGCTCGACGTGTTGCTGGAGGAGGAGAACGCCGTTGTCGCCGAAGATGTAGAGCACATGCAGATCCTCGCCTCCCTCGCCCAGCTGTATCTGTAGACGACGAAGCCGAAGTGCGGAGGTTCGGAGAAGGGTCGCCGAAAGTGCAAGGTGAGACAAAGGATAGAGGGCTACTGCATGTTGTACGCCGACTACTTCGCCGACGAGCCGCTCCATGAAGAGGCTGTGTTTCGGCGCCGTTTCATTATGAGCCGGAAGCTCTTCCTCAAGATCGTGCGTGCTATCCGGGAGTTCAAACCCTATTTCGTGTGCAAGAAGGACTGCACCGGCATGGTTGGGTTTTCCTCACTGCAGAAGTGCACATTGGCGATGAGGTTTCTTGCATACGGAGCGCCGGCTGACAGTGCCGATGACTATCTCCGCATGGCCGAGTCCATCGCCATTGATTGCTTGTACAGATTTTGCAGGGCAGTGATTGCAGTGTTTGGAAAATAATACTTAAGAACACCCACTACTGAAGACACTGCTTGTATCCTCACAGTCAATGAAAGTAGAGGATTTTCTGGGATACTTGGAAGCATAGACTATATGCATTGGCAATGAAAGAACTGTCCATTTTTTTATGGTAGGGAATATACAAAGGTCATAAAGGAGGTTGCACTGTGATACTCGAGGCAGTTGCTACACATGATCTTTGGATCTGACACTCCTTCTTTGGCATAGCAGGATCGAATAACCACATCAACATTCTCAACTCCTCAAATGTCTTTGCCAAGCTTGTTGAGAATCATGCCCCCCTTTGGACTTTGAGATAAACGAGCACCACTACAACAAGGGATACTTTCTAGCAGATGGCATCTATCCAAGATGGCCAACATTTATAAAGACTATCTCAAACCCAATACTCCCCAAGCATTCTCTATTTGCCAAGGAACAGGAAGCTTGCAGGAAGGACGTGGAGCGTGCATTTGGTGTGCTCCAACAGAGGTTTGCAATTGTCTGGTTCCCTGCTATGACCTGGTCGAAAGATCAAATGTGGAAAGTGATGAACTGTTGTGTGGTCTTGCACAACATGATCATTGAGGATGAGAGGAAGGATCCAGTGAGTTTGGTCGAGCAGAACGAGTCATATCACAGATAGGGACCTCTTGCTGAGCCTGATCATCACGTGCCTTTAACCTGGGCTGCCTTCATCGCCATGCCCTAGGAGATCCGAGATCCGACATTGCATCAATAGCTACATGATAATCTGGTTGAGCACCTATGGATACGCAAGAGCAACACGTAAATGCCGAGCATGAACTGGCCGAACTAGGACGAAATATGTTGTATTTTCACTGTAGGTCAAACTATGTTTAAATTTATGCCGAACTATGTTTAAAATTACGCCGAACTGTGGTCGACTGTATGCCAAACTAGACCGAATAATGTTCTGTATAAATATTATGCCGAACTATGCTGAAATCTAGACAAATTTGATCCGAATTTGGCCAAAAAAGACGTCCCGAAAACTCAGCCTGTGGGAAACTCAGCGTTCCCAGGTCAAAACGAGTTTCGTCCGGCTAAAATTTGGTCCAAATTTTGCCCTAAAAACGCCCAACGAGTGAGAATTGCTGGTTCAGACTTTTCAAATGTGACTTCATTTGACCTCAGTTCCTATCGTCCCTCCTCTAGATGGGATAGAGAGATAATTGGCATCAACGAACTGATTTGCTTTTTTCGCTTATTCGATTTGTTTAGTAACGATGACTTAATCAAGTATTGATCCTTCTTTTGTCGAAATCACAATTAACCGTGTACTCTCACACTTTATTACTACTAGTATTCTTTATTTATATAGCTGATGATTATTGCACACCTCTAATTAATTAACACATCTTTGTAAGAATAATTAATGCATCGTGCAAATACATCTGTATAATCTGTATATATACTTTGCTAATTAATGCCAAAATACATATAGTTGCTTAGATCCCCATGATACATGGAGGGTGAGATATAGGGAGAGGCATGAGCAAATTCTCCAACGTAATTGCTGTGACATATGGCCTCATAGCCCTTTCATGTTTTTAGTATTCCTTCCTTAAGAAAAAAATCAAACCTACGCGCAGAGAGTTTTTTATATATGATTTCAGGATACATGACACTTTGACTTATGTCTTGGGGAAATCTACTCTCAAATCGGTCGGTACTTTGCAAAACCTGGCAGGAAGTATGAACGCATGCTATCAGCATTATTACGAAAATTTAAAATGTCTTATAGATCAAACCGTTTGTCCAATTTAAGATTCGTTTTCACCTTGGATTAGTCACGACGAGATCTTCAAAACTAGATCTTATGTTGATATGTTTCGATGAAAATTTTTTTGGACCAAAAAGTTTTCCACCCAAAACAGATGAGTTATCCATTCTATAATATGTAAATTATCCGCCCAGTAACACATAAGATACCCATCATATAAACATATTGGATATAGACGTTCTCGTATACGTGTTGAGCAAGTTTAATTGAAACACAATAGACTAGTTGTTAGGGTACCGAGTCTTCATTTCCATCAATATGTTAGCGTCGACGAGCGATGAAACCTCGGTAGCCTAAAACTCTTCAAGGTTTCGTCACAGGTACGTCGTAGTAACGACAATGGACGATCAAGTCGAGCCGCTGGAATACTTGTTGCGTATCACATTGTTTACTACTACCTCCGTTTCAGGGCTTAAGGCGCACACGCTTTTCAAAGCAAAGTTTGACCGAAAGAATTGAGCAACAAAATCTTGATTATATTATACATAATTAGTACCGTTGGATTCATATTGAAAAATATTTTTTAGTGATACTAGTTTTATACGAAAACTTTTTATGTATTTAGAGTAATTCTTGGTCAAAGAAAAAACACGCAAAACGAGGACGTCTTAAGCCCTAAAACGGAGGGAGTACGACTTAGTGTGATGGATGATTGGGCATAAGACCGTATTTATTTATATCGTACAGAAAAAATCTTAAACTTAGTTATTATGTTTGATGTTGGACGCGGTAGTATTTCGAGGTTAAATAGTCCATACATTGTGAGTGCAGCGACGGGCGACGAAACCGAGCAATTAAAATAATTATTCATATTCTATTTATGATTAATTTTTATAGTAATTGATAACTTACATGCTATTGAATAGATAACTTATATGATGAAGCATGAATAACTCTTGTGTTACTCATGAGTAATTTGTGGTTAAACAAAAAAGTTACCTATTCCTAACACGTGATCTGTGAATAATTTTATAATGATGAATAATTTATATATTATTGGGTGGGTAACTTACATGTTGAAGTCTGGATAACTCGTATGTTACGGATTGATAACTTTTAGTAAAAAAAAAGTTGTCAGAATATATCGACATGGGATCTAGTTTTGAAGAAGTCGTCGCGACTAGCCTAACGGTGAAAACGGATTTTAATTCGAACAAACGGTTTGATCTATATAAAATTTTGAATTTTCATATTTGAATTGAGCTGATCATGCAATTGCTGGACAAATTCTTTCGTGAACTCTTGCCAGAATTCTAACCTTTTAGACCGGTCATTGTGTAGCAACGTCTTATACCTTTTCTTCTTTTGTTTTTCTGAGCTTTTCATTCGCAGGCTAAGTCGGTCGTAGTGATAATCGTACTACAGGGCTAATTTTGGTTACCCTATCTTGTTATGCTTCCTTTCATCGACATTCTGATTCCAGCACACGAGTTTTGCCTTAAAAAACAAGCCATTTTATGCGAAGTTCTTTAGACGATCGTCCGCTGCGTGTATGTTATAGTATATTGTGTATGGTTAGGTTGGTCCAGAATAAAGATAGATCTTGTGTCTTGTCTTGCAATCTAAGATAATTCTTGTATGTGTATGTATACTCGTCCATAAGGCTCAATAATACATTCATTATATTTCATAAATCCGTCTCTATTATTCTACATAGTATCAGCCCTAAATTCGATCCTACCCTAGAGCCGCCACCAAAAATCTAGCACTGTCGCCGCCTCTCCCCAACCTTGCGCTGCCCTCTCCTATGGCGTCGCGCTAATCGAGCAACATGCTTCCGTTGCGTTGCCTCGGGGAGGTCGATCTCCATGATCTCCGACGGGGGCTGTGCAATCCGTATGTAGGGTTCGTCCGTCGATCCGTGATCAACTGCCCTGTAAGTCTTTTCCTCCGATCTCTTAATCGTTTTTTTATTTTTTTGGATTACCGATCTTAGATAGGATTGAGTCGCCCACCGCCGTCATCCACTCGTGCCTCTACTCCGACCATCGGCATCGATGATCTACACCGCGCATATGCGCCTGCCCCTCTGATGCCGCGCCTGCCTCGGCAGGCTGTCGCAGCCTCACGGTAGGCTGCCGCGCACCGCGGATGGCTACTATGCCTCCTTGGAAGGCTGGGCGGCCGCCTCCCTCGGATCGTCTTCGTCGTCATCATCCGGGACTTCACCGACAATGCCGCCATCAACCCCGATCTACGTGTCGTCCATGCCATGGCACATACGGCGCACGTCGGTCTGATCAGCTGATACCGCGCATGGCTATGCCAAGCACCTCCCTGAGAACGCGCCTACCACCGATCGAGCTACGGATTGCCGCTGCATCGCTCCTTCGAGCCGCAGCGCCGCCGCCTTTGGTCCACACTACCGGCTTCTAACGTAACTTCTTTGGGTGTACGTCACCGGTGGTCTCTCAGCCGCTGCACCGACTTGCACCCTCCAGCTATGCCATTCCCTCGGGTCGTAGTGTCGATGCACGCAGTCTATTTCGCCATTCCCGCGCACTGACGTCCTCGGATTCCACCATGCCATCTCCCACGACGCGGATCGCCGTTGTCTGCGCATGGTCTTCGTCCCGACGTCGTGTTCTTCCTCGCCTACATTGAGCACCGCCGCCGCACTTCACAAGGTAACCTGCAGGGCGACCTCTGCTTGCCGCAGGTCCCACTGACTATCCCATCACCACTCTAGGAATCCAGCATGACCACCCCAGGTCACCGCTGCTTTTGCCGCCCTATACGTCTTCGTCCATGATGTCTCGGTTGATGTGGATCCTGTTGGGAATCACAAGAGCAAGGTGTAATGCAACATAGCAGCAAGTCTTCCTTCAGTAAGAAACCGAGGTTATCGAACCAGTAGGAGGAAGGAAACGTCTCAAAGATGTTGCAAGCAACGTGGAAACCTGCACAACACAAACTCAAGACTTTGCCCCAACTAACAGTGAGGTTGTCAATCTCACTGGTTGCTATAACAAAGGATTAATTGTATGGTGTGTAAGGTAATGATGGTTTGCAACAAGTAAATAGTAAAAGTGGAAGATGTATCAATGGTAAAGATTGGACCGGGATCCATAGTTCACTAGAGGTGCTCTCTTTAGATAAACAACATGTCATGAAGGGTAAACAAATTACAGCAGGGCAATTGACAAGAACTGAGCAAGGCATAACAATGCAATACAAGACAAAAAGATCCTATGAGATTCGATTGGGCAATACAACAAGATACATAGACCACCATTCAACTGCATCTATGACTAGAAGTCCACCTTCAGGTTATCATCCGAACCGCCTCCAGTATTAAGTTGCAAGCAACAGACAACTGCTTTAAGCAAAGTGTGTAAGGTAAACAATCCACCTGTTCCATAAACAAGAGACCGTTGTTTTCTCCCTAGTGGCAACAACACATCTACTATCGAAGAGATTTCTATCACTTCCCTTGAAAAGTAGAGGCATGAACCCACTATCGAGTATAAATACCCCCTCTTGGAGTCACTAGCAACTACTCGGCCAAGATAAGTACTGATACGTCCAAAACGTATCTACTTTCCCGAACACTTTTGCTATTGTTTCTCCTCTAAACTTATGTGATTTGGATACAACTAACACGGACTGACGCTGTTTTCAGCATAATTACCTTGGTGTCTAGTTTTTGTGCAGAAAATCAACTATCAGGAAAAATCCGAGAAAATATGCCAAAAATCCTATTTCACCAGAAGATCCACGGAGCTAGAGTACGAGACGGAGAAGGGGCCTGGGGGCCCACACCCCTGCCAGGTGCGGGCCCACCTCTGGCCACGCCTAGGGGGGTGCAGCCACCCCAGGCACCCCCTCGGCCTCCCTCTGCGCCTATAAGTTGCCTCTCGACCTACAAACCAGGGGGAGGGGTCGATAGTTTTCTAGAAAGAGTTCCGCTACGCCGCTGCCACCAGAAACCAAGATTCGGATCCAGAAACTCCGTTCTGGCACCCTGTCGGGACGGGGAATTTGGAGAGGATCATCCCCATGTCATCACCAACGCCTCTCCATCAACCATCCATGTTTCCCTCATCCATGAGTGAGTAATCCCCCGCTGTAGGCTTGGGGATGGTAGGCATGGGATGAGTTCTATCATGTAATCGAATAAGATTTGTTAGGGCATAGTACCTAGTATCTCTATTAGTGCAACTTGACTTTGTTGCAACTTGTTGTGCTTAATGCTTGTCACTAGGGCCCGAGTGACATGATCTCAGATCTGAACTTATTATTGAATCATTATGATAGTATTGTTTGTGATCTTATCTGCAAGTTGTGTACACATATCATTGTCCGGATCCAAAGGCCCGAAAGTGACAATAATTGGGACAAACGGAGGGGATGGCTGTGGTGTGAGGATCACATGTGTTCACGGAGTGTTAATACTTTGCTTCGGTGCTCTATTAGAAGTAGCATCTTAATTGCCAGTAGTTCCCTAGAGGCCCCGCTGCCACGGGCTGGCTGGACAGAAGATGTTGCGCAAGTTCTCATTGCGAGCACGTGTGACTATATTTGGAGCACATGCCTAGGATTGTTTAGTAATTGGATGCTTGTTATTATTTATCTACAATTCCCTAGATCTTAAATTTACATGTTTAGACTCGTCCATGCAACGCCCGTCCATCCATCCCTATGCCTACCGCACTCGAATCCCACTGTTTACCGTTACTGTTACTATTGCTCTTGTTCTACTGTTGTTGTTGCTTTGCTGTTGCTACTACCAAACTATTGCTACTGATAAACTTCTGTGATCAAGAACTATTTCCAGGTGCAGCTGAATTGAAAACTCAGGTGTTAAGGCTTGCAAGTATTCTTTGGCTCACCTTGTGTCGAATCAATAAATTGGGTAATACTACCCGCGAAGACTATTGCGATCCCCTACACTTTTGGGTCATCAAGTCTATTTTCTGGCACCATTGCCGGGGAGCATAGACTTATTTGTAAGTTCACTTGGATCTACTATTGTTCACTGCTACTCCTTTCATCATAGGGAAGTCTCGTGATGGAAAGTTTCCTACCATCCACTACAAGAAGAGGTACAGTCCTGAACACCTCTGTTGCTCTTGATTCACTGTCTGTTATAAGTAAGCTTGTTACTCCACCACCACATACACATGCTACACACACTGCTACTACCGCTGAGTTTGAAACTGCTTTTGATACTCATGATGTTACTTCTAATGTGCTTGATGCGAGTGGTTCATTAGGTCCTTTCCTAGATGCTACTATAGCTAGTCTAGGAAATACCGAAACTCCTAGTGAAGACACTATTACACCTGTTAGCTCACCTGAGTCTAGAGAGAGTTATGATATTAATGATGGTTACATTTAGTTTACTGATGAATTTATTGAAGAGTGCCAAAACACACATGGTACTAGTGCTATTAAGAGTCTCCTAGCTAGACGCACCATTATTCCTAAGTTGTCCTCGGATCCTAAGTTTGCCACCTCTCCCATAGATATTAAAGATAAAGATTATGATTTCTCTCTTGATTTATCCTATTTGGACATTGTTGAGAAAGAACCTTTTTGTGGGACTGAAAATGAGAGTGCTGTGGCTCATATGAATGAGCTTTATACTATGAGTGCTTTATTCTCTGATGATTTTAAGATGCGCAAGTACTTTGTTACAAAGATTTTTCCTTTTTCACTAAAAGGATAAGCTAGAGCTTGGTTTAATATATTACCTCCTGGTTCCATTGATAGTCCTGATTGTTTGATTGGTTCTTTCTTCCAGAAATATTTTCCTCCTAGTGCTAGACATGCTGGTTTGTAGCGACTTTTTGATTTTAAACAGGGAGAAGAAGAGAAACTGCCTGAGTCATGGACAAGGTTCTGTGCCTTGATTCATGCACATCCTCGATGTCTATTGCCTAAGAATGAGTTGCTTGATATTTATTATAATGGACTAACTGATGATTCTAGGACATACCTAGATAGCTTTGTTGATCGTGTTTTCAGGAAAAGAACTCCTACAGATGCTGAAGAATTAATGGCTAAGATAAGCAAGAATTATGATGATTGGACTTCAACTGAGCTGAATACACCTGAGCCTATTACTCCTGAATCAGATGTTCCTGAACCAGTTCCAACACCAACACCAAAGAAGAGAGGAGTTATTGCATTAAATGATGAAGTGATGAAGGAAGCTAAGAAGTGTCTAAAGGAGAAAGGTATTAGAGCTGAAGATGTGAAGAATCTACCTCATATAGAAGAATTATGTAAGCCAATTCCCGACTCATCCACTATTGAGGTACACTCTCTCGAACACTTTGATGAAGGTGATATTCCCTATGGTAAGCCTCCTGATCAATGTTTAGAGGAACTTGACATTTTCATTGTTAAACAAATTCAGAATCATTTATTGGAAAACTCTAGAGATAATAAACAAGGTCATTTATGGAAAGAACTTCTAATGATATTAAAATGCTTTGTAAACACTTTCAAATGGTTCAAACCCAAATTGATCAACTTGCTAAGGTGCAAAATGATATGCTAGTTAATGCTTCAGGAGATAAACATGCTTATGGAATTAGAACTAGGAGCGATATGGCTACTCAAGATCCTTTATATCCTGAAGGACACCCTAAAAGAATTGAGCATGATTCCCAACAAGGTGAAGATAGTGGTAGTCCTCGTAAGAGAAAGAAAAAGAAACATAGAATAGTTGAGGAACCACTTGAACCTGATGTAGATCCTAATAGTATATCTATCTCTGATGCTGAAACCGAGAGTGTTAATGATAAAAATGATACTCCTGATAATGAGGAAGTTGAGGAAGAACCTGAGAAGCACACTAAGAACACTAGGTACACTAAGAAATACTTTATTGCTAATAAACATGGTAAAGAGAGAGAACCTTGGGTGCAGAAACCTATGCCTTCTCTAGGTAAGAAACACAAGTCAAAGGAGGAAGAACATTACAACAAGTTTTGTTAGTGGATAAAACCTTTATTTTTGCAAATTCCTTTGACCGGTGCTATTAAGTTGCCTCCTTATTCAAAGTATATGAAGGATATTTTCTCTAATAAAAGGAAGATTCCTAATGAGGAGATTTCTACTTTGCTTGCTAATTATTCCTTTAATGGTAAGGTTCCAAAGAAACTTGGTGATCCAGGTATACCAACTATTCCTTGCTCTATTAAGAATAATTATGTTAGAACTGCTTTATGTGATTTGGGAGCTGGAGTTAGTGTTATGCCTTTTTCTCTCTACAAGAGACTCCAGCTAGAAAATTTGATACCAACTGATATATCTTTGCAAATGGCTGATAAGTCAACTACTATTCCTGTTGGTATATGTGAGGATGTTCCTATTCAAGTTGCTCATAATTGCTTGGTTCTAACTGATTTTGTTGTGCTTGAAATTCCCAAAGATGATAATATGTATATTATTCTTAGGAGACCTTTTCTTAATACTGCAGGTGCTGTCATTAATTGTAATCAAGGGAAAGTAACTTTCAATATTAATGACAAAGAGCATACTGTCTATTTCCCCAAGAAGGTTGCTAAAAGCTATTGCCTGAACTCCATTGAAAATATTGAGAGCATCAAGGTTGCAGAAATACATTGTCCCATTCCACAAGAAAAAATTGAAACTATTATGATTGGGACTATTGCTATCAAGCTTGAGGTAACATAATCACTTGGTGGAATACAAAGTTTTGTTTCATATAAGATTGTTTTGGTAACAAGACTTGATCAACCTTGTTAACAAAAGGATTTTAAATGAACAAAACAATGTTTTCACTGTGGTTATTCTTGCTTTGTTTTACTTCTCTCCTTCCTAGTCTTTGCTCTTTCTCTTGTTAGCTCTAGTTTTGCTAGTTATTTGCTTGTTGGAGTGTCTTAGAACTTCTGTAGTTCTGGTTTTTGTTTGCTTTTGCTTCTTCTAAAATACTGTTTCTGCGAGAAAATCAATTTTCATACCCTAAAATTGGCCAAAAATAAAGTTTCCCGAAAAATCCCAGAAAATTCAAAATAATTTTTCCTCGAAAAAAGGAGCAGAGGGACATCTAGAGTGACCCAGGGGGGCACCCCAGGCCACCACACCCTAGGTAGGCGTGGCCTGCCTATGGGTGGCGCCTAGGGGGTGTGTGGCCCACCTGGGCCCCTCCCAGGTGCCTCCTCAAAGCCATCTTCATTCTCTCTCCCGAAAAACACCAGAAAACTTTCTCAAGCTCGAGTTCTTGCTGTTCTTGCTCGCGATTTTCGATCTCCTTATTTAGCCCATCTCTAGTGCTGATTTTTGGAGAGTTTGCTCCTTGGTATGTGCCTCCTCTACTTGTCCAATTAGATTTGTGATTGGTAGATTGTATCTTGAGTATTTTGCTGCTATAGGTGTTAGGTTGTTTGAGCTTGCATGCTTGTTCTGTGCTTAGAAATTCCATTTTGATGCATGTGTAGTCCTCTAGCAAGTTCCTATAGTAGATGTGCGGTGACCTAGCATACCACTGCATGATGTAGTACACTATAGTCGGTGACATAACACCAATGAAACACCGTTCACTAGTATTACATCCCTCAGAGTGGTACAACATAAACACAGCAGGTCCAAGACATGACTATAGGTTACAACTCAACTCTTTACACAAGATCCAGAGAACACTCTAGGTTAAAGAGAGAGAAGGAAACTTCTTACAAAGAAGAACCAGAGATAATCAACTCAAAAACTATCATACTTTTAAGACTAGTATCTTAACTAATGGTCTGGCATTGCTGCTATTGCAATACACTACAGAAATAGGTTCTATGGCTAGAGATTCTATTCCTATCTAACCAGTAACTTCGTCTTCACTTGAGTTGATGTATATGTTGACTTTGTTGACTTCATTGAAGAACTTTAGCTTCTGGTGACGATTCCTGGAGTATAACTTGATGTAGACATCGTCTTAATGGCTTCATAATCTAGCAATGGTTAAGAAGATACATTGAGTACGAGCGTACTCAGCAAGTTCACTAGAAAAGGAGTGTTTGATGCACTATATCTACAGCCACATACCGTAGGTCGTAGGCAATGCAAGTTTTCATAAACATTTCTTCAAAGGTTGCTTTTATTCTGAAAAGTTATGTCCATTAGCCTTCACGGGTTTACCAGAAATTTCATGGAGTTCCTTTCCCGCCGCGTTCGTAGCTCCTTCCCGGAACAGGGAGTAACAAGTTACAGTTCTTACACTCTGCAGAGGTGCGTCACTTTACCCATGAGAGACCTTCGGTTTTGTTGCACGGCCGGGAGTATGTACCCGTTCAAACTGCCTTGGTTTGAGGCCCAACCTAATATCCAAGCCAATCACCGCCTTCTCCGCGACCCCGCATGTCTCCTTGGTGTACACCTTGCCCACCTATTGAATTACGGCAATGGTTTGTATAGACCGTTCAGATGCCGGAACTATCATGGGACGTTGAGGGATCCCACCCATATGTTGCATATCCTCTACGAATTACCAATTAATATGCACGCTACAAGTGATAACAGCCATGACCCACACATCCGGCTCCATGCGAGAGGGAAAAGATACAGCTGACTTCCCCATCCCATTCCAAATCTCATGGTCAACGCGTAATATACGGTGCAAGAATCACTGGCGACATTGGTTGTTAAGTCCTAGATAATATGTTCCTTTACCACCCGAACTCTTATAGTAGGTTATTACCTCATGGTAAATAACCTATAATCACATTATTATGAAAATAGTGTTTTTTTACCTTTTTCAAATGCAGGTGATGAAAATACTGTATTTGCAAAATACTTTATAGAAAATAATCAAAGTACATGAGCAAGTGTGAACTTTCCTTTTGTGATTGCAAGATTATGCACTCACGGTCTTCAAGACAATATAAAAGATCCAATATCTGAAATCAGCATCATTGGTCCGGTAGGGACTAATGTTTAAAGAAGCAAGATGCTGTTATGCATAAGTAATGTAATGCAATTTCGTAAATTCGAATCCCGAAAATAGCGTTGATCTAGGGCTTGGATACTGGAAATGGTTACTTTAGAATGTGTTGTCCTTTTAGATAAGTTTTATACTTGTGCTTCTTATTAAGGCTTATGAGTATGTGTGAAACAACATGTAAACATAATGGCATACAATAATAAGATATACTAATGAGATGTGCTACTCAAGGACTGCTTATATGTGAATTATCTTATCTTCAGGTTTTACCTTGCAAGTGATGACATTTATAATGAACTTAAGTGTTAACAATTCTAGGTATATAGGTAAAGCTTAATGTAATGTGATTATTATTAATTATCATATGTTGACTGAAGTGGCAAAACGAATAACTTTTGAAGAAAAGGTTCCTATATTAAGGTTTAAACAATCCTTGTGGCTAATCAGAGGTGGTTGATGATTTGTTTTTGCTGGAACAGTTTGGACTTGAGATGCTTTACAACTTAATTATAACAGACCAAATTTAACTATAAAGTATATAATAAAGTTTTTAGCATTATATTAAAAGTCTGGTAGACTAAATTTAACTTTAAAACATAGATGGACTTTAGGTGTAATGCTTGTTATACTTATACCTTGTTCACTTTATAATGTTTCTTTAAAGTTACTTAGGAATGGTATTATTTTTAGTTGGTAATGGTTTCTTTACATTATAAATGTATTAGGGGATTTATCTCCCTACAAGGGTGTGGTTAAGGTTTATGAATAAGTAAACAATATTATTCACTATTTATGAACTCACTATAGTGTTTTGATTTGTTTATAAACTTGTGATTAAAGTAAAGGAATGGGTTTTATCTCATTACAATTATTCTTGGAGATTTTAGATTGGATAAGAATCTTTTTAGAAAATAATCTACACTTATGGTTGAATGATAATTCAATAAAATTGCATTTTTAAAATGTGTTGAACCATTTGACTTCATAATATTAGTATTTAAGACTAATACTATTTATTATATTTAATTGGTTAATTTAAGAAATATTAACAAATTTTATTTGACATTATATGAATTATTAACTAAAGAAATAGGTTTAAGTTCAAGTTATTAAAGTGTTTAATTTTTTATTTAACTTAAAAGAGGAATATTATATTTTTAACATGTAGGTATTATTTTTGCGATCATTTGGTATATTACATTTATTTTTGTGATTTATAAATAATAAGATATGATTTTAATAAAGTTTATTAATTTATAAACACTTAATAGCCAATAAATATTTAATTAAGTGAAGTAAGAATGTATGGTTATAGTTTTAAAGTATTGTTTTTATTTTTCTAAGATTTTTGGTATTTTATTTATATTTTTAGTATTTATCAATATTTAAATATGAATTATCTAAGTTTTATTACTTATAAAAACTTTATTAAATCATATTTATTTAAATAAGCATCATAATAATATTTGATAATAGTTTTAAGTTGTAGATTTTATTTTTCTGAAAATTTTCATATATTAAACATATTTGTCTGAATTATAAAACAAAAGTTATTGGTTTTGTAAGATTGAATCATTTTATTTAATTTCTAGAATTAATAAACTAAATAGTTTATGATGTACTGCTGATGTCAACATGGGGTGAAAGGTTTTTCTTACTAGGTCGATACTTACCCCCAGTCACTGACTGGTGGGGTCTATGCCACGTCATATCTATAGTTTTAATTTATTACAGAAACAATAACAAAATTTTATGAAATGATAAATAAAATGGAATATGACATCAGCGTGATGTCACGCTGATATCACCCCAAGGATGATCCTCAGATCGCGTTTCGATCTTCGGATTGAGAGGGCGCGAGCACGCGGGGTTGGTCGTGTTCGACTTAGTGCTCCACGCCGAGCCTCACAGTGGTTGTGCCGCTCGGGAATGGTCATCGGAGGTTGGTCGGCGATGAGCTTGCACGGCGGGGCGGCTCAGGCGCATGCGGGTAGGTCAATACGGTGAGCGAGCGATGAATTGATGGAGGCTAGCATACTCAGAAGCTCACCAGGAGCATGAAGAAGGGCTCGGAGAAGTGAATCGTGGTCGGAATCGAGATGGACGACGGCGGCCGGACTTCGGGAAGACGAGGTTGCCACACCGATTCTAGACGCCCCACTTCAATTCCTTTGGCAAGGAGACTCAGTGAAACACGGCGAAGCCGTGTTCTTGATCAACGAAGCACGGTGGAGCTTGGAATGATGGCAACTCGAAACTAGGGTTTCGACCCCGGGAGAAGACGGAGAGGAAGAGAGTGGCGAGTGAGAGAGGATGAGGATGAGAAGGCGTCGCGGTGGCGTTCTTATCCTCCCGAGTGACGTCAGCGACAACACGAATCGCGGAGCAATGGCGGCATACGGCGGAGCGCTTGCCAGCGAGCTGCTTCCAGTCGACGAGGAAGACGACGACGTTGTTTTGTAGAAAACCCCCTGGCAGTTTTTTGAATTCATTTCGCAGTCCCTCCACGGCCCCACCTGCCAGTGAGACAACGAAGAGGTATCTCGGCTGGGCCGCTGTTGGGTTGCTGTTGGGCTGCAACTAGGTGCACCAGGCAGTAAATAAGAGAGGAAAACATCTGGGCTGGCCTGTTTGTAGTTTTTTCTTTACTGTTTCCTTTTCTCTTTTCTGTTTTATTTTCAGATTTGTATATTACACAATTGATTTCAGTTTTATTTGTAGAATTAATTTGTTAAACAATTGCAGCAAGAATAAATGTATTTAAAGTCATTTTGTGAACTTTTATTATATATTATTTAGAGTTTCCTTATTTTATTTATATAGATCATTCTAATATTTGGTAAGGGTCTTTGTTATTAATTTTCTGTTTACAATAAGCCATGGATTTGTTTTAGGATATTTTCTTATTTGTTTATAAAAATTAATTCTAGTTAGCTCATAGTTTGGAGGGAAATTTTTATATAATGGTCCTATATTATTATTTCATGCATGATATCCTAAAGAATTAATATGGTTAATACTATTACCATGAATCTATTAAATACTAAAGTTTATATTTTGTGATAACTAGCATAAGAGTTAATGTGTGAATTATAATTGCTTACCCTAGGGTTTAGGGTTCTTAATGTACTTATATTCTTTTGTTGATGTGAATAAATATTAATGGCTAAACATATTGTCTTTATGTTTGTCATCTTTAATGATATCACCATTTTAATTAAAATAGTTGGATTGTTTTCTAGGCTAACTTATGAGACAGAATTGATAAATATAGTTCTTAAGCACATGTGATCATGATAGTTGGAAATGAGAAAGATGTTATTAAGTGATTTGCTATAGGAAAATATTCCTATGAAGCTTTGTGTAATTAAGATGATAGATCAATCAAATGAAATGGATATTATGTTTGGTTAAAGATTTAGGGTTTAATGTTTACCAAGAATTCCTATCTTCCATAATTCACAATCCTGGACTGTTAAATAAGGAATTCCTTTCCTAGATATATTACTTCTTTATATCCATAATTATTCTTGTAAATCTATTTATAAACACAATAAGCTTGACACTAAAGCTTTTTATAATTTTCTCATATCTATACTTGGCTATATCAACTACTTTACTACTAATAACTTCCAATCATGCTCTTCTCTTATCATCCTTCACTAATATCATTTCAATAGATGTATACATCAAATCCTACTTCACCTCAAGTGCTTAGTATTTCCAAAGAGGAGAATACTACTTCTTTAATCCAATGTTGCTCTAACATCATCTTAATCATACTATCTTTTTTCTACTAAACTCTAGTAACAAATACTCCAACCTCACATTATATTAATGTGACTTGTAATGATTAATCTATGATAACGTATCTATACTAGGTTTAAATCATGTTCTATCCACCAATGTTACTTATACATGATATAAGCATTCAATCTTGGTGAGTAGGGCATGATCATTGGAATTCTTTGATCCTTTATGGTTTAGGTTTCTAGTTTGCTAATCAAGGCTTCATCAATGCAACATTACAGTTGTATTGAATTTATCTTCTTAGTACCTCTATTGGATTAAGAAATGTTATTCATTTACTATGCCTACTTGATCTAATAGGATTGCTCCTTAGTAACTATCTTCAATATTCATCCTTGGAACCCACTTTGTTACCATATATATATATATATATTCCAATTAACTCTTCTATCATTACAGGAGTGAATTAACTCCATCAATTATCTCATTGATCTTATTCTCTTCCAACTCTCCCATCCTATAGATGATATTCAAATTTAGCATTACTATTTACCCCTTCTTACTTATTTCTTTATAGGCCTTAAGTGAATGCTATGCTATGTTCAAGAGTTGATAGATCAAGAATTGATAGATGAAGAATGGTTGAGTCAATAGTTGATTACTCAATATTGATGAACAACAGATATTGAGATATGATTCCATAAAGATGACATGGAAAGAAAGATATATGGTGAATGATCTTGTCTTGGTTTCTTTCCTACTCAATCTCACTAAAGAGTTAAGGTTTAGATATTACCATGATCCTCATGGGATAAGTAGATGAGATTAAGATAGATCAAGTTTTAGTTGTTACATTCTTGTTACTTGAATCATATTCATAGTTTGGTATTCATGGTTATTGAAATGAATACCATGGAATGATCACATAAGGATCAATTTACAATCATTAATCAATGTGTAATGGTTTAGTTACATTATATTTGATCTACCCTTAGATCAAATTACCATTACCCAAAATAATGCTTTTAGCAAAGGTCATATTGAAACTTATCGCAGTCAACTTGATGATCTACTTCATTTTCATCAAGTTGAGAGAAGCTTCAATCACTTTGACAAGTTTTGTTCAAAAGCACGAAAATTATTCGGATTTTCTATGCATGAATGCAATGCACACATCTGTGTTCAACTTATTTCTAAGCTCTAATGTTGGGATGTTACAGACTCTCCCCCTTAAAATAAACTTCGTCCTCGAAGTTCGTATACTCTCACGTTTCGGAGTAAGGAATTGTCTTGCATTAATTATGATATGTCACAACTCCATGGTAACCTCGATGGGAATAATTGTAGTATCTCATATCCAGATCCTTTTCTTGAATTCTCATCATAATCAACAATCTTCAGCTTGTTATCTCCAATACTCCAAAGTTCCTTTTACTTTAGTCCCTTAGGGATAAGTCATTATGAAATCCTTAAATTGGGGTCTTTGCTTTAGTTGATTTCCCTGATTAGGTATCCTAATCCAACTCCTTTACTTGATCATCAAACTTCCTTATCACACTGGGTAAGGTCTAGGAAGTCTCACTAAAACAGGATTTTAGATTCTATTAAACAATAATTATGGTTAAAAGACGAATCTTTGATTTGTCATTGTATGGCTCAAGCTGGTAATATTTCCAAGATTGGATTTGAACTCATTTAGTCCATACCCATTGGAATTTCTTGTTCTCTACACATGCCCAAATGGATGTGCTCTATTACCTCTTAAGGATCACTTAAGAGTTGTTTCTTTTATAATTAGCCTATTAAGACTATTCTATTTTATTACTTCAAGCTTTTACCTTATCAGGCTTTTAGACAATCTTTTGTTATTATCTTAAGTACTTTTGTACTAATGAATTTCTTTTAACCTTATGAAAATAAGGCTTATTGTTGACATAAGTTAGTATTTCTTCTCCAACCTAACTTTTGTTTACCGTTTACTCTCCCCCTTAGGGTTTACTAATGGTCTCTAAAATGTCTATATAGTAACCATTGGCTTTATAACTGGGATGTAGGTCTTTATTCAGCTTATACTCTACCTAGTTAGGGTCTTATGAAGGATTGTACGGTGTATCCACACAATTGTGGATCTCCGAAGCGAATCTTTCATCATTATTAGTTTTACTTATTATTTGGACATTTTCGCTTTGATAGGTCAATTTTCACGAAGAGTCTCAAAAGACGGTCGCTTAACATTTTATACTCCTTTAGATCTTACTTAGCTTAGGCCAAGTTTTATGCTCCTTATGCAACCATTAAGATTATCTGGTTAACTATGTCAACCAACATCGATTGCGGACAAGATACCAACTGTGGATCAAATACTAGCTATGGATCAAATACCAGCTGCGAACCATCCTAGGGTGTAGGTATTACCCTATGGTTTCTGACATACTTATGACATTCTCTCTGGATTGTCAGAGCTTGAATACCATTTTGGTTCCAAAGCTATTTCTTTGTACCTATTCATGTTACTTCCATGAACTTGGTACTACTACTCCATTACTTCTTAGCAATATTATTATCTATTTTGGATGAATTGTAAGTTTATTACTTCTTGTTGCTCCATACATCTTCTACACTAAACTTCCTTCTTATATCTGGCTCAGAATAACCCGAACTTGATCCATCCTCCAAATTGAGTTGATATTCCTTACACTTGGCTTCATTCTTCATGTAGGTCTTCATCTTGATCTTTGAAAATCGTCACTCTCTTACACGAATTCCCATTCCTATCTAGGTCTATAACATCAAGTAATAACTGGATGTTGCAACATGCATTTGCACATCAAGTCAAACTTCATGTGCAGATCTAGTCAATCAAGAAGATCCAAGAAAAACAAATAAATCCAAATGTGGTACATATAACACAAAATATTCTAAGCCCGGAATATAGTAGTTGAGTATAATATTTTTAACATTCAGGATTAGTTCTGTAGTATATGACACCTCCTTATATAGGTTTACATTGTGATACTTAGCACATAGAGTCAAACTATTCTTTATCTTAAGATTTACCCAATTGCTCAAGTGCAACAAGATAATCTTAAGCAAAGTGGTCTAATTTTGGTGTTTTATTACCTTTGGTCCCTCATTTGGAATGGCTACCTATGACCAACCTCTCATTATTTAGTAAACTAACCTTACATGATCACTCCAAATGACTAATAAATTTCTATTGAACCCCTAAAATTGAAGGTTATCACTATTTTATGACACCTTTGCCTTCTACCATATTTCTACCATAGTATTTTTATACTTCTATTCCAAGATAATTCACTAAGTACTTGTCATATTTATACTCTCATCATGGTTTCGGAGCTAATCTCACCATGCTCTTATTATGTTTTGCCTCTTGATCATGATTTAAGAACTAATCTAATCATGATAACTTTACTTCACATTACTCTATCATTCAGTCTTAACATAATTTCACTTCATCACGTAAAATTCTCAAGTGAATCCCACATGATTACTACTCATTATATCAACATTTATCCTAATGATATTCATCATGTTGTCTTTGGTTATCAACTAACCATAAGATTCCGCTGTGCTACTTGAATTCTAGAGTTAGGCTACACCATTAAGACTACTTCCATATGATGTCTTACACTTTCCTATAGTATCTTGGTGGTTTATGTCTCCCTCGGAAGGCACTAAATAGCACTATACTAAGAAAATATGGATAACGACTTTTTAGAAAGATGACCAAAGCATCAAACTTAAGTGTGACAATGTTATCCTCAAGTGGATACTCATCACAAGTCATAAGAATATTGGGTTTAGATAAGATGGCTCCTATAGTCACTATCCAACCTACAGATCTTCCTAAAAGGGTTTTAATCCTAAGGTCAAAGCATATGCTCTGATACCAACTGCGATGACCCAGCATACCACTGCATGATGTAGTACACTATAGTCGTTGACATAACACCAATGAAACACCGTTCACTAGTATTACATCCCTCAGAGTGGTACAACAGAAACACAGTAGGTCCAAGACATGACTATAGGTTACAACTCAACTCTTTACACAAGATCCAGAGAACACTCTAGGTTAAAGAGAGAGAAAGAAATTTCTTACAAAGAAGAATCAGAGATAATCAACTCAAAAACTATCATACTATTAAGACTAGTATCTTAAATAATGGTCTGGCATTGCTGCTATTGCAATACACTATAGAAATAGGTTCTATGGCTAGGGATTCTATTCCTATCTAACCAGTAACTTCGTCTTCACTTGAGTTGATGTATATGTTGACTTTCTTGACTTCATTGAAGAACTTTAGCTTCTGGTGACGATTCCTGGAGTATAACTTGATGTAGACATCGTCTTAATGGCTTCATAATCTAGCAAGGGTTAAGAAGATACATTGAGTACGAGCGTACTCAGCAAGTTCACTAGAAAAGGAGTGTTTGATGCACTATATCTACAGCCACAGACCGTAGGGCGTAGGCAATGCAAGTTTTCATAAACATTTCTTCAAAGGTTGCTTTTATTCTGAAAAGCTATGTCCATTATCCTTCATTGGTTTACCAGAACTTTCATGGAGTTCCTTTCCCGCCGCGTTCGTATTCCTTCCCAGAACAGGGAGTAACAAGTTACAGTTCTTACACTCTGCAGAGGTGCGTCACTTTACCCATGAGAGACCTTAGGTTTTGTTGCACGGCCGGGAGTATGTCCCCGTTCAAACTTCCTTGGTTTGAGGCCCAACCTAAGATCTAAGCCAATCATTGTCATGTCTTTTGGATTAACCAATGCCCCTGCTTATTTCATGAATCTCATGAATAAGATTTTTATGGACTTCCTGGATAAGTTTGTCGTTGTTTTCATCGATGACATTCTAATTTATTCCAAATCAGAAGAAGAACATGAGCTACACCTATGAAACATTCTTGGAACCCTTAGAGAGCATCAGTTGTATGCCAAGTTTAGCAAATGTGAATTCTGGTTACAGGAGGTAGGATTCCTCGGGCACATTGTATCAGCCGGAGGAATTGCCGTTGACCCTGCAAAGGTGAAAGATTTCAAAGATTGGAAAGTCCCAACCACTCAAACCCAAGTTCGTGCATTTCTCGGATTGGCGGGATATTACCGCAAGTTCGTAGAAGGAGTCTCAAGTATCGCCAGACCCATGACCCAATTGCTGAAGAAGGACAAGAAATTTGAATGGATGGACAAATGTGAAGCGAGTTTTCAAGAACTCAAGAGAAGATTGATTTCATCCCCAATCTTAATCATGCCGGATATCACGAAGCCCTTTGACATGTATTGTGACGCATCCAAGATCGGTCTCGGATGTGTGCTAATGCAAGAAGGCAAAGTTATATCTTATCTATCTCGACAACTGAAACAACATGAGCAAAACTATCCAACCCATGACCTCGAGCTCGTAGCCGTAGTTCTAGCCCTGAAGACATGGAGGCATTACCTGATGGGAAACCGTTGTCAGATTTATTCGGATCACAAGAGCCTGAAGTATATATTCACTCAGAAGGAGCTAAATATGAGACAGAGAAGATGGATTGAGCTAATCAAGGATTATGATTTGGACGTTCACTACCATCCCGGTAAAGCCAATGTGGTAGCAGATGCCCTTAGCAGATTGCCGTGTCGCTTGAACTCCATGATTTTGAAGGAGCAACCAAGTCTGCACAAAGAGATGGAAGATTTCCAAATGGAATTAGTAAGCGAAGGATTTTTGGCTAGCATAGAACTTCAACCCACTTTGATCAGCCAGATCAAGGAGGCACAGAAAGGAAATGCTAGTATCGACGGAATCAAACATCATATCGGTACAGGCAAAGTACCTGGATTCACGGAAGACGAAGAAGGAGTTCTATGGTACAAAGGACGCCTTTGTGTACCAGCAGATTCTGAGTTGAAGGAAGTTATTCTGAAAGAAGCTCATGATACACTTTATTCTATCCATCCCAGAGTGTAACATCCCAAAAATATTAAACTAGAATCATCAAACTCTAATCATCAAATTTAGGGTTAACAAAAACTTTTCTAAAATAAAATGAGAAAGCATGCATGTGTGTATGCATCCCATTTTGAATTCTTTTGAATTGCCTTGTTTATGTGTTTCTTTGCTTGTAAAAGGATTCTTAGGTGAAATATACATCATCTAAACAATCCCCACACTTTTCCCAAAGACAAATAAATCAAAACAAACAAAATAAGGGAATGGTCATTTTGACCAATTTAACTCCCATGCCTACTTTGGCTGTCTCTAACTTTCAAAACTTAACAGAAACTTGTTTGGATATTTGCACCCCTTGATAGTACTCATAACAAAGTATCAAGGCCCACTTTGTGATCATCCAGAAACATTCAAATGCATAGTTTAAAGGACAGTTTAAAATTGAATCTATATCATATGGGAAGATCCCACTTTTTCAAAAACCACTCAAACAAGCTCAACTTTCAAAACCCAAGCATATGTAGACTCACCAGCACCAACCTAGCACACCCACCAAAAATCTTTTCAAAATTCAAAACTTGAATTCTTGCGGCCATTTCATCAAACACCTTGCAGATGCAAATCAATTAAAATCCAAACACTATTTGGAGCAGTGATTTGAGCCTAACTTGTTCCCTCTCTGGTTGCAACTAGGCTTTAGTAGATCATCTAGCTCATTTGTAAACGTCTAGCACCACTGTAAGCTTGGCAATGTCATCAATGGTGAATAGCCGAAGCCACCCATGCCACCCCAGTGTAGACAGAAGCTAGGAGAGGAACTAGCCGTTCCAACCTTGTCTGGGAGATCACCCATGCCTCACCTCCCCCTCTCGACCAGCCCTGCCTCGAAGACATCGACCAGAGCACCCAGGAATGCCGCGCCCGTGCCTCTGTCAACCATGCCGAGCGTGCGCCAGAGCGCCACCCTCGACACACGCCCACAGACCACGCGCCGCCCTCGCCGCGTGCATACGCAATCACCACCGTCCCAGGAGACCGCCAGACATCCCTGTTCACCGCCCCATGCCTCACAGCCACCGCTCGCCTTCGAAAACGCCACCTCTGCCGCGCAGAGCATCACATGTTCCAAACCGTTTGCCACCGCCCCTACACGCGCATTGAAGCCATAGAGCATCGCCAGGAGACCACCGATGTATCGCCACCGCCGGCCATGCCTCTAGCAGCCTGTAGCCATGTCGCCATCGTCGCCTTCCCATCCCGTTCGGTCTCGTCGTCGAGACTATAAATAGAGGCCTCCCCCGCTCAAACTCTTCACACCATCTCACTCCCCTCTCCTCACTGATCGTTCCACCCCGTTCCCGGAGCAAGGCGAGCAGTGCAACGCCGGAATTTGGCTGGAGCAGGCCGCCTCTCGAGAAGAAGGGCGCCGTCGATTTCGTCCACCCCAGGAGAAGCTGCCGGTACCAGGAGGTTCGCCGTCGTTGACTTCGTCATTCGCCCGACTCCCCGACCCTCGCCTGAGCCCCGGTGAGCCCCCGACGACCCCCACCTGCCGCGTTAGGTTTCTGTCTCGCCGGCGCAGCCCGACGTGGACGATGAGTAGCAGCCATTCGATTAGACTTAGATCGTGCGGATGAGATTGCCTCGTACCGCTTCGCGTTTAAAGAGCCACTGACTGGTGGAACCCCCCTGTCAGTTGAGCCCCGCACCGCGGAGTGACACTGGGCCGGCCCGTTAGCAGTTCCCGCACAGCTCACTCGTTTGAAATTGGATTTTTCCATTTTCATTCGAACACAGTTCTGTACCTAGTTTCAAAAATCAACCCAGCTCGATTCAGTAAACCAAATTGAATGAAACCAATTGTGTTAGAAAGATATGGAAATGCTAAATCCAAGCCCGTTGGATTCAAATCATTTGAATCTATAGATCAGCCTTGGTAAAAATAATAGGGTAGAACCTTTTCTACATTCAAACTTTTTCAAATTTAAACCATAATAGCTTTTGAGTTGATTCTAACTCTCAAAAATCACATTTGATCATACCTTTCAGAATATATAAAAACATTTGGGTTTACTTACAGAAATAATGTTCAAGTAATAAAAGAATGCCACATAGGCATTTCTAGTCACTTTATTTAAGTAAAATAAAAGGTTAAACCTTATTAAATTGTGACACCACTTTAAATCACATCCCCATGGACTAAAATATGTGGTGATGACATGTGTCAACATTATCCCATGTTTGGTTTGCAGAATATAAAATCTTAAGTAGTTTTTCAATGAGTAGAAATTACTTTTCTAAAAATAAAAGAAAGTAAACAAAACTTTAATCTTGTAATGTTAGTGATGATGCCAGATCATCTATAGGACCCTTTGGTGTGATGATTGAAATTAGTTAAGTATTGTTTGGTGATTGTGTACCTCGTATTTATTTATAGACACTACGACAAAGGATACGAGGAGGAAGGAGGATACTACGAAGAAGAAGCCGAGGAGAACTTCAACCACTGCTCTGCACAATTCAAGCCAATACTTGCAAGCTATTAACTTAGAAAGCTTATACTGATACTAATGCAAGCCTAACACTACTAGCTGTTTGAGCAAGCTAACACTTGGAAGATACTATACCTATGCAAGCAAATACTTGCTTGTTACCATGCCAACTATATGCCTTAAGCATATAGGATCATAACCACTTGATAAACCAATCGTAGTTTTACTTACAAGGTTTATACTTTATTTATTTATCAAAGCTGTTACTTAGAGCTTACTTAAGTGAATTGTAGATACTAGAAAGATAATTGAAGGTTGCATAAAGAGCATAAAATTTGGCCTAAGCTAGATAATCTTTATGTCATCCTAAGGCATGAGATTAAACTTAGTTAAACTCCACTAGTTTACCACCCCTCATTAGTACTTACCCCCACTTGTAGATGCTAGTGCTAAGCATAAAACCTGATCACTTAGATGGGAATACTTGGTGGAAAAATGGTTATGAAAACCTTGGAATGATGGATCATTCTATTGAGCTGTTTTGGACATGTGTTTCCGAACACCAGATGATTTATGGTGATGAAAATGTTGAGGCATGAGCCTTAGCCCTTTATAAAACTGATGGTTGTCTGGATGCGATACCATTCCAATTTTACCGTACAACCACAATACCCGAGAATTGGGTAGGGCTTGACTTGAAGCTTATATACCTTAGTATTGGTCCCATCACGGCCAAGGTCTGAGATGAGGCTACCTTGTGAAGATTGTCCACCTGTGTAGTACCCAAGATGACAGTTGGTAATGGTTGGGAGGCCAAACTCACAGGAGAGGTGCTTATACTAGGGAGTGTAATTGAAAGGTTAGGATTGATTATCCGCATACTGAGTATGGTGAATTCAGGATTTATTCCTGACGGATGTATCGAATGTTGTGGTGAAAGTGTACAATCTCTGCAGAGTGTCAAACTATTCGAATAGCCGCGTCCGCGGTTATGGACAGTTGGAGTGGCCATACTGTTCCCCCGTCAGATGTTTTCAAAATGACTTGTGAAATGAATTGAGACTTTGACTTGACCACAACAGAGTTGTGATATGAAATACAAGTTCCCACTTAGGTGTTATAAAATTTCAACTAACTTTTCTTAATTCTGAACTTAGTAGATGTAAATCTGGATTTTTGCAAAACAACCATAGAGCTTAGTGTCCTACTACAAAAACCCCCTTCACTTGTTAGTATTAGTTTGCGAGTACTTAAAGAGTACTCATGGCTTTGTCCCTGGCTATTCCCGTGGCCAGACTATGAAGAGGAGCACCTGGAGGATGGACCCCAGGAAGGTTACGACAACTAGGATCATCCCCCATCGTCAGCATTGACTGTGACCCCGAAGATGGAGCTTCGCCTACGCTACCTTTATTATTACGTATTTCCGATGCTTGAATTATATTAAGAACTGGATCATGAGATCCTTATTTGTGTAAGACCTTATGTATGGTTTGTAATGGATGATGTACTGTGGTATCCAATTCTGTTATGTCTCGCAAAAATGGTAATCCTGGGATTGCGATGTATGGCATAACAGGCATCTGGGATTAAAAATCCGGGTGTTGACAAGTTGGAATCAGATCCATCCTGACCATAGGAGACCCTAGTTAGACTGGACGTTTGGAATCAAAAACTTAGTTTCAAAACCAAAGAAAGCAAATATTTACAAAAACTTATTCCCATTCTTATCACTTTGATTCTTTCATGAAAATTCATGTTCCTCAAAAACTCTTGCAAAATACATAAAATTTTGACATACTTGATCACTCTGCTAATCTACTCATCCTCTATTTTTATAGATGGACGTGAAGTACAACAAGTTTTACCAACTTGGGAATGGGGGAGACCTTATCTTTGAGAGGGATTTGGACCAGCTTTCGAAACTTCTGGAGCGTCCGCACCCCGAGTTCTTCGGAGCTCGGCTCAATGATCAAGGAGGAGAAGATCTGCAGAGGCTAATTTTTGCAAGTCTCCAAGGAAAGATTGAACCTCCCACTACGGAGGGAATTCAGTTTACCTTAAGAGAGAACAACTGGCTCGATGGACTTGCCAGGGCCATGCAGGAAGCTCTTGCCCGTCTGTGTGGGCAGAGTATCAACCAGATCAAGGGTACCCACTTTGAGTTTTTCCCAAGGCGTGATGCTAATGAACAACCACTGGAAGCCCCATACCACCATGAGCTGAAGACCCAATTGGACCACCTTAGCTTCATGATGTACGATCGTTAGCAAGAGTTGGATAATTGCCGTGACTACTCCAACCACAAGTCCGCCATTATCAAGACGAAGGATCAGACCATCGCCATGTTAGCAAACGATCGCAAGTCTCGCCGCCGTCAGCTCGACAAGAAGGAGCACATCATTGCCCGTCTTCGCCATCGTATCTCGTCTTTGGAGGAGACCATCCACGAGAGAGACATGCAGTTGGAAGAAAGGGAGAATGCCGGAGAGGATCTTCGTGGAGACCCCTACTCCTATCTCAGCGATGATGATGATTTTCTAGAGGATCAGGCTATGGATTTCTTCACCGATGAGGATGATTTCGCCTTCATCAATGACAACGATGATGATGAGGATGACGACTACACCGACTCCGAGGAGTAGTAGCACTTGAGCACTAGCGTAATGAGTAGTATTCGGTCCCACTGTATCATAGTTTCCAGAATGGTTCCTAAAACCATCTGTTTACCTTGTTGTGGTGTGTGTTTGTATCGTGTGCTATGAGTGAATGAATGAAAAGCAAGTAGCTAGAAAAATCTGAGTCAAACTTTAAAAACTTTTCAAAAATCCCCAAACCTTAGAAGTTTCCCTCTTTTCTCATGATCTATCTCAATCTTCAGATGCCACGCGAAGGAAGTGGTTCATCCCCGGACCCGATGTTGCAGATCCTGCAAATGTTGTTTTTTGACCACGAAGCTGAAAGAGCCGAACATCAAGCCAATTTAGCCACCCTTCAGCAGATAGCTCAGCTAGCCCACAACAATCAAGGCCACGGAAACTAGGACAACTATGGATCTAAGCTCAAGAATTTCCAGAACACCAACCCACTTATTTTCACTAAGTCAGAAGTGCCCTTAGACGCCGATGATTGGCTGCAAACCATGGAAAATAACCTAGTAGTCACTGGAGTGGAAGCCAACGAGAAAGTTCTGTTCGCCACCCATTATCTAGCTGGAGATGCCAGAGGATGGTGGAACAGTGTTCGTGCCATGACCGGAGGACAGATGATGACCTGGGAGGAATTCAAAGTCAAGTTCAGCAGAACCCATGTGCCACCAGGTTTGATCAAGAGGATGAGAGATGAGTTCAGAGAACTGAAGCAAGGAAGGATGACCGTAGTGGAATACCGTGACAAATTCTTGTCATTAGCTAGGTATGCCCCGGATGAGATCGACACCGAAGCCAAGAAGAAGGAAAGATTCTTGAATGGTCTGCACGATGAGATGCAGACTGTGTTAGTCAATATCCCCTTTGCTGATATTGAAGCCCTGGTCGACTCTGCCATCCAGATGGAAGGAAAGATCAACCAAGCCAATTAGAACCGCAAGCGTCGCATGATGCATCAGCCAGGAACCCATCAGACCCCAAAGTATCGCCCTAACCCATCTCCAGGATTTGCCCCGAGAACCAACAGACCCCCGATGAACCGTTCGACCTATCCCAACCGTGGAAACCCTAGGCCCAGAGGAAATCACAACAACCCCGGCAACTCTAGCAATTTCAACCGTGCCCCTCCTAAGTTCAACAACAACAATGCTATCGCCAACACCAACACTGCCCCGAGGACTGGAAGCAATGTTGTACCTGTTGCAGCAAAGGACAAGTCGCAAATAACTTGTTATGACTGTGGAAATAAGGGTCACTACTCCAACAAGTGCCCCAACAAGAAGAATGCCTCAGCCCCCAATGCAAATGCCCCAGCTCAGCAGCAGCGTCGTGTTCAGCCAGGAAGAAGGTTTGCCCCAGGGAATTCGCTCAACCGCAACAGCCGTCTTTTTCTCATGCATGGTGAAGAAGCTCAGGAAGCGCCAGACGTCGTGCTGGGTATGTTTTCTGTTAATTCAGTACTTGCAAGAGTGTTGTTTGATTCTGGTGCATCGCATTCATTTTTCACCGAAGAATTTGCCTGCACTGGTAAGATTCAACCAACAAAACTGAAGCATGTTATGATCGTCCAAATTCCCGGTTCAACCACCAAGGCTAGGCAAATTTGCAAAGCCGTCCCTATTCGAATCCATGGCATAGATTTTTATGCTAACCTGATAGTACTCGGAACTAAAGGTTTGGAAGTAGTACTAGGAATGGATTGGATGTCCAAACATAAAGGATTGATTGATTGTGCCAAGAAAGCCATCACCATGACCAGTATAGCCGGAATATCAGTCGAGCATATATCTGAAACCTTACCTCATCAATTCAAGTGCAACAAGAGTATAGCCCAACCTACCATTGACCAAGTCCGGATAGTCTATGAATACCCCGATGTATTTCCAAATGTTTTGCCTGGTATGCCCCAGATCGGGATATCGAGTTTATCATCGAACTTGTCAACACCCGGATTTTTCAATCCTAGATGCCTGTTATGCCATACATCGCAATCCCAGGATTACCATTTTTGCGAGACATAACAGAATTGGATACCATAGTACATCATCCATTACAACGATACATAAGTTCTTACACAAATAGGGATCTCATGATCAAGTTCTTAATACAACATCAAGCAGCGGAATACGTAATAATAACGGTAGCGTAGGCAAAGCTCCATCTTCGGGGTCACAGGCAATGCTGACGATGGGAGATGATCCTAGTTGTCATAAACTTCCTGGGGTCCATCTTCCAGGTACTCCTCTTCATAGTCTGGCCATGGGAATAGCCAGGGACAAAGCCATGAGTACTCTTTAAGTACTCGCAAACTAATACTAATAGGTAAAGGGGGGTTTTGGATAATAGGACACTAGGATCTAGGTTTTTTTTGCAAAAGCCAGATTTATCTCTACTAAGCTCCAAAGCTAGTCACAATTTTATAATTCCTAAGCGGGAACATGTATTTCATATCACAACTATGTTGTGGTCAAGTCAAAGTCTCAATTCATCTCACAGGTCATTTTGAAAAGTCTGACGGGGGAACAATATGGCCACTCCAACTGTCCATAACCGCGGACACGGCTATTCGAATAGTTTGACACTCTGCAGAGATTGTACACTTTCACCACAACATTCGATACATCCGTCAGGAACAAATCCTGAATTCACCATACTCAGTATGCAGATAATCAATCCTAACCTTTCGATTACACGCCCTAGTATAAGCACCTCTCCTGTGAGTTTGGCCTCCCAACCATGACCAACTGTCATCTTGGGTACTGCACAGGTGGACAATCTTCACAAGGTAGCCTCAGCTCAGACCTTGGCCGTGAGGGAACTAATACTAAGGTACATAAGTTTCTAGTCAAGCCCTACCCAATATTCGGGTATTGTGGTTGTACGATAAAATTGGAATGGTATCGCACCAGACAACCATCAGTTTTATAAAGGGCTAAGGCTCATGCCTCAACATTTGTATCACCAAAATTCTCAAGTGTTTGGAAACACATGTCCAAAACATTTCAATAGAATGATCCATCATTCCAAGGTTTTCATAACCATTTTTCCACCAAGTATTCCATCTAAAAGTTGATCAAGTTTTATGCTTAGCACTAGCATCTACAGGTGGGGTAGTATTAATGAGGGGTGGTAACTAGTGAAGTTTCAACTAAGTACAACCTCATGTCTCAGGCTGATGTCAAGGTTTCTAACTTAGGCCAAATTTTATGCTCTTTATGCAACCTTCAGCATCTTTCCAACATCTACCAGTCACTTAAGTAACTCTAAGTAAGCTCTGATAAAGAAATAGCATAAGGATCTTGCACATAAAACTAGGATTGGTTTATCAAGTGGGTATGATCACATATGCTTAAGGCATATAGTAGTCATAGGACAAGTATGGGTTTGTTGCATCAGTAGGGTATCTTGCAAGGGTTAGCTTGCATAGGTATAGTATCACCTTGCATCAATATCAGTATAAGCTTGCTAAAGTAGAGTGTCTTGCAAGTTTTAGCTAGCACATTCAACTAGTAGTATTAGGCTTGCCTTGTGCAGAGCAGTGGTTGAAGTTCTCCTCGGCTTCTTCTTCATAGTATCCTCCTTCCTCCTGGTATCCTTGGTTGGTACTAGCGTCTATGAATAAATACGAGGTACACAATCACCAAAAAATACTTAACTACTTGCAATCATCACACACAAGGATCCTATGGATGATCTAGCATCATCCCTAACATTACAAGGTTAAGGCTTGGTTTAAATCTTTTTATTTTTAGAAAAGTAATTTCTACTCATTGAAAAACTACTTAATATTTTATATTCTCCAAACCCAACATGGGATCATGTTGACACATGTCATCACCACATATTGTAGTCCATGGGAATGTGATTTAAAGTGGTGTCACAATTTAATAAGGTTTTACCCTTTTATTTTAATTAATTAAAGTGGCTAGAAATGCTTATGTAGCATTCTTTTATTACTTGAACATTATTTCTGCAAGTAAACCTATATATTTTTATATATTCTGAAAGTTATGGTTAAATGTGATTTTTGAGAGTTGGAATCAACTCAAAAGCTATTATGGTTTAAATTTGAAAAATGTTTGAATGCAGAAAAGCTTCTGCCTTGTTATTTTTACCATGGGTGATCTATAGATCCAAATGACTTAAATCCAACGGGCTTGGATTCAGCATTCACAGACCTTTCCAACAAAATTGGTTTCATTCAATTTGGTGCACTGAATCGATCTGGGTTGATTTTTGAAGTTGGGTACAGAAGTGTGTTTGAATTGAAATAGGAAAAGGTTTAATTTGAATAACTGGGCTGCGCGGAAAATGTTACTGGGCCGGCCTGCTAAGCGCAGTGCTCCCGCGGGCTGCTTAAGTGGGTGTCCCCACTCGTCAGTGACACGGGGCTAGGCGAAGCGGTATGGGGCGACGTGGATCGTTCGATCTAGTTCTAATCTAACGGCTGGGAGTCATCGTCGACGCGAGACAACTCCGGCGAGAATGAAACCTAGCGCAGCCAGTGAGGGTCGCTGGGGGCTTACCAGGGTGCTGGCGAGGGTCGGCGAGGCGGGCGAACGACGAAGTCGACGACGGCGAACTCAGGGGTGGTCGCGGCAGCTCCTGGGGCGGCTCCAATCGCTGGCTCCCTTCTTCTCCGGCAGCGGCAGGCTCCAGTGAAATTCCGGCAAGGTGGTGCTCGCCTTGCTCTAAGAATGGTGTGGCACGATCAGTGAGGACAGGGGAGTGAGATGGTGTGAAGAAATCGTGCGGGGGTGGCCTCTATTTATAGTTGAGCGAGAGGACCGTGGGGGCACACGGTGAGCTCGTCGTGGGCGAGGTTACAGGTGGCTAAAGGCATGGGCAAGGGTAGGGGACGGTGCGGTGTCTCCTGGTGATGCTCAATGACATGGTCTCGAGGCATGGGGCGGTGTGGTTTGGTCTGGAACGAGCGGTGCTCGGCGCGGCAGAGGCGGCGTCTTCGACGGCGGGCGGTGGCTGTGCGGCACGGGGCGGCAAACGGGGATGTCTGGCGGTCTGCTGGGTCGGTGGGGATTGTGTATGCATGCGGTGAGGGCGGCGCACGGTCTGTGGGTGATGGTCGAGGGTGGCGCTCTGGCGCACGCTCGGCATGGTCTGGGCGCGGTCCGTGCGTGTGGTCCAGGGCTTGGCAACGCTCGCGGCTGGGACAGTGAGTGGCGGTGGACGGTGGGCTGCCTCCCAGACATGCTGGCTAGGCTTGCTGCTGCTCCTAGCATGCTGTCGACTATGGGGTGGCAAGAGGGTGCTCGGCTATTCACCATTGATGACAATGGCAAGCTCACAGTGGTGCTAGTGCCTGGCTAATCTTCCTAGATGATCTACTGAGTTGTGTGTGAGCTAAATGGGGAACCAGTTAGGCAAGAATCACTGCTCACAATAGTGTTTGATGTTTGTTTGATTTGTGTCTGCAACCTGTTTGATGAAATGGCCGCATGAAATCAAGTTTTGAATTTTGAAATGATTTTTGGTGGGTTTGCTAGATTGGTGCTGGTGAGTCTGCAGATGCTTGGGTTTTGAAAGTTGAGCTTGTTTGAGTAGTTTTTGAAAAAGTGGGATCTTTCCATATGATAATGATTCAATTTTGAATTGTCATTTAAACTATGCATTTGAAAGTTTCTGGATGATCACAAAGTGGGCCTTGATACCTTGTTATGAGTACATTCAAGGGGTGCAAAGATCCAGAAAAGTTTCTGTTAGGTTCTGAAAGTTTGAGACAGCCAAAGAGTTAAATTGGCCAAAATGACCATTCATTTCATATATGTGTTTTGATTTACTTGTCTTTAGGAAAGGTGTGGGAAATGTTTTAGATGATGTTTATTTCACCTAAGAACATTTTACAAGCAATGGAACAAACAAACAAGGTGGTTTTAAAGGATTTCAAAATCCATGCATACACATATGCATGCATTCATGATTTCATTTAGAAAAGTTTTTGTTAACCCTAATTTTGATGATCAGAATTTGATGATCCAAGCTTAGTATTTTTGGGATGTTACAAACCTTCCCCCCTTAAACAAAATCTCATCCCGAGATTTTAAAAAGGACAAAAATATTACCTAGGATTTGAAGAGATCGGGAAACTCCGTCCTGATGTGATCTTCGCGCTCCCAGGTAGCTTCCTCTTCTGTGTGGTTGCTCCACTGAATCTTGAGAAACTTGATGCTTCGGGTTCGGGTAGTTCGAAAAGCTTCTTCCAAAATGCGGATGGGTACTTCAGGATAGGTCAGGTCATCGTTGATCTCTATGGTCCGGTGATCGATATTCTTAAACACTTCGGTCTTCTCGAGGACTTCGAGACATTTGCGAAGTAACGAGATATGGAACACATTGTGCACAGATGACATCTCTTCAGGTAGTTCCAATTGATACGATACTTCTCCTCGACGGTTCATAATTTTGAAAGGTCCGATATATCTGGGGGCTAACTTTCCTTTGAGTTGGAAACGCTGCATTCCCTTTAATGGCGACACTTTCAGATAAACAAAATCTCCTATGTTGAAGGCGAGGTCTCGACGTCTCTTGTCGGCGTAACTCTTCTGTCGGGATTGGGCGGTCTTGAGGTGCTCACGAATCTTGTGAACCTTCTCTTCTGCTTCTCAGAGGATGTCGGGTCCAAAAATCTGACTCTCTCCTACTTCTGACCAGTTCAAAGGGGTGCGACACTTTCTTCCGTACATGAATTCAAATGGGGCCATTTGCAAACTGGCTTGGTAACTATTGTTGTAAGAAAATTCTACAAACGGCAGACAGTCTTCCCACTTGGATCGATATTCTAGCACACATGCTCTAATCATATCTTCGAGTATTTGATTTACTCGCTCCGTTTGTCCATCGGTCTGAGGGTGATACGCGGTACTGAAATCTAGGCGGGTTCCTAAACCTTCTTGGACTTTCTTCCAGAATCTCGAGGTAAACTGAGTTCCTCGATCCGATACTATATTCTTGGGGACTCCGTGCAAACTGACGATTCTAGCGATGTATAACTCTGCTAGCTTCGAACTCTGATAGGTGGTTTTGACGGGCAAGAAATGGGCGACTTTGGACAATCTGTCCACTATGACCCAGATAGAGTCATTTCCCCTACTAGAAGTAGGTAGTCCAGTGATAAAGTCCATTCCTACAGAATCCCATTTCCATTCCGGAATTTGCAAAGGTTGCAACAATCCAGCAGGTCTTTGATGTCCCCCCTTGACTCGCTGACATATATCACACTTGGCGATATAGCTTCCGATTTCTCTCTTCATCTTATGCCACCAAAATTGCTCTTTCAAATCTTGATACATCTTAGTTCCTCCTGGATGGATAGAATAAAGAGTATCATGAGCCTCCTTCAAGATAACTTCTTTCAACTCCGGATCTGTTGGTACACAAAGGCGTCCTTTGTACCACAGAACTCCTTCTTCGTCCTCGGTGAATCCGGGTACTTTGCCCGTAGCGATGCGACGCTTGATTCCGTCGATACTGGAATTTCCCTTCTGCGCCTCTTTAATCTGGCTGATCAAAGTGGGCTAAAGTTCTATGCTAGCCAAAAATCCTTCACTTACTAATTCCATTCGAAAATCTTCCATCTCCTTGTGAAAACTTGGTTGCTCCTTCAAAATCATGGAGTTCAAGCGGCACGGCAATCTGCTAAGGGCATCGGCTACCACGTTGGCTTTACCAGGGTGATAGTGAATGTCCAGTTCATAATCCTTGATTAGCTCAATCCATCTTCTCTGCCTCATATTCAACTCCTTCTGAGTGAATATATACTTTAGGCTCTTGTGATCCGAATAAATCTCACAACGGTTTCCCATTAGGTAATGTCTCCATGTCTTCAGGGCTAGGACTACTGCTGCGAGTTCGAGGTCATGGGTTGGATAGTTTTGCTCGTGTTGCTTCAACTGTCGAGATAGATAAGATATAACTTTTCCTTCTTGCATTAGCAGACATCCGAGACCAATCTTGGATGCGTAACAATACACATCGAAGGGCTTCGTGATATTCGGCATGATTAAGATTGGGGCTGATATCAATCTCCTCTTGAGTTCTTCAAAACTCGCTTCACACTTGTCTGTCCATTCAAACTTTTTGTCCTTCTTCAGCAATTGGGTCATGGGTCGGGCGATACTCGAGAATCCTTCTACGAATTTGCGGTAATATCCTGCCAATCCGAGAAAAGCACGAACTTGGGTTTGAGTGGTTGGGGCTTGCCAATCTTCTACATCTTTCACTTTGGCAGGGTCAACGGCAATTCCTCTGGTTGATACAATGTGACCGAGGAATCCTAGCTCCTGTAACCAGAATTCACATTTGCTAAACTTTGCATACAGCTGATGCTCTCTAAGGGTTCCAAGAATGGTCCTTAGGTGTAGCTCATGTTATTCTTCTGATTTGGAATAAATCAGAATGTCATCGATGAAAACAACGACAAACTTATCCAGGAAGTCCATAAAAATCTTATTCATGAGGTTCATGAAATCGGGGGCATTGGTTAATCCAAAAGACATGACTGTATACTCGTACAATCCATATCTGGTGGTAAAGGCAGTCTTTGGAATATCCTCTGCACGAATTTTGAGTTGATGATAACCAGTTCTAAGATCAATCTTAGAAAACACCTGGGCACCGGTCAACTGATCAAACAAATCTTCTATCTTGGGCAAGGGGTACTTGTTCTTGATGGTGACCTCATTCAATTTCCGATAATCCATACACAAACGGTTACCTCCATCTTTCTTGTCCACAAATAAGACAGGTGATCTCCATGGTGACGCACTTGGTTGAATCAATCCAATTTCCAACATGGAATCCAGTTGCTTCTTCAGTTCTGCTAGTTCCGACGGGTTCATACTATAGGGTCTCTGGGCTATGGGTCCTGTTCCGGGGATTAGTTCGATGATAAACTCAATATCCCGATCTGGGGGCATACCGGGCAAAACATCGGGGTATTCACAGACTATCCGGACTTGGTCAATGGTAGGTTGGGCTAGACTCTTGTTACACTTGAATTGGCGAGGTAAGGTTTCAGAGATATGCTCGACTGTTATTCCGGCGGTACTGGTCATGGTGATAGCTTTCTTAGCACAGTCAATCAATCCCTTATGTTTGGACATCCAATCCATTCCTAGTACTACTTCCAAACCTTTAGTTCCGAGTACTATTAGATTAGCATAAAAATCTATGCCATGGATTCGCATAGGGACGGCTTTGCAAATTTGCCTAGCCTTGGTGGTTGATCCGGGAATTTGCACAATCATAACATGCTTCAGTTTGGTTGGTTGAATTTTACTAGTGCAGGCAAATTCTTCGGTGACAAATGAATGCGAGGCACCAGAGTCAAACAACACTCTTGCAAGTACTGAATTAACAGAAAACATACCCAGCACGACGTCTGGTGCTTCCTGAGCTTCTTCAGCATGCATGATAAAAAGACGGCCATTGCGGTTGAGTGAATTCCCTGGGGAAAATCTTCTCCCTGGCTGGACACGACGCTGCTGCTGAGCTGGGGCATTGGCATTAGGGGCTGTAGCGTTCTTCTTGTTGGGGCACTCGTTGGAATAGTGGCCTTTATTCCCACAGTCATAACAGGTCACTTGTGACTTGTCTTTGGCTGCGACAGGCACAACATTGCTTCCAGTCCTCGGGGCAGTGTTGGTGTTGGTGGTAGCATGGTTGGTGTTGAACTTGGGTGGGGCACGGGTGAAATTACTAGAGTTGTCGGGGTTGTTGTGATTTCCTCCGGGTCTAGGGTTTCCACGGTTGGGGTAGGTCGGACGGGTCATAGGGGGTCTGTTGGTTCTTGGGGAAAATCCTGGAGATGGGTTGGGGCGATACTTTGGGGTCTGATGGGTTCCTGGTTGATGCATCATGCGACGCTTGCGGTTCTCATTGGCTTGGTTGATCTTTCCTTCCATCTGGATGGCAGAGTCGACAAGGGCTTCAATATCAGCAAAGGGGATATTGACTAACACCGTCTGCATCTCTTCATGCAGACCATTCAGGAATCTTTCTTTCTTCTTGGCTTCGGTGTCTATCTCGTCCGGGGCATACCTAGCTAATGACAAAAATTTGTCACGGTATTCCACTACAGTCATCCTTCCTTGCTTCAGCTCTCTGAACTCGTCTCTCATTCTCTTGATCAAACCTGGTGGCACATGGGTTCTGCTAAACTTGACCTTCAATTCCTCCCAGGTCATCATCTGGCCTCCGGTCATTGCACGAACATTGTTCCACCATGCCCTGGCATCTCCGGCTAGATAATGGGTGGCGAACGGGACTTTCTCGTTGGCTTCTACTCCGGCGACTTCTAGGTTGTTGGTTGTTTTCCATGGTTTGCAGCCAATCATCGGCATCTAGGGGTTCTTCTGACTTGGTGAAAACGGGTGGGTTAGTATTCTGGAAATTCTTGAGCTTAGATCCATGGTTGTCCTGATTTCCGTGGCCTTGGTTGTTGTGGGCTAGCTGTTCTATCTGTTGCAAAGTGGCTAGGTTGGCTTGACGTTCCGCTCTTTCAGTTTCGCGGTGAGAAGTCAACATTTGCAGGATCTGCAACATCGGGTCCGGGGCTGAACCACTTCCTCCACGTGGCATCTAAAGATTGATATAGATCATGAGAAAAGAGGGAAATTTCTAAGGTCTTAGGTCTTTGAAAAGTTTTAAGTGTTTGAATCAGATTTTTCTGGCAACTTGATTTTTCATTCATTCACTCATAGAACACAGTACAACACACACCACCACAAAGAAAAACAGATGGTTTTAAGAACCATTCTGGAACTACGATACAGTGGGACCGACTACTACTCACTACGCTAATGCTCAGTGCTACTACTCCTCGGAGTCTGTGGCTTCATCATCTTCAGCATCATCGATGAAGGCAAAATCATCCTCATCGGTGAAGAAGTCCATGGCCTGATCCTCCAGAAAATCATCGTCATCGCTGAGATAGGAGTAAGGGTCTCCACGAAGATCCTCTCCGGCATTCTCCCTTTCCTCCAATTGCATGTCTCTCTCGTGGATGGTCTCCTCCAGAGATGAGATGCGGTGGCGAAGACGGGCAATAATGCGCTCCTTTTTGTCGATCTGACGGCGGCGAGACTTGCGATCCTTTGCTAGCATGGCGATGGTATGATCCTTCGTCTTGATGATGGCAGACTTGTGGTTGCAATAGTCACGACAGTTGTCCAACTCCTGCTGACGATCATACATCATGAAGCTAAGGTGGTCCGATTGAGTCTTCAGCTCCGGGTGGTATGGGGCTTCAAGTGGTTGTCCATTTGCATCACGCCTTGGGCAAAACTCAAAGCGAGTACCCTTGATCTGATTGATGCTCTGCCCACACAGACGGGAAAAAGAGCTTCCTGCATTGCTCTTGCAAGTCCATCGAGCCAGTTGTTTTCCCTCAAGGTAAACTGAATTCCCTCCGCAGTGGGAGGTTCAATCTTTCCTTGGAGACTTGCAACAATTAGCCACAGCAGATCTTCTCCTCCTTGATCATTGAGCTGAGCTCCAAAGAACTCGGGGTGCGGACGCTCCAGAAGTTCCGAAAGCTGATCCAGATCCCTCTCAAAGATAAGGTCTCCCCCATTCCCAAGTTGGTAAAACTTGCCGTACTTCACGTCCATCTATAAAAATAGAGGATGAGTATATTAGCAGAGTGATCAAGTGTGTCAAAATTTTATGTATTTTGCAAGAGTTTTTGAGGAACATGAATTTTTATGAAAGAATCAAAGAGATAAGAATGAGAATAAGTTTTTGTAAATATTTGTTTTCTTTGGTTTTGAAACTAAGTTTTTGATTCAAACGTCAAGTCTAACTAGGGTCTCCTATGGTCAGGATGGCTCTGATACCAACTTGTCAACACCCGGATTTTTCAATCCTAGATGCCTGTTATGCCATACATCGCCTGTTATGCCAATTGGTTTTGTAACTTTCCTGGGGTCCATCTTCCAGGTACTCCTCTTCATAGTCTGGCCATGGGAATAGCCAGGGACAAAGCCATGAGTACTCTTTAAGTACTCGCAAACTAATACTAATAGGTAAAGGGGGTTTTTGGATAATAGGACACTAGGCTCTAGGGTTGTTTTGCAAAAGCCAGATTTATCTCTACTAAGCTCCAAAGCTAGTCACAATTTTATAATTCCTAAACGGGAACTTGTATTTCATATCACAACTCTGTTGTGGTCAAGTCAAAGTCTCAATTCATCTCACAGGTCATTTTGAAAAGTCTGACGGGGAAACAGTATGGCCACTCCAACTGTCCATAACCGCGGACGCGGCTATTCGAATAGTTTGACACTCTGCAGAGATTGTACACTTTCACCACAACATTCGATACATCCGTCAGGAACAAATACTTAATTCACCATACTCAGTATGCGGATAATCAATCCTAACCTTTCGATTACATGCCCTAGTATAAGCACCTCTCCTGTGAGTTTGGCCTCCCAACCATGACCAACTGTCATCTTGGGTACTGCACAGGTGGACAATCTTCATAAGGTAGCCTCAGCTCAGACCTTGGCCGTGAGGGAACTAATACTAAGGTACATAAGTTTCCAGTCAAGCCCTACCCAATATTCGGGTATTGTGGTTGTACGATAAAATTGGAATGTTATCGCATCCAGACAACCATCAGTTTTATAAAGGGCTAAGGATCATGCCTCAACATTTTTATCACCAAAATTCTCAAGTGTTTGGAAACACATGTCCAAAACATTTCAATAGAATGATCCATCATTCCAAGGTTTTCATAACCATTTTTCCACCAAGTATTCCCATCTAAAAGTTGATCAAGTTTTATGCTTAGCACTAGCATCTACAGGTGGGGGTAGTATTAATGAGGGGTGGTAACTAGTGAAGTTTCAACTAAGTACAACCTCATGTCTCAGGCTGATGTCAAGGTTTCTAACTTAGGACAAATTTTATGCTCTTTATGCAACCTTCAGCATCTTTCCAAAATCTACCAGTCACTTAAGTAAATCTAAGTAAGCTTTGATAAAGAAATAGCGTAAGGAGCTTGCACATAAAACTAGGATTGGTTTATCAAGTGGGTATGATCACATATGCTTAAGGCATATAGTAGTCATAGGACAAGTATGGGTTTGTTGCATCAGTAGGGTACCTTGCAAGGGTTAGCTTGCATAGGTATAGTATCAGCTTGCATAGGTATAGTATCAGCTTGCATTAATATCAGTATAAGCTTGCTAAAGTAGAGTGTCTTGCAAGTTTTATCTTGCACATTCAACTAGTAGTATTAGGCTTGCCTTGTGCAGAGCAGTGGTTGAAGTTCTCCTTGGCTTCTTCTTCGTAGTATCCGCCTTCCTCCTCGTATCCTTGGTCGGTACTAGCGTCTATGAATAAATACGAGGTACACAATCACCAAACAATACTTAACTACTTGCAATCATCACAGACAAGGGTCCTATGGATGATCTAGCATCATCCCTAACATTACAAGGTTAAGGTTTGGTTTAAATCTTTTTATTTTTAGAAAAGTAATTTCTACTCATTGAAAAACTACTTAAGATTTTATATTCTCCAAACCCAACATGGGATCATGTTGACACATGTCATCACCACATATTGTAGTCCATGGGAATGTGATTTAAAGTGGTGTCACAATTTAATAAGGTTTTACCCTTTTATTTTAATTAATTAAAGTGGCTAGAAATGCTTATGTAGCATTCTTTTATTACTTGAACATTATTTCTACAAGTAAACCTATATATTTTTATATATTCTGAAAGGTATGGTTAAATGTGATTTTTGAGAGTTGGAATCAACTCAAAAGCTATTATGGTTTAAATTTGAAAAATGTTTGAATGCAGAAAAGCTTCTGCCTTGTTATATTTACCATGGGTGATCTATAGATCCAAATGATTTGAATCCAACGGGCTTGGATTCAGCATTCACAGACCTTTCCAACAAAATTGGTTTCATTCAATTTGGTGCACTAAATCGATCTGGGTTGATTTTTGAAGTTGGGTACAGAAGTGTGTTTGAATTGAAATAGAAAAAGGTTTAATTTGAATAACTGGGCTGCGCGGGAAAAGTTACTGGGCCGGCCTGCTATGCGCAGTGCTCCCGTGGGCTGCTTAAGTGTGTGTCCCCACTCGTCAGTGACACGGGGCTGGGCGAAGCGGTATGGGGCGACGTGGATCGTTCGATCTAGTTCTAATCTAACGGCTGGGAGTCATCGTCGACGCGAGACAACTCCGGCGAGAACGAAACCTAGCGCGGCCAGTGAGGGTTGCTGGGGGCTCACCGGGGTGCTGGCGAGGGTCGGCGAGGCGGGCGAATGACGAAGTCGACAACGGCGAACTCAGGGGTGGTCGCGGCAGCTCCTGGGGCGGCTCCAATCGCTGGCTCCCTTCTTCTCCGGCAGCGGCAGGCTCCAGTGAAATTCCGGCGAGGTGGTGCTCGCCTTGCTCTGAGAATGGTGTGGCACGATTAGTGAGGAGAGGGGAGTGAGATGGTGTGAAGAAATCGTGCGGGGGTGGCCTCTATTTATAGTCGAGCGAGGGGACCGTCGGGGCGCACGGTGAGCTCGTCGGGGGCGAGGTTACAGGCGGCTAAAGGCATGGGCAAGGGTAGGGGACGGTGCGGTGTCTCCTGGTGATGCTCAACGACATGATCTCGAGGCATGGGGCGGTGTGGTTTGGTCTAGAACGAGCGGTGCTCTGTGCGGCAGAGGTGGCATCTTCGACGGCGGGCGGTGGCTGTGCGACACGGGGCGGCAAACGGGGATGTCTGGCGGTCTCCTGGGTCGGTGGGGATTGTGTATGCACATGGTGAGGGCGGCGCGCGGTCTGTGGGTGATGGTCGAGGGTGGCGCTCTGGCGCATGCTCGGCATGGTCTGGGCGCGGTCCGTGCGTGTGGTCCAGGGCTTGGCAACGCTCGCGGCTGGGACAGTGAGTGGCGGTGGGCTGCCTCCCAGACATGCTGGCTAGGCTTGCTGCTACTCCTAGCTTGCTGTCGACTATGGGGTGGCAAGAGGGTGCTCGGCTATTCACCATTGATGACAATGGCAAGCTCACAGTAGTGCTAGTGCCTGGCTAATCTTCCTAGATGATCTACTGAGTTGTGTGTGAGCTAAATGGGGAACCAGTTAGGCAAGAATCACTGCTCACAATAGTGTTTGATGTTTGTTTGATTTATGTCTGCAACCTGTTTGATGAAATGGCCGCATGAAATCAAGTTTTGAATTTTGAAATGATTTTTGGTGGGTTTGCTAGATTGGTGTTGGTGAGTCTGCAGATGCTTGGGTTTTGAAAGTTGAGCTTGTTTGAATAGTTTTTGAAAAAGTGGGATCTTCCCATATGATAAGGATTCAATTTTGAATTGTCATTTAAACTATGCATTTGAAAGTTTCTGGATGATCACAAAGTGGGGCCTTGATACCTTGTTATGAGTACATTCAAGGGGTGCAAAGATCCAGAAAAGTTTTTGTTAGGTTCTGAAAGTTTGAGACGGCCAAAGTAGGCATGGGAGTTAAATTGGCCAAAATGACCATTCATTTCATATATGTGTTTTGATTTACTTGTCTTTAGGAAAGGAATGGAAAATGTTTTAGATGATGTTTATTTCACCTAAGAAACATTTTACAAGCAATGGAACAAACAAACAAGGTGGTTTTAAAGGATTTCAAAATCCATGCATACACATATGCATGCATTCATGATTTCATTTAGAAAAGTTTTTGTTAACCCTAATTTTGATGATCAGAATTTGATGATCCAAGCTTAGTATTTTTGGGATGTTACAGAACTAATCGCCGGAACTGGACCCATAGCCCAGAGACCCTATAGTATGAACCCGTCGGAACTAGAAGAACTGAAGAAGCAACTTGATGCCATGCTGGAAATTGGATTGATTCAACCAAGTGCGTCACCATGGAGATCACATGTTTTGTTTGTGGACAAGAAAGATGGAGGTAACCGTTTGTGTACGGATTATCGGAAGTTGAATGATGTCACCATAAAAAACAAGTACCCGTTGCCCAAGATAGAAGATTTGTTTGATCAGTTGACCGGTGCCAAAGTGTTTTCTAAGATTGATCTTAGGACTGGCTATCATCAACTCAAAATTCGTGTAGAGGATATTCCAAAGACTGCCTTTACCACCAGATATGGATTATACGAGTATACCGTTATGTCTTTTGGATTAACCAATGCCCCAGCTTATTTCATGAATCTCATGAATAAGATTTTTATGGACTTCCTGGATAAGTTTGTCGTTATTTTCATCGATGACATTCTGATTTATTCCAAATCGGAAGAAGAACATGAGCTACACCTAAGGACCATTCTTGGAACCCTTAGAGAGCATCGGCTGTATGCCAAGTTTAGCAAATGTGAATTCTGGTTACAGGAGGTAGGATTCCTCGGTCACATTGTATCAGCCGGAGGAATTGCCGTTGATCCTGCAAAAGTGATGAAGGGAATATGCCCGAGAGGCAATAATAAAGTGGTTATTATCGTATTCCTTATTTATGATAAATGTTTATTTTGCATGCTATAATTGTATTAATACGGAAACGTTAATACATGTGTGTTTAATAAACAAAAAGGAAGTTCCTAGTTATGCCTCTCTTATAAACTAGCTCGTTGATTAACAAGATGATCAAAGTTTCCTGATCATGGACATTGGATGTTGTTAATAACGAGGTCACAACATTAGTGTAATGATGTGATGAACATTCATCCAAAGTATAGCATTACGATCAAAGTCATTGAGTTTATATTGCTATAACAACTTACGAAGTGATCCTAATCCTTAGACCATGAGATCATGTCAATCACTAACACCGGAAGAGTTTCTTGTTGACATCAAACGTCACACCATAACTGGGTGATTATAAAGATGGCTTCAAAACTACTAAAGTGTTATGTTGAGACTCATGGATTAAGAGTGGAATTTGTTCATCCTGATGACGGATAGATATACTCTGGGCCCTCTCGGTGATATCACATTGATTAGCTTGCAAGCAAGTGATTTGATCACTAGAATGTTATATCACGGGAACAAGAAAAGAGTGCATGTCGGTAACGAGATCAAACTAGGTATGGAGATACCGATGGTCGAATCTTGGACATGTAATATATTGTGAAACAAAGGTATTAAGATACTAGCGTAAAAGGTTCACACGATCACAGAAGTCATCGTTGAATGTGTGGGAGTCAGTATGGATCTCCAGGTCCTGCTACTGATTATTGATCGGAGAAGGGTCTCGATCATGTCCGCATTATTCGCGAACTGTAGGGTGACTCACTTAAGGGACACCGACACCATTCGGAGCAAATGATATGTCAGAAAGAGAAAAGGAAAGCGCAGGAATTTATTTTAGACACCGGAACTGTTTTGGTTGAAATTGCTGAAACTGGTTCTGCATGTGAAATGGAATACTAGCAAGGGGTTTTATGTGAATGTTTGTTAATTAAAGTAATTAACAAAATTATGAATAAATAAATAAAAGAGTTTTATTTAATGAGAGATTACATTAAATTTGGTGGAAATTTAATGGAGGTGAGTGGAATTTTGAGTGGGGTGGCTATTTATGAGTGGGAGCTCCACCCACATGAATGTGGAAGAGGTGGGGGAACCTCCATGGCTGCCACGCCATGGGAGGGGGCTGCTCCCCTCTCCCTATAAAAGGCACCCACTTCCTCCTCTCATCTCACACCTCCTCGCGAAGGATCTCTCTCCCCCCTTTAGAATTTCCCCATGGTCTTGGATCAGCAAGATACATGTTCCCGGTGGCTTTTTCTGGAAGGATTTGTTGCTTCCGCTGCTTCGCTGGAGCGAGGGAGCGGAGGTTGTCGGGGTACCCGTATGTGTGTGCAATCACGGATGCACCACTGCTTTGAGGTGCTGGACTTGATCGTGCTGGACCGGCTGGACCAGATGGACTTCATCACGATCTTGAGATCGGCAAGCGTTCGTCTACATCATCCACAAATACAACCTCCTTAACGCTATTCGGTCTTCGAGGGTATGTATTCTATGGATGTATATCCACCCGTTGCTTGTATCTAGTAGATAGATCTTGGTACATAGATGTTCCCATCGTAGGAAAAATTTTGTTTTCTATGCTGCAAACCCTACAGTGGTATCAGAGTCGGATCTATGCGTAGATGCTTTGCACGGGTAGTACACATATGAGTATGTGGGCGATGATGATCATTTTATTGTTTCTTAGTTGTACTTTGGATATTGGTGGCATAGTGGGATAAAGCGGCCCGGACAAACTTTACATGTCCTCGCACATGAGACCTGTTCCACGCTTGACATGCAACTAGTTTGCATAAGTGGCTAGCGGTTGTCTGTCTCTCCTACTATAGTCAATAACTAATTTTCAATGAGTTGTCAACAATTTGGTTATCCTCGTTGTGGTTCATGTTCGTAGGTAAGAACGGTTCTATCTTCGAAAGCCCTAAGCCACGTAAAACTTGCAATGGATAAATTAGAGGCGTCTAGTTTAGATTGTTGCTGGGCTAGTGTTATGATATGGTGATGTTGTAAGTAGAAGTATGAGATGATACTCTTACAACACACATAGCGTGTAAGTTCCATATACCTTGGCCTTACACATAAAGGTATGATAGAGATCATACCACGGTGCACATGATGGAGATCATATGCGGGAACCATATCATTTCACTTATTAACATGTGATGTTAGATTGCATCTTATATTGCTTGTTTGGCATTTTATTAGCATAATAATATGATCCCTCATTTAGATATCAAGATAAAAATGTGTTCTTCCTTAAGTATGCACCGACAATGTTTCGTCGCTTCAAGGCATCACGTGATGATCGGGTGACTTGAATCCACGAGCATATCTCGGGTGTAAGACAGTTACACACGCGAATACTAAGGTTCTTACTTAGCGAGCCTAGCATGTACAGACATGGCCTCGGAACACGGACCGAAAGGTTAAGCATGAGTCATATGTTTTGATATGATGACCATATGGATGCTCACCTTTGAAGCTACACCGACTCACGTGATGATCGGACTTGGTGTAGTGGATTTGGTTCATGTAATCACCAAAAAGGCACGAGGGATGTCGTTTTTGAGTGGGAGTTCATTTCTAATTTGGATTAGTAGAACTCAATTTATCATAAAATTAAATCAAAGTGATTTTGCATAAGTTGTTGTAGTCATTGGCATTCGTTCACCACCTTATGCATAGTTGTAATTGAGATAATAGAACTATAGAATTCTGGATATTTACTTTACGAACTGGTATCGTATTGTGTTGAGTGTCAATCTAAAGTTTAAAGTCCTATTGCAAACTTTCAGCAAACACTATTTACTACGTGAAATTTAATAGTTGGTATTAAATCGAGAGTAACAATTCCAGTGTTAGTATCTTAAGTATCATGTTTTCCTCCATGATTCTTGATTGTTTTAATATCAAGTTTATCTAGGAGCTGAAAGAATTGTTTCAGAAACCATCATGTGTGGCAGATATAACGATATCTGAAACAATGTTTTGGTTGCAATATAATAGAGTATAATATATGTTCTCATATTGGATGAGAATTTACTTAGGTTAGAGATGCTAGACATCCTAATCATCCAAAAAGGGTTTTGGAAAGTAAAGTTATACTCACGATTCGCCTTTATAAGCTACAGTAGCTTGATCATGAAAGTCGTCATGATAAGGATGAATAGAAGATGTATGTAAAGTGTTTACTACACTAAGAGATTACTAAAGAATGGATTTTTAAAGAACGCCGATCATTTGATGATGGTGATCTACTTCAAAGTGCAAGTCCAAAGGAATTATTATTTGAATATACACGCTTTGGACTATGTGTCATGTATATGGCGCCACTTTTGATGTTGATAGATTCTTTTTTTAAAGTAAAAGGAAATGCTGAAAGAGAATCTATAAAAAATATATTTGGTAGAAAATAAAAGATTGGAAATATCCAATTTAGGTATATGGATGATATACATGTTATGGTTGTATTCTTTGCTTGTTAAACAATGTGGTTCTTGGGTATTGGATACCGAATTGCTTGGTATGAAATTTCATACGGAACGACGCAATTCATGAACCACAATGGCCTAAGTAACTAGCAAGAGAATATGTGATGATGTTCATCGAAAACAAACAAACCGTTGTTTGTATTTCTCGTTGACATCAAAGCTTGACTTCAAGATTTGTTTTAATAATTGTTATTTGAATCAGGTATTATGAGAACAAAGGTTGTTCAAATAATTACCGTATTCCATATAAGATGGATGGTTTACAAATCTAGTTGGAGAAATCACATCCATAAAACCTAATGCTAAAATGTCGCAAGACAAATGATTGAAAGATCACTTACGAAGTGACATCGCCGTTTAAATTATATTGGAAAGAAAACATGAATAATCTTCATATTCATGGATTTTTGGAGTCTTTGATTTGATCAAGTGACGCTTGTGAGACTTTCCTCGAGATAATTAAAACTTCGTTCAAAGGCCAAAGAAGAACGAATGACTAAAATATTGGAATTTATACATATCGATGTATGTAGTCCATTATGTATAGTCGTAAGCGATGGATTTCATCTTCATATGCTTTATCCGGAAATTTGAGTGAATGTTCACTTAATGAGAAAGAAGTATGAAATATTTGAAAACGTTCAAAGACTTTCAAGATGAAGTGGAAAATCATTGTAACAAGAAAATAAATGGTTTATGATTTTATCATATGGGATTTATTTGAGTTACAAGTGTAATAAGAAAAATAAACGAATTATGATTTTATCATAAAAGGTATTTATTTGAGTTACAAGTTTAGCAAAACACCTAGATTTACATCTCCCGAAACACCATAGGAATATGGAATGTTTGAGATTTGTAATGAAACCTTGTTTGACATGGTTGGATCAAAGGTGTTATTTATAAAACTGCCATTATGTTTTAAAAGATTAAAGCTTTAGAGATTACCGCTTTTACACTGAAAAGAGCTCCATCTTGATCCGCTGAAATGACACCATGGAAGTTATGGTTTGGGGTAAAACCCAAGTTGTCATTTCTTAAATTTTGGTATGCTAAACATAGTAAGATGTTTACAACCGAAGTCGGATGAGCATGTCTTTGTAGGTTATTTCGAATAACAATTGGTTATTCCTTCATAACACCAAGGACAAAAGGGTTTGTCGCTTGAAACGTGAAGTTTCTTGGAGAAGGAATTTTTCGTAAAAGTTAAGTGGGAGGACAATAGAACTTTGATAAGGTTAACGAACCTTAGCTATATGTGCTGAGTTGCGCAGCGCCGGAAATTGTTCTGAAGGCTGCCATAATGCTCATAGCTTATGTGCCTCAAAGGTTGTGGTCACGGAGATCCCTATTGAACCAAGTAGGTCGGTTAAACAATCAAATGCTAAGATTTGAGAGTAAATCATTATTGTTTGACAATGATGAACCGAATACATACAAAGAAGCGATGATGGGCCCTGACTCCGTCAAATGGCTTGAAGCCATAAAATCCGTGATAAGTCCATACATGATAAATCAATTTTTGAACTTGGAAGACCCTCCGGAAAGGTTTAAAAACCTATCGGTCGTACATGGATCTATAAAGAAACAGACATGTATGTTTCACATCTATGAAATAGTCGACATGTCATAAAGTATTTTACGACAATGTTCAAGGAGTTGACTATGACAAGATTTGATCTTTCATAGCGATATTTAGTCTAGACGGATTAAAGTAGCAACCACTACATATAATTTGGTATATGGTAGATGAATAAACAAAACAAAGTTCTTCTAATAGAATGGTTACCTAGGACGTGTACATGACACAATCCAAAGGGTTTTGTTAATTCAAAGGATGCTAAAAAGGGCATGCAAACTTCAATGGTTGAAGTAAGCATCGCGGAGTTGGAATCTTCACCGTGATGAAAAGGAGTTTTCATCAGGAGACGATGAAGATGCTTGCATTTGCATGAAATTAAGTGGGAGCGCTGAGACATATTTCTAATACATTATGTGGAGGACATCTTGTTTATTAGAAATGATGTATCTTTTATTGACAAATGTTAAGAATTTCATTTCGATGAAAGACTTAGGCAAAACCCGAATATTTAGCATGAATGTCTATAGTGGATAGACTGTGACGCTAATATGGTTGTGCCAAACGTACATATATAAGATATTGAAGGAGTTCAATATAGAAATGATAAGAAACGGTTCTTGTCGCATGGAAAGGAATTGAATCAAGATTCAAGTGTATCTACACTTGATAAGTGAAACAAGATTCAAGTGCTTTGACACTTGATGAGTGAAATCACGAGAATGTTTTGATCAATCATACCATGATATGTACACATCCAGATATGTCCTATGCTCTAAGTGTTATGAGCATATACCAGAATGAATCATAAAATGATCATTGGACGATAGTAAGGATATTCTTATGTTCTTTTGGAAGAACTAAGAATATATTTGTGTAGAGGTGACAAACAATTACAAATAGTTCATTGTAAAGCGTTACATTGACACTAGGTTTGTCACAAGATACAAATTAAGTTTATCCCAATTTAAACTATGGGTGGCACAATGAAATGGAAAGAAAGTTTCCATGGTGGATTTGGATGAATTCCAAAGTTAAGACATTGTGATGGATACTACAACAAAAGGCTAAGTATATGACTACTATAGTAGCAGCAAAGGAGGGAATTTGTGTCAAGTAGTTTGTTATCAAACTAAGGTGTGGTTCGCAATGGGCTAACACTAAAGATATATTGTACGACAATAGTATCGACGTGTTTTAACCCCAAGGAACTAAAGGTCTCACCAAAAGACCAAATTTATACAATGCCTTCTCATTGGAGAATGAGTGATGCGTGAAGACGCAAAGACATGCAAATACACACGGACCTGAAAATGTCAGATGTGTAGATTATGTTAACCACTTGCAATTGCGTATATGGGACACCAGAAAGCCATAGGTGTTCAATACGCAAAGTTTTCAAACTATATTATTGTCTCTAGTGCAAGTGGGAGACTGAAGGGAATATGCCCGAGAGACAATAATAAAGTGGTTATTATCGTATTCCTTATTTATGATAAATGTTTATTTTGCATGCTATAATTGTATTAATACGGAAACGTTAATACATGTGTGTTCAATAAACAAAAAGGAAGTTCCTAGTTATGCCTCTCTTATAAACTAGCTCGTTGATTAACAAGATGATCAAAGTTTCCTGATCATGGACATTGGATGTTGTTAATAACGAGGTCACAACATTAGTGTAATGATGTGATGAACATTCATCCAAAGTATAGCATTACGATCAAAGTCATTGAGTTTATATTGCTATAACAACTTACGAAGTGATCCTAATCCTTAGACCATGAGATCATGTCAATCACTAACACCGGAAGAGTTTCTTGTTGACATCAAACGTCATACCGTAACTGGGTGATTATAAAGATGGCTTCAAAACTACTAAAGTGTTATGTTGAGACTCATGGATCAAGAGTGGAATTTGTTCGTCCCAATGATGGATAGATATACTCTGGGCCCTCTCGGTGATATCACATTGATTAGCTTGCAAGCAAGTGATTTGATCACTAGAATGTTATATCACGGGAACGAGAAAATAGTGCATGTCGGTAACGAGATCAAACTAGGTATGGAGATACCGATGATCAAATCTCGGACATGTAATATATCGTGAAACAAAGGGATTAAGATACTAGCGTAAAAGGTTCACACGATCACAGAAGTCATCGTTGAATGTGTGGGAGTCAGTATGGATCTCCAGGTCTCGCTACTGATTATTGATCGGAGAAGGGTCTCGATCATGTCCGCATTATTCGCGAACCATAGGGTGACACACTTAAGGGACACCGACACCATTCGGAGCAAATGATATGTCAGAAATAGAAAAGGAAAGCGCAGGAATTTATTTCACTAGACACCGGAATTGTTTCGGTTGAAATTGCTTAAACTGGTTTTGCATGTGAAATGGAATACTAACAAGGGGTTTTATGTGAATGTTTGTTAATTAAAGTAATTAACAAAATTCTGAATAAATAAATAAAAGAGTTTTATTTAATGAGAGATTACATTAAATTTGGTGGAAATTTAATGGAGGTGAGTGGAATTTTGAGTGGGGTGGCTATTTATGAGTGGGAGCTCCACCCACATGAATGTGGAAGAGGTGGGGGCACCTCCATGGCTGCCACGCCATGGGAGGGGGCTTCCCCCCCTCTCCCTATAAAAGGCACCCACTTCCTCCTCTCATCTCACACCTCCTCGCGAAGGATCTCTCTCCCCCCTTTAGAATTTCCCCATGGTCTCGGATCAGCGAGATACATGTTCCCGGTGGCCTTTGCTGGAAGGATTTGTTGCTTCCGCTGCTTCGCTGGAGCGAGGGCGTGGAGGTTGTCAGGGTACCCGTACGTGTGTGTAATCACGGATGCACCACTGCTTTGAGGTGCTAGACTTGATCGTGCTCGACCGGCTGGACCAGATGGACTTCATCACGATCTTGAGATCGGCAAGCGTTCGTCTACATCATCCACGAGTACAACCTCGTTAACGATATTCGGTCTTCGAGGGTATGTATTATATGGATGTATATCCACCCGTTGCTTGTATCTAGTAGATAGATCTTGGTACATAGATGTTCCCATCGTAGGAAATTTTTTGTTTTCTATGCTGCAAACCCTACAAGTGAACGATGTCGAAGATTGACAAGCCCCAACCACTCAAACCCAAGTTCATGCATTTCTCGGATTGGAGGGATACTACCGCAAGTTCGTAGAAGGATTCTCGAGTATCGCCAGACCCATGAACCAATTTCTGAAGAAGGACAAGAAGTTTGAATGGACCGACAAATGTGAAGCGAGTTTTCAAGAACTCAAGAGGAGATTGATTTCAGCCCCAATCTTAATCATGCCGGATATCACGAAGCCCTTCGACGTGTATTGTGATGCATCCAAGATCGGTATCGGATGTGTGCTAATGCAAGAAGGCAAAGTCATATCTTATCTATCCCGACAACTGAAACAACATGAGCAAAATTACCCAACCCATGACCTCGAACTCGCAGCCATAGTTCTAGCCCTGAAGACATAGAGGCATTACCTGATGGGAAATCGTTGTGAGATTTATTCGGATCACGAGAGCCTCAAGTATATATTCACTCAGAAGGAGTTGAATATGAGGCAGAGAAGATGGATTGAGTTAATCAAGGATTACGATCTGGACATTCACTATCACCCTGGTAAAGCCAACGTGGTAGCAGATGCCCTTAGCAGATTGCCGTGCCGCTTAAACTCCATGATTTTGAAGGAGCAACCAAGTTTGCACAAAGAGATGGAAGATTTTCGAATGGAATTAGTGAGTGAAGGATTTTTGGCTAGCATAGAACTTTAACCCACTTTGATCAGCCAGATCAAAGAGCCGCAGAAAGGAATGCTAGTATTGACGGAATCAAGCGTCGTATCGGTACAGGCAAAGTACCCGGATTCACCGAAGATGAAGAAGGAGTTCTGTGGTACAAAGGACGCCTTTGTGTACCAGCAGATTCTGAGCTGAAAGAAGTTATTCTCAAGGAAGCTCATGATACTCTTTATTCTATCCACCCCGGAGGAACTAAGATGTATCAAGATTTGAAAGAGCAATTTTGGTGGAATAAGATGAAGAGAGAAATCGGAAGCTATATCGCCAAGTGTGATATATGTCAGCAAGTCAAGGTGGGACATCAAAGTCCCGCAGGATTGTTGCAACCCTTGCAGATTCCAGAATGGAAATGGGATTCCGTTGGAATGGACTTTATCACCGGATTGCCTACTTCTAGTAGGGGAAATGACTCTATCTAGGTCATAGTGGACAGATTGTCCAAAGTCGCCCATTTCTTACCAGCCAAGACCACATATCAGAGTTCGAAGCTAGCGGAGTTATACATCGCTAGAATCGTTAGTTTGCATGGAGTCCCCAAGAACATTGTATCGGATCGAGGAACTCAGTTTACCTCGAGATTCTAGAAGAAAGTTCAAGAAGGTTTAGGAACCCGCCTAGATTTCAGTACCGCGTATCACGCTCAGACCGATGGACAAACGGAGCGAGTAAATCAAATACTCGAAGATACGTTGAGAGCATGTGTGTTAGAATATGGATCTAAGTGGGAAGACTGTCTGTCGTTTGCAGAATTTTCGTACAACAACATTTATCAAGCTAGTTTGCAAATGGCCCCATTTGAATTCATGTACGGAAGGAAGTTTCGCACCCCTTTGAACTGGTCGGAAGTAAGAGAGAGTCAGATTTTCGGACCCAATATCCTACGAGAAGCTGAAGAGAAGGTTCACAAGATTCGTGAGCACCTCAAGACAGCCCAGTCCAGACAGAAGAGTTACGCCGACAAGAGACATCGAGACCTCACCTTCAACATAGGAGATTTTGTATATCTGAAAGTGTCGCCATTGAAGGGAATGCAGCGTTTCCAACTCAAAGGAAAGTTATCCCCCAGATATATCGGCCCCTTCAAGATTCCGAACCGTCGAGGAGAAGTGTCGTATCAATTGGAACTACCCGAAGAGATGTCAGCCGTGCACATTGTGTTCCATATCTCATTACTTCGCAAGTGCCTCGAAGTTCCGGAGAAGACGGAAGTGTTCAAGAATATCGATCACCGGACCATAGAGATCAACGATGACCTAAACTATCCCGAAGTACCCATCCGTATTTTGGAAGAAGCTTTCCGAACCACCAGAACCCGAAGCATCAAGTTTCTCAAAATTTAGTGGAGTAACCACACAGAAGAGGAAGCTACCTGGGAGCACGAAGATCACATCAGGACGGAGTTTCCCGATCTCTTCAAATCCTAGGTAATCTTTTCGTTCTTTTTCAAATATCGGGACGAGATTTTGTTTAAGGGGGGAAGGTTTGTAACATCCCAAAAATATTAAACTAGAATCATCAAACTCTAATCATCAAAATTAGGGTTAACAAAAACTTTTCTAAAATAAAATGAGAAAGCATTCATGTGTGTATGCATCCCATTTTGAATTCTTTTGAATTGCCTTGTTTATGTGTTTCTTTGCTTGTAAAAGGATTCTTAGGTGAAATAAACATCATCTAAACAATCCCAACACTTTTCCCAAAGACAAATAAATCAAAACAAACAAAATAAGGGAATGGTCATTTTGACCAATTTAACTCCCATGCCTACTTTGGCTGTCTCTAACTTTCAAAACTTAACAGAAACTTGTTTGGATCTTTGCACCCCTTGATAGTCCTCATAACAAAGTATCAAGGCCCACTTTGTGATCATCCAGAAACATTCAAATGCATAGTTTAACGGATAGATTAAAATTGAATCTATATCATATGGGAAGATCCCACTTTTTCAAAAACCACTCAAACAAGCTCAACTTTCAAAACCCAAGCATCTACAGACTCACCAGCACCAACCTAGCACACCCACCAAAAATCTTTTCAAAATTCAAAACTTGAATTCTTGCGGCCATTTCATCAAACACCTTGTAGATGCAAATCAAATAAAATCCAAACACTATGTGGAGCAGTGATTTGAGCCTAACTTGTTCCCTCTCTGGTTGGAACTAGGCTTTAGTAGATCATCTAGCTCATTTGTAAACCTCCAGCACCATTGTAAGCTTGGCAATGTCATCAATGGTGAACAACCGAAGCCACCCATGCCACCCCAGTGTAGACAACAAGCTAGGAGAGGAACTAGCCGTGCCAACCTTGTCTAGGAGATCACCCATGCCTCACCGCCCCCTCTCGACCAGCCCTGCCTCGAAGACATCGACCAGAGCACCCAGGAACGCCATGCCCGTGCCTCTGTAAACCATGTCGAGCGTGCGCCAGAGTGCCACCCTCGACACATGCCCACAGACCGCGCGCCGCCCTCGCCACGTGCATACGCAATCGCCACCCCATGCCTCACAGCCACCGCTCTCCGTCGAAAACGCCGCCTCTGCCGCGCAGAGCATCACATGTTCCAGACCGTTTGCCACCGCCCCTACACGCGCATTAAAGCCATAGATCATCGCCAGGAGACCATCGATCGATCGCCACCGCCAGCCATGCCTCTAGCAGCCCGTAGCCATGTCGCCACCGTCGCCTATCCATCTTGTTCGGTCTCATCGTCGAGACTATAAATAGAGGCCTTCCCCGCTCAAACTCTTCACACCATCTCACTCCCCTCTCCTCACTGATCGTTCCACCCTGTTCCCGGAGCAAGGCGAGCAGCGCATCGCCGTAATTTGGCCCGAGCAGGCCGCCTCTAGAGAAGAAGGGCGTCGTCGATTTCGTCCACCCCAGGAGAAGCTGCCGGTACCAGGAGGTTCGCCGTCGTCGAATTCGTCGTTCTCCCGCCTCGCCGGCCCTCGCCTGAGCCCCGGTGAGCCCCTGACGACCCCTACCTGCCGCGTTAGGTTTCTGTCTCGCCGGCGCAGCCCGATGTGGACGATGAGTAGCAGCCGTTCGATTAGACTTAGATCGTGCGGATGAGATTGCCCTGTACCGCTTCGCTTTTAAAGAACCACTGACTGGTGGAACCCCCCTGTCAGTTGAGCCCCGCGCCGCAGAGTGACACTGGGCCGGACCGTTAGCAGTTCCCGCGTAGCCCACTCGTTTGAAATTGGATTTTTCCATTTTCATTCAAACACAGTTGTGTACCTAGTTTCAAAAATCAACCCAGCTTGATTCAGTAAACCAAATTGAATGAAACCGATTTTGTTAGAAAGATATGGAAATGCTTAATCCAAGCCAGTTGGATTCAAATCATTTGAAACTATTGATCAACCTTGGTAAAATTAACAAGGCAGAACCTTTTCTGCATTCAAACATTTTTCAAATTTAAACCATAATAGCTTTTGAGTTGATTCCAACTCTCAAAAATCACATTTGATCATACCTTTCAGAATATATAAAAACATTTGGGTTTACTTACAGAAATAATGTTCAAGTAATAAAAGAATGCCACATAGGCATTTCTAGTCACTTTATTTAAGTAAAATAAAAGGTTAAACCTTATTAAATTGTGACACCACTTTAAATCACATCCCCATGGACTAAAATATGTGGTGATGACATGTGTCAACATGATCCCATGTTTGGTTTGGAGAATATTAAATCTTAAGTAGTTTCTCAATGAGTAGAAATTACTTTTCTAAAAATAAAAGAAAGTAAACCAAACTTTAATCTTGTAATGTTAGTGATGATGCCAGATCATCTATAGGACCCTTTGGTGTGATGATTGAAATTAGTTAATATTGTTTGGTGATTGTGTACCTTGTATTTATTTATAGATGCTAGTACCGACCAAGGATACGAGGAGGAAGGAGGATACTACGAAGAAGAAGCCGAGGAGAACTTCAACCACTGCTCTGCACAAGGCAAGCCAATACTTGCAAGCTATTAACTTAGCAAGCTTATACTGATACTGATGCAATCCTAACACTACTAGTTGATTGAGCAAGCTAACACTTGCAAGATACTATACCTATGCAAGCAAATACTTGCTTGTTACCATGCCAACTATATGCCTTAAGCATATAGGATCATAACCACTTGATAAACCAATCCTAGTTTTACTTACAAGCTTTATACTTTATTTCTTTATCAAAGCTGTTACTTAGAGCTTACTTAAGTGAATTGTAGATACTAGAAAGATAATTGAAGGTTGCATAAAGAGCATAAAATCTGGCCTAAGCTAGATAATCTTTATGTCATCCCAAGGCATGAGATTGAACTTAGTTAAACTCCACTAGTTTACCACCCCTCATTAGTACTTACCCCCACTTGTAGATGCTAGTGCTAAGCATAAAACCTGATCACTTATATGGGAATACTTGGTGGAAAAATGGTTATGAAAACCTTGGAATGATGGATCATTCTATTGAGATGTTTTGGACATGTGTTTCCGAACACCAGATGATTTATGGTGATGAAAATGTTGAGGCATGAGCCTTAGCCCTTTATAAAACTGATGGTTATCTGGATGCGATACCATTCCAATTTTATCGTACAAACACAATACCCGAGAATTGGGTAGGGCTTGACTGGAAGCTTATATACCTTAGTATTGGTTCCCTCATGGCCAAGGTCTAAGCTGAGGCTACCTTGTGAAGATTGTCCACCTGTGCAGTACCCAAGATGACAGTTGGTCATGGTTGGGAGGCCAAACTCATAGGAGAGGTGCTTATACTAGGGCGTGTAATTGAAAGGTTATGATTGATTATCCGCATACTGAGTATGGTGAATTCAGGATTTGTTCCTGACGGATGTATCGAATGTTGTGGTGAAAGTGTACAATATCTGCAGAGTGTCAAACTATTCGAATAGCCGCGTCCGCGGTTATGGACAGTTGGAGTGGCCATACTGTTCCCCCGTCAGATGTTTTCAAAATGACTTGTGAAATGAATTGAGACTTTGACTTGACCATAACAGAGTTGTGATATGAAATACAAGTTCCCACTTATGTGTTATAAAATTTCAACTAACTTTTCTTACTTGTGAACTTAGTAGATGTAAATCCGGCTTTTTGCAAAACAACCATAGAGCTTAGTGTCCTACTACAAAAAACCCCTTCACTTGTTAGTATTAGTTTGCGAGTACCTAAAGAGTACTCATGGCTTTGTCCCTGGTTATTCCCGTGGCCAGACTATGAAGAGGAGTACCTGGAGGATGGACCCCAGGAAGGTTACGACAACTAGGATCATATCCCATCGTCAGCATTGCCTGTGACCCCGAAGATGGAGCTTCGCCTACGCTACCTTTCTTATTACGTATTTCCGCTGCTTGAATTGTATTAAGAACTGTATCATGAGATCCTTATTTGTGTAAGACCTTATGTATGGTTTGTAATGGATGATGTACTGTGGTATCCAATTCTATTATGTCTCGCAAAAATGGTAATCCTGGGATTGCGATGTACGGCATAACAGGCATCTGGGATTAAAAATCCGGGTGTTGACACGGAGGAACGAAGATGTATCAAGACTTGAAAGAACAATTTTGGTGGCATAAGATGAAGAGAGAAATCAGAAGCTATATCGCCAAGTGTGATATATGTCAGCGAGTCAAGGCGGGACATCAAAGTTGTCACATCCCAAGATTTTCCAAATCTTGTAATGTGAAAATAAATGAATAAAATAAAATTTTATTTGAATTTCAGGGCCAGAAGAAACTTTTTGAATTTAAATGGAAACTTTAAATCTATTTGGATTAAATAAAATCCTAAAAGGATTTAAAAAGTTAAACATTTAGTAAAGAAAATTAAAATACTTTGGAATTACTATTTTGATCTCTTAAATAAAAGATTTGGTTTTACAAAAGGAAAAGATGAGTTTATAAATAAAGATTATTTTATAAAGCCAAATTAAACCTTGGCCAAGATTTGGAAATAAAATGTTTTGTTTTGTTTAAAAATAGTAAAGGCCTATTTAAATAAAATAATAAGGAATTAATATCCAAATTTTATTTAAATAAAAGGTTTTACCATTTTAATAAAAACATCAAAACTTATTAAGTTATTTTAAATAAGATTTCCAAATATTCTTTATTTTTAAATAAAACCTACTGATTTGATTTTGAAAATATTTGGATTTCAAATGGAGATTTTTATAATTAAATCAAACCCTATTTTGTTTAACTAAAGAACCATTTTATTTAATTAAAGAATGGATCTTAAAAAGAATAAAAAATTATCATTTTATTTTGGATTTTGATTTATGTTTCTGAACAGAACCAAATTCATAGTTGCAAAGTTTGTTGATTATTTGAATGGATTTGAATGTTGTTTAGTTGATTGAAATTCAAAACAGAAAATCAGAAATAGAAAAAGCAAAAGTTACAGAATAAAAAAAATGGATTTGGACCCAGCCCAGCCGTCCAAGCCCAGGAAGCCCACCAACCAGCCCAACTCCCCTCCCGAAAGAAAACGTTTCGCACTCCTTTTTGAACCCGCGGAGCAACTGACTAGTGGACCCTTCGCTCGTTTCTTTCCCCCACTGACGACTGGACCCATTTTCTCTGTTCACCTCCTTCTTCCTCGCGGTGACAGCGCCCTCCCTCTCCTCGACCGTTTCTGGCGACAATTGTGAGCATCAATTGTCGTTAACGCGGCAGTTAATCGCTCCTACGACCGCGCATTCTTAAGCACCTCTCCCTCCTCGACATTTTTCCCCAGACCACTCCTCCTCTCTGCCCCTAGGCTGTCGCCAATCTCTTCTGCACCGCCGCCGTCTCCGACGAGCTTATTCCTCGATTCCGGCCAACACTCACCACCTCCTGCCTCCCCGAGCACACTAGCAGACTCCCCACTCCCAGACAATCCTCCCTGTGCTCTCCGTTCGACCGCGGGCGCCCCAGAACACCGTCCTCGACAAACTCCGAGCACCGCCGCGTCTGTCTCCAACTCCGGTGCGTTCCCCAGGTGAAATCCGACCGCCCCTCTGCTTCTCGATCACGCGAGCATCTTTGCCTTGGTTTTACGCACCTGACCATACTCCTGTCTTGCCTCCGCGTGATCTCCAGCGACGTCCTCGACCGCGGACAGAACCACCCGACGCCGACAAAGTCTCCGGCGAGCAATCGCCACCGTCCCCGTGCGACCCTTGCCCCGTCGACCACACGCCGAGCTTCACCACAACCTCACGACCTCGGTAAGCCTACTCTCTTCCTCTCTCGATTCCTAGAACCACCGTAGCATCACTGCCTGGCCGTGCGCCGCCGCAAGCCACCGCCAGCGCCGCCGATCCTTGGCAAGCGTGCTAGCAGCCGTAGGATTCAGATCCGGCGCTCACGATTAGATCGCCTAAGCCGTGAAGAGGTACGCGCCCTGTGCCGTGCGATCAAACTAGATCCTGCGGTCCACGTTGTCGATCCGACCGAACCGGTACCGTCCAACCAGAGTGTGCCGCGTGTCCCCTGGTTTGTTTAAAAACAGATTTGAATCAGATTTATTTGCAAACTTCAAACCCTTGTAACTTTCAAACCACACGTCCAAAAATTTCAAATTTTATATCAATGGATTCAGGAGAGCAAGCCCTAGCCAACCATGGCCATAGTTTAGAAAATAGTATCTGTTAGCTTGCTTGATTTTGCAGATTCTTTTGTGAGCTTGTTTAGAGTAGAAAAATTGTTTAAAAATTGATTTTAGGATTAAATCTTTTGCAAAATGGTTTGTAGTGACCCTACTGACCCTAGGAACCAACCCATGGTTTTGGAAATGAAATTGGAAAAATTTGGAATGGATTAATTGAATTATTCTAATTCTAGCTAAATAATGATAATGGTTTTATTTTGAAAAAGAATTTTGGAATAAAAACTATAGAGAAAATGTTATAATTCAAAGCTACTGACCTAAAACACCAAGTCTTGAGAGTTAGAAACTTTTGGTGAGAAACTTAAAGATTTTGATTTGATAAAACCATTTTCCACCACATAAAATGTTGGATGGATTTCTAAAATAATTTTTGGGCAAAACCCTCTAACTAATAACTTTGCCATTTTGGTAATGACCAATTTGGACCTTACAAAGTTTATAAACCTAGTAGAGACCAACCTTGCAATAGAACCATCCTTTGCATACTTATGCATGACTTAGATTCCATTGCTTTATGTGTGTTAGATTGTTTGTTTGACTTGGTTTGGAATGTTAGTTGATTTTGTGTTTGCTTGATTAACTTGTAGTGATATTAGCAAAGTGTGAGACTAGCAAGATCAAGGAGAGAACCACCATTCCCTACCAAAAAAAGGCAAGTTACACACTCATACAAAAGTCCTACTATTTTCATTATACTTAGTGGATTTTGAAAACATGCATGAAAATGATTTATACTTATGCTATGCTAAATCCTAATAGGATTCCCTATACACTCCTTAGTGAAAATATTGAAGTTGTACATGCTTAGCCATGCTATGTTTTGAAAAGAGATACATGTTGAGATTTTACAAAGGTTGAGAAAAGGACTTGTGTTTTACATAATAAAACAAGGACTCAATGAACCACCTAGGTGGAGGATACTTGAAGTTTTGGAGAAGGTGGCAACAAAAGGAACCATGTATATGGCAATCACTTTGTGTTGTGCTCCAATTGAAAACCACCTAGGAAACTTAGAGATTGAACATGTTTCTCCAATTGTGGCTTTCGTGTGCAACCACATGCTATTATGGCTCTGGCTTAGTCAACTACATTAGGAAGACCCATACATTGTCTTTAGTTACCGGACATGGGGATCTGGAATGCTTCATGGGGGCTGAAGACAAGCTAGCAATGATGTATGGGAGGACCTTTTGGAAAGACTTCGTCACATTCTCAATCTGCCAGTACTCCATCTTGGTGAGCACTAATCCAGTAGGCCACTGGTGGCAACAAGATGGGATTGTGACATGTGGGTAAAGTGTACTCCTTCTGCAGAAGTTAATAAAATCTAAGTACTTAGCCGTGTCCCCGGTTATGGACAATACTGAGCAACTAAAGTTTGAACTATGGGAGATCTCGACATTCCAACTTCTAAAATAAAACTTGATGCACTTGGGGGTACCAAGTATTTCAAAGAGATTTCGTTAAGCTTGATGCACTTGGGGTTACCAAGGTGCTCAAGAGATTTTGCTTAACACTTGATGTACTTGGGGTTACCAAGGAACTCATGAGATTTTGATAAAACTTGTTGCAATTGGGGTTACCAAGGTGCTCAAGGAATTTTGACAAGGACTTGAACACTTGAGTTTCTACCAAGGAGTTCAAGGAACTTGGAAAAGAGATTTGACAAAGGACCAAAACCATTTTGAAAAGATAGGATAAACTTTGCTTTATGCAAATGAGCCTAAAACTCTACTTAGCCAAATATACATGTAATGTTAGGATCCACTTATATTCCACATAGTAGTGATACTTGCCAATACAATTCAAATGTATTGACCCTTGTGGCTGTAACTTGAAATGTTGTAGGTTTGATTGATTTAGTGAAGATTGATTGATTAGGATTACAAAGTCTGCAACCAACATGTCTGCCTGTGGCACTTTGAAGATGAAGGACCCATACTCCTAGTTATTCCGCTGCAATGTAACGTAGTAGCCAAATGAGATATGCAATGATGTAATAAAATTATGTTATTCCTGGTTATAAAGTTATATTATGACCTTTGTTTCTTGATATTACATCTTAACTATGGATGCTAGCTATTGATCCAGGGACTAGCATTGTAAAACACAGGAGGAATCTACCATTTAAAGGTTGGGACCTCTATAGATGGTATCAGAGCATTGTGTTGCCTGTAGGATTTGTAAACCCTAGGATTGGACAAAAACCCTTAGAAGAATAGGAGTTGTATTTTGTTCCAAAAACTTATTTACAAAATCTTGTAACTCTTTCCTTAACCATTTTGGTTTCAACTCTACATCTCTTCTACTTCAACTTGATGGAAAACCTACCCCATGGCCAAAGACTACACCATGTGCAAAGGACTTCTTCAACTTCTTCAACTCTAATGACTTCAACTTCTTCAACTCTAATGACTTCAACATCTTCAGCATATTCACCAAGGACTTCCAACATGGATATCACTAAGGACTACAAGTAAGACAAGGAAATCTTGCTTAAGATTTAGAGACTGAGGGAATGCAAAAGTTAGAAGGAGCCTACATCACTTGAAGTTTTGTGATCAAGAGTTTTCCTAAAAGAAACCAAGATCTCATGTAGAAAGAAGAGTCAACCAAGAAAGATGGAAAGATCACAAGTAAACCCTATAGATGGACCACCAATATTTTAGGTAAGTCAAAACACACCAACTTATGTGGTGTAACAAAAATATTTCGTTGCCTAAGTATGTGCTTGAACTTTGTTGTTTGAGTGAATTGTTTGGTTTGTGATTGCATGCACATTTCTTGTGTGAATTATGATGTGTGTGATTAGAATTGAGTCCTTAGAAATATCTTGCCTATTCTAACCTCCCTTCAACCCAAACAGATGACTACTCCAAAGGACTCCAACATCAAAGTGGATGACACCAACATCAACCAAGCTGACAGCATGAAAGAGCTCATAGCAACCCAACACCAGTTAAACCAACTGACAGCTCAGTTCATAGTCAACAATAGTGATAAAGATCCAGCACTGCAAAAGTTTTTGGAAGAACAATCCCAACTGATGCTCAAGGTGACTAATCAAATGATCAGCATGGAAGAGAACTATCCCAAAGGAGTGTATAATAACAAGGATGACAAAAATGTTATTCTAGATGGAGCCCCAGCTTGCATTATTTGTGGAGACAAGGATCATACTTCCAAGGAGCATGAAGGACAATGCCCCAATTGTGAAGAAGAACATCCTATTGGACTATGCCCTACCTCTCAAGCTACTTGCTACCTATGTGAAGGAAGTGATCATACTCCTAACCAATGTCCTATCTACTCCATGGTGGAACAAAGGAAACAAGAAGGATCCAAGTCTACCAAAGGAAAAGGACCACTTATACCTCCAAACAAGACAACCCAATTCAAAGGACTAAAGAAACTTAAGAAACAAAAGCAAGACATGAGCCTTGCACAATGTCGTAAATGTAAGGAAATAGGACACTACTCCAGTGGATGCCCAGAGAACAAGAAAAATAAAGAGATTGACCAAGTATGGTGCAACAACTGCAAAGAGCTAGGCCACTATGTAGCAACTTGTCCACAAGAGCCACGTAAGGAACTCAAGGACATCCATTGTTTCAACTGCAAGAATCCAGGACATTATACGAGCAACTATCCAGAAAAGATGAAGAACAAATTGAACAAGCCTATGGAGAAACTCAACCTTGGCCCATGAGTCAAGAATGGAAACCAAGGACAATGCAAAAGTTACTTAGAGAAATTTTCTCCAGGACCCAAGAAGGCCAATATGTAAATTTTGTTTGAAAATTTTTAAGGGTGGTAGTACCCTAGTTGTTTTGAACTTGCTTGTAACCCTAGCCTCCCCAAATCTCGGGACGAGATTTATTTTAAGGGTGGTAGCCTGTCACATCCCAAGATTTTCCAAATCTTGTAATGTGAAAATAAATGAATAAAATAAAATTTTATTTGAATTTCAGGGCCAGAAGAAACTTTTTGAATTTAAATGGAAACTTTAAATCTATTTGGATTAAATAAAATCCTAAAAGGATTTAAAAAGTTAAACATTTAGTAAAGAAAATTAAAATACTTTGGAATTACTATTTTGATCTCTTAAATAAAAGATTTGGTTTTACAAAAGGAAAAGATGAGTTTATAAATAAAGATTATTTTATAAAGCCAAATTAAACCTTGGCCAAGATTTGGAAATAAAATGTTTTGTTTTGTTTAAAAATAGTAAAGGTCTATTTAAATAAAATAATAAGGAATTAATATCCAAATTTTATTTAAATAAAAGGTTTTACCATTTTAATAAAAACATCAAAACTTATTAAGTTATTTTAAATAAGATTTCCAAATATTCTTTATTTTTAAATAAAACCTACTGATTTGATTTTGAAAATATTTGGATTTCAAATGGAGATTTTTATAATTAAATCAAACCCTATTTTGTTTAACTAAAGAACCATTTTATTTAATTAAAGAATGGATCTTAAAAAGAATAAAAAATTATCATTTTATTTTGGATTTTGATTTATGTTTCTGAACAGAACCAAATTCATAGTTGCAAAGTTTGTTGATTATTTGAATGGATTTGAATGTTGTTTAGTTGATTGAAATTCAAAACAGAAAATCAGAAATAGAAAAAGAAAAAGTTACAGAATAAAAAAATGGATTTGGACCCAGCCCAGCCGGCCAAGCCCAGGAAGCCCACCAACCAGCCCAACTCCCCTCCCGAAAGAAAACGTTTCGCACTCCTTTTTAAACCCGCGGAGCAACTGACTAGTGGACCCTTCGCTCGTTTCTTTCCCCCACTGACGACTGGACCCATTTTCCCTGTTCACCTCCTTCTTCCTCGCGGTGACAGCGCCCTCCCTCTCCTCGACCATTTCTGGCGACAATTGCGAGCATCAATTGACGTTAACGCGGCAGTTAATCGCTCCTACGACCGCGCATTCTTAAGCACCTCTCCCTCCTCGACATTTTTCCCCAGACCACTCCTCCTCTCTGCCCCTAGGCTGTCGCCAATCTCTTCTGCACCGCCGCCGTCTCCAACGAGCTTATTCCTCGATTCCGGCCAACACTCACCACCTCCTGCCTCCCCGAGCACACTAGCAGACTCCCCACTCCCAGACAATCCTCCCTGTGCTCTTCGTTCGACCGCGGGCGCCCCAGAACACCGTCCTCGACAAACTCCGAGCACCGCCGCGTCTGTCTCCAACTCCGGTGCGTTCCCCAGGTGAAATCCGACCGCCCCTCTGCTTCTCGATCACGCGAGCATCTTTGCCTTGGTTTTACGCACCTGACCATACTCCTGTCTTGCCTCCGCGTGATCTCCAGCGACGTCCTCGACCGCGGACAGAACCACCCGACGCCGACAAAGTCTCCGGCGAGCAATCGCCACCGTCCCCGTGCGACCCTTGCCCCGTCGACCACACGCCGAGCTTCACCACAACCTCACGACCTCGGTAAGCCTACTCTCTTCCTCTCTCGATTCCTAGAACCACCGTAGCATCACTGCCTGGCCGTGCGCCGCCGCAAGCCACCGCCAGCGCCGCCGATCCTTGGCAAGCGTGCTAGCAGCCGTAGGATTCAGATCCGGCGCTCACGATTAGATCGCCTAAGCCGCGAAGAGGTATGCGCCCTGTGCCGTGCGATCAAACTAGATCCTGCGGTCCACGTTGTCGATCCGACCGAACCGGTACCGTCCAACCAGAGTGTGCCGTGTGTCCCCTGGTTTGTTTAAAAACAGATTTGAATCAGATTTATTTGCAAACTTCAAACCCTTGTAACTTTCAAACCACACGTCCAAAAATTTCAAATTTTATATCAATGGATTCAGGAGAGCAAGCCCTAGCCAACCATGGCCATAGTTTAGAAAATAGTATCTGTTAGCTTGCTTGATTTTGCAGATTCTTTTGTGAGCTTGTTTAGAGTAGAAAAATTGTTTAAAAATTGATTTTAGGATTAAATCTTTTGCAAAATGGTTTGTAGTGACCCTACTGACCCTAGGAACCAACCCATGGTTTTGGAAATGAAATTGGAAAAATTTGGAATGGATTAATTGAATTAGTCTAATTCTAGCTAAATAATGATAATGGTTTTATTTTGAAAAAGAATTTTGGAATAAAAACTATAGAGAAAATGTTATAATTCAAAGCTACTGACCTAAAACACCAAGTCTTGAGAGTTAGAAACTTTTGGTGCGAAACTTAAAGATTTTGATTTGATAAAACCATTTTCCACCACATAAAATGTTGGATGGATTTCTAAAATAATTTTTGGGCAAAACCCTCTAACTAATGACTTTGCCATTTGGTAAATGACCAATTTGGACCTTACAAAGTTTATAAACCTAGTAGAGACCAACCTTGCAATAGAACCATCCTTTGCATACTTATGCATGACTTAGATTCCATTGCTTTATGTGTGTTAGATTGTTTGTTTGACTTGGTTTGGAATGTTAGTTGATTTTGTGTTTGCTTGATTGACTTGTAGTGAGATTAGCAAAGTGTGAGACTAGCAAGATCAAGGAGAGAACCACCATTCCCTACCAAAAAAAGGCAAGTTACACACTCATACAAAAGTCCTACTATTTTCATTATACTTAGTGGATTTTGAAAACATGCATGAAAATGATTTATACTTATGCTATGCTAAATCCTAATAGGATTCCCTATACACTCCTTAGTGAAAATATTGAAGTTGTACATGCTTAGCCATGCTATGTTTTGAAAAGAGATACATGTTGAGATTTTACAAAGGTTGAGAAAAGGACTTGTGTTTTACATAATAAAACAAGGACTCAATGAACCACCTAGGTGGAGGATACTTGAAGTTTTGGAGAAGGTGGCAACAAAAGGAACCATGTCTATGGCAATCACTTTGTGTTGTGCTCCAATTGAAAACCACCTAGGAAACTTAGAGATTGAACATGTTTCTCCAATTGTGGCTTTCGTGTGCAACCACATGCTATTATGGCTCTGGCTTAGTCAACTACATTAGGAAGACCCATACATTGTCTTTAGTTACCGGACATGGGGATCTGGAATGCTTCATGGGGGCTGAAGACAAGCTAGCAATGATGTATGGGAGGACCTTTTGGAAAGACTTCGTCACATTCTCAATCTGCCAGTACTCCATCTTGGTGAGCACTAATCCAGTAGGCCACTGGTGGCAACAAGATGGGATTGTGACATGTGGGTAAAGTGTACTCCTTCTGCAGAAGTTAATAAAATTTAAGTACTTAGCCGTGTCCCCGGTTATGGACAATACTGAGCAACTAAAGTTTGAACTATGGGAGATCTCGACATTCCAACTTCTAAAATAAAACTTGATGCACTTGGGGGTACCAAGGATTTCAAAGAGATTTCGTTAAGCTTGATGCACTTGGGGTTACCAAGGTGCTCAAGAGATTTTGCTTAACACTTGATGTACTTGGGGTTACCAAGGAACTCATGAGATTTTGATAAAACTTGTTGCAATTGGGGTTACCAAGGTGCTCAAGGAATTTTGACAAGGACTTGAACACTTGAGTTTCTACCAAGGAGTTCAAGGAACTTGGAAAAGAGATTTGACAAAGGACCAAAACCATTTTGAAAAGATAGGATAAACTTTGCTTTATGCAAATGAGCCTAAAACTCTACTTAGCCAAATATACATGTAATGTTAGGATCCACTTATATTCCACACAGTAGTGATACTTGCCAATACAATTCAAATGTATTGACCCTTGTGGCTGTAACTTGAAATGTTGCAGGTTTGATTGATTTAGTGAAGATTGATTGATTAGGATTACAAAGTCTGCAACCAACATGTCTGCCTGTGGCACTTTGAAGATGAAGGACCCATACTCCTAGTTATTCCGCTGCAATGTAATGTAATAGCCAAATGAGATATGCAATGATGTAATAAAATTATGTTATTCCTAGTTATAAAGTTATATTATGACCTTTGTTTCTTGATATTACATCTTAACTGTGGATGCTAGCTATTGATCCAGGGACTAGCATTGTAAAACACAGGAGGAATCTACCATTTAAAGGTTGGGACCTCTACAAAAGTCTCGCAGGATTGTTGCAACCCTTGCAGATTCCAGAATGGAAATGGGATTCCGTTGGAATGGACTTTATCACCGGATTGCCTACTTCTAGTAGGGGAAATGACTCTATCTAGGTCATAGTGGACAGATTGTCCAAAGTCGCCCATTTCTTACCAGTCAAGACCACATATCAGAGTTCGAAGCTAGCGGAGTTATACATCGCTAGAATCGTTAGTTTGCATGGAGTCCCCAAGAACATCGTATCGGATCGAGGAACTCAGTTTACCTCGAGATTCTGGAAGAAATTCCAGGAAGGTTTAGGAACCCGACTAGATTTCAGCACCGCTTATCACCCTCAGACCGACGGACAAACAGAGCGAGTAAATCAAATACTCGAAGATATGCTGAGAGCATGTGTGTTAGAATATGGATCTAGGTGGGAAGACTGTCTGCCGTTCGCAGAATTTTCATACAACAACAGTTATCAAGCTAGTTTGCAAATGTCCCCATTTGAATTCATGTATGGAAGAAAGTGTCGCACCCCTTTGAACTGGTCGGAAGTAGGAGAGAGTCAGATTTTTGGACCCGACATCCTACGAGAAGCAGAAGAGAAGGTTTACAAGATTCGTGAGCACCTCAAGACCGCCCAGTCCCGACAAAAGAGTTACACCGATAAGAGACGTCGAGACCTTGCCTTCAACATAGGAGATTTTGTGTATTTGAAAGTGTCGCCATTGAAGGGAATGCAGTGTTTCCAGCTGAAAGGAAACTTAGCCCCCAGATATATCGGCCCCTTCAAGATTCTGAACCGTCGAGGAGAAGTGTCATATCAATTGGAACTACCCGAAGACATGTCAACCATGCACAATGTCTTCCATATCTCATTACTTCGCAAGTGCCTCAAAGTTCCAGAGAAGACGGAAGTGTTCAAGAATATCGATCACCGGACCATAGAAATCAACGATGACCTGACCTATCCCGAAGTACCTATCTGTATTTTGGAAGAAGCTTTCAGAACTACCAGAACCCGAAGCATCAAGTTTCTCAAGATTCAGTGGAGCAACCACACAGAAGAAGAAGCTACCTGGGAGCGCGAAGATCACATCAGGACGGAGTTTCCCGATCTCTTCAAATCCTAGGTAATCTTTTTCTTCCTTTTTCAAATCTCGGGACGAGATTTTGTTTAAGGGGGGAAGGTTTGTAACATCCCAAAAAAATATTAAACTTGGATCATCAAACTCTAATCATCAAAATTAGGGTTAACAAAAACTTTCCCAACTAAAAATATGAAAGCATTCATATGTGTGTGTATTAAAATTTGGATTCTTTTGAATTGTCATGATTCTGTATTTCTTTGCTTGCAAAATGATTCTTAGGTGAAATAAACATCATCTAAACAATCCCCAAACTTTTCCCAAAGACAAACAAGTAAAAACAAATAAATTAAGTGAATGGTCACTTTGGCCAATTTAACTCCCATGCCTACTTTGGCTATCCCTAACTTTCAGAACTTAACAGAAACATGTATGGATCTTTGCACCCCTTGATATTACTCATAACAAGGTACCAAGGCCCACTGTATGATCATCCAAAAACATTCAAATGCTAAGTTTAAATGATAGTTTAAAATTGAATCTATCTCATATGGGAAGATCCCACTATTTCAAAAACCACTCAAACCAACTCAATTTTCAAAACCCAAGCATCCACAGATTCCCCAACACATGTCTAGCACACCCACCAAAAATCTTTTCAAAATTCAAAACTCAAGTTCATGTGGCCATTTTATCAAACAGGTTGCTAATGCCAATCAACCAAATCAAAAACACTATGTTGAGCAGTGTTTTGGGCCAACCTTGTCCCCTCTCTGGATGCAAGTAGCCTTAGTAGATCATCTAGCAACCTTAACTAACCTCTAGCACCACTATAAGCTGGCCATTGTCATCAATGGTGAGCAGGCCGAGAGCACCCATGTCACCCCAGTGTGGACAGCACGCTAGGAGAAGAACTAGCCGTGCCAACCTTGTCTGGGAGGTAGCCCATGCCTCACCGCCCTAGCTCGAAGACAGCGACCAGAACCGCCAGGAACATCGCGCTCGCGCCGCTGTCGACCATGCCGATGCGCACCGCAGAGCACGCGTCGTTCCCACGCAACCCGACCACCTCGAGCCCTTGCCGCCCGCCAGCATGCACTCCACCATCCCAGGAGACCACCAGACATGATCGTTTCATCGCTTGTACACCGCAGCCATCGCACGCCGTAGAGTTCGCCGCCTCTGCCTCGCAGAGCATCGCGCGTTCCCTACCAATTGCCACCGCCCCTACACGCGCATCTAAGCTCTAGAGCATCGCCAGGAGACCGCCCATCGATCGCCAACCATAGCCATGCCTCTAGCCGCCCGTAGCCGTGTGGCCACCGTCGCCTGCCCATCCCTCTCGGTCTCGCCGTCGAGCCTATAAAAGTAGACGACCCCCGCTCAATTTCTTCACACCATATCACTCCCCTCACCTCGCTGACCATTCCATCCCTTAGCCGGAGCACGAGGAGCAGCAGCTCGCCAGAATTGCGCCGGAGCATGCCGCCTCTGCAGAAGAAGGGGGCCGTTGATTTCGACCACCCCCGGAGCTGCCGCGACCACCCCTGAGTTTGCCATCGTTGACTTCATCATTTTACCGCCTTGCCGTCGCCACTGGAGCCTCGGTATGCCCCCTATGCACCCCCACCAAGCCGCTAGGGTTCGAGCTCGCCATGACTTGTTCATCGTCGACGACGACCCTCAGCCGTTGATCTTCATTCTAATCCAACGCACCACATTGCCCCATATCGCTTCGCGTTTTTGAGCCACTGATGAGTAGACTCTCCCTGTAAGTTACTCCCCGCGCTGCGGAGTGACACTAGGCCGGCCCAATAACCTTTCCCGCGCAGCCCACTCGTTTGAATTTAGCTTTTTCTATTTATATTCAAACTCAGTTATGTACCTAGTTTCAAAAATCAACCCAGCTCGATTCAGTGAACCAAATTGCATGAAACCAATTTTATTAGAAAGGTGTTGAAATTCTTAATCCAAGCCCGTTGGATTTAAATCATTTGGATCTGTAGATCAACCTTGGTAAAAATAACAAGTCAAAATCTTTTCTGCATTCAAACATTTTTCAAATTTCAACCATAATAGCTTTTGAGTTGATTCAAACTCTCAAAAATCACATTTGATCATACCTTTCAGAATATATAAAAACATATGAGTTTACTTACAGAAATAATGTTAAAGTAATAAAAGAATGCCACATAGGCATTTCTAGTCACTTTATTTAATTGAAATAAAAGGTTAAACCTTATTAAATTGTGACACCACTTTAAATCACATTCCCATGTACTGAAATATGGGTGATGACATGTGTCAACATGATCCCATGTTTGAGTTGGAGAATATTAAATCTTAAGTAGTTTTTCAATGAGTAGAAATTACTTTTCTCAAATTAAAATAAATAAGACAAATGCTTTATTCTTGTAATGCTAGTGATGATGATAGATCATCTATAGAACCCTTTTGTGTGATAATTGAAAGTAGTTAAGTATTGTTTGGTGATTGTGTACCTCGTATTTATTTATAGACGCTAGTACCGACCAAGGATACGAGGAGGAAGGAGGATACTACGAAGAAAAAGTCGAGGAGAAGTTCAACCACTGCTCTGCACAAGACAAGCTGATTTTGATACCTATGCAAGCCTAATTCTACTAGTTGATTGAGCAAGCCAACACTTGCAAGATACTCTACTTTAGCAAGCCTATACTAATATTGATGCAAGCTAATGCTTGCTGGTTACCATACCAATTATATGCCTTAAGCATATGTGATCATACCCACTTGATAACCCCATTCCTAGTTTTACTTGCAAGATTTCTACTTTATTTCTTTATCAAAGCTATTACTTATAGTTTACTTGAGTAAATTGTAGTTACTAGAATGATAATTGAAGGTTGCATAAAGAGCATAAAATTTGGCCTAAGCTAGATAATCTTGATGTCATCCTAAGGCATGAGATTAAACTTAGTCAAACCCCACTAGTGTACCACCCCTCATTAGTACTCACCCCCACTTGTAGATGCTAGTGCTAAGCATAAAACTTGACCAACTTTAGATGGGACTACTTGGTGAAAATGGTTATGAAAACCTTAGAATGATGGATCATTCTACTGAGATGTTTTGACATGTGTTTCTGAACACCAGATGATTTTGGTGATGAAAATGTTGGGGCATGAGCCTTAGCCCTTTATAAAACTGATGGTTGTCTGGATGCGATACCATTCCAATGTTACCGTACAACCACAATACCCGAGAATTGGGTAGGGCTTGACTGGAAACTTATATACCTTAGTATGGGTTCCCTCACGGCCAAGGTCTGAGCTGAGGCTACCTTGTGAAGATTGTCCACCTGTGAAGTACCAAAGATAACAATTGGTCATGGTTGGGAGGCCAAACTCACAGGAGAGGTGCCTATACTAGGGCGTGTAATTGAAAGTTTAGGATTGATTATCCGCATAATGAGTATGGTGAATTCAGGATTTGTTCCTGACGGATGTATCGAATGTTGTGGTGAAAGTGTACAATCTCTGTAGAGTGTCAAACTATTCGAATAGCCGCGTCCGCGGTTATGGACAGTTGGAGTGTGTAGGGTTTCGTAGCATGGAAAACAAAAAAATTCTATCGCATACAAACAAACAAGCCAAGATCTATCTACTATATTGTAGCAACGAGTCGATGGAATAACTTACCCTCGAAGATTCCAAAGTGTTTAACGAGAGTGGATTCTCGTGGGTGATGTAGTCATACTCTTCCCGATCTCAAGATCACGTAGACGATCCTTCCGGCGCTGCGTTCCGGCAGCGCTCCCGCAGTCGGTCACACGTTCGGTACTCGACGAAGACCTTCCTCTCCCTTGTTCCAGCAGGCAGCGGAGGTTGTAGCACTCTCCTCGCGATTCCGGCAGCACAACGGCGTGGTACCGGAAGTAGAGGGGAGATCTCGCAGGGCTTCGCCTTAAGCCGGAGCGAGTATGGTGGAGTATGAGACAGCTCCTCGGTGATCTAGGGTTTAGACACACCAAGGAGGAGGGGCTAGAGCCGGCAGCTAGGGTTCCGGGGACCCCCAAGTCGGCGGCTAGGGCAAAACCCTAGGGGGTGGCGGCGGCTATGGAGGGCTGCAGCTTCTAGGGTTTGAGGTGAGGGACTTGTGTGTCTAGAGGAGGGAGCCCTGCCCCTCCTTATATAGGTGGAGGGGCCGGCGGCCAAGGGGAGGGAGGGGAGTCCCTCCCCAACTCGGCTTGGAGGGGGCGCCGCCGGTTGGAGGAGGGATTCCCTCCCCAACTCGGTTTCCCACTTCCTCCTCTTTTCCTCTTTCCAATTTTAGTCGTTTGACTTTTCAAACTAGCTATTTGACTTTTCAAACTAGGATTTGAAATAATCCTTTATTTGGAACAGCGATGACACTTAGTACATGATGCAATCATTCCAACATGCAATGACACATTCATGTACCCCTTCCCCTCCGGAGTGACGGACATTCTGGAACCTTCTAGAACATTCCCGATGAAAACACCGGAATCATTCCCCAACTCCGAAACGGGACTTTCCTTATATGAATCTTATTCTCCGGACCATTCCGGATCACCTCGTGATATCCCGGATCCCATCCGAGACTCCGAACAACATTCGGTCTCTTTCTCATACTACCATAACTACTCAAACAACGTCGAATCCTTAAGTGTGTCTCCCTACGGTTCGTGAATTATGCAGACATGATCGAGACACTTCTCTGAACAATAACCAATAGAGGAATCTGGAAATTCATATGGCTCCCACATATTTCTACGATTACTTTGCGATCGAATGAACCACTTACATACGATACCAATTTCCCTTTGTCTCACGATAGTTTACTTATCCGAGGTTATGATCGTCGGTATCTCTGCATACCTAGTTCAACCTCGTTACCGATAAGTACTCTTTTCTCGTTCCCGTGATATGTGATCCCTTGTGAGCCAGTCACATGCTTGCAAGCTAATTGGATGACATTCCACCGAGAGGGCCCAGAGTATATCTATCCGTCATATGGATGGACAAATCCCACTCTTGATCCATGTGTCTCAACCAATACTTTCCGAACACTCAATGCCACCTTTGTAGCCACCCAGTTACGGTGTGGTGTTTGATGTCATCAAAGCATCCATCCGGTAAAGGTGATATGCATGATCTCATGGTCGAAGGAATTAGGTTACTATGTATCAGAAAGCATATAGCAATTGAACTATTGAAATGACTTGATCTTTATGATACGCTTATCTATAGGAGTATGTCCACCATATCATTCTCCTAACGATATGATCTTGTTGTTGATAACATCTCAATGTTCATGATAGGGAAACCACAATCATTTATCAACCAACAAGCTAGTGATGTATAGAGGCTATACTAGGGACTTCAAATTAAGTTTACAAATCACACAAGTATCAATGTTTCCTTGTTAATACTATTATAGCATGAATGTAAACATTTATCATAAACACAAAGATATAATAATAACCACATTTTTTATTGCCTCTAGGGCATATCTCCAACAGTCTCCCACTTGCACTAGAGTCATCTAATTTAGATTACATGGTAATATACCGAACACCCATGGCAGCTTGGTGCTGGTCATGTTTTTCCCTCGGGAGAGGTTTAGTCAACGGATCCGCCACATTCAGATCTGTGTGTACTTTGCAAATCTTTATATCCCCATCTTGAATATGTTCTCGAATAGCGTGAAAACGTAGCTTGATATGCTTCAGCTTCTTGTGTGACCTTGGTTCTTGCGCATTGGCTATGGCGCCCATGTTATCACAGTAGATAGACATTGGGTCCAGCGCACTAGGAACCACACCCAGCTCTGTAATGAACTCTTTCATCCATATCGCTTCTTGTGAAGCCTCCGAAGCAGCCATGTATTCCGATTCAGTTGAAGATCTCGCCACAACGCTTTGCTTTGCACTCCTCCAGCTAACTGCTGCACCATTCAAAATAAATACGTATCCAGATTGTGATTTAGAATCATCCGGATCGGTGTTCCAACTAGCATCGGTGTAACCATTAACAACGAGCTGTTCATCACCTCCATAAGAAAGAACCATATCCTTAGTTCTTCTCAAGTACTTAAGGATGTTTTTGACCGCTGTCCAATGATCCACTCCTGGATCACTTTGATATCTGCTAGTCAAACTAACAGCATATGAAATGTCGGGTCTAGTACATAGCATGGCATACATTAGAGATCCTATGGCTGAGGCATAGGGAGTCTTACTCATCCTTTCTCTATCTTCTGCTGATGTCGGACTTTGAGTTTTACTCAAGGTCGTATTGGGCAACATGGGCAAGAACCCTTTCTTGCTATCTTCCATTCCAAACCTCTTTAGAACTTTGTCCAAATATGTACTCTGTGACAATGATATTTGGCGTTTCGATCTATCTCTATAAATCTTTATGCCTAATATGTAAGCTGCTTCGCCAAGATCCTTCATTGAAAAACTATTATTCAAATATTCCTTGACACTATTAAGAAGGTCTACATCATTCCCAATCAACAATATGTCATCCACATATAGTATTAAGAATGCTACAGAGCTCCCACTCACTTTCTTGTAAATACAAGCTTCTCCATAAGTTTGTATAAAACCAAAACTTTTGATCACCTTATCAAAACGTTGATTCCAACTTCGGGATGCTTGCTTCAATCCATAGATGGACCGTTGAAGTTTGCATACCTTGTTAGCATCTTTAGGATTGACAAAACCTTTGGGTTGCATCATATACAACTCTGCATCAATGTCTCCATTGAGGAATGTTGTTTTGACATCCATCTGCCATATCTCATAATCATAATATGCAGCGATTGCTAACATAATCCTCACAGACTTTAGCTTCGCTACTGGTGAGAAAGTCTCATCGTAGTCAACTCCTTGAATTTGTCGAAACCCTTTTGCGACAAGTCGAGCTTTATAGACAGTAACATTACCATCAGCATCTGTTTTCTTCTTGAAAATCCATTTGTTCTCGACAGCCTTCCGGCCATCCGGTAAGTCCACCAAAGTCCACACTTGGTTTTCGTACATGGATCCAATCTCGGATTTCATGGCTTCTTGCCATTTATTGGAATCTGGGCTCATCATCGCTTCCTCATATGTTTCAGGGTCATCGGTGTTATCCACCAACATGACACTCATAACGGGATCATACCAATCTGGAGTCGTACGAGTTCTCGTTGACCTCCGAGGCTCTGTAGCAACTTCAACCGAAGTTTCATGATCACCATCATTAGCTTCCTCTCTTATTGGTGCAGGCACCACAGGAACTTCTTCTGATGCTGCGCTACTCGCAATTTCGAGAGAAGGTTCGACAACCTCGTCGAGTTCTACTTTCCTTCTAGTCACTTCTTTCGAGAGAAATTCCTTCTCTAGAAAGGATCCATTCTTGGCAACGAAGATTTTGCCTTCAGATCTATGATAGAAGGTATACCCAATAGTTTCCTTCGGGTATCCTATGAAGACGCATTTTTCCGCTTTGGGTTCCAGCTTGTCCGGCTGTAACTTCTTTACATAGGCTTCGCATCCCCAAACTTTAAGGAACGACAATCTAGGTTTCTTCCCAAACCATAATTCATACGGTGTCGTTTCAACGGATTTAGACGGTGCCCTATTTAAAGTGAATGCGGCTGTTTCTAATGCATAACCCCAAAATGATAGCGGTAAATATGTAAGTGACATCATAGAACGAACCATATCTAAGAGAGTTCGATTACGACGTTCGGACACACCATTACGCTGTGGTGTTCCCGGCGGTGTCAATTGTGAAAGTATTCCGCATTTCTTCAAATGCTCGCCAAACTCGTAACTTAGATATTCACCTCCACGATCAGAACGCAGAAATTTAATCTTCTTGTTACGTTGATTCTCTACCTCACTTTGAAACTCCTTAAACTTCTCGAAAGTTTCGGACTTATGTTTCATGAAATAGATATACCCATATCTACTCAAGTCATCTGTGAAGGTAAGAACATAACGATAACCACCGCGCGATGCTACACTCATCGGGCCACACACATCGGTATGTATGATTTCCAATAAGTCTATAGCTCGCTCCATCATACCAGAAAATGGAGTCTTAGTCATTTTTTCCATCAGACATGCTTCGCATCTTTCAAGTGATTCAAAATCAAGTGATTCAAGAAGTCCATCGGAATGGAGTTTCTTCATACATTTCACTCCAATGTGACCAAGACGACAGTGCCACATATAGGTCGAATTATCGCTTGATTTCAAACGTTTAGCCTCAATGTTGTTGATATGTGTATTTCCACTATCAAGATTCAATAAGAATAGACCATCTATCAAAGGTGCATGTGCATAAAACATATTACTCATATAAATCGAACAACCATTATTCTCGGACTTAAACAAGTAACCGTCTCGCAATAAACAAGATCCCGATATAATGTTCATGCTCAACGCAGGCACCAAATAACAATTATTTAAGTATAAAACTAATCCCGATGGTAGATGAAGGGGTAGCGTGCCGACCGCGATCACATCAACCTTTGATCCGTTTCCCACGCGCATCGTCACCTCGTTCTTCGCTAGCTTCCGTTTATTCTGCAGCACCTGTTTCGAGTTACAAATATGAGCAACCGAACCAGTATCAAATACCCAGGCACTACTACGAGTACTAGTGAGATACACATCAATAACATGTATATCGGATATACCTTTCTTTTTGATGTTGCCGTTCTTCAGATCCGCCAAGTACTGTGGGCAATTCCGCTTCCAGTGACCTTCTCCCTTGCAGTAAAAACACTCAGTTTCAGGCTTAGGTCCAGCCTTGGTCTTCTTCGCCGGCGTGGTAACTTTCTTACCACCCTTCTTGAAGTGTCCCTTCTGCTTAGACTTGCCTTTCTTGAATTTGGTGGTCTTATTGACCAACAACACTTGGTGCTCTTTCTTGATCTCCACTTCTGCAGACTTTAACATAGCAAACAGTTCTGGCAACTGCTTGTTCATGTTCTGCATGTTGTAGTTCATCACAAAGTTCTTGTAACTTGGTGGTAGTGATTGGAGGACACGGTAAATCCCCAAATCATTAGGAATCACTATACCCAAGCTTTGAACTTTGTTTGCGTGCCCAGACATTTTAAGCACATGCTCACTGACAGAGCTGCCCTCTTCCATCTTGCAGTTAAAGAACTTTTCAGAAGCCTCATAGCTTTCAATTGCCGCATGAGTCTCAAAGATCAATTTGAGATCCTCGACAATATCATATGGGTCTGAATTCTCAAACCTTTTCTGAAGCTCCAATTCCAAACCATACAAGATAGCACACTGAACTATGGAGTACTGATTCTTCCGAGCAAGGTAAACATTCTTTACTTCATCGGAAGCATCAGCTGCAGGTGGGTCACCCAGCGGTGCATCCAGCACATAGGTCAAATTACCAGCTGTGAGGACAATCCTCAAATTGCGGAACCAATCCGCGAAGTTGCTTCCATTGTTTTTCAACTTTTCTTTCTCTAGGAACGCATTAAAATTGATGGTAGGGGCTGCCATTGATCTACAACATATTTGCAATAGTTTAGACTAAGTTTATGACAAATTGAGTTCAAATTAATAAAGTTAATCTAGGTGAACTCCCACTCAAAACAATATCCCTCACATTGTTTTAGTGATCACACGAACCAAATCCACCACATCAACACCGATCATCACGAGAGTTGATATAGTTTCAATGGCGAACAATCAACATGTTCATCATATCTACTATATGATTCATGCTTTACCTTTCGGTGATCCGTGTTCCGAGACCATGTATGTACATGCTAGGCTCGTCAAGATCAAACCTTAGTTTCCGCATGAGCAAATCTGGCTTGCTCACGTTGTATACACTTGCAGAATCTAACACACCCGATCATCACGTGGTGCTTCGAAACAACAAGCTTTAGCAACGGTGCTAACTAAGGGTGAACACTTTATGACTTGAAATTCATGTGCATGAGGGATCATCTTATAATGCTACCGTCGTCTACTAAGCAATACAAGATGCATAAAGGATTAACATCACATGCAATTCATAATATGTGATATGATATGGTCTTTCTTCTTTGTGCTTTCGATCTCCATCTTCAAGCACGAACATGATCTCCATCATCACCGGCATTGCATCAAGGTCAATGACGCTTCTCCATGGTTGTCGTCCACCGGCTTCAACTATTACAACTACTTTGAATAGACACACGGATCTTAACATAAATTAAAGACAACCATATGGCTCCTGCCGGTTGCCAACTTACAATAAGGAACATTGCATACATCAAATATAATCACAATCATGGCCATATCACATCACTGCACACCCCTGCAAAACAAAGTTAGACGCCTCTACTTTCTTTGCATAATTTACGTGGTTTTGGGGCTTTCGATAAGTGTCGTTCTAACTTACGAACATGAACCACAACATTGATACTAGTATTGTTAATCACCCGTTGTAAATTGGATCTTAACTATGCTAGGAGAAACAGGCACCCGCAAAGCCACTTATGCAATACAAGTTGCATGTCAAGCGTGGAGCAAGTCTCATGAACGATGTCATGTAAGGTTAGCCCGAGCCGCTTCATCCCAACATATCGCAAGATGCAAAGTACACAAGAAGCAATCGACAATAAAAGCATCAATGCCCACAATGACCATTGTGTTCTACTCGTGCAACAGATCTACATATAGACACGGCTCTGATACCACTGTAGGGTTTCTGTAACACCCTCAGAATCGGCCCTATGCAAGTTTTAGCGATACCCGCCAAACCCGCATAGAAACGATTCGAAGGTGCCCACCAGGCACTTGCGTGCGGGTGGAAAAAAACAAAGTAATAACATTACACAACAGTCCTCGATGGGACCCACAGCACAGATATATACAACAGCGACTCAAAGAGTCAAGAATACAGATATAAAATACAAAGATCCAAATCACCTTGAAAATGATACAGCGTCCGACTACGGACAAGTTGTAAATGGGGCTAAGAGCCCTGAAGAATAACCAATGGCGTCCATAACCCTGCCCAGGCCAAGCCGGAAGGGTAACCCTGCTAACGGCGTCGAACTCAAAACCTGCTTAAACAAAAGGGGTGCCGACAAAGGGCAAAGGAAAAAGAGGAGCGTCAGTACTGAGGCCAGTACACGGCGAGACTAGAATTCGGCGGTCCTCGCCTACAAAGGTATGGTGGACTGAAGCGGCAGCGGCAGCATGCACTAAACAACCTATAGAGACTCGATACAACTAGCGGCTATCAGAGAGGGGTGAGAAAGACCTATTCGGAACCAACCTGATACTACCATCAAACAAACCCATCCTGGCGTTTCCCCCTCGAGACCAAACGAGGAAGTCAACCAAGGAACTCACACAGTTGGCAGTTTTACTTATTCGGTTATAGTTGCGGCACTTTACTAGTCAGGTTTAGATAATCGTTCTGATAAAGTAAGCAGTGGGCACTTTTAGTTAACCTTTCCGTTAAAGTGGCAACACTTACTAGTCAGATACAGGTAGCATGAGATAACCCAAAACCCAGCAGTTGTTGGTACTTTTACTTAGCCATTCCGTTGTAGTTGCAATACTTACTAGTCAGGTACAATGGCCGCAAGCGACACTCCAAACAAGCAATTGTGGGCTGTATTAATTAGCCATTCCATTATAGTGAAGCTGATTACTAGTCATTATAAAGTCAAATTTTTAGCAATAAACTTTAGTTATGCTTGTCTATGGTCGAGATACTGTGCTCCAAGTCGTCCATAACCGCGGACACGGCTTTCAGAAAGTTTTACCCGGCCGGGGTGCACCAATAGCAACACACACTCGATCAACCTCGGAAAAACCAAATCAAAACCCAACGAGGCTTTCACGACAAAGCAATCACAGGATTCAGAAATATTTCAGGGGGCCACCCCTTAAGTAGAACCCGCAACGAATTTAGCTGACTTCGAGACGGCCTCAAGGTTTGTGGGGCCGGCTGTAAACGACTGGGAACCCGAAAGTGTGGCTGGGCTTGTCGATACCGCGAAAACGGGTCACAATTCCTAAACAGTACAGTGTGCTCCTCGCACAATCGTAAATAAAGCAGTAGCATGGCATAAGTACATGATAGTAATAAAACCTCAAACTAGTTTGTGGCCCCAAGAAATAAGACTGAATCAAGCTCTGGCTAAGGGGGGTCCCATATACCTCCCGGATGTGGATAGCGCGATAAATCAAGGAACAGGTATCAAGTACTCGGGGTCCTACGGGACACAAGTGGGCGTTCGGAAACCAAATATTATCTATCACCCACCGATGCCTCTGCTTACTTCAATTTTAGTTGTTAAACAGGAATTAAAGTGAACGGTAAGTAAAACTATGATCATCTCCAACACCAAACATGCGGCAAGGCTCCAACAACTGTGGCATTTGACGACACGCAACAGCACTTGAGCAAGCGGCTAAGACGCGCAGGTCCAACTATCTACCAAACAACAGGTAATAGGATGTGTCCAAGGCAATATAGGGCTGCACAGTATACCACAGGTACGGAAACTAAAGCATCGCAACACAGATAGCAATAGATCAATAGGAGGGAATAAATACTATAAAAGTAAGATAGGTAGAAAGGGGGAGATGCTCGCCTGAAAACATTGTCGAAGAGTTCAACCGAAGATCGGGGCGAAGCTCACATCAACTCAACGGCCTTATCCGCGAAGAAGCAAAACACTAGAAGAAACATCGGATGCACTATTTAATACAACGGCAGAAGATCGGCATGATGCATGTATGATGCATGACATGGCAAAGGTGCGATGCAACTAGGTCATATTAAGCGGAACCGGGGTCCCGACAATTAATTAGATGGTTCCAGTTATTTATCTACCCCGCCATTTAAATGTTGTATTAACCTGGCCAAAATATGGTACCGGTTCGCTACATCAATTTAAATGAGGCCAATATGAGACTAGATTTGCCCGCATATGGGCCCCATATTTATTATTAGGTGAATCGGCATAAGGCCCCCAAACCACATGATAATATGCATGCGAGTATGACAATTCAATATGCACAAGTTTTATGTTTGACATTTATAAAATAGGGGTTCGGATAAGGGTCACACATTAGGGGTCTCGACGATCTTGGGGTTCCGGGGTTCGGGTTCGACAGGGTCCAGGGTTCGACGGGTCGTTCTCGGATTCTGGGGTTTAGGGTCTTGGCGCATCCAGGGTGAAGCTCTCGGCGTCCTCGAGGGAGTACTTGTCGCACATGTGGCCTTAGGGTTCCATGACGATGATCTTGTCGCTTGGTATCCGTGTGGGAGAACTCGAGGTCGATGGCGAACTCGCCCGGTAACGGGGTTTTCGGAGATCTTGGCGCGGCTCCGGGTACGGGATCCGACCGAGCTTGGATCCGGCCTTGGTGTCATGAAGGGGACCTTGCCATCTGTGATGTAGATCTTGTCGGTCCCACCGCGAAGGCCTCGGGTTTTGGGCTTCGATTGCCGATGATGGTCTTGGATAGTCGCCACATAGCCGTCAAGTCTCGACTTGGTGTCCAACGGTTCATTTTCCTGCATCGACGTCAGCGATGGACGGCCAGAGCACAGGTGGGCGGAGGCTCGAGGGCGTCCGGGGACCGAGGTCGAGGTCGAGGTCGGCGGCGCAGAGCGGGCCCGCGGCGAGGCGACGGCGCGGGGCCGGCGGCAGAGGGCGGAGCAGGGGCGGCACGGCAGGCGGCTTGACGGGGCGTCCACGCGGGCACGGCGCCGGGCTCACGGGCGCGGCCGCTGACGACTGGGAGGGGCGAGACACCGGCGGCAGGGCGAGCTCGAGCCTGGGGAGGAGGGCACCGAGGGGGAGAGGGAGGGCCACCGGCGAGGGGACGCGGCGGTGGGCTAGACCGGGGCTGGAGGGGACGCCGGCGAGGAGGCGCAGGTCCTGGCGACGGCGGCGGGCGCGGTCGCGCTCGCACGCGAGGCCGGCGGGGGCGGTTGCGGCCAGGCGAGGCCGGCCGGAGGGGGCCGCGCGGCACCGGCGGGGCGCGCGGAGGCGGGGCGGTGACGGGCGGTGGCCGGAGAAACGGCGGGGACGCGGCGCTGCAGGGTCCGGCGAGGGGAGGGTCCGACGACGCACGGGCGCGGGAGGAGGGGTACCGGGCGGCCTGGTTCGCCGGCGCGGAGGCTGCCAGGGGGAAGACCGGCGGGAAGGAGCTGGGGCGGGCGGCTGCGGCCAGAGGCGCGCAGGCCGGGGCCGAAGGCGAGCGTGGCGAGTGTGGCCGACGGGGCGGAGGCGCTGGGCGGCGCGCACGGCGGCGGAGGGCGCGGCGCGGGCCAGAGGCGGGACGCAGAGCGGCGATGTGGGGCGCGCGCGGCGGCTGAGGGCGCGGCGCGTGCGGGGAAGCTTGGGAGAGGAGACGGGCGCCAGGGGAAGAAGGTGGAGGAGGACGGGGCATCGGGGCTATGGTGGGGCCCGCGGGTGGGTCCCAGGGCGGGGCCTGACGGGTGGTTGGGCGCGCGCGCGGGTGGTGCTGCGTGTGTTGCGTGCTGGGTCCAGGGGTGGCGTGTGTGGTCTGAGAGGGTTGAGAGGAGAGAGAGGAGGGAGAGGGGTGGAACAAGTGGCAGGTTCTGGTTGGTTGGGGGGGAGAGAACAGGTGAGGTGGCACATGGCTATTGGAGGGAGTGATGTGGCCAGCGGGTTGGGTAGGTTTTCTGGGTAGCTGTAGGATTTAGAAGGGCGGGTGTAGGTGGACCGTTTAGTTTTCTGGGGGTGGTCGTTCGGTTCGGTCGGCCCGTTCGACTGCCCCCACTAAAATAATTAATTAAATTATTATTTCAATCAGCGTTTTTGCAACTGACAACGGACAAAACAAAATACTCCGGTGACCCGGGTTTGCGCGATAATTAAGGTGGGGCGTTTTAGAAAACAAAACGGGCTTTGCGAAAATAGTTTTATGCAAACAATGCATGATGATGACGATGCAATGCACAAATTCAACGCGATTTTCTAGTAGTGGTTTTGCGGGATGCCACAGTTTCGTAGCATGGAAAACAAAAAATTTCTATCGCATACAAACAAACAAGCCAAGATCTATCTACTAGATTGTAGCAACGAGTCAATGGAATAACTTACCCTCGAAGATTCCAAAGTGTTTAACGAGAGCGGATTCTCGTGGGTGATGTAGTCGTACTCTTCCCGATCTCAAGATCGCGTAGACGATCCTTCCGGCACTGCGTTCCGGCAGCGCTCCCGCAGTCGGTCACACGTTCGGTACTCGATGAAGACCTTCCTCTCCCTTGTTCCAGCAGGCAGCGGAGGTTGTAGCACTCTCCTCGCGATTCCGGCAGCACAACGGCGTGGTACCGGAAGTAGAGGGGAGATCTCGCAGGGCTTCGCCTTAAGCCGGAGCGAGTATGGTGGAGTATGAGAGAGCTCCTCGGTGATCTAGGGTTTAGACACGCCAAGGAGGAGGGGCTAGAGCCGGCGGCTAGGGTTCCGGGGACCCCCAAGTCAGCGGCTAGGGCAAAACCCTAGGGGGTGGCGGCGGCTATGGAGGGCTGCAGCTTCTAGGGTTTGAGGTGAGGGACTTGTGTGTCTAGAGGAGGGAGCCCTGCCCCTCCTTATATAGGTTGAGGGGTTGGCGGCCAAGGGGAGGGAGGGGAGTCCCTCCCCAACTCGGCTTGGAGGGGGCGCCGCCGGTTGGAGGAGGGATTCCCTCCCCAACTCGGTTTCCCACTTCCTCCTCTTTTCCTCTTTCCAATTTTAGCCGTTTGACTTTTCAAACTAGCTATTTGACTTTTCAAACTAGGATTTGAAATAATCCTTTATTTGGAGCAGCGATGACACTTAGTACATGATGCAATCATTCCAACATGCAATGACACATTCATGTACCCCTTCCCCTCCGGAGTGCCGGACATTCCGGAACCTTCTAGAACATTCCCGATGAAAACACCGGAATCATTCCCCAACTCCGAAACGGGACTTTCCTTATATGAATCTTATTCTCCGGACCATTCCGGATCACCTCGTGATATCCCGGATCCCATCCGAGACTCTGAACAACATTCGGTCTCTTTCTCATACTACCATAACTACTCAAACAACGTCGAATCCTTAAGTGTGTCTCCCTACGGTTCGTGAATTATGCAGACATGATCGAGACACTTCTCCGAACAATAACCAATAGAGGAATCTGGAAATTCATATGTCTCCCACATATTTCTACGATTACTTTGCGATCGAATGAACCACTTACATACGATACCAATTTCCCTTTGTCTCACGATAGTTTACTTATCCGAGGTTATGATTGTCGGTATCTCTGCATACCTAGTTCAACCTCGTTACCGATAAGTACTCTTTTCTCGTTCCCGTGATATGTGATCCCTTGTGAGCCAGTCACATGCTTGCAAGCTAATTGGATGACATTCCACCGAGAGGGCCCAGAGTATATCTATCCGTCATATGGATGGACAAATCCCACTCTTGATCCATGTGTCTCAACCAATACTTTCCGAACACTCAATGCCACCTTTGTAGCCACCCAGTTACGGTGTGGTGTTTGATGTCATCAAAGCATCCATCCGGTAAAGGTGATATGCATGATCTCATGGTCGAAGGAATTAGGTTACTATGTATCAGAAAGCATATAGCAATTGAACTATTGAAATGACTTGATCTTTATGCTACGCTTATCTATAGGAGTATGTCCACCATATCATTCTCCTAACGATATGATCTTGTTGTTGATAACATCTCAATGTTCATGATAGGGAAACCACAATCATTTATCAACCAACAAGCTAGTGATGTATAGAGGCTATACTAGGGACTTCAAATTAAGTTTACAAATCACACAAGTATCAATGTTTCCTTGTTAATACTATTATAGCATGAATGTAAACATTTATCATAAACACAAAGATATAATAATAACCACATTTTTTATTGCCTCTAGGGCATATCTCCAACAGAGTGGCCATGCTATTCCCCCGTCAGATGTTTTCAAAATGACTTGTGAAATGAATTGAGACTTTGACTTGACCATAACAGGGTTGTGATATGAAATTCAAATTACCACTTAGGTGTTATACAGATTCAACTAGTTTCTTTGCTTCTGAACTTAGTAGAGGTAAATCTGGATTTTTGCAAAACAACCCTAGAGCTTAGTGTCCTAATACAAAAAAACCCTTCACTTGTTAGTATTAGTTTGCGAGTACTTAAAGAGTACTCATGGCTTTGTCCCTGGCTATTCCCGTGGCCAGACTATGAAGAGGAGTACCAGGAGGATGGACCCCAGGAAAGTTACGACAACTAGGATCATCTCCCATCGTCAGCATTGCCTGTGACCCCGAAGATGAAGCTTCGCCTATGCTACCTTTATTATTACGTATTTCCGCTGCTTGAATTGTATTAAGAACTGGATCATGAGATCCTTATTTGTGTAAGACCTTATGTATGGTTTGTAATGGATGATGTATTGTGGTATCCAAATCTGTTATGTCTCGCAAAAATGGAAATCCTGGGATTGCGATGTATGGCATAACAGGCATCTGGGATTAAAAACCTGGGTGTTGACATACACCTTGCGCACCTATTAAATTACGGCAATGGTTTGTATAGATCATTCAAATGCCGGAACTATCGTGGGACGTTGAGGGCTCCCACCCATATGCTGCATATCCTCTACGAATTACCAATTAATATGCATGCTACGAGTGATAACATCCACGACCCGCACATCCGGATCCATGCGAGAGCGAAAAGATACAGCTGACTTTTCCGCCCCATTCCAAATCTCATGGTCAACGCGTAATATACGGCGCAAGAATCACTGTCGACATTGGTTGTTAAGTCCTAGATAATATGTTCCTTTACCACCGGAACTCTTATAGTAGGTTATTACCTCATGGTAAATAACCTATAATCACATTATTATGAAAATAGTGTTTTTTGACCTTTTTCAAATGCAGGTGATGACAATACTGGATTTGCAAAATACTTTACAGAAAATAATCAAAGTACATGAGCAAGTGTGAACTTGCCTTTTGTGATTGCAAGATTATGCACTCACGGTCTTCAAGACAATATAAAAGATCCACTATCTTCAATCAGCATCATTGGTCCGGTAAAGACTAATGTTTAAAGAAGCAAGATGCTATTATGCATAATTAATGTAATGCAATTTCGTAAATTCGAATCCCGGAAATAGCGTTGATCTAGGGTTTGGATACTGGAAATGGTTACTTTAGAATGTGTTGTCCTTTTAGATAAATTTTATACTTGTGCTTCTTATTAAGGCTTGTGAGTATGTGTGAAACAACATGTAAACATAATGGCATACAATAATAAGATATACTAATGAGATGTGCTACTCAAGGACTGCTTATATGTGAATTATCTTATCTTCAGGTTTTACCTTGCAAGTGATGACATTTATAATGAACTTAAGTGTTAACAATTCTAGGTATATAGGTAAAGCTTAATGTAATGTGATTATTATTAATTACCATATGTTGACTGAAGTGGCAAAACGAATAACTTTTGAAGAAAAGATTCCTCTATTAAGGTTTAAACAATCCTTGTGGCTAATCAGAGGTGGTTGATGTTATTTGTGTTTGCTGGAACAATTTGGACTTGAGATGCTTTACAACTTAATTATAACAGACCAAAGTTAACTATAAAGTATATAATAAAGTTTTTAGCATTATATTTAAAGTCTGGTAGACTAAAGTTAACTTTAAAACATAGATGGGCTTTAGGTGTAATGCTTGTTATACTTATACCTTGTTCACTTTATAATGTTTCTTTAAAGTTACTTAAGAATGGTATTATTTTTAGTTGGTAATGGTTTCTTTACATTATAAATGTATAAAGGGATTTATCTCCCTATAAGGGTGTGGTTAAGGTTTATGAATAAGTAAACAATATTATTCACTATTTATGAACTCACTATAGTGTTTTGATTTGTTTATAAACTTGTGATTAAAGTAAAGGAATGGGTTTTATCTCATTACAATTATTCTTGGACATTTTAGATTGGATAAGAATCTTTTTAGAAAATAATCTACACTTATGGTTGAATGATAATTCAATAAAATTGCATTTTTTAAATGTGTTGAACCATTTGACTTCATAATATTAGTATTTAAGACTAATACTATTTATTAGATTTAATTGATTAATTTAAGAAATATTAACAAATTTTATTTGACATTATATAAATTATTAACTAAAGAAATAGTTTTAAGCTCAAGTTATTAAAGTGTGTAATTTTTTATTTAACTTAAAAGTGGAATATTATATTTTTAACATGTAGGTATTATTTTTGTGATCATTTGGTATATTACATTTATTTTTGTGATTTATAAATAATAAGATATGATTTTAATAAAGTTTATTACTTTATCAACACTTAATGAACAATAAATATTTAATTAAGTGAAGTAAGAATGTATTATTATAGTTTTAAAGTATTGTTTTTATTTTTCTAAGATTTTTGGTATTTTATTTATATTTTTAGTATTTATCAATATTTAAATATGAATTATCTAAGTTTTATTACTTATAAAACTTTATTAAATAATATTTATTTAAATAATCATCATAATAATATTTGATAATAGTTTTAAGTTGTAGATTTTATTTTTCTGAAAATTTTCATATATTAAACATATTTTCTGAATTATAAAACAAAAGTTATTGGTTTTCTAAGATTGAATCATTTTATTTAATTTCTAGAATTAATAAACTAAATAGTTTATGATGTAATGACGATGTCAGCATGGGGTGAAAGGTTTTTCTTACTAGGTCGATACTTGCCCCCAGTCACTGACTGGTGGGATCTATGCCACGTCATATCTATAGTTTTAATTTATTACAGAAACAATAACACAATTTTATGAAATGATAAATAAAATGTAATATGACATCAGCGTGATGTCACGCTGATATCACCCCAAGGATGATCCTCAGATCGCGATTCGATCTTCGGATTGAGAACGCGCGAGCACGCGGGGTTGGTCGTGTTCGACTCAATGCTCCACGTTGAGCCTCACAGTGGTTGCGCCGCTCGGGAATGGTCATCGGAGGTTGGTCGGCGATGAGCTTGCACGGCGGGGCGGCTTAGACGCATGCCGGTAGGTCAATACGGTGAGCGAGTGATGAATTGATGGAGGCTAGGATATTCAGAAGCTCACCAGGAGCGTGAAGAAGGGCTCGGAGAAGTGAATCGTGGCCGGAATCGAGATGGACGACGGCGGCCGGATTTCGGGAAACGAGGTTGCCGCACCAATTCCAGGCGCCCCACTTCAATTCCTTTGGCAAGGAGACTCGGTGAAACACGGCGAATCCGTGTGCTTGATGAAAACGAAGCACGGCGAAGCTTGGAATGATGGCAACTCGAAACTAGGATTTCGACCCCGGGAGAAGACAGAGAGGAAGAGAGTGGCGAGTGAGAGAGGATGAGGATGAGAAGGCGTCGCAGTGGCATTCTTATCCTCCCGAGTGACATCGGCGACAGCACGAATCGCGGAGCAACGACGGCGTACGGCGGAGCACTCGCCAGCAAGCTGCTTTCAGTCGACGAGGAAGACGACGACGTCGTTTTGTAGAAAACCCCCTGGCAGTTTTTCGAATTCATTCCGCGGTCCCTCCATGGCCCCACCTGCTAGTGAGACAACGAAGAGGTATCTCGGCTGGGCCGCTGTTGGGTTGCTGCTGGGCTGCAACTAGCTGCACCAGGCAGTAAATAAGAGGGGAAAACATCTGGGCTGGCCTGTTTGCAGTTTTTTCTTTACTGTTTCCTTTTCTCTTTTCTGTTTTATTTTCAGATTTGTATATTACACAATTGATTTGAGTTTTATTTGTAGAATTAATTTGTTAAACAATTGCAGCAACAATAAATGTATTTAAAGTCATTTTGTGAACTTCTATTATATATTATTTAGAGTTTCCTTATTTTCTTTACATAGATCATTCTAATATTTGGTAAGGGACTTTGTTATTAATTTTCTGTTTACAATAAGCCATGGATTTGTTTTAGGATATTTTCTTATTTGTTTATAAAAATTAATTCTAGTTAGCTCATAGTTTGGAGGGAAAATTTTATATAGTGGTCCTATATTATTATTTCATGCATGATATCCTAAAGAATTAATATGGTTAATACTATTCCCATGAATCTATTAAATACTAAAGTTTATATTTTGTGATAACTAGCATAAGAGTTAATGTGTGAATTATAATTTCTTACCCTAGGGTTTAGGGTTCTTAATGTACTTATATTCTTTTGTTGATGTGAATAAAGATTAATGGCTAAACATATTGTCTTTATGTTTGTCATCTTTGATATCACCATCTTAATTAAAATAGTGGGATTGTTTTCTAGGCTAACTTATGAGACATAATTGATAAAGATAGTTCTTAAGCACATGTGATCATGATAGTTGGAAATGAGAAAGATGTGCTTAAGTGATTTGCTATAGGAAAATATTTCTATGAAGCTTTGTGTAATTAAGATGATAGATCAATCAGATGAAATGGATACTATGTTTGGTTAAAGATTTAGAGTTTAATGTTTACCAAGAATTCCTATCTTCCACAATTCACAATCCTGGACTGTTAATTAAGGAATTCCTTTCCTAGATATATTACTTCTTTATATCCATCATTATTCTTGTAAATCTATTTATAAACACAATAAGCTTGACACTAAAGATTTTTATAATTTTCTCATATCTATACTTGGCTATATCAACTACTTTACTACTGATAACTTCCAATCATGCTCTTCCCTTATCATCCTTCACTAATATCATTTCAATAGATGCATACATCAAATCCTACTTCACCTCAAGTGCTTAGTATTTCCAAAGAGGAGAATACTACTTCTTTAATCCAACGTTGCTCTAACATCATCTTAATCATACTATCTTGTCTCTACTAAACTGCAGTAACAAATAATCCAACCTCACATTATATTAATGTGACTTGTAATGACTAATCTAGGATAACATATCTATAATAGGTTTCAATCATGTTCTATACACCAATGTTACTTATACATGATATAAGCATTCAATCTTGGTGAGTAGGGCATGATCATTGGAATTCTTTGATCCTTTATGGTTTAGGTTTCCAGTTTGCTAATAAAGGCTTCATCAATACAACATTACAGTTGTATTGAATTTATCTTCTTAGTATCTCTATTGGATTAAGAAATGTTATTCATTTACTATGCCTACTTGATCCAATAGGATTTCTCCTTGGTAACTATATTCAATATTCATCCTTGGAATCCACTTTGTTACCATATGTATATATATTCCAATTAACTCTTCTATCATTACAGGAGTGAATTAACTCCATCAATTATCTCATTGATCTTATTCTCTTCCAACTCTCCCATCCTATAGATGATATTCAAATTTAGCATTACTATTTACCCCTTCTTACTTATTTATTTATAGGCCTTAAGTGAATGCTATGATATGTTCAAGAGTTGATAGATCAAGAATTGATAGATGAAGAATGGTTGAGCCATTAGTTGATTACTCAACATTGATGAACAACAGATATTGAGATATGATTCCATAAAGATGACATGGAAAGAAAGATATATGGTGAATGATCTTGTCTTGGTTTGTTTCCTACTCAATCTCACTAAAGAGTTAAGGTTTAGATATTACCATGATCCTCATGGGATAAGTAGATGAGATTAAGATAGATCAAGATTTAGTTGTTACATTCTTGTTACTTGAATCATATTCATAGTTTGGCATTCATGGTTATTGAAATGAATACCATGGAATGATCACATAAGGATCAATTACAATCTTTAATCTATGTGTAATGGTTTAGTTACATTATATTTGATCTACCCTTAGATCAAATTACCATTACCCACAATAATGCTTTTAGCAAAGGTCATATTGAAACTTATCACAGTCAACTTGATGATCTACTTCAATTTCATCAAGTTGAGAGAAGCTTCAATCACTTTGACAAGTTTTGTTCAAAAGCTCGAAAATTATTCAGATTTTATATGCATGAATGCAATGCACACATCTGTGTTCATCTTATTTCTAAGCTCGAATGTTGGGATGTTACAAGTTTCTCATCATTTATCAACTTAGAAATTACTTGGTTTGATGTTTGTCTGAAAATTTCAGAAATAAAGAGAGGTCATGGACAACCACACCTTTGGTGAATTATTTGAGAGTGATGCACCTAGAAGGGCAAGGCCTTCAAGATCATCCTCTCATGCTAGGCCCTCATACAATGAGGTTCTTATTACTCCGTGATTTAGTGACGAGGGAGATGAGGGGGATGCGCACCCCTCCACCTTTCCTTGCCAAACCTTCTTGCAGGCTGCTGGGATTCTTGATGATTTTATGACCTTGGTTCGGAGGGCTGGACTAACAAGTTACATGCAGGATGAGAGCGTGCAATATGCTACGCTCACTAAAACATTTGTGGAGAGCTTTTCTTTTACTAACAGCATGTTCAAACCAGATGTGTCTTTCAAGATTTATGTCAGGTCAAGAAATTTTGTGAGGCCCTGGGACTTGGTACAGCTAGTTCAGCAAAGAAGATTCCAGCTCAACCCACTAATTTATTGGAGCTTTACCGAGGAATAACCAATGATGATGATCGTAGAGCTCAACGGGGAAAGATAAAGAATATTCAACTCCCAGCCATCAGGTACTTTGCTTACTATCTTACCACTAGTGTTCTTGGTAGGGAGAACACTAGTAATATTTGCAACTATCAATTGACCTTCTTAGTTGCTGCGCTCAATAATGAAACTAAGTACAATCTTGGTTCTCTCATTGCTCGTCGCTTAGCTGCTAGGGGACCCATTTATGGGGGAATTATTGCTACGCGTGTTGCTGTTGCCTTGGACCTTGCTGTTGATCCAAATGATACAGTTTTGGCTCCTCGGAGGCTTGATCTTGCTGCTATGAAGGCACATCACTTTGTCACCACTAACTCTACCCTTGAGAGCTTGGTTTATAGAATGTTGTTTATTGACGGGGAAGAGAGAGATCCCTCTACCCCAAACCACTTTGTTCAGTATTTCTCAGGGACCTTTGTCACGCTCAAAGGAGGATATGGATGACAAGTTGCGCTCTCTTAGCTTCCATGGACACTATCAGGAGGAAGCAACATCATACGACCCCTCTGTGTACTACACAGGGGAGGCCTCGAGCTCATACCAGGACGAGGGAGCCTCCTCGACGTACTACGGAGGTGCATCTTCTTGGGCACCATGGGATTGAGCCCTACTTAGGCCAAAAGCCTAAGCTTGGGGGGAGGTATACCGACATCACACTCATCTATATATCTTGTTTCGTCGGTTCTTTGTATATCCGTTGTTTCGCTTTCTTTTTGGTTTTTGTTTCTGCTTTCTCAAAAACACAAAAATACCAAAAAATATTTTCGTTGTTTCTCTTGGTTTGTTTCTTTGCTTTTTGGTTTTGGTTTGCCTTAAAAAGAAAAATACAAAAAGATTTTTCTTTGTTTGCTTCTTGTTTGGTTTACTTTTTCTTTGTTTGGTTTTTCTTTGTTCGCTTGTTTCTAAAAAATTGAAAACACCAAAAATATTTATTGTTCTTCTTTGGTTTTGCGAGTTCTTTGCAGGGTTCGGCTGTCCTCAGTGGAGTTTGGTTTCATGTTATTATCAAGTCACACAAGTGAAGGGCAATAATGAAGATTAAGACAACTCAAGGTGTGGTAAGAGGCTGGTAAAAAACTCTATTTGTTTCATTTGTGTACATATACTCATCACTATGAGCATGCTTAGCCTATTTTTGTAAGGTGTATGTCATTATGGATGCTTAGTAGTTCTTGCTTGCTTGTGATTAGCTCTAGCTTGCTAATAGTTTGTAGCATGTCATATGAGTGTTTGCTTGGATTGTTTTATTCATATCTTGGTATAATATTGTGGTATCCTCCTCTGCCTGTTCATGTGAATCGACTTGGCACATGCTCATGCTAGCATATGACTATACAATAGTCAGTAAGCCTCGATGATTTATTTTGCCTCGGAGTTCTTGTATCACTTTCATGCCATACTAAATCCTGTTTTATTGCAAGCATGATTATGACAGTTATTGCTCTCTCGTTTGTCGCTCCCTCTCTATTGCTAGCCTTCACTTGCACTGAGTATGAGATCTACTTGTGCATCCAACTCCCTAAAACCAATATTGCCAACATTTTCCACCATACCTACCTATTAGCATCATTTGCTATTTCAGTGCATATTCAATATGCCTTGTTTTCTTCCAAATAAAATGTTTGTTTTGAAAAATTTAGTTAGTAAAGCTCTCACGAACTTGATGGCACACTTTATTCCGTGCACTTATTAATTATAAACCATTGTGACATGTCCATGAAAGTTATATGCTTGCAAATTTTATGTTGTGAGTCAGTAGAACCGTGCTGTCACGGGGAACGCTTTCAACACTTTTTGGATACATATCTAGTTGATACCTTGCTATTTTGTTTGCGGATGTCGTCGATGTGAAATAAAAGGGGGACTTATGAGTTCATGGAGTCTATACATTATGTTAGAGAAACGCCTGGGCCGCTAGCCTAAGCCATGCCTAATCATGGTGGAAACTTGCAGCATCACCATAATGAGCATTTATGAAGCATCCTCAATAAAACGCTATGCACATAGTAAATAAAAAGATCGCTGAGATGCTCATTTTCTGCTTGCCTTGTCATTTTGATCACGGGATAACTCCGGTATCATGTACAAGGGGTACCCCATTGGTGGTTCTCTATGATATGCATGTATTTACAATGACAAGAACTTACCAGTCACCATAGTTGAGTAGCATGCGGAGCGGCCCTCGTACTCAAGGGACATGGGATTTTCAGTTTATGGCCTGTCAAGCATATGATTCAGAGTGGACCTCACTTTCACCTTAACCATATAAAGATGCCTATGATAGGGGCAATGAGAGCTCAAAGCTAATGAGTACCTTACTTTCAGCATTTGGAAGCCTTTCAAACTTTTCAAAACCTTTTCACTTCCTTGTTGAGTCACCACTTATTCTATGAGCACCTTCTAGAGAGCATAGTTGTCATTCTTGTGTTTGTTCCAAAACTTGGTTAATTATGTCATGACTTTGATGCTTGTATCTCTGATATCTTTATCTCTAGTCTTCACTTGAACTTCAGAGGTGCCTTGGCATTTATATTGTGCTCTTCAAACAAAGGCAAGCGAGATACCACTCTATCATACCTTATTATGAGCATTGCAATGTTGCTTATGTTTATGTTTCTTGCTACTTATTATTATTGAGTTGGAATCTCTTCATGTCTTGCAATGACTATTGAGTAGACTTAGTGGCATACTCTTTATTATGAATGGTTTAAGAATTTACTCCTGTGCTGAGAAATATACATCATATGAAGCAAATGTGTTCGTGAAAGTTCTTTTATTGCACTCAGTTTTCAACTGAATTGCTTGAGGACAAAGCAATAAGCTAAGCTTGGGGGAGTTGATACGTCCAAAATGTATCTACTTTCTCGAACACTTTTGATATTGTTTCTCCTCTAAACTTATGTGATTTGGATACAACTAACACGGACTGACGCTGTTTTCAGCAGAATTACCTTGGTGTCTAGTTTTTGTGCAGAAAATCAACTATCTGGAAAAATCTGGGAAAATATGCCAAAAATCCTATTTCACCAGAAGAACCATGGAGCCAGAGTATGAGACGCAGAAGGGGCCTGGGGGCCCACACCCCTGCCAGGCGCGGGCCCACCTCTGGTCGCGCCTAGGGGGGTGCAGCCACCCTAGGCACCCCCTCGGCCTCCCTATGCTATAAGTTGCATCTCTACCTAAAAACCTGGGGGGGTTCGATAGTTTTCCAGAAAGAGTTCCGCTATGCTGCCGCCACCAGAAACCAAGATTCGGATCCAGAAACTCCGTTCTGGCACCCTACCGGGATGGGGAATTTGGATAGGATCATCGCCCTCATCATCACCAACGCCTCTCCATCAACCATCCATGTTTCCCTCATCCATGAGTGAGTAATCCCCAACTGTAGGCTTGGGGATGGTAGGGATTGGATGAGTTCTATCACGTACTAACGGAGTGTGACAATAATTGGGACAATCGGAGGGGATGGCTGTGGTGTGAGGATCACATGTGTTCACGAGTGTTAATGCTTTGCTCTGGTGCTCTATTAAAAGGAGCACCTTAATTGCCAGTAGTTCCCTAGAGGCCCCGCTGCCACGGGGTGGCTGGACAGAAGATGTTGTGCAAGTTCTCATTGCGAGCACGTATGACTATATTTGGAGCACATGCCTAGGATTGTTTAGTACTTGTATGCTTGTTATTATTTATCTGCAATGCCCTAGATCTTGAAGTTACATGTTTAGACTCGACCATGCAACGCCCGTCCATCCATCCCTATGCCTACCGCAATCTTATCTCACTGTTACTGTTAATATTGCTCTTGTTCTACTGTTGTTGTTGCTTTGTTGTTGCTACTACCAAACTATTGCTACTGATAAACTTCTGTGAGGAACTATTTCCAGGTGCAGCTGAATTGAAAATTCAGTTGTTAAATCTTGCAAGTATTCTTTGGCTCCCCTTGTGTCGAATCGATAAATTGGGTAATACTACCCTCGAAGACTGTTGCGATCCCCTACACTTGTGGGTCATCAGGTACTAACAACAGAGAGCATGCAAGATCACAAACAACACAGACATGATAGAATCAAATAGACAAAACCATTAATCAATCTGACATAGTAATATCAATATCCATCGGATCCCCGCAAACACAACATGCATGATTACAAATAGATTAGATCTTGATCATGAACGGAGCTCACAAGATCTATACATGAAACAACAAGGAGGAGATACAACCATATAGCTACTACATGGACCCGTAGTCCAAGGTGGAACTGCTCATGCTTCATACCAGAGAAGAAGGCCTCCGGGATGATCTCCCCTCCGGCAGGGTGCCAAGAAGAACTTTAGATCCCCCCGATCTAGGGACGATGGTGGTGGCGGCTATAGACGGTTTCGTGGAATATTGATCGGGTGTTTAGGGTTTTGGCATCGGGGGGACTTTATAGGCGAAGAGGCAAGGCAGGGAGGTCGCCCGGGCGGCTGCACCCCCCCCCCAGGCGCGGGCCAGGCTAGGCCGCGCGGCCAGGGGGTGTGGCCCCATGGTGACCCTCCTCCATATCGTATTCTGGCTTCGTGTTGCCCACGGTAAAATATTGACTTTGGCTTTTGTCCGTCCAATTACGAGAATATTGATTTTCTGCCTTTCTAGAACAAAAAACAGAAGAAGACATGCAACTGGCACTGTGGCAACTTGTTAATAGGTTAGTTCCAGAAAACATATAAAAACACCTCAAAGTGTAGACAAAGTGAAGCAAAGTAGATACTAAACAAGCATGGAACATCAAAAATTATAGATACGTTTCCGACGTATCAGTCCACTACAACTTCGCCGCCAACATCATCGCCTCGTCTCCGACTACACCACCTATTCCTCTACTCCAACAACCGCGGACAGCATCGGCGTTGATGCGTGCACCAGGTGTTGACGTGCGACACTTCATTGGAACCCCAAGAGCAAGGTGTGATGAGCACAGCAGCAAGTTTCCATCAGTAGAGACCGAGGTTATCGAACCAGAAGGAGGAAGGTAACGTCTCAAAGGTGTTGCAAGCAACATGGAAACCTGCACAACACAAACTCAAGACTTTGTCCCAACGAATCAGTTAGGTTGTCAAGCTCACCGGTTTGCTGTGACAAAGGATTAAACGTATGGTGTGGAAGGTAATGGTTGCAGCAAGTAAACAAGTAACAGTGGAAGATGTATCAATGGTAAAGATTGGACCGGGGTCCATAGTTCACTTGAGGTGCTCTCCTTAGATAAACAACATGGCATGAAGGGTAAAAAAATTAGAGCAGGGCAATTGACAGGAACTGAGCAAGGAATAACAATGCAATTACTAGTCAGAAAGATCCTATGAGATTTTCTTGGGCAATACAACAAGATATATAGACCGCCATCCAACTGCATCTATGACTAGAAGTCCACCTTCAGGTTATCATCCGAACCCCCTCTAGTATTAAGTTGCAAGCAAAAGACAACTGCTTTAAGAAAAGTGTGTAAGGTAAACAGTCCACATGTTCCATGAACAAGAGACCGTTGTTTTCTCCCTAGTAGCAACAGCACATCTACAACCGAAGATATTATTGTCACTTCCCTTGGAAACTAGAGGCATTAACCCACTGTCGAGCATAAATACTCCCTCTTGGAGTCACTAGCAACTACTTGGCCAAGATAGCCACTAACAACGGAGAGCATGCAAGATCACAAATAACACAGACATGATAGAATCATCAAGACAAAACCATTAATCAAACCAACATAATAATCTCAATATACATTGGATCCCCGCAAACACAACATGTATGATTACAAATAGATTAGATCTTGATGATGAACGGAGATCACAAGATCTATACATTAAAGCACAGAGGAGGAGATACAACCATCTAGCTACTACATGGACCCATAGTCCAAGGTGGAACTACTCATGAATCATACCGGAGAGAAGGCCTCCGGGATGATCTCCCCTCTAGCAGGGTGCCAGGAAGAACTTCAGATCCCCCTAATCTAGGGACGATGGTGGCGGCAGCTACAGACGGTTTCGTGGAGATTTGATCGGGTGCTTAGGGTTTCTGCATCGGGGGCTTCTTATAGGCGAAGGGGGAGGCCGAGGAGGTGGCCAGGGCCCCACACCCTGCCTAGGTGTGGCCCCTCTGGCTCGCCTCTCCGTCTCCCCTCTGTACTTCTTGTTCCCCATGGAAAGTTATTGACTTTGACGTTTGTCCCATCCAATTCCGAGAATATTTCTTTACTAGATTTTTTGAAACCAAAAACAGCAAAAAACAGGAAACTGGCACTATGGCAACTTGTTAATAGGTTAGTACCAGAAAACATGTAAAAAGCACCTCAAAGTGTAGACAAAGCAAAGCAAAGTAGATACTAACAAGCATGGAACATCAAAAATTATAGATATGTTTCCGACGTATCAAGCATCCCCAAGCTTAACTCATGCTCGTCCTCGAGTAGGTAAGTGATAAAAAGAATAATTTTTTAGGTGACATGCACCCTCACAATAAAGATCTAACCATTTGCAAGCATTGAAAGCTGGGATCAAATAACTCTAAACATGAACATGAAAGAATGGAGTTCTAACAGTAGGACAAAGCAACTACTGTTGCAACATGACAAGATACAAACAAAGATCATGAATAACATGCATTGAAAAATGTTTGTTTGTTTCACATACAGAAAACATAGAATAGTGGCAATCAGCTTGTCCCTCATAGAGTAGCAATATAGATGCATAGGACACCTTCAAAGTTCACAAGGGTGACTATAAACAAGTAGCACTAGAACAAGTAATAACACAATATGCATCGATCAATAAGCTTTGGAACACTGCACATATGATGACAACTATGCTCTCTTAATGGTGCCTAAAGGTAGAAGGTGGAGACTCAAGTAATGGTGGAAGAAAAGCATTTTGTAAAGGAAGCAGGGATTTCAAGTTTCAAAAAGAGCATCCAAATATTATGGTACTTGTTAGCTTTCAGCCCTCATTTCCCTTATCATAAGCATCTTGAAGTGATTAAGGTTAAAGTGAACAAACTAGGGAGTATATGCTTGACGAAGTATAAGTTGGCAATCTCATGTCCCTTGAATGTGAGGGCCACACCTCATGCTACATCAACTTTGGGCCCAGGCAAGTTCTTGTCATTGTAAGTATTTGCATATCATTGAGAACCGCCAACGGGGTACCCCTTTCACATGGTACAGGAGATTTCCCATAACCAAAATGACAAGGCACGCAGACAATGAGCATCTCAGCAATCTTTTTATTTACTATATGCATAGTTTTTTATTGAGGATGCTTCATAGATATCTCACTATAGTGATGCTGCAAGTTTCCACCATGATTAGGCATGGCTTAGGCTAGCGGCCCAAGCGTTTCTCTAACACAGAATACAATCTCCATGGACTTACAAGTTCCCTTCTTATTTCACACCGGTGACATCCACAGACAAAAGAGCATGATATCAACTGAGTACAGAGTACAAGTGCAATGTTGAAACCGTTCCCCATGATAGCATGGTTCTGCTAATTCCAACGTATAAGTGCAAGCATATACAACATAGCGCCACAATGCTTCAAGTTTATTAGGGGCAAATAATATAAAGTGTTCCATCAAGTTCGTGAGAGCTTTAATCACCAAGTTTTCACATAGTAGTTGGAAGATAGTTGAAAACAAGAATATACTTGGAATGGTGTAACACACCATGCATAGGAGTTTATAGTGGACATTTTGGAATAACTTGGTTTCTTTGGGAGTTGGAGGCATGAGTTGAGCTTACTCATACAAGTGGAGGCTAGCAAAAGACTGGGAGCAACCAACTAAGAGAGCAATAATGGCCATAATCATGCAGAGCAACAAAGCATTACTAATCAAAGCATAGAGTGGTACTACAAGTCAAGGACTAAATGATCATAGAGGCTATGGTGACTTGTGAGAGTCATAACATGGTGTGAGCATGTGCCAAGTCAACCCAAACAAAGCATTAAAGGAGAATACCACAATACTATGCTTTTGCATGCTAAAACAACACATAATTTCTTCAAGGCACACTAAGCAATCCTAATGACTTGGACCAAGCCATGCTACAGCAATAACTACTAAGCATAAGGTCAAAACAACACCTAGCATGGCATGAAAAACTTAAGTCACAGTCAATGCAAGCTCCTCTTGCACTTCAAGCAAGAACTTACTACTCCTTTCCAACACCAAGCAACTTATTTGCAAAACAACACAGCAAAAGCGGGGGTCCAAACTACTCAAGCAAACTAAACAAACTAAGCAAAGCAAACGAAAACTAGACGCTCCAAGAATAACACAATTGTGCATGAAACAATAAAAGTGAAGTGTCTAGACAGACCTGAGCTTTTTATTGATGAAGAAGGTGATGCCTTGGGCATCCCCAAGCTTTGACGCTTGTACCTCTTGGATATTTCTTTGGGGTGACACCATGGTGGCATCCCCAAGATTGAGCTTTTGTCCATTCTTCATATCATTGCACCATTCTCTCTCTACACCTAAAATTTTTTCTTTCATACAAAACTTCACACAATCTTCATTAGCAACATTAGTTTATTCAAAAGATATTAAACCTATGGCAAAGCTTTGGAACAACAAGACTTTTCACTAAAAACACAAGCTACTGTAGTAACTCCTTCAAAAAGCTCAATTCACCAAAAGAGAACTCAAAAAGGAATCAATAAGAAGCAAATGCAAATAATGGCAGAAATCTGTCAAAACAGACCAGCAGGCAGGATTTTTTCGAACATCTTATGTTGCTCAAATAAAAAAGTGTTGAACTAACGAAAGTTATATAATGTACTGGGGTATTTACTCGTAAAATATCAGCTCAATCCGAGTTATAGAGACTTCTCATGAATTTTTATGGTGGAGGACAGAAATCTGTTTCGGGACAGCAACTCCCCAAATCTTACTTCCCTCTTATTATAGGTCATTCTTGGCACCAAAAATCAAACAAAAAGGATAAGGAGAGGTCATTACTGAAGTAATAACTTACAAGACTCAAGGAAACTCTTGGGTTATGTCCCAACAAGTACTTTTCTTTAACACCTTTAAGTTAGGCACAAGAAGCAAGAAGAATCAAGTATTTTCAAATGAAGAAGCATCTCTCTTGTTCTTTCCTTTCTTACCTTTCTTCTTCTCTTTAGGGAATATATGATTACTTACTGGAGGAGCAAAATTCACAATGCCTTTTCCCACATCTATTACTGCTCCAAGGTGTTTCAATAGGGATCTTCAAGTGTAATTTGTCCTTTGCCTACACATTCAATAACAAGATAATCAGTAGACACCATTTTCCCTGAAACTTTTGTAAGCACACCTTCAGCTATTCCAATGTGTAATAAAGTGGCATTATTAGTAAGAGAGATTTCCTCTCCTCCTTCAGAAAGCCCCCAAAGACTCAAGGAATCATAAATATCTTTAGGCATGAGGAAAAATTCAGACATGATATCACAGCGAGCATCAAAAAGTGTAGTGTTTATAGAGACTTTGATTGTGGGAAGCCACTTTGAAGGCTTAGAGTTTATGGGAACATAATCATGGTAAGCGCTAAGCGTGTGATAGCAACTATTCATAGCAGCTATACTAGTCTCAAGAGTGTTCAACCTAGCAAAAATATTTGTGAAAGAGAAATCAGACTTGCCAGGTGTACAATAAATCATGATTAATTTCTTTATGGCATCAAAAGCTTCATCCTCAGTACATAGCAAAAAATCTTTCTCAGCCACAGCATCCAAAGCATATCTATAACGAAGAGCAATACCGTGGTAGAAACTATCAATAACTAAGCTAAGGCTCACCTTAGGCTCAGTTTCCCTCTATAAAGCAGAGATTCTAGACCAAGCTTCTTTAAAACTTTCTTCACCTTTTTGCTTAAAAGTGGAGATTTCTACCATAGGGGAAATAAAGGTTGGTCCAAAACCACACATGGTAGCAACTAGAGTAGGAACTAATTTTTTTGTGTTTTTCGAAAAGAGGCAAACAAAACCAAGCAAAAGAAATAAAGAAAACTAAAAACAAAGTAAAGAGAAAGGAAGTGGAGGACTCCCCTTGTGAAGACGTCCTTAGCCTCCCTGGCAATGGTGCCAGAAATCTTTGATGTGTGCACCAGGTGTTGACGTGGGACACTTCGTTGGAACCCCAAGATCAAGGTGTGATGAGCACAGCAGCAAGATTCCCTCAGTAGAGACCGAGGTTATCGAACCAAAAGGAGAAAGGAAACGTCTCAAAGGTGTTGCAAGCAACATGGAAACCTACACAAGACAAACTCAAGACTTTGTCCCAACGAATCAGTGAGGTTGTCAAGCTCACCAGTTTGCTGTAACAAAGGATTAAACGTATGGTGTGGAAGGTAATGGTTTGCAGCAAGTAAACAAGTAACAATGGAAGATGTATCAATGGTAAAGATTGAACCGGGGTCCATAGTTCACTAGAGGTGCTCTCCTTAGAGAAACAACATGGCATGAAAGGTAAACAAATTACAGCACGTCAATTGACAAGAACTGAGCAAGGCATAACAATGCAATTACTAGTTAGAAAGATCCTATGAGATTCGATTGGGCAATACAACAAGATACATAGACCGCCATCCAACTGCATCTATGACTAAAAGTCCACCTTCAGGTTATCATCCGAACCCCCTCCAGTATTAAGTTGCAAGCAACAGACAACTACTTTAAGCAAAGTGTGTAAGGTAAACAGTCAACATGTTCCATGAACAAGAGACCGTTGCTTTCTCCCTAGTAGCAACAGTACATCTACAACCGAAGAGATTATTGTCACTTCCCTTGGAAACTAGAGGCATGAACCCACTATCGATCATAAATACTCCCTCTTGGAGTCATTAACAACTACATGGCCAAGATATCCACTAACAACAGAGAGCATGCAAGATCACAAACAACATAGACATGATAGAATTATAAAGACAAAACCATTAATCAAACCAACATAATATTCTCAATATCCATCGGATCCCCGCAAACACAACATGCATGATTACAAATAGATTAGATCTTGATCATGAACGGAGCTCACAAGATCTATACATGAAAGCACAAAGGAGGAGATACAACCATCTAGCTACTACATGGACCCATAGTCCAAGATGGAACTACTCACGAATCATACCAGAGAGAAGGCCTCCAGGATGATCTCCCCTTTGGCAGGGTGCCGGGAAGAACTTCAGATCCCCCTGATCTAGGGACGATGGTGGCGGCGGCTATAGATGGTTTCGTGGAGATTTGATTGGGTGCTTAGGGTTTCTGCATCGGGGGCTTCTTATAGGCGAAGAGGGAGGCCGAGGAGGTGGCCAGGGGCCCCACACCCTGCCTAGGCGCGGGCCCACCCCTGGCCACGCCTAGGGGGTGTGGCCCCTCTGGCTCGCCTCTTCGTCTCCCCTCTGGACTTCTTGTTCCCCACGGAATGTTATTGACTTTGATGTTTGTCCCGTCCAATTCCAAGAATATTTCTTTACTAGCTTTTTTGAAACCAAAAACAGCAGAAAACAGGCAACTGGCACTGTGGCAACTTGTTAATTGGTTAGTACCAGAAAACATGTAAAAAGTACCTCAAAGTGTAGACAAAGCAAATCAAAGTAGATACTAACAAGCATGGAACATCAAAAATTATAGATACATTTCCGACGTATCAAGCATCTCTCCCTTCACCGATCTGCGCCTCGCAACCGTTATGGAGGCCTCCTCTGCTAATCTCTCTGACACGGTGACAAGTTCCTGATGGTCCCTACCCCTCGCATGCCTGGTATTGGCAACATCGGGAGTGCCTTCGTTCCTGACGCATTCTCGAGTCTAGCAAGATCGGATTGGTGGCTCGTCTTCATCGACTTCGACATGGTCTTCTTCGGCATCGCCCCCTCCTCTATGACTGCCTCGACCGTATCACCAACGAGTTCTTATTTGCATACTCGATTCTGGCAAAACCGGAGTGTGCATTCGTCCTAGACGTGTTCCTAGTGTGGCAGAACTATGGCCGAACCTCGTCCTCGACGGCTCGAACCGCATCGCCTTCGGCATCGACGTCCTCGACGACTGCCTCAACGCGTCTCCGTCATCCTCCTCGCGCACTATGTGCATGCGGCTTCACGTGCGGCTACCTCGACACCGGCATCCATGACCACGACATCGACCACGGCGACCCCTCGGCTACCTTGACCATGGCACTGCCTGTAAGATTCCAGGATTAGCACCAAGAAATAGAGAGGACAAATGTGTGTGCATTGCATTCATGCATAAGAAAATGCGGGGAATTTTCGCACAAACTAAAAGAGCTATAGAGGGATCAAGATCTCTCTTGTTCTAACGGAAACATCGGGATGAGTGCGATAGATTTCGAGATGACCTTTGTAGAATTCTTTGTTTTAGGGGGAAAGTTTTCAAATATATATTTGAATTTCATATTAAATGAATTTAGAACAGTCACAAATTGAATTATGGAATATTTAAATACTTATGAGAAATGGAAGAGAAAATTCTGGAATAAAGTAATATGATATTACAATATGTAAATAATAAATAAAATAATAAAGGAATGCTTTATTAAATTAATACAAGGTTACAGAGTACTTGCATTTATTCAAATACAAAAGAATGTTAATATAGAATAATAATAGAAAAAGAAATAACAAAGATATATAAAGGAAAAGTAATAATAGTTATTACATCAATAATATTACAAGGATTCTTTATTCCTTATAAATATATTTGCTTGTGAAATAAATTTGAAAAAAATCAAATCTTAAAGTAATCACCTAAGTTCAATTCACTTTCACTATTGGGGATTTTATAAAATGCATATCATTACTTATGCATAATAGCATATTTCTTCTTTAAACATTAGTCCTTACTGGACCAATGATGTCATTTTAAGATATGGATCTTTTATTGTCTTGAAGACCGTAAGTGCATAATCTTGCAATCACAAAAGGCAAGTTCACACTTGCTCATGTCCTTTGGTTATTTTCTACCAAGTATTTGCAAATCCAGTGTTGTCATCACCTGCATTTCAAAAAGGTCAGAAATTACTATTTTCATAATAATATGATTATGGGTTATTTACCAAGAGGTAATAGCCTAATATGGAAGTTCTAGTGGTAAAGGAACATAATACCTAGGACTTAAACAACCAATATCGCCAGTGATTCTTGCGCCATATAATATGCGTTAACCATGAGATTTGGAATGAGACGGAGAAGTCAGTTGGATCTTCTTCCTTTCGCATGCCACGGACACTGTTCTGGGTGATTTATATGTTGCAGATTATGGGTAAAGTCGGGGGGCTATGGATCAGGACTTGCAAAAGACATATTTGTAGTGTTAATGGTTGTCGTGCGTATCAGACTAGGGTAAAGCCGTATTACCGGGGGGAGTCTATCCTGAGTCTGATAGTACAACAATTGAGGGGTATGTGGGGTCGCGAAGAAGGGAAGTGGTTGGCTTGGATCATCTACTGGGCCCCACACCATAGGAAGTGTGGACGGGAATAAGCTGCCCGATTGTTCAACAAGGATTTGTTCTCTCATGGGTAAAGCAACGCACCTCTGCAAAGTGTAAAACTGTGACATGTTACTCCCTATTCCGGGAAAGAGCTACGAACACGGCAGAAAAGGAACTTCACGAAAATTCTGGTAAACCTGTGAAGACTGACGAACATAGCTTTTCAGAATAAAAACAATCTTTAAAGAAATATTTATGAAAACCTGCATAGCCTACTACCTATGGTTTGTGGCTATAGATAGTGTATCAAACACTCCTTATTAGTGAACTTACTGAGTACGCCTCGTACTCAACGTATCTTCTTAACCCTTGCTAGTTTCTGAAGCCAATAAAAACGATGTCTCCATCAACTTATGCTCAAAGGGGTGATCATCAAAATCTCAAATCCTTCAATGAAGTCAACATCTACATCAACTAAAATGAAGACGAAGTTCCTAACTAGGAGTATAATATCTAGTCATAGAACTTACTTCTTTAGAGCAATGCAATAGCAGCATTTGCAAGCCAAATAGTTTACCGACTAGTCTAATAGTATGTTACTCATGAGTTGTTATTTATGTTTCTTCTTTGTAAGAAGGTATTTTCTCTCTATATAACCTAGAGTGTTCTTTAGATCTTTTATAAAGAGTAGAGTTGTAACCTATAGTCATGTCTTGGAGCTGTTGTGTTTCTGTTGTACCATTCTAAGGGATGTAATACTAGTGGAACGGTGTTTCATTGGTGTTATATCAACGACTACAGTGTAATACATCATGCAGTGGTATGCCGGGTCACCGCACTGCCCAACGCTCTCGGCTCCCTCGACATCGATACAAGGGCTACCATCTCGCTTGAGCATCATCAGTTTCCTCTACAGTTCAAGCTACCATGACACGACACCCTCCACGACGTTCCCGGTCCTATTGCGGGAGGATGTCAGCCCACTTGTTCTACTTCGTTTTTTCTCCAGTCTAACCGTCCGTGACATTTCAGTTGTTCACGACGCTACCGCTACGACTGCGGGGGACGATAGAGTATACGTGTACGGTTAGGTTAGTATAGGATAGAGATAGATCTCGTGTCTTATCTTACACTATAAGATAATCCCTGTATACCTATATATATAAGCCCGTAAGGTTCAATAATACATTCAAATCATATTTCGCCAATTTCTCTATATCGTTCTACGGCGTAAAATCTGCTTGGTAAATCTGTAATCTGTGAGTGTATGTTGTCTCTGGGAGTAGTAAAAGGTTCCAAGTAAAAGGAGATTTTACAACTCCTTCCCCTCTTTCACCAGGCGGTGCACTTCACACTTCACGAGAAACTAAAAATTCCTGCCCCAGGTCGTGGACCATGCCAATTCTACCTCACCTGCAAAGGTACATTGCCGCCATTATTCTACATCATGGGAGTGGTCATGCATGCTCACGCGCCATAAATTCAGACATCTTCTGCATTTATATAATCTTCTCAGTCCTCTTCATCGTCATCATCATTTTTATTCCAGGAAGAAACATACAAGCAGGCGAGCACGGAGTGAGCCGGTGTTGCTCTCCTCCATGCGTCACTCGCTCGCTCGAGAGCAAATTAATAGGACTACGGCCTAGTGGCTACTGTACAAGGTTCCAAGGAAGCAATGGCGGTGTGTGGCGACGCGATGTGAGGCACCCGGCCCCTTCCCATCTCTGATTGATCCTTAAATTAGTTTTGTTTGTGACCACTTTGTGGCTCCCAACCACCGCTAGCTCGACCCAGTTAGAAGAAACAAGAATAGCACATTTGTACGAAGGTAGAGTATTGTAGATCTAGTGAGTAGATTTGGTACATATGGACACCGGTGATCCCGGGGTTTTTAATCAAAAATATATATTTACGACTTTAAACATTTTAAAAGTAAATCAGTATGTGGTCAAAGAAATATACTACAGACGTGCAAAATCTCAATTCGAAATAGGAAAATGATACAGGTCGTCCGGACGATCATCCGGGCCGCCCGCACCGTCGCCTATGCAGGTCCCACGTCCTTCTCCTTATCTCCTTTTTCCTAACAACCCCATACGACCACAACCGCCCCCAATCTCCGGCCGATCTCCATGGCTGGCCTGGCTCTCAGCGCCGACCACCGCGTCTCCCATGTCTAGTCCTTGCAGCCATGGAATCCTAGTGCCCACGCCGGAGTGCCTTTCCCGCCGGACGGAGTTCCTTCCTCGCCGCCGGGTAGCACGCATCCCCGCCATCGCGCTGGACTTTTGCCCCCGTCGTGCTGCCATGGGAATCCCATGCCGCTAGGCTTTGCCGTCGTCGGGCTGGACTTCACCCCAGTCGTGCTGCCATGGGGATCCCACGCCGCCGCGCACCTCCGAGCAGTGCTGGCCCGCGAGGTTGGGATTAGGCGGTGCTCCTCGACACAGGCGCCATGGGTGCTGCCATGGCTGCTGCAATGAAAGACGGCGTTGCGCCCTGCCATATTTTGGCAATTTTGCTATATGCGGTGGTTAAATTTGCTATATACGGTTGTCGTCGTTGCTACATATGATGGATTGTTTTGCTATATAGGATGTTTTTGCGACAATGTCTCCGACGAATTCAGTTTTTGCTACATTTTTATTAATTTTTTGCTACATTTGTTTTCTAATTTTGCTATAATATCATAATTTTTTTGCTACGTGACATCCCCAGTGAGATCTTCGACGAGGTTTCTAGAAAAGTCTTCGGCGATGTCTCCGGCGAAGTAGGTTTTTTGCTACATTAGAAGAACTTTGTCGCTACAACCGTCTTGTGCTTTTGTTACAACAGTATCAACTTTTTGCTACAAGGTCTCCGGCGAGAGTCACCGACGAGTTTTTCCGATGATGTTTTGGGCAAAGTCGGTTTTGCTGTATTAGAACAATTTTTTGATGCATGGTCTCCGGCGAGACGTTTTATTTTTGAAACGAACCATTTTTTTTTTTTGCTTCTGAAGCAAAAGCAGGGATATATGTAGCAAAACCGGGCCATTTTGCAGCAAAAACTGGATTTGTGGCAATTTTGGGGACACGTGTCAGGCAGGAGAGAAGGACGATGGGAAGTTCCCATCGTTCGGGGACGCCCAGCAGTTTCCTTCGAAATAATGTATATTTTGAGCTAACAAAAATGACAATAACGTAGATCTGAGTATATAGTGATTTCAAATAAAAAATGAGACTTCGTGATTTTTGTGTAGCCCAGAATATAAAATATTTCAAATCGAGATTTTGCACGTTTGTTGGATACATAATTAGCTATTTTTAGGATATTTTTTCAAGATTTTCTAAAACTTATAAATATAGTTTTTTATTTTTTTCAATACGCGGGGAGCACTAGAGCTCGGGAGCCAAAAGGACTTTCCAGAGATCTAGTGATCCTCTTAATCTAAAATAACAAAAGAAAAATCATATTTACGAGGATGTAGCCAATGATATATTCAAAAAAAATGAAAAAAAACGAATTTCAAATACTACTTTATATTCTAAGCTACACAAAAATGACAAAATGTGACCCTCTTAATTAAAAAATTCATATTTACGAGTTCTATTAGCCAATGATGTATTCAAAAACATGAAAAATATCAATTTCAAATACTACTTTATATTCTAAGTTACACAAAAATGACAAAATGTGATCCTGTTAATTAAAAAAAATCATATTTATGAGTTCTATTAGCCAATGATGTATTCAAAAAAAATGAAAAATATCAATTTCAAATACTACTTTATATTCTAAGTTACACAAAAATGACAAAATCTGATCCTCTTAATCTAAAAAATATGTATCATATTTACCACTTTTATTTTAAAAAAGGATGTAGCCAATGATGTATTCAAAAAACATGAAGAACATCAATTTCGAATACTCGTGCTAGCGATCTTAGTCGTCGCTAGGTGGTTTAGTAATCTATTTATAATTTTTAATACTTTTGGGTTTCTTTGTACTGAAGTTGATGGTTTCATATAGATCGGTGGAATTTTTCCCAAAAAATGACAAAATGTGAATTTGAATATCAATAACTTCAAATCTCTAAATATTATCAGATTTTTGTCATTTTTGTGTAGCCCAACAAAGAATTTCACATTGCAATTTCGCACGCTTGTGTAGCACATATATCATTAACTAAGTGCAGTATTTTTTTCTGATTTTTTTAAACTTGTAATTTTTTTTCAAATGGTGCTCAACGACGACGGCGACTGGCTAGACAGAGCCCGAAGCATCGACGGCGCGGCGACGAGCGGCGTGTGTGTCCGGAGAAGCCGCCTTCGCCTGCTTAGCGACACCGAGCCATTTGCTGTTGCGCCTCCAACTGGCTTTACCTCCGGCTTGTCTCCACGGGTAAACCAGTTTTCGAGACGGCGACATAATTGTCCGCTTCATTAGACCCCTGAAGACGATTAATATTTTTGACCGGTTGCGGTTAAGTGATCTAGGGAGACGGTCACTATTGTTCGTCTCCGGTAAACGTAGATGTGTTTCATTTTAAAAAACGACTGAGGAGGAAGTAGTACTAGAGACGGTGTCAATTGCATTGCACCATCTGAGGACAGATTTAGGGCTCCTTTGATTCATAGGCTAGGAAAACTATAGGAATAGGAAAGACATAGGATTGAAATGTCATGCATACTTGAATCCTATAGGAAGATAAAGTGTCTTTGATTATAGAAAAGGAATTTTTCATGAGGTATGACCTAATGTTTTTTTCCTATAGGATTTTCACTACTAGATTCCTATAGAATTATTTCATATGGTATATGTTCCTATGAATCAAACACGTGTGTAGGAAATTTTCCCATAGGATCCAAATCCTACAAAAATTTTATGCAAATCCTATGAATCAAAGAGGCCCTTAGAGGCGGTCACAAAATTACGACCGTCTAAGATTGATAAACACAGACGATTGTTTGTATGTTAGGATTAAACCACCTCTAGACACCGTTTTTAAGTAACGAATTTCTATTAGTGACTACAACTAGGAAGCCAAAGGATTTTTTTATGCAATTAGTTATTTTACATTACATGATCCGACTGCATTAGGAAATCGTCTGAGATTTATTTGGTTAACAATAATCCCTACACTGCGTAGCATATGTGTATTCTATGCTTCATTAGGTGACGACACCTTTTTGCCGTTCCTTTGGACGATTTTGCGATGGAGCGTATTCTTTGCAGAATGCTAGCTTCAGATATCCTTTGGCTACTAAAAGAATGGAGATTCTGGAAGAAGGGAATCGTTGGGGGAATTGTGATTTGTCATGTTTCCTCATCTCTTCCCAGTCTTTAATCCAACCTGCCACTTCACCATAGTTAATTAGCATTTCCATGCCGATGAAAGGATCGGTTGCGCTAGCCAGGTTTTAATTTGATCATCATAAAGTGGCACTAGTGAATCTACTCTGGCCTTTTCTTGAGAGTTGAGACCCGGCATGGCAGAAGGCAGATGGTCCATGATTAGTGTACTGTTTGAAAGGGGTGAAGACAATGTCGGCAAAGGCGCAAAGCCCTGTTTGATTTGTTTGCTTGTACTCCTCCGTAGTGCCAAAGCATGCATGAGGCCCACGTCGCACTCATAGCTTGCGTGGGCCAGGGGTCTAGGGCCCAAATTATTGTTAGGGCTGGGACCGGAATTATTTGTTTTGCTTCCTCGCTCGTCCTTTTTTTTTTCGCGTTGTGTAGCTTTATGTTTCAGCGCATCTGGAACTACTCGGTTCACTGTATCTATAAACTTTGAGCTGGTTCCTACCGGAGAAAAATGTATTTATTGGAAATATATATATCACAAAATGTAGCTATGTATATATCACTTATTGTGTACAAAGTTAAAAGATAAAATTAATCTGGGATGGAAATCAATAATGATTAATAATAAGTTTAGATCTGAGATCATGACACTCGGACCCTAGTGACAAGCATTAAGCACAACAAGTTGCAACGAAGTCAAATAGCACTAATAGAGATACTAGGCACCATGCTCTAACAATCTTATTCGATTACATGATAAAACTCATCCAATCCCTACCATTCCCATAACCTACTACGGGAGATTACTCACTCATGGATGAAGGAAACATGGATGGTTGATGGAGATGCATTGGTGATGACGATGGCGATGATCCTCACCAAATTCCCCGTCCCGGCAGGGTGCCAGAACGAGGTTTCTGGTTTCGAATCGTGGTTTCTGATGGTGGCGGCGCAGCGGAACTCTTTCTAAAAAAACGTCGACCTTCCTCCCTTGGTTTTTAGGTCAAAAGGCATCTTATAGGCAAAGAGGGAGGCCGAGGGGGTGCCTGGGGTGGCCACACCCCCTCCAGGCGTGGCCAAGCCTAGCCTGCGCGACTGGGGTGTGTGGACCCCCCAGGGCCCCACTCTGTCTCATACTCTGGCTCCGTGGATCTTCTGGAGAAATATAATTTTTGGCATATTTTCCGGGATTTTTCCTGATAGTTGATTTTTTGCACAAAAACTAGGCACCAAGGTAATTCTGCTGAAAACAGCGCCAGTCCGTGTTAGTTTTATCCAAATCATACAAGTTTAGAGGAGAAATAATAGCAAAAGTGTTCGGAAAGTAGATACATTTTGGACGTATCAACTCCCCCCAAGCTTAGCTTATTGCTTGTCCTCAAGTAATTCAGTTGAAAACTGAGTGCGATAAAAGAACTTTTACGAATACATTTACTTCATATGATGTAAATATTCTCAGCACAGTAGTAGATGCTTAAACCATTCATAATAAAGAGTATGCAACTAAGTATACTCAATAGTCATTGTAAGCTATGAAGAGATTCCAACTCAATAATAATAAGTAGCATGAAACATAAACATAAGCAACATTACAATGCTCATAAAAGGTATGATAGAGTGGTATCTCGCTTGCCTTTGTTTATAGAACACAACATAAATGCCAAGGCACCTCTGAAGTTCAAGTGAAGACTAGAAGTAAAGATATCAGAGATACAAGCATCAAAGTAATGACATAATCAACCAAGTTTTAGAACAAACACAAGAATGACAATTATGCTCTCAAGAAGGTGCTTATAGAATAAGTCATGACTCAACAAGGAAGTGAAAAGGTTTTGAAAGGTTTGAAAGTCTTCCAAATGCTGAAAGTAAGGTACTCATTAGCTTTGAGCTCTCATTGCCCCTATCATAGGCATCTTTAGATGGTTAAGGTGAAAGTGAGGTCCAATATGAGTTATATGCTTGACAGACCATAAACTGGAAATCTCAAGTCCCTTGAGTGCGAGGGCCGCTCCTCATGCTACTCAACTTTAGTTACCGGTAAGTTCTTGTCATCGTAAATACATGCATATCATAGAGAACCGCCAACGGGGTACCCCTTGCACATGATACAGGAGCTATCCCGTGATCAAAATGATAAGGCAAACAGACAATGAGCATCTCAGCGATCTTTTTATTTGATATTTGCATAGATTTTTATTGAGGATGCTTCACAGATTGCTCATTATGGTTTGCTGCAAGTTTCCACCATAATTAGGCATGACTTAGGCTAGCGGCCTAGGCGTTTCTCTAACACATATATATATATATATATAACTTCATGAACTTAAAAGCTCTCCTTTTATTTCACACCGACGACATCCGTAATCAAAAGAGCAATGATATCAACTGGATAGATATCCAAAAAGTGTTGAAAGCGTTCCCCGTGAGAGCACGGTTCTGCTGATTCCCGACCTATAATTTGCAAGCATATAACTTTCATGGACAGGTCACAATGGTTTAGATTTATTAAGTGCAAGGAATAAAGTAGGCCATCAAGTTCGTGAGAGCCTTACTAACTAACTTTCTCAAAACAGTAAAATATTTTATTTTGGAAGAAAACAAGACATAATGAATATGCACGGAATAGGAAATGATGCTAGTAGGTAGGTATGGTGGACACTGTTGGCAATATTGGTTTTGGGGAGTTGGATGCACAAGTAGAGCTCATACTCAGTGCAAGTGAAGGCTATCAATAGAGAGGGAGTGACAAACGAGAGAGCAATAACTGTCATAATCATGCTTGCAACAAAACAAGACTAATTATGACATGAAAGTGATACAAGAACTCTGAGGCAAAATAAATCATCGAGGCTTACTGACTATTGTTTAGTCATATACATGCATGAGCATGTGCCAAGTCGATTCATATGAAACATTCAGAGGAGGATACCACGATATCATACCAAGTTATGAATAGAACAATGCAAGCTAACATTCATATGATATGCTACAAACTATTAGCAAGCTAGAGCTAATCACAAGAGAGCAAGAACTACTAAGCATCCATAAATAACATACACCTTACATGAAAAGACTAAGCATGCTCACAATGATGAGTATATGTACAAAAATGAAATAAATAGAGTTCGTTACTAGCCTCTTACCACTCCTTAAGTTGTCTTAATCTTCATTATTGCCCTTCACTTGTGTGACTTGAATAATAACATGAAACCAAACTCCACTGAGGATGGCCGAACCTTGCAAAGAACTCACAAAACCAAAGAAAAAGAACAAATATTTTTGGTGTTTTCGATTTTTTAAAGCAAGAAAACAAAGCAAAAACAAACAAAGCAAAATATTTTTGGATTTTTATTTAAGGAAAACCAAAGCTAAAAAGTAAAGAAACAAACCAAGAAAAACAACAAAAATATTTTTGGTATTTTTATGTTTTGAGAAAGCAGAAACAAAAACCAAAAAGAAAGCGAAACAATGGATATACAAAGAACTGACGAAACATGATATAAAGATGAGTGTGATGTCGGTATACCTCCCCCCCAAGCTTAGGCTTTTGGCCTAAGTGGGGCTCAACCCCATGGTGACCAAGAAGGTGCACCTCCGTAGTACGACGAGGAGGCCCCTTCGTCCTAGTAAAAGCTTGAGGACTCCCCTGTGTAGTGCACAAAGGGGTCATATGAGGGTGTGTCCCCTTGATAGTGTCCATGGAAGCCAAGAATGTGCAACTTCTCGTCCATCTCCTCCTTGGAGCGTGACAAAGGTATCTGGGAAATACTGAACAAAGTGGTTTGGGGCAGAGGAATATCTCTCTCTCTTCCCCATCAGTAAACAACATTCTATACACCAGATTATCAAGGGTAGAGCTAGTAGTAAAAAAGTGATGTGCTTTCATGGAAGCAAGATCTAGCCTCTGAGGAGCTAAAACTGTATCATTTGTATCAACAGAAAGGCCTAGGGCAGCAATAACACGTGCAACAATAATACCCCCATAAATGGGTCCCTTAGCAGCTAAGCGACGATCAATGAGGGAACCAAGATTATACCTGGTTTCATTGTTGAGTGCAACAGCTAGGAAGGCCAAATGATAGTTGGAAATATTGCTAGTGTTCTCCCTACCAAGAACACTACTGGCAAGATAATAAGCAAAGTACCTGATAGCTGGGAGTTGAATATTTCTTATCTTTCCCTGCTGGGCTCTACGGTCATCATTATTGGTTATCCCGCGGTAGAGCTACAACAAATCAGCGGGTTGAGCTGGAATATTCTTCGCCATCCCAGCCATACCAATATCCAGGATCTCACAAAATTTCTTCAATGTCATGGAGTAAGGCCTGTTATAGATTTTGAAAGACACATCTGGCTTGAAAGCGCTGTTAGAAAAAGAAAACTCTCCACAAAGGTTTTAGTAAGCGTAGCATACTACACACTCTCATCCTGCATATAAATTGTTAGTCCAACCCTCCGAACCAAGGTTAGAAAATCATTAAGAATCCCAGCAGCCTGCAAAAAGGTTAGACAAGGAAAGGTAGAAGGGTGTGCATCCCACTCATCTCCCTCGTCGCCAAATCGCGGTGTAATGAGATCATCATTGTATGAGGGCCTAGCTCGGGAGGATGATCTTGAAGGCCTTGTCCTTCTAGGTGCATCACTCTTAAATATTTCACCATAAGTGTGGTTGTCCATGACCCTTTTTTATGAAATTTTTAGACAAACATCAAAGCAAGTGATTTCCAAGTTGATAAATGATGAGAAACTACTACAGGAACTTGCTAGAGGGCTACACATGCATCAAAATAAATTTTCTAAGCATAAAAAGCATGCAAGCTCACACAACCTGACACCTATAGTAGCAAAATACTCAAGATACAATCTACCAATTATAAATCTAATTGGACAAGTGGAGGAGGCGCATACCAAGGAGCAATCCCTCCAAAAATCAGCAGCAAAGATGGGCTGAGCAAGGAGATCGAAAATCGGGAGCAAGAACAGCAAGAACTTGAGCTTGAGAGAGTTTTCCGGTGTTTTCCGGGAGAGAGAAAGAAGATGGCTGGGAGGAGACACTTTGGAGCATAGTTTAAAAAACCTGACTAGCGACCGAAGCGGTGAGGTCCTCGATTCACGGTTCACTGACTGAACCGCCGGTTCAAACCGGTTTAGTGCTGGTTTTTTAAGGAAAAAAATATGGAGGAAAAGTACTAATCTGTTAGAAAATAGAAACATATTTAGAGTACAAGTGAAGTATTTTGAAACAAATATTGGTCAGCCCAATTGGCTAGCCCATAGAAACCTTTATTGGAGCGAGATGGGAGGTTTTGGGATCGAATCCTGACCTCTGCGGGATATTTTCTTCTATGGACGGTTTTTTATTGGTCGGACCACCGATCGGTTTTCCACTAAACCACTGGTTCGATCATTTTTTGTCTGGTTTTCTATGGTTCGTTAGCTGGCCGGTCCAGTGCGCTTAAAAAACCTTCGAGGGCTCGGGTTCTGGTTTTTTCTGGTTTAACCAATGAATCGGTCCGGTTTTTAAAACTATGCTTTGGAGGGACACTAGTGGATCACGCCCATGCCAGGCGTGCCCCTGGGGCTGGCCGCGCCACCAGGGGGTGTGCTGGACTGGGGGGCCTGGGCCACTCCAGGTGTCCCTCTATCCTTTTTTTGAGGAAAAATTTAAGATGAATTTTCTGGGATTTTTCAGAAAACTTTATTTTTGGCCAATTTTCAGGTATAAAAATTGATTTTCTCGCAGAAAAGATTTTTTTTAGAAGAAGCAAATGCAAACAAAAACCATAACTACAGAAATTCTAAGACACTCTAGCAAGTAAACAACTAGCAAAACTAAAGCTAACAAGAGAAAGGGCAAAGACTAGGAAGGAGAAAAGTAAAAGTGAGCAAGTATAACCACTGTAAAAACATTGTTTTGTTTATTAAAATTCTTTTGTTAACAAGGTTGATCAAGTCTTGTTATCAAAATAATCTTATATGAAACAAAACTTTGTATTCCACAAAGTGATTATGTTGCCTCAAACTTGATAGCAATGGTCCCAATCATAATAGTTTTAAAACCTTCTTGTGGAATGGGACAATATGTTTCTCCAACCTTGATGCTCTCAATATTTTCAATGGAGTTCAGACAATAGCTTTTAGCAACCTTCTTGGAGAAATAATCAGTATGCTCTTTGTCATTAATATTAAAAGTTACTTTTCCTTGATTACAATTGATGACAGCACCTCAGTATTAAGAAAATGTCTCCCAAGAATAATGGACATATTATCATCTTCAAGCATTTCAAGCACAACAAAATCAGTTAAAACCAAGCAATTACGAGCAACTTGAACAAGAATATCCTCACATATACCAATAGGAATAGTAGTTGACTTATCGGCCATTTGCAAAGATATATCAGTTCGTATGAACTTTTCTAGCTCGAGTCTCTTATAGAGAGAAAAAGGCATGACACTAACTCCATCTCCCAAATCACATAAAGCAGTTCTAACATAATTATTCTTAATAGAGCAAGGAATAGTTGGTATACCTGGATCACCAAGTTCCTTTGGAACCTTACCATTGAAGCAATAATTAGCAAGCAAGTAGAAATTTCCTCATTAGGAATCTTCCTTTTATTAGAGACAATATCCTTCATATACTTTGAACAAGGAGGCAACTTAATAGCATCAGTCAAAGGAATTTGCAAAAATAAAGGTTTCATCCACTCACAAAACTTGTTGTAGTGTTCTTCCTCCTTTGACTTGTGTTTCTTATTGGGAAAAGGCATATGTTTCTGCACCCAAGGTTCTCTTTCTCTACCATGTTTATTAGCACTAATATCTTCCTTAGTGTACCTAGTGTTCTTAGTGTGCTTCTCAGGTTCTTCCTCAATTTCCTCCTTATCAGGAGCATCATTTTTATCATTACCACTCTCAGTTTCGGCATCAGAGACAGATATACTATTAGGATCTACAGCAGGTTCAGAGGGTTCCTCAACTATCTTGTGTTTCTTTTTCTTTCTCTTACGAGGACTACCACTACTTTCACCTTGTTGAGAATCCTGCTCAATTCTTTTAGGGTGTCCTTCAGGATATAAAGGATCTTGAGTAGCTATACCACTCCTAGTTCTAATTCCATAAGCATGTTTATCTCCCGAGGCATTAACTAGCATATCCTTTTGTACCTTAGAAAGTTGATCAATTTGAGTTTGAACCATTTGAAAGTGTTTAGAAAGCATTTTAATATCATTAGCAGTTCTTTCCATAATATCTTTCAACTCATTAATAGCTCTAGAGTTTTCCAATAAATGATTCTGGACTTGTTTATTAAAATTACCTTGTTTAACAATAAATGTGTCAAGTTCCTCTAAGCATTGATCAGGAGGCTTACCATAGGGAATATCACCATCATCAAAGTGGAGAGAGTGTACCTCAATAGTAGATGAGTGGGGAATTGGCTTGCATAATTCTTCTATAGGAGGTAGATTCTTCACATCTTTAGCTCTAATACCTTTCTCCTTTAGATGTTTCTTAGCTTCCTTCATCACTTTATCATTTAATGCAATAACTCCTCTCTTCTTTGGTGTTGGTATTGGAACTGGTTCAGGCACAACTGGTTCAGGAGTAATAGGCTCATGTGTATTTAGCTCAGTTGAAGTCCAATCATCATAATTCTTGCTTATTTTAGCCATTAATTCTTCAGCATCTATAGGAGTTATTTTCCTGAAAACACAATCATCAAAGCTATCTAGGTATGTCCTAGAACCATTAGTTAGTCCATTATAATAGATATCGAGAAGCTCATTCTTAGGCAATGGACACCCAAGATGTGCATGAATCAAGGCACAGAACCTTGTCCATGACTCAGGCAATTTCTCTTCTTCTCACTGTTTAAAATAAAAAAGTCTCTACAAAGCAACATGTCTAGCACTAGGAGGAAAATATTTCTGGAATAAAGAAGCAATCAAACAATCAGGACTATTAATGGATCCAGGAGGTAATCTATTAAACCAAGCCCTAGATTCTCCTTTTAGTGAAAAAGGAAGATCTTAGTAACAAAGTACTTGCGCATCTTAAAATCATTAGAGAATAAAGCACTCATAGTAAAAAGCTCATTCATATGAGCCACAACACTCTCATTTTCAGTCCCACGAAAAGGTTCTTTCTCAACAATGTCTAGATAGGATAAATCAAGAGAGAAATCATAATCTTTATCTTTAATATCTATGGGAGAGGTGGCAAACTTAGGATCAGAGGACAGTTTAGGAATAATGATGTGTCTCGCTAGGAGGCTCTTAATAGCACTAGTACCATGTGTGTTTTGGCACTCTTCAATAAATTCATCAGTAAACTCAATGTAACCATCATTAATATCATATCTCTCTCTAGACTCGGGTGAGATAACAGGAGTAACAGTGTCTTCACTATGATTTTCAGTATTTCCTAGTCTAGCCATAGTAGCATCTAGGAAAGGACCTAATGAACCACTCGCATCAAGCACAGTAGAAGTAACATCATGAGTATCAAAAGCAGTTTTAGATTCAGTAGTAGTAGCAGTGTGTGTAGCATGTGGTGGTGGAGTAACAAGCTTACTTATAACAGACAGTGAATCAAAAGCAGCACAGGTGTTTAGGACTATACCTCTTCTTGTAGTGTATGGTAAAATAGTAAACTTTCCATCACGAGACTTTCCCATGATGAAAGGAGTAACAGTGAACAATAATAGATACAAGTGAACTTACAAATAAATCTATGCTCCCCGATAACAGCGCAAGAAAATAGTCTTGATGACCCACAAGTATAGGGGATCGCAACAGTCTTCGAAGGTAGTATTACCCAATTTATTGATTCGACTCAAGGGGAGCCAAAGAATACTTGCAAGCCTTAACAACTGATTTGTCAATTCAACTGCACCTAGAAATAGTTCTTGCTCATAGAAGTTTATCAGTAGCAACAGTTTTATAGTAGAAATAGCAAAGTAACAGCAGCAGTAGAACAGGAGCAATAGTAACAGTAATAGTAAAAGTAGGATATGAGCGCGGTAGGCATAGGGATGGATGGACGGGCGTTGCATGGACAAGTCTAAACATGTAACTTCAAGATATAGGGCAATTGCAGATAAATAATAATAAGCATCCAAGTACTAAACAATCATAGGCACGTGCTCCATATATAGTTATGCGTGCTTGCAATGAGAACTTGCACAACATCTTTTGTCCTGCCAGCCCGTTGCAGCGGGGCCTCAAGGGAACTACTGGCAATTAAGGTTCTCCTTTTAATAGAGCACCGGAGCAAAGCATTAACACTCCATGAACACATGTGATCCTCACATCACAGCCATCCCCTCTAGTTGTCCCAATTTCTATCACTTTGGGGCCTTTGGATCCGAACAATGATATGTGTACACAACTTGCAGATAAGATCACAAATAGTACTATCATAATGATTCAATAATAAGTTCAGATCTGAGATCATGGCACTCGGGCCCTAGTGACAAGCATTAAGCACAACAAGTTGCAACAAAGTCAAATATCACTAATAGAGATAGTAGGCACCATGCCCTGACAATCTTATTCGATTACATGATATAACTCATCCAATCCCTACCATCTCCATAGCCTACTGCGGAAGATTACTCACTCATGGATGTTTGATGGAGAGGCGTTGGTGATGACGATGGTGATGATCCTCTCTAAATTCCCCGTCCCGACAGGGTGCCAAAACGGAGTTTCTGGTTCCGAATCGCGGTTTCTGGTGGTGGCGGCACAACAAAACTCTCTTTTGAAAAACGTCGACCCTCCCTCGGTTTTTAGGTCAAGGGGCATCTTATAGGCAAAGAGGGAGGCCAAGGGGGTGCCTGGGGTGGCCACACCCCCTCCAGGCGCGGTCAAGCCTGGCCTGCGCGGCTGGGGGTGTGGGCCCCCAGTGCCCCACTCCGTCTCGCACTCTCGCTCCGTAGATCTTCTGGTGAAATATAATTTTTGGCATATTTTCCGGGATTTTTCCTGATAGTTGATTTTCTGCACAAAAACTAGACACCAAGGTAATTCTGCTGAAAACAGCGTCAGTCTGTATTAGTTGTATCCAAATCACACAAGTTTAGAGGAGAAACAATAGCAAAAGTGTTCGGAAAAGTAGATACGTTTTGGACGTATCACTTATATAAGTGCAATTGGAGCACTAAGTAACTTTCCACTCATATATGACCTACTATTGCATTCTCTGTTAACTTTTTAGCAAGATATAGCTCTTTCCCAACTGGACGACATTGGAATGGTGTGAAGCATATACCGTGTTACCTTCAAGGTACGAAATACATGGGTTTGTATTTTTCTAACACATGAAACGAAGGAATGGGGCTTTGCAGATTTAGAATATCTATCTGATCCACACAATGGTCAAAGATCAAGGTTGACTCGGAATTGAAGTTCTTGAGTAAAAAACAGATGTTTGTTGAGCAAATGGTTGTTCAAACTTCTTAATGAGGATGGATTGTGGTTGCTACACAACAAAAATCTCAAGCACAAAACTTTAGCCGAGGTTCAAGTAAAACCCACTGATTCACCATTCTGGAAGGGGCTCATGGGGCTTAAAGATGATTTCTATAGTAGAGGTCATTTTAAAATCGGGAATGGTTCAACTACGAGATTTTTGGAAGATAAATGGTTGGGGGAGTTATCTTTTGCACAACAATATCCATCCTTATATAACATTGTGCAATACAAGAATATTTTGGTTGCAAATGTTTTAGCTAATGTACCACTGAATATCGGATTCAGGAGATCACTAACTGGTAATAAATGGACACGTTGGTTACATCTATGCCAACGGTTAATGATGGTACAGTTGTCACAGAAGTTGGATAAATTTGTATGGGGTTTAACCACCTTAGGTGCTTTTACAGTTAAATTTATGTATGAAGATCTTATGAATGGTCATACGCCTTTTCTTAGTAAATACCTATGGAAGCTAAACATACCATTAAAGATTAAAATTTTCATGTGGTTTCTGAATAAAAAGGTTTTACTAACTAAGGATAACTTGGCAAAAAAGCAACTGGGTTGGGTGTACGAAGTGTTGTTTTTGTAGTTCACCGGAGTCCATTGACCACTTGTTAATTACCCTTTTGCACGTCTTATATGGCATACTATTGTTGTTGCTTATGATCTTGTATATCCAACTAGTGTGGACCATATGTTTGGTACATGGTTAGGACATATGGATAGTAGAACGAAAGCCATGATTCACATCGGTGCATCGACTTTGTGCTGGTCCATATGGAGATGTCAAAATGATATTATTTTTAACAAGAAGAGATCTTTCAATTTCTTGTAGGCAATACACATGATGACACATTGGGTGCAGCTGTGGGCGGATCTAATTCCACCGGAGCACTGAGATGCCATATCTTCCGGATGCGAATGGCTGCTGATGGTCTCCCGGGATTTTTTTAGCCGGGCTACATGGCAACATACTAGATGACTACATGATGCCTAGTTGCTATATGCGTAGTTCTCTTCATTGGTGATTATGTGTCAACTTTGGCTATATTCTAATTTATTTCGTTGATACTTGAAGCTTTTGCTTAATAAAGGCTGTGTGCATCGATTGATGCAGAGGCCGGGAAGTTTTACCCCATTTCAAAAAAAATTGGTCGTTCACTAACCGGATATGTTTTCATGTGTCGAGGTGCATGTGTTTGGCGTTCAGTGAAGCAATATATAGATGCAACTTAGGATAACCATGTAGAAATATTAGCAAACCATGAAGTCAACAGGGAATGTGTGTGGCTAAGGAATATGCCACATCATGTTCGCAGAGAGTGTAACTTAAACTTAGAAAATGAGGCGCCTACAATCCTTTATGAGGATAACATGGCTTGTATAGCCAACTAAAGATGAATATATCAAAAGAGATAGAGTCAAACATATCTCACCAAAAGATTTATTCACTCGTGATCTTCAGAAGGATGGAGTTATAACGGTCTGCCAAATTCGTTTCAGTGAGAACTTAGTAGACTTATTCATGCAGGAGCTACCTATTTCTACATTCAAGAAATTGGTTTACGGTGTTGGATTGTGACAACTCATCGATATTCAATAATATTGCCATCAGGGGAGTGAATATGCATTGCACTCTTTTTTCTTTAATCATGGTTTTTTTCTACTAGGTTTTTCCTTGGTAAGTTTTTTAACGAGGCATACTTTTTTTTGAAACGGGGCAAAAGCTTTCCCTTTCATTGATATAGTAGAAGAGAGCCGGCCCATTTATGAGGGAAACTGGCCGAAAAAACTGTTACAACACGACTCCACACGCCAGCCCCGAGGCTGCGACACCACACCTCAACGCATCAGGCGGAGGCGAAAGACCGGAGCCACCGCTCCAACTACCACGTCGGCCCCAGGGCCGCACCCCGCCTGGCCGAAGACGAACGCGCCTCCGCCAAAACCACCAAAAACACTCCACAAAACCCTCAATCCGGCGGACGTCCAAAGCAAGGCCCCAAGAGGCAAAGCGACACAAAGAGCGCCGCCCACACTCGATCCTACGAGGGATCTACGGTTTTCCCCGGAGAGCCCGGGCGGAGGAGCAAGAAACATCCACTTCAACGACGACTTCAAGAAGGAAACGGCGCCCACGGGCGTCGCCGTCGTCGGTCCGGCCAGCCGCCAGGACAAGCTTTCGGCCAGCGAAGAAACCCAAACCTCACGCCCACCCAACAAGGACCGGAACCAACCACCACACATCCCCTTCCCTCCAAACCCCCGACGATCATCGAACACACCTCCCGCCGCCACGCCTAGGCTCCCCGTCGCCACAACCAAAGCCGTTGTCCGGATCATCACCGCTGCCCGCGAGATAGTTGCCAAAAACAACCAGAGCAAACTCGGGTAGCCGCCATGGCGAAAAAGTGCAGAAGATCACCACCAGGCCACACCAGCCTGCCGCCGACGAAACACCACCGAAGAGCCCCGAGGGCGCCGCCGGAACGCCACATAGAGGGGGCGCCTGAAGGGAATATGCCCTGAGAGGCAATAATAAAATGTTTATTATGTGTATTCCAAGTATATGATAGATGTTTATTTTGCATGCTATAATTGTATTAATACGGAAACGTTAATACATGTGTGTTTAAAAAACAAACAGAAAGTTCCTAGTTATGCCTCTCTCATAAACTAGTTCGTTGATTAACAAGATGATCACAGTTTCCTGATCATAGACATTGGATGTTGTTAATAACGAGATCACAACATTAGTGTAATGGTGTGATGAACATTCATCCGAAGTATAGCATTACGATCAAAGTCATTGAGTTTATATTGCTATAAACAAACTACGAAATAATCCTAATCCTTAGACCATGAGATCATGCCAATCACTAACACCGAAAGAGTTTCTTGTTGACATCAAATGTCACTCCGTAACTGGATGATTATAAAGATGGCTTCAAAGATACTAAAGTGTTATGTTGAAAATCATGGATCAAGAGTGGAATTTGTTCATCCCGATGACGGATAGATATGCTCTGGGCCCTCTCGGTGATATCACATTGATTAGCTTGCAAGCAAGTGATTTGATCACTAGAATGTTATATCACGGGAACGAGAAAAGAGTGCATGTCAGTAACGAGATCAAACTAGGTATGGAGATACCGATGATCGAATCTCGGACATGTAATATATCGTGAAACAAAGGGATTAAGATACAAGCGTAAAAGGTTCCGACGATCACAGGAAAAGTCATCGTTGAATGTGTGGGAGTCAGTATGGATCTCAAGGTCTCGCTACTGATTATTGATCGGAGAAGGGTCTCGATCATGTCCGCATTATTCGCGAACCATAGGGTGACACACTTAAGGGAGACTGGCATCCAGTTGGAGCAAATGTTTCATGCCGAAAGAATAAACAAGCGTAGGAATTTATTTCACTAGATACCGAAACATGTTTTCGGGTGAAATTGCATAAAGTGGTTATGCATGTGAAATGGAATTCTAGCAAGGGGTTATTTGTGAATGTTTTTCATTAAATTAATTTACAAAATTCTAAATAAAATAAAAGAGTTTTATTTAATGAGAGTTTGCATTAAATTTGGTGGAAATTTAATGGGAATTTGAGTGGATTTTTGAGTGGAGAAAATTGAAGGGCCATTTTGTGAGTGGAGTGTCCACCCACAGGAATGAAGGAGGGGAGGGGGCAGCCCCCATGGCCGGCGGCCACCCCCTTGGGTGCCCCCCTCCTCCTATAAAAGGAGCCCCTCCTCTCACTTGTCTCTTACACCTCCTCGTGAAGGATCTCTCTCCCCCTCTAGAATTTATCCCCCATGGTCTCGGACTAGCGAGATACATATTACCGGTGGCTATTCGGCAAGAAAGGGTTGTGCTTCCGCTGCATCGCTGGAGCGAGGAGGCGGAGGTTTCCCGGTGTCTTGTACGTGTGTGCGAGCACGGATGCGCCGCTGCTTTGCGGCGCTAGGACTTCCTCTCGATCTTGAGATCGGCAAGAGATCGTCTACATCAACCACGAGTTGAACTCGTTAAGCTTTGTCGGTCTTCAAGGGTATGTTCTCTACGGATATATATCCGCCCGTTGTTTATATCTGGTAGATAGATCTTGGTACATAGTTCCCATCGTAGGAAAATTTTTGTTTTCTATCCTGCGAACCCTATAGTGGTATCAGAGCCAGATCTATGCGTAGATACTTTACACGGGTAGTACACATATGAGTATGTGGGCGATGATGATCATGTTGTTGCTCCTTTGTTGTAATTTTGGATATTGGTGGCATAGTGAGATGAAGCGGCCCGGACAAACTTTACATGTCCTCGCACATGAGACCTGTTCCACGCTTGACATGCAACTAGTTTGCATAAGTGGCTAGCGGGTGTCTATCTCTCCTACTATAGTCAATATCTATTTTGCAACAAGTTGTCAACAATTTGGTTATCCTCGTTGTGGTTCATGTTCGTAGGTAAGAACGGTTCTATCTCGAAAGCCCTAAGCCACGTAAAACTTGCAATGGATAAATTAGAGGCGTCTAGTTTAGATTGTTGCTGGGCTAGTGTTATGATATGGTGATGTTGTAAGTAGAAGTATGAGATGATACTCTTACAACATACATAACCTGTAATATCCATAGACCTTGGACTTACACATATAGGTATGATAGTGATCATACCACGGTGCACATGATAGAGATCATATGCGGGAACCATATCATTTCACTAATAAACATGTGATGTTTGATAGCATCTTATAGTGCTTGTTTAGCGCTTTGTTAGCATAATAAGATGATACCTCTTTTAAATATCAAGATAAGAATGTGTTCTTCCTTTAGTATGCACCGATTATGTTTTCGTCGCTCCAAGACATCACGTGATGATCGGGTGTTCTTGGATCCACGACCATATTTCGGGTGTAAAACAGTTACACACGCGAATACTAAGGTTCTAACTTGGCGAGCCTAGCATGTACAGACATGGCCTCGGAACACGGACCAAAAGGTTAAGCATGGGTCATATAGTAGATATGATGCCCATTTGATGCTCCCCTTTGAAGCTACACCGACTCACGTGATGATCGGACTTGGTGTAGTGGATTTGGTTGATGTAAACACCAAAAAGGCACGAGGGATGTCGTTTTTGAGTGGGAGTTCATTCGTAATATGGATTAGTTGAACTCAATCTATCATACACTTAGTCTAAACTTTACAAATTCTGTTGTAGATGGCACCACCTGCTTTTAATTTCAATGTGTTCATGGAGAAAGAGAAACTTGCAACGAACGGTAGCAACTTTACCGAATGGCCATGAATTTGAGGATTCTCCTCTCTGCTGCACAAAAGCAATATGTGCTAGAAGCGCCACTAGGCCCCCGACCTTTAGAGGATGCCCCTGACGAGGAGAAGAATGTCTATCAGACTCGTCAGGAGGACCACAACTTAGTTCATTGCGGCATATTGTATGGGCTAGAGCCGGAACTTCGAAAGCGTTTCGAAAATGGCAATGCTTTTGATACAATGGGTGAGTTGAAAATGATTTTCGACACACATGTTGCTGTAGAGATCTACAACGCTGCAGAAAAGTTCTTTAGCTGCATGATGGAAGAGCACATCTCTGTTAGTGAGCATGTACTCAAGATGTCGGGTTACGCCGATAAGCTTGTGTCCTTGGGAATATCGATTCCCATTGACTTAGGCATCCATCGTGTTCTGCAGTCTCTGCCACCTAGCTATAAGAGCTTCGTGATGAACTATAATATGCAAGGCATGAATAAGTCTCTCCCCGAGCTTCTGTCAATGCTTAAAACTGCAGAAGTGGAGATCAAAAAGGAACATCAAGTGTTGATGATCAATAGGAACATTGGTTTCAAGAAAGACAAGAAGGGAAAACGGAAGGGAAGTAAGGGCGGCAAGCCTGTTGCCGTGCCTGAAAAGAAACCCCGAGTTGGACCTAAGTCTGATATCGAGTGCTACTATTGTAAGGGGACTGGCCACTGGAAGCGCAACTGCCCCAAGTATTTGGCAGACAAGAAAGCCGGCAAGGCAAACAAAGGTATATATGATATACATGTTATTGATGTGTACTTGACTAGTGCTCGTAGTAGCACCTGGGTATTTGATACCGGTTCAGTTGCTAATATTTGTAACTCGAATCAGGGGCTGCGGAACAAGCGACCGCTAGCAAGGGGTGAGGTCAAGATGCGTGTCGGCAATGGATCAAGCGTTGATGTGATCGCCGTCGGAACGCTGCCTCTCCACTTGCCGTCGGGATTAGTTATAAACTTGAATAATTGTTATCTGGTGCCTGCACTGAGCATGAACATTGTATCTGGATCGTGTTTGATGCGAAGTGGTTATTCATTTAAATCCGAGAACAATGGTTGTTCCATTTATATGAATGAAATCTTTTATGGTCATGCACCGATGATGAATGGTTTATTTATTTTGGATCTCGATAATAATGTTACACATATTCATAATGTTGATGCTAAAAGGATTAAACTAAATGATGATATATCCGCATATATGTGGCACTGCCGTCTAGGTCATATTAACGTTAAACGCATGAAGAAGCTCCATTCGGATGGACTTTTGGAATCACTTGATTATGAATCATTTGATACATGTGATCCATGTCTTATGGGCAAGATGACTAGAACGCCGTTTTCCGGTTCAACGGAACGGGCGACAGATTTATTGGAAATCATACATTCTGATGTATGTGGTCCAATGAGTGTGTCGGCGCGAGGTGGATATCGTTATTTTGTTACTTTCACAGATGATTTGAGTATATACGGTTATATCTACTTGATGAAACATAAGTCTGAAACCTTTGAAAAGTTCAAGGAATTTCAGAATGAAGTGGAAAATCATCGTAATAGAAAGATCAAATTTCTACGGTCCGACCGTGGAGGTGAGTATCTAAGTTACGAGTTTAGCACTCACATGAAAGAGTGTGGAATTGTTTCACAACTCACACCTGCCGGAACACCACAGCGAAATCGTGTGTTGGAACGTCGTAATCGTACTTTATTAGATATGGTTTGATCTATGATGTCTCTGACGGACTTGCCATTGTCATTTTGGGGCTATGCACTAGAAACTGCTGTATTCACTTTAAATCGGGCACCATCTAAATCCGTTGAAAAGACACCGTATGAATTGTGGTTTGGAAACAAACCTAAGCTATCATTTCTTAAAGTTTGGGGATGCGATGTTTATGTGAAGAAACTTCAACAGGATAAACTCGAACCCAAAGCGGAAAAATGCGTCTTCATAGGATACCCTAAGGAAACTATTGGGTATTCCTTCTATCACAGATCCGAGGGCAAGGTTTTTGTTGCCAAGAATGGATCCTTTCTAGAGAAAGAGTTTCTTGCGAAAGGTGTGAGTAGTCGGAAGGTAGAACTCGAAGAGGTTATTGAACCTTCTCTTCAAAGTATGGCGAGTAGCGCAGCGCCGGAAGTTGTTCCGGAGTTGGCTCCACCTGTTGAAGAGGGAACTAATGATAATGATCATGAAACTCCGAAAGAGAGTACTACCAAACCTCGCAGGTCAAGCAGGACGCGTGCAGCTCCCGAGCTGTACGGAAATCCTGTCATGAATTTCATGGTTGATGAAAATGATGAACCTGCGACGTATGAAGAAGCGTTGATGAGCCCGGATTCCAACAAATGGTTAGAAGCCATGAAATCCGAGATGGAATCCATGTATGAAAATCAAGTTTGGAACTTGGTGGACTTACCTCACGACCGAAAGGCCGTGGAGAACAAATGGATTTTCAAAAGGAAAACTGATGTTGATGGTAATGTGACCGTCTATAAAGCTCGACTTGTCGCAAAGGGGTTTCGACAAATTCAAGGAGTTGACTACGATGAGACATTTTCTCCCGTAGCGATGCTAAAGTCAGTTAGGATTATGTTAGCAATTGCTGCATATTTCGATTATGAGATATGGCAGATGGATGTCAAAACCGCGTTTCTAAATGGTAATATCGAAGAAGAGTTGTATATGATACAACCAAAGGGTTTTGTCGATCCTAAGGATGCTAACAAGGTGTGCAAACTTCAGCGATCCATCTATGGATTGAAGCAAGCATCACGAAGTTGGAATCTCCGCTTTGATGAGGTGATCAAAGAGTTTGGATTTGTCCAAACTTATGGAGAAGCTTGTATTTACAAGAAAGTGAGTGGGAGCAATGTGGCATTTCTGATATTATATGTGGATGACATATTATTGATCGGAAATGATATAGATCTTTTAAACAGTGTTAAAAGTTATCTAAACAGCAAATTTTCAATGAAGGACCTAGGTGAAGCGTCATACATATTAGGCATAAAGATCTATAGAGATAGATCTAGGCGCCTAATAGGGCTATCGCAAAGTACATACCTTGATAAGATTTTAAAGAAGTTTAAAATGGAAGATAGTAAGAAGGGGTTCTTACCTATGACACAAGGCACGACATTGAGTAAGACTCAAAGTCCGGCTTCGGCGGAAGAAAGAGAGATAATGGACAAGATCCCCTATGCTTCAGCCATAGGCTCTATAATGTACGCCATGCTATATACAAGACCGGATGTGGCACATGCTATTAGTTTGACTAGTAGGTACCAATCAGATCCAGGTTCAGAACACTGGAAAGCGGTCAAGAATATCCTTAAGTACTTGCGAAGAACTAAGGATATGTTTCTTGTATACGGAAGTGAAGAAGAGCTCGTCGCTAAGTGTTATGTCGACGCTAGCTTTGACACCGATCCGGATGACTCTAAGTCTCAATCCGGATACGTATTTCTCATAAATGGCGGAGCGGTTAGTTGGAGGAGCTCCAAACAACCTGTGGTGGCGGGATCAACAACGGAGGCCGAATATGTTGCTGCTTCAGAAGCGGCTCAGGAAGCAGTTTGGATGAAGGAGTTCATATCCGAACTAGGTGTGGTTGCAAACGCGTTGGACCCAATGGTGATCTATTGTGACAACAATGGTGCCATTGCCAATGCCAAAGAGCCAAGGTCTCACAAGCATTCCAAGCATATTAAGCGCCGGTTTCACTCCATCCGCGAGCATGTCAAGGATGGAGATATAAAGATTTGTAAAGTACATACGGATCTCAATGTAGCAGATCCGCTGACTAAAACTCTCCCTAGAGCAAAACATGATCTACACCAGAACTCCATGGGTATTAGATACATCACAATGTAACTAGATTATTGTCTCTAGTGCAAGTAGGAGACTGAAGGGAATATGCCCTGAGAGGCAATAATAAAATGTTTATTATGTGTATTCCAAGTATATGATAGATGTTTATTTTGCATGCTATAATTGTATTAATACGGAAACGTTAATACATGTGTGTTTAATAAACAAACAGAAAGTTCCTAGTTATGCCTCTCTCATGAACTAGTTCGTTGATTAACAAGATGATCACAGTTTCCTGATCATAGACATTGGATGTTGTTAATAACGAGATCACAATATTAGTGTAATGGTGTGATGAACATTCATCCGAAGTATAGCATTACGATCGAAGTCATTGAGTTTATATTGCTATAAACAAACTACGAAGTAATCCTAATCCTTAGACCATGAGATCATGCCAATCACTAACACCGGAAGAGTTTCTTGTTGACATCAAACGTCACTCCGTAACTAGGTGATTATAAAGATGGCTTCAAAGCTACTAAAGTGTTATGTTGAGAATCATGGATCAAGAGTGGAATTTGTTCATCCCGATGACGGATAGATATGATCTGGGCCCTCTCGGTGATATCACATTGATTAGCTTGCAAGCAAGTGATTTGATCACTAGAATGTTATATCACGGGAACGAGAAAAGAGTGCATGTCAGTAACGAGATCAAACTAGGTATGGAGATACCGATGATCGAATCTCGGACATGTAATATATCGTGAAACAAAGGGATTAAGATACAAGCGTAAAAGGTTCCGACGATCACAGGAAAAGTCATCGTTGAATGTGTGGGAGTCAGTATGGATCTCAAGGTCCCGCTACTGATTATTGATCGGAGAAGGGTCTCGATCATGTCTGCATTATTCGCGAACCGTAGGGTGACACACTTCAGGGAGACTGGCATCCAGTTGGAGCAAATGTTTCATGCCGAAAGAATAAACAAGCGTAGGAATTTATTTCACTAGATACCGAAACAGGTTTTCGGGTGAAATTGCATAAAGTGGTTATGCATGTGAAATGAAATTCTAGCAAGGGGTTATTTGTGAATGTTTGTCATTAAAGTAATTGACAAAATTCTGAATAAAATAAAAGAGTTTTATTTAATGAGAGTTTGCATTAAATTTGGTGGAAATTTAATGGGAATTTGAGTGGATTTTTGAGTGGAGAAAATTGAAGGGCCATTTTGTGAGTGGAGTGTCCACCCACATGAATGAAGGAGGGGAGGGGGCAGACCCCATGGCCGGCGGCCACCCCCTTGGGTGCCCCCCTCCTCCTATAAAAGGAGCCCCTCCTCTCACTTGTCTCTTACACCTCCTCGTGAAGGATCTCTCTCCCCTCTAGAATTTATCCCCCATGGTCTCAGACTAGCGAGATACATGTTCCCGGTGGCTATTCGGCAAGAAAGGGTTGTGCTTCCGCTGCATCGCTGGAGCGAGGAGGCGGAGGTTGCCCGGTGTCTTGTACGTGTGTGCGAGCACGGATGCGCTGCTGCTTTGCGGCGCTAGGACTTCCTCTCGATCTTGAGATCGGCAAGAGATCTTCTACATCAACCACGAGTTGAACTCGTTAAGCTTTGTCGGTCTTCAAGGGTATGTTCTCTACGGATATACATCCGCCCGTTGTTTATATCTAGTAGATAGATCTTGGTACATAGTTCCCATCGTAGGAAATTTTTTGTTTTATATGCTGCGAACCCTACAGCGCCGACCAACATCGACGCGGGGCTCAAGGACGAGCATCGACAGTCGTAGACAAGAGCACCAAAACCGGCCGCCGCGACACCACCGCCCCACCTTCTGCGCAACCCCGACCTCCTCACGCCGGCAGCACCAGTGCCCAGCATCTTCCCGCACCGGCGAGGCCCCCACATGCGCCGCGCCAAAGCCACCAAGCCCGGAGCCAGCCCGTGCGGCCCAGATCCGGCCCGCCAGCGCGCGAGCCGCCCAGCGCCCCAGCAACCGTATCGCCACCGCGCACGCAAGCCATCGCACAGCCACCACGTGGCGCGCAGCGCCGCCGCGCACGCCATCACGCCGTCGTCGACCCCCACCGCCAGGAAAGATCTCGACCTCCATGGGCGGGGTCACGGGAGGAGAAGAAACGCCCCACCGCCACCTTTCCCGGGGCGTGCGCGGCTCCGCCGACATCCCCTCCGACGGCGGCGGAGCGTGGAAGGGTGGGAGGAGGCCTCAAGAGGCGGCGGTGGCTAGGGTTTCCCCCGTGTCGCCAGAGGAGGGCGACGCGGGGGGGGGGGACGCCAAAAATCGAATCATATGAGACTTAGGATAATACAGTCTTCTATATTCATGGTTAATGGTTAATGGACATCCTAGGAAAGTGTTTTAACGAGGCATACATATTCATGGTTAATGGACATCCTAGGAAAGTGTTATGAAATCTTCTATATTTAAATAAGAGTCCTCCACTAGCTTATTTTCTCAACATGCAACCTATCCACCTAAGCAGCCTACCAAAACGTGCCACCTAGAAAATCCTAAGTTGACATGTCATCAATTTTCTACAATTAATTTTATTTTTTCAGATGATTTCTTTTGCCCATCCCTCCAACATCATGGACTCATCGACTCCATATAACTGATTTGTTTCCTCTATCCCATCTCTCGTAATTTTTCCATGCGCATCCACTCTAGTCATGTCTCTTTCCTTCCCTTTGCTATAACTTCCCAATTGTTACAACTCAATAAATGGTGGCATCCTGCAGCCTCTGCACTTTATCTTCCAATCTCCACCCACATATGTAGCTACCTCCCAAATTCGGTGTTCATTCCGAGTTCTTGGCCATCGTTGGCTCGCTCCTATCACCATTGTGCACCCTAGCGGTAATACTAGGCTAGTAATCATACATTTCCATCCACATTTTAGGATCTGCGTAGAAGCAAGGAGTTTTGCACCATCTGCGTAGCAGCAAGAAGTCTCTCCAGAATCATACCTCGCTAGTGGAAGAAGAAGCGAGTGGAGTCCAGGCAGCATTGTCCGGAGGCGGCTAGATGATGGTTGCCGAGTACTGAACCAGCTATTGCATGAGTTCCAACAGAAATGGAGGCCGAAGTGATAGCTTTTGGGTTTTATTGCCTTCCAAATTCAGCAAATTATTGAAAGCATTTGATTTTGTACAGCCTATGGACTTTACGTTTTGCCTTTTTGCTTGCTTCCGGTAGAGATCAAGAATGAATTTCACATAAAAGGATAATCAAGATACCATTTGTTCATCCGGGATCACTCTGATTAGTGTTTCCTTTTCACTGCAGTTCAGATAACTACACCACAAGCGCGGCGTCTAGCATGACAAATGTGCTCCTGATACTTGGTAACCCCGAGCGACATAGGAGATTTCTCATCCAGTTTTTATTAATTCATATGCGTTGCTAAATAGGGGAAATAGATTTTTCATATTTATCTGGAGGAGAGGACCAAGATATTGCCGAAGTGTGTTCATTACTAAAGTTTACACATATTCTTCGTATGTACATCTAATCCGTGCTTCTTAGATTTAAGTCAGAAAATGATTTGCGCACGCAGATGCATATACATAGGAAACATAAGTTATCTAGATATCATTATGATGTATTTTCAAATATGTTTGTGACAAGTGTTATTCTCCTGTTCATATCCATCAAACAACAATGTATTACATTGGGACAATCACTATATATGTCCATGACAGCGCAATCTGAACTTCCTCCTAGGTGTTGTAAACAAGAAATCTTCATGCAGGCATACGAACCAGTAAACCCCTCCCCAATTCATGTTGGATTTATTGACTGTAAATACATTTTGAGTCCGCTATTTTGCTGACATTTACTGTCAACACTTGTGTGCAAAGGTTCTAAAATCCAAGTACTATCCTACCGGTGAATTAACAGATACTATCTTCATTGAAAACCCCTCTCTGGGTTGGCAAGGTGTGACTCATGGTCTAGAGCTGCTAAAGAAAGGTTTAGTTTGGAGAATTGGTAATGACAAAAAAGTGCGTATCTGGAGGGATAGTTGGGTTCCCAGGGATGATAAAAAGATCAGTAATAACCCCACAAACTCTCGCCTTCGAAGAGTAGCTGATCTAATAAATCCAAATGACCATACTTGGAGAGAAGATATTGTGAGAATTTTTTTTATGACTCATGATGCAGAAGAATTCTAAGAATTAGACTGCCAAGTCTTGACTTGAAAGATTTTGTATCCTGGCCCAGTGAAAAGAATGGGTTTTTTTCGGTAAGATCAGCATATAGACTTGCACTAGATGAAAAGCTTGCTATCCAAACAAACTCAAGCAGGAGCAAAGATGGATACATAAAGCTTTGGAACTCCATTTGGGAAGCTAACGTACCATTGAAGGTAAGAGTTTTTGCTTGGAAACTTGCTACTAATTCTCTGGCTATGAATGTGAATAGGAGCAGATGCTTGCCAAATATACTGCCTACATGTACAATATGTGGTGTGGAAGGGGAAGACTGTTATCACGCGGTTATGACCTGCACTGCTGCAAAAGCTCTGAGACAAGAAGCCAGAAGAAGCTGGACCTTGCCAAATGAAAAAGATTTGGCACTCACAGACTGATTGGGTTAGTATCCTTCTCGACAAACTCGATGATGAGATGAGATCAAAGTTAATGTTCCTCTAGTGGAGATCTTGGCACCATCAGAACAATATAGTTTTTGATAAAGGAGATGCAAGCATATCACACTCGGTACTGAATGTTGAAATAAATGGTTGTGTGCATCAATTGATGCAGAGGCCGGGGCTTATGCTCCTTTTCGAAAAAAAAAACACTCGGGTAAGATTTATTGAAAACTATTGGGAACCCATGCAGATGATAAAACAAGGCGCTGCACCTTTAGCGGACATGAAAGGAAAATCAAGTATATTTAACATGGAACCGAAAACCGACTGTTCAAAAAAGGAAGGCCGGTCATCCATTGGAAACGACCTGAAGAGGGCTGGGTGAAGGTAAATTGTTGCTACGCTGCATTTACTGAAAGTTTGTCCACTGGAGCGTGGGGAGCAATAGCAAGAAAACATGATGGTTCAGTTTTATTTTCGGCATGGGGTGTTATTCCGCGTTGCATATCTGCTGAAATGGGTGAAGCTATCGCGTGTTTGGAGGGTTTGAAAGCTGCAGCAAATCTCACTACTTAGAATATAATTTTTGAAACTGAGATTGCAGTTCTCTTATAAAGATCTTTGATCCAGGTGCTGATGATAGGTCGTCGGTGAGAATCGTCGTGGAAGATTTTAATCGTATGAAGCCGGAAGGGAGATTGTTTAAGCTAGCTCATGTTAGTAGACAAGCAAATATGGTTGCTCATAATCTGGCTTAGCTAGGGCATAGAGAGTTATTGTTGAAAATATAAGCAAATTACCATAATATTTAATCCGAAGTAAGTAATAATAAATTATGACTATAAGTGCTGGAATTAATCTAATCATGTATACTAACAGAATAGACGAACAGATCATATTCAACCAGAATAAGCAGATCACATCTATTCCAAGAGCTAGTACAAGAAACTGCAACAGAAACTGAACTAGATAGGAACAGATTACGTACGGTGCTGGAGGAGGAATCGGGTTCGTGTTCAGGTTGGGGTCTGAGGTTCGCGTTGACACCAGTGTCGTCAGCCATGTCGTCGATGTAGAGGCTGCTGATGTCCGGGAAGAAGTCCTCGTCGGGGAAGGAGTAATCGGTCGACGTGATGCCGTCAGTAGTCACGCAGACGCGCTCCCAAAAAACCGGATCGCCCCTCACCCGTACAGGTTCACGAGAGGCGGTGGTTCTGGAGGCCTACTGTCCCGTCGTCCGGTGCACACCGGAAGAGGGGATGGAGAAGGTGTAGCGGCGGCGCAAAGTTCTGGAGGCAGAGAGATGTGTATTTTCTCGTATTAGGGTTTTAGCCTAAGGCCGTCTATATATAGGCGCCGGTCGGGTAAGACGTGGGGCGTAGCCCACGTCCGAGTAGTAACAGCCCACGTTTCCGGAAAGACCGGAAACGCCTGACAGAAAAATAACTCGCACAATAATTTTCCCGAGCAGCAAAAAGATAAGATCGGCACCGAGGCACAATTCCGCAAACCGTGGCGCGCGCGCGCGTCGTGACGAGGCGAGGCGTGGCGAGACGGGCGGCGGAGGAGGAGGAGCGCGCGTGTATGCCACTCCTCTTCACTCTCTTTAGGAGGTAGTGAAACACTCCAGTATATATATTGGTCCAACTCCCTCTAAACTAGCAAGGTGGGACTAAACTTTGGTGCCACCCTTTGCTAGGCATGAATGGGCCAAGAGAATTTCAGAATTTGTATTAGGCTATGGGCCAAGGCCCACACCCAAATTCCAACAATCCCCCACAAGTTGAATAGTGGACTATGCCTTGAACTACAAGTTTGGTGCGCACTAGTTTCACATAAGGTCTAGACCGATACAGGGCTGCCGCGAAGCTTCTCCGCGGTTTGGAGCTTATGCGTCATACTCCATGGCCTTTCATGAGTTTATTAGAGAGCACCCAACTCTCACGGACTGCGACGTTTGACAGTCAGACTCATATAGGTGTGTTCTTCAAAAGATGTTCTGCAGGATAACATCTTTGCTTAAACAAGCCACTCAGAACACATTAAGGTAAATACCAACCTGCAATGCAGAATAGGAGAGTATTGCATCTATACGGAGTGGTAGTATGTTGTAAGGATACTCTCCTCCTAGTTGACCAACAGCTTGTCTCCCAACTCTACTTCACGGGATCTCCGATCACATAGAGCGGGTTACCACTGTGAGCAACTCAAAAAGTGGGTCTCAAACCCATCTCCCTCGATGCATTATCTATCACATTACGTGATAGACCCTTTGTGAAGGGATCTGCCAGATTTTTAGATGTTTGGATATAGTCCAATGCAATAACTCCGGAGTTTCTCATTTTCCTGACAGATTTCAATCTCCTCTTCACATGTCTTGATGACTTCATATTGTCCTTAGAACTGTTTATTTTTATGATCACAGTTTGATTATCACAGTTCATAAGGATTGCGGGTATTGGTTTTTCAACCACAGGTAAGTTCATCAAGAGTTCACGAAGCCACTCTGCTTCAACAGTGGCTGTGTCTAATGCTGTGAGTTCTGCTTCCATAGTTGACCTCGTTAAGATGGTCTGCTTGCAAGACTTCCAAGAAACAGCGTCACCACCAAGTGTAAACACATAACCACTCGTGGCCTTAGTCTCATCAGCATCAGAAATCCAGTTTGAGTCACTATACCCTTCAAGTACCCTTGGATACCCGGAGTAGTGAATCCCATAGCTCGCAGTGCCTTTCAAATAACGCAAAACCCTTTCAAGGGCCTGCCAATGAACATCTCCAGGATTTGAGACAAATCGACTTAACTTGCTTACAGCAAAGGAGATGTCAGGCCTCGTAGCGCTGGCTAAATACATAAGCGAGCCAATAATCTGAGAATATCTCAGCTGATCTTTAGCATCCTTAGGATCTCCCTGATTCTTTCGAACCAACACGCTAGGATCGTATGGTGTAGGAGAGGATCTACATTCGCTATACCCAAAACGACTCAAGATCTTTTCCACATAGTGAGACTGAAGCAGTGTTATCCCACCATCATCATCTTTCAGCAGCTTGATGTTCAATATCACATCAGCCACTCCTAGATCTTTCATCTCAAAACAACGAGATAGAAAGTCTTTGACCTCATTGATAACATTAAGATTGGTCCCGAATATCAATATATCATCAACATACAGACATAAGATGACTCCCTCGCCCCCACCATAGCGATAGTACACACACTTGTCAGCTTCGTTTACAATGAAGCCTTCATCAGTTAAAGTCCTTTCAAACTTCTCATGCCACTGCTTAGGTGCTTGCTTAAGACCATACAGAGACTTCAGTAACTTACACACCTTGCCTTGTTGACCATCTATCACGAATCCATCCGGCTGGTCCATATAAATTTCCTCATCTAACTCTCCATTTAGGAAAGCCGTCTTAACGTCCATTTGATGAACGAGAAGATCATGCGAGGCAGCCAAGGATAGCAGTACTCGAATGGTGGTCAATCTAGCCACAGGTGAATAAGTATCAAAGATGTCTTCGCCTTCTTTCTGGGTATAACCCTTGGCAACAAGGCGTGCCTTATACTTCTCAATAGTACCATCAGGTCTAAGCTTCTTCTTAAACACCCACTTACATCCTACAGGTTTGCACCCATAAGGACGATTAGTAATTTCCCAAGTTCCGTTTGCTATGATGGAATCCATC